>CM023451.1:182704104-183297705 GCA_013339765.2 Haemaphysalis longicornis | reverse complement strand
CATACATACATACATACATGGCTTTGAACATGAGAGCGGGAATGCCATGCTCTCTCGCGATTTCGCGTGCCTTCATCTGCACGATGTCGGTAGTAACGGCCAAACCGCGGCCTCTTCTCTCTTTGACGAAGTCCGTCAGCAGTTTTTCCACTTCGGGAAATGCTCCCTTTCGTGGGCCACGGAAAGCCTTCCTCGTCGCGGCGCATGCTAAGAGCGACGTCTTCTGTTTGCCCAATGACGTACGTTTTTTTTGTTTTTTCGTTTTCGGGAACGTCAAACTTTCGACCCGCCGCGCAGTTTCCAGTTCCGCCTCTGCTACGACTTTCCTCTTGAAGGCTGCATCGTAGTGGCAACGATGACTCGGCATTGCGCTGGTCGCGTGAAACAAGCACAGAGAGCTCTAACAAACAATGCAAAATGGCGTTTCGACTTGTTTACAAGCTTTGCGGCTACTACTGGCTTGGAACGGCTACTGCTGGCTCAGCTCGTTGACATGGTAGAAGGCGTCTGCTTCCGAGGCCTCTGCTGTATCGCGAACTATTCAATACCCTTGCAGTTGCGGAAACTCGGTAATTACTATCTGGAACCTGCATTTGTGTAAAATTTTATGCGTTTTATTCTGAATTCTCTTTGTTACATTCCCAACAGTGTCGTCGGGCTCTTTTGGAAGCTTGGAAATGGTTGGATGGTGGAAACCAAAACTGTCACACCAAAATCGGCATATTGGGATACTGAGCCGTGAATATAAGGCGGGGTATGACTTTGAGACCGCACATTTTGGAAAAAAGACCTCGCCTTATATTTGAATAAATACGGTATTTCTGGTTTTTGCCACTGGCTGTTCTGTTTATGCACTGGTGCAAAGTAGGTACACTAGGCTTTCGCATTCACACCCGCATGCACCTTTTGACTGCAATTGTAGTAGCGAGGCTAAATGTTTTAATGAAATTGAAACTGAAAGAAAGCCTGTCATGATGCATCATATTTTGCAATGTTTGCGAGCCGAGATTTGTGTATCTGGAATAAAGCGTGGTTGGAACAGCAGTTTCTGCATACATTTCTTTGACATTTACATGTCTCTGCCTCAAAGATTGTTTCTTCATAAAAATGCCTAAACAAGCTCCACCAATGCCACGCTTCATTTTTCGAGATTCAGGATGTCACAAATCGTAATGCGGGAAAGTGTATTGGAGGTAAAAGTGCAAAAACTTACTTTTACGCTTTGGTGTTCTTTTAAACACCATTTGTGTGTTTTGGTAAATAATTGCATGGTTGAAACAAACCGTTCAGAGTGCACTGGTATAGGTGTAACTCAATGTAAGCATGAGTTGTGGCAAGTAACTGAGCAGTAAAATTTTAGTCATATAGGATATCTCCTTTACATGGAATTGCTACTGGCCTCTTTTTCATCATTAATTTGCTAACTGGTAGCACCACTTTGTGTTATATCACCTTGGAATGATTTTTCCGTGTTTTTTTTTTTCTGAGATACTTTGTCTAATTATGCCCACAAACACTTCGTTTTAGGATTGGTTGTTTAAATATCCCACTATGGACTCATTAACCCTTAAAAGGAATGAAACAAGGCAATAAATGTTACTTTTGCAGTTCACACTGTACTTCTACAAGATCCTAAGCCGGCAGTCCACACCACAGGAAATGAAAAACTTTGGCTCCAAGATGACCATCGACTACTGCCAGAGGTAAGGCACAAGCTGCCATCTTAGATAATATGCATCATTGTTGTAATCTCCCGACAAGTCAGTTTTTACTGCAATCGTTAAATAGTATCGAAAAGGGCTCTCTTCTGTACATTGATAAAGGTTGCTGGAGCAATTGACAGTTCTTATTGCTTACACCATTCATTTGCGATCATTGGTTCTCGAGCCCTTGCAACCCTTGCATGCTAGACAGTGTACGTAATCTGCGGAGAGGCATGTGGCCTTGCTGGCAGTTTTTTTGTTCAAGTGCTCATTTTGTTTTCAAGTTGGTGTGTTGGTGCTTCCGTTAACTGTGCCCAAACTGTGTTTGCTTTAGAGGGAAATTACTGTAACAATCATGGAAATTTTTTATTACAGTGCTGGAAATAGGTATTTCCAGATATGTGTTGTTGCACCTGATTGATTGATTAAATTGATTATGGGGTTTTTGCGCCGAAAGCACACACGTGAGGTGCGCCGTAGTGGAGGGCTCCGGATTAATCTTGACCACCTGGGGATCTTTAATGTGTGCCAAAATCTCGAACACACATGCGTTTTTGCTGTTGCTGCGCCTGGGTTCAAGGCCTTAACATCCCCCTGATGTGGGAAAAACACTCTTGCTTTGCTTGTTTCTGCACAAAATTTTGCGCACACTTATTAAGAGGAAAATGTAACCTAATACACTGAAATTACCTTTGTAAACACCGCATGAAATGACAGAATTCTTGATGCATGGTAAGGGACTGTAGTGCAAAATTTAAGTTATTAGAAAAACAATTTTTAGTCAGGCTTTGAGGAAAAAGCGAATATCCTTAAATGTCACTGCCGAAAAATTCAAAACAATTTTGAAGTATGCAAAATGGCTATGCACTAGTCAGCAAACTGTTCAGAAAACATTGATGTGCTACCTTGAGCAGTACCTCATGGAAGTATGCTTTCATCAGCCTTTGAATCTAATATTCTAAGAAGGATTGGAGGTGGTACAGTGGCTGATGACTCGGACAGAAGGAATGACAAACAACTCCCCCTTGCATGCGGATCAGGGGACGTGGTTTAGACTCACTAACCAGCGATAGGTTCTTGCCTGATTAGCCACTGGTACAATGCATAAGTCAGGACACTGGATGCCCTTTATAAAACTAAGCACACAGAAAACTAAGCACACAGAATAAAACCGACACAGAATGTAGTGAGGGCAAAGTAAAGCAGAGATCACCGATGCGAGCTCAGGAACTAGGCGACAGTAAGAGGGAAGGGGGGGTAGAGTGTACAGTAGGCCAGGTGGGGGCTCCCCCCAACTGCTAACAAAGGCATGCTAGAAACACACACGACATGGGGACTAAAAGAGGCGGGTGAACAAGTCCAAGCAGGTCACGTGAGGAAGTAAGACAATAGGGAGGACGATTAGAGGGAGTCCGGAGAATAGTGGAGTGGAGTGGCTTAGCTGCAGTTCAATTGATGGTCTCGCTGGGGGACATGTTGGGTTGCCCGTCGTCTTCGGCGGGACATCGTTGATCTGCGATGCAATTCAGGTTCACCTGGACTGCACACAGTCCCCTCCACAAGGGGGCTCCTCGGGGCCCAATTAAGTTCACTGCTTTCGTCGCATTGGAGCCCACACCAAAGCCCTCACAACCAGATGCTGCATCCCAACCGTTTGTCCGATCACCCTTGTTTCCCACTGTCTTCTGGTGGCGAACCACCACGCTGTCCCTGCCACACAGTTTTTTCTAGCTGCCTCATCATTCTTCCAGGAATTCAGAGGGTCGGGACTTCCATTGGCTGTGGCACTCTCACTCCTCTTTCCCCCTCTTTCCCCCCTTCCCCCCTCCCCCCTTCCACGAAACACATGTCCCATCGACCCGTGTGCCCAAATAGGCAGCAAGGAACACTCTCGCTTCGATGGCATGCCCTTGCTCCCCCCAAAATGGCGAGCAGAAAAAAAAAGCAAAAGAGGGGCCCGAGTTTCGGGACACATTCATGGCCTAATGAAGCCTAATAAACATTTTAGGAAAAGATTTAAGCGTCTACTGTTAGCTTGTGGTGAATGGTGTAGCAGCCCATACTGTTGTTGGGTAAGCCGCATGGACTTCACATTTTTCCTTTGGGTCTTCAGTGTTGTTGTAGCACTGTTGTAACCACTGTAGTAATGTGGTTTTTAAACAGAATACTTCCCTGCCCGGGAATTCAAGCCCTCTTGCTCAGCAAATCATTGTCTGCCCGAAGCATGGAGGCCTTTGCAAAATTATGTTAACAGCGGATTGCAAAGAACGTCTGTGAAATTTAGTGGTAGGCTGCATCCTATTCAGAGTAGACTCTCTTTGCTGCAAAGTGGCTGGCCACTTTTGACTCTTACTGAAGGCCTTAGAGACTTATAATTCAGTAGAGACCTATGGCTGTGTTCTGGGTCCCCCTCCTGTCCGTGTCCTCTGTCCTCCACTCCAGTGTTTCCTCGACTCGGCCCAGTAGAGGATACGGCAATGCTTTCACATGTGGAAATAGTTTTCAAGGATCTCCTCGACTGGAGGCTGAAGTCGAGGAGGGATTCAGAATACATGATCTAGTGTTTTACGTACAAGCAAACCAGCTGGAGGCATCCCTTGTCTGTCCATTTTTAACCTCACTCCGCGCTGTAGTGGTTGGTTTAGTAAAGTTTGAAGGAACCTCCTTCATGTGCGAAGGGTTCGCGAGCCCGACCCCGCCCTACGAAGTGATGCCGACACAAAAGAAACTGAAATCACTGGTTTATTCCGGGACAGCAAACAAAAATAACATCAGTAGAAACAGCAGCTCGTAACACATACGGTCACATAAACAACGTGACACTGAAAAAATGCACTGCACCGATTGTGCAGAAAAATAATACGTCGCTTCGCTCTACACTCACGACACCGTTCGAGTCCTTGTACCAAGTCACTCCGTGTGCACCCCCCACATGTGCTGGTTAGTCCGAGCTGGCCAGGGGTTGTCGGTCCGGTTGTCTCTGCCCATTGCTGCCGCCGAGCTGTTCCATCAAACTTTTCCCTACTGCACCCATGAGAGCAGTCGTTATACCAGACGGGGCCATTGTGCGCTTGTTCCGGGCTTGGTACACACCACATGTGTTCCTTGTCCGCTCACTGTTTATCGTACGAACACGCACAGGGCTCATGATGCATAGGGACTGACGTCCGTATCAATGTTCGTCGTGCATTCACTGCGCTGTCGCCACAACGCGCACCATGCGTAGTAGCTGCGTCCCTACAAGTTGAGCCCCCGGAATATTATTGTTATAGCTTAGTTAAAGGGACAGACAGCTCATTTTTGTGGAGGGAATGTCCTCTAGCTCATGTGAGAGCCTGCATTTTATATAGTGTGGTGACCACGAGGAATTTCAAAATAAATTGGCAGAACAATTTTAATTTTGCAGTACAGTCAAATCGAACCTGTGTACATCGAATTATTCTGTATATCGAACTATTTGGGGTCACGGTATATTTGCAGTGAGAATGTATAGCAAAAATTATGCCTATATCAAACGAAAATACCACCGACTGTCGCTATATCGAACGCCTGATGCCGCCAAAGTTGGCTTTTCCTCGCGGCGGAAGAGAAATTCCGCCGGCACACCTCTAAAAGGTGTTTAGCTCACCTGTTCTCTCACTGGCACCAGGTGGCTCTTTCCCCTCGCTCTTTCTATTATGACTGCGTCGCCGCACTGTGTAGGGCGAACCCCCCCCCCCCCCCCCCCCCCCCTACCCCTTCGTGCAAAAAATTATCCTGGCCCGCCGGCCTCTTTTTATTCCGTTGCGTTTTCATCCTTTGCACTTTGTGGGCTCTCTTCCAAAGTGTAGCGGTGGCGGCTAGCGCTAGCGTCACTAAATGAGGGCTTATTTGACGGCTCTAGCTAGCAGGAAGCGGCTAAATTTGCTTTTCTCTGTGCAGCTGGCAATCATAAATTGAGTCGAACGCCGTGAGAAGTCGGGCATCCCAGCGGCACACGAGATTCCCAAGAGCACCCTCAGCTGGATCGGCCGGGAGCTTGGATTAACCGCCTCAAAATAGGTTCTGGGCAGTTGTTCCTGAAAAAATTGCCCCTTGTAATTGCTTCAAATTTGCCACTTGTACGTGCCAGTGATGACTGAAAATCCTGAGGAGTGCAACAAAGCCATCGCCGGTGTTGCCAAAGTGTGAAGCGAGCTGTCGGAATTTCCGGATGCCAATGCAGTATCAATGGTGGCGGGTTTGTGTGTGTGGGTGATGGTGTCATGATTATGGGAGAGTTTGTAAGACTACATTGCCGACATCGTACCGAACACAAGCGAAAGCAGGTGACACAAGAAAAGCAATGACGATCTTTTCCTCACAACCTCCACAGTGATGGGTGCACTCGCACTAGTCCAGCGTTTTGCGAATGTAAAAGGTTGCGGCTTCGGCTGCTCCGACTCTTTAGACAGTGTGCAGAAGAGCACACTGTCTCAGGCAGCGGGGTTGTTCCAGCAGAACAAGATACAGCACTATTTCGTGTGAAACGGAGGCAGTTCCATCAATAAAGTGTTCTTATAAATGGTATGTGCTTTTATGACGTCCAATTCTTTAGCATGCTTATATCGAATTATCCCTTATATTGAACCTATAGGTGTCTTTTTTTTTTTTTGCGAGTTAGGTATAACCAGGTTTGACTGTATAAACTTTTTGAAGTCTGGAAGGTAGTGCCACATAGTTTCTAAATGTGAATCTACCGTACGCATACTAATGGCTATATTGGTTTCAATGTGTGATTCGAAAGAGGCACAAAGCATTAGGAAAGGCTGCATTTTATTGTTGTATTAGCTGGGGAGAAGTTTTTAAATACCTCTTTTCATCTCGCGTACAGCTAAAAGTATGTTGCTGCGAGGCTCAGTGTTGTGGTTGCCAGCAGTCGTTTTGGTAGCATGCCTATGGCTGGTAGATACAGTCTGCGCCCGTTACAACGAACCCTCTTAGTGTGGAAAAAAAATGTCAGCTATATTCGAAGTATACAGTATCTAAACCCAGGGGGGGGGATATAAGCGTAAAGTGGGAACTTTGACCAGTATTGCGTATACATGCTACATACATGTTGTTCTTCCTACACATTTGCAGCATCTCGGCGCAATGTTCATGGGGAAAAAGAATCGCCCAACACTGTTTTCAAAGCTTAGCACCAGCACTGGGAAAAGGCCTAGCACATGCGGTCGAGTGCATAGAGATGCACTCGAACTGCACGCTAAACTGAGCAAATAAAGCAACAATGTGTTTTATTTTATTTTATTGTAGGGTTTAACGTCAAATTTCACCCTGCTGACGTAGTAGGTACAATGCAGGTGCTCTGTGCATGAGTTTCAGTCAAAATAACGTGCCGACAAAGCACCTGCCGGCGTGTCGCGCAGTGGAGGGCTCCGGATTAATCCAGGAAACTTTGACCACCTGGAGATCTTAATGTGCGCCGACATCTTGTACCGGCCGCGTCGGCCGCTCCGCACACGGGCAGGCCAGGCCGTTGGCCGCTCGCGCCGACGGCTTGCTTTTTGCCTCCATCAGATTTTTGCTGGTCGCTTGCGGCGTAAAGCACATTTTAGGCTCATACTTCGCCGCGGTCTTTTAGCCGGGAATCGCGCGGTCGAAATTTTGAGTGCCGTGATTTCGTGCTCAGCAGCACAATGCACACGGGCATTTTTGCTTTTTGCCTCCAGCCACTGAGCCACCATGGTGGGTAACAGTGTATTACTAACCAGCTATAAAATTCAGTCATGGCCAGCAGAATTAATGAGGCTCTTTTCAAACACTTCGTGACGAGGCAGGTTTACCCAAAACCGCTCAGGAAGCAATTTGGATCGCTGCCTGACGTTTCTCCAAGGCAGCTTCCTTATTTTTAATAATCTTAGTCTAGTCAGTAAAACAGCTGCTACAAAATAATCTGATGAAGCACAGCTGTAAAATCACAGCTGTGAATCACAGCTGTGAAACACTGCACGACCAGTGGCAGGGGGAGTGGCACAAAATGGATGGGAGGCATCCCCCTGCTTGAGGCATTTCTGACCTTTTTCATCGAACAGAGCGGGAACGATGCATGTGTGGGAATAGTAAAGGCTGAACTTCACTGAGCCTGAGTTCTTTATTACATAAAATACTGTGACGAAGGCACACTCAACCTCTGTGTTCGCCACTTAGCGTATTTGAAAGCGTTGTTCTTCAATCTCACTGGAGTCGAGTTTTTCAGCAGCCTCCTTGTTCCTAATGGTCAAGTGGAGTTTCTGCTTAAACAGGCCAGTATTTGTGATGATTTCGTCCTGTTTATCGCCATGTTTGACAGCGTAAACATATGCTTAGTTTATCCGACAGTGAAATAAGCTACACTGCTGCTGGTCGCACACACACAAAAAAAAGGCCGCCGGCACTGGCTTGTCTTGGCTGCTCCTGGGACCTGTTCTACGCCGACAGTGTTACCAGACTTAGTAGTTTCCTCACAAAAATAAGACATTGGTTGCCGCACCGCAAAAGTCGCCTATTAACATTCAGTCAAAACAATTTTCACCCAAAATTTAGTCTATTGTAGCCACTAGTCTGCTATAGCCAAATCCGTTATGAGCGGAGTGGATTCCGCTTAAAATGCCTGGGGACCAAACAAACCTGCAGGAATTGTCTGTTACCCGCCGCGGTGGCTCAGTGGCTAAGGCGTTGCGCTGCTGAGCACGAGGTCGCGGGTTCGATTCCCGGCCCGCGGCGGCCGCTTTTCTGATGGAGGCGAAAGCTAAAACGCCCGTGTGTACGAGATTTCGGCGCACGATAAAGATCCCCAGGTGGTCAAAATTAATCCGGAGCCCTCCACTACGGCGCGCATCATCGCCTGCGTTGCGTCGGCGCGTTAAACCCTACAATCAATCAAACCTCAGGAATTGTCTGTTGTAACTGGAAGTCGGTTGTTGCCAGATCCTCTGTAACGAGCGTCGACTACATAAAAATTCTGCTTTTAAACCTTGTAGAGCCCTATCAGGGAAAATGTTTTGGTTTAATGTGTTTTAAGTGATGCCCTTTAATTTGGTGTAGAGAGCATGTACACCTCAAAAATCAGTTGTCTGTCCCTTTAAGTGTGTACTCAAATAAAGTCCTCTCTCTCTCACTCGTGTTTCAGGATAGCCAGCCTGTGCAAGAAGTCGGACGCGCTGTGCGTCCAACTGCTGTTTGAAGCCCTCGGTGTGGAGGGCTACTACGAACACGGCTACCGCCACCCTGACCATGTCGTGGAACCCCCCAAGGGCATCGACTCCTACCCAGTCATCTACTCGTACCCCCCGGTGGGTTCTGACGACAAGACCCACCACGGTGGCTCAGCGGCTGAGGCGTTGTGCTGCTGAGGGTTCAATCCTAGCTGTGGCGGCTGCTTTTCTGATGTAGGCAAAAAGTGAAAACAACAGTGTGTTCGAGATTTCGGTTCATGTTAAAGATCACCCCGCGGGTCGAAATTAATTCGAAGCTTTCCAGTACGGCATCCCTCGTAGCCCAAGTGCAGCGCAATCAATCAATCGAGTTCTGTCGACAGTGGCTGTGAATTGTCTTAGTATATAGAGGGGCTGATTTCAGGCTTAGCCTTGCAAAGCCACGAGGATAGCGAAAATTTAGCTTGTATAATGGGAACCTCTACTAACAAACTGCGGCAGGCAAAAATTATGCTAAGATTTGGGTTTAATGGAAAACACAAATTTTAGGGATCAGTGCTAGTGAAACGTCGATATAGCAAACCTAAATATGATGATATCATCGATAAAATGAAGTTAAATAGAATGAGTAACTTAACGCCCCATTGGAAACCATGCATATTTAATCTCGATATAACGTACTAACTGTTGCTGCAAGTTCAGTGCAACAGATTTTTCGACTTTAAAGGGGCACTGACACCGAAATTTTGCATCTTTTTTTTTTTTTTGTTGCAATAAGTAGCTAATGACCTATTTATCACATGCAGAAACCTCATTTGCTTCAGTGCACCATGGTTGTTTAATTAAAGATGTTTTTAATGCAGCCATTTGCAGTTTCGGTTTCAGCAGGTGCCGCGAAAGGCTGGATTTGGCATAAACAAAGCTGCCGTAGCACTGTCGATTCCCCGTCGACGGCAGTTTCTGCTAATGCCCCTACATGCTGATCTTGTCAGCCACTTAATTAAAAAGCCACCGTGGACGTGATGCAGGCGCCACGAGTGCAGATTGCTGCTGTGGCTAGAGAACGAGCACTCCCCCCTCCCCTTGCCCTTCCACTGTCTTTCTCTATTGCCTCTGCCCCGTGCTGGAGTGAGGGTTGCTGCTCCTTTTCCCCATCAATGTCGCGGGCTGCAGCAGTAGCTTAGCTGAATTCTATGCGATTCCGAGGAAATCGATAACACTGAGCATTCATGTGCGCAGGGAAACGTTCACGTGCACAGCGCCTGTGCAACCGTGTGCCGTGTGAGGTTGCATGGTAGCACGCCGCGGCAGCGTCACGGCATTTGTTGCCGCTTGCCAGAATGGAACTTGTGGCGAAAATGAAGTTCCACATGAAAGAGAGGGGACGATAGTGTGGATGCTGATCCAGAGATTGTCGTCCACACTGCTAATGAAAGCGGCGATCAAATATATGCCTCGATGCTAAGGCTATGGTTCTCTTCATTGTGACCAGCTGTGAAAGATTTGGCTTATCCAAATGCTCTGAAACCACGGGTGTTGAGAACTATGTGGCTGTAACAGGGAGTGCACATGAAGAACATGGCAACACAGAGTACAATAAAGAATCTGTTTACTGTGCATGCACTCAGTTATGGCGAGGAAGGCGATCAGGCCGGCCATGAAGAAGCATGGTGCCTGCAAATGGCAGGGTCGTTGCGTTGGTGTCTTTTTGGAGGAGTCGGTGCTTAGTTTCCACCGACTCTTGCGTCATGGTACTCGGGAAGTGACAAACAGCTCCATAGTGCAGGACGCATTTGAGAACTTTGAAGGGGGACCAAGGCAGTGACTGTGATGCCAAGGACAAAACCGCAAGAAACCTTACTCTGCCCACTCCACGAGATTGCACTGTGGGGCCATCTCTGACAATGAAACAGGTGCAGAATAAGGTCAGAGCGTACTTTCAGTAATCATCATCATCATCATCAGCCTATCTATGCCCACTGCAGGGCAAAGGCCTCTCCCATAATTCTCCAATTACCTCGGTCCTGTGCCAACTGTGACCAATTTATCCCCGCGAACTTCTTGATCTCATCTGCCCATCTAACTTTCTGCTGCCCCCTGCAACGCTTCCCTTCTCTAGGGATCCACTCTGTTACCCTTAATGACCAGCGGTTATCTTGCCTTCGCATTACATGCCCTGCCCACGTCCATTTCTGTTTCTTAATCTCTACTAATATGTCCTTAAAGGGACGACAACCGATTTTTGCCGCGTATATGTTCTCTGCTCATATGAAAGCCAGCGTGTTATATAGCCCGGTAACCACAAGCAATTTCTAAACAGATCGGCGGAAATAATTTTAATTTGGCAGCAAACTTTCTGAAATCGGAAGGGTGGCGGTTTGTAGTGTCGAAACTTGGCACTACAATATGTGTCCCTGTCACGTGACCTGCAAACCTAGCAGCTACTGTAACTGCTGAAACTTTATTTACGTATTGAAAACCTTTTAACACAAGTATTTATGCAAGGTTAAATTATATATGTATTTCTAAACATTATTTGAAAATTCTAAAGACACGCCGCCCGCCGCCGCTGGGTTGCTCTCAGTGTGGCTAACTGAGCCACCATGAGCAGCGTTCAGTAAACAGACACAGTGAAGGAGCTTTGACGATTCTGTCTGAGGAATAGGCGTTTGTTCTGCCACAATATTTGGTTAAGTTTCCAAATACGCCAACGGAAGCTTAAAAAAAAAAAAAACGTCGCGCCCCGGGAGAATCGAACTTCCCGCCTCCACAACGTGAAGCCAGATTCTACCTATCGTCTATCCCAACAGATGGCGCATTCGTGCCCAATAGACCGTGCATTAAAAAAACACATAACGAACAGGAAAGCCTGCGATTCAACTTTTTTGAGCTGGGGACAAGTTTTTGAATATCGTTTTTTATTTCGCATACAGACAAAAGTATGTTGCCGGCTGCTCTATGTCATGGTTGCCAGCATTATTTTTGGGAGGGACACATACGCTCGCAGATCTAAAAATTTTGATTTAAAAAGTTCTAGGGCGTTATCAGCAAAACTGTTTCTCGTCAAGGTGCTTAAGTGATGCCCTTTCATTTGGAATAGAGAATATATACTCGACAAAAATCGGTTGTCTGTCCTTTAACACATGTTTGCTCCCTGACCCACTCCACTCTCTTCTTGTCCCTTAATGTTACACCTATCATTTTCCTAACCATTGCACGCTGAGTCGTTCTCAATTTAAGTTGAACCCTCTTAGTGAGCCTCCAGGTTTCTGCCCCGTAGGTGAGTACTGGTAAGATGAAGATGAGTACCAGAAATAATGAAGGGCTTTTTGCACAAGTCCTTATAAGTGGCAGGTACATTGGTAATGTTTCTGCATTGTAAGTGCGGAATGTTGATGTAACGAAATTCAAATATAATGGAGCAAATTGCTGTTCTTTATGGCTCTATCAAATCGTGATTGACGGATTTCTTGTGGCACTCTTTGCCCCAGTTGGTCTTGTGCCAATAAAATCTAACCACCGTCATCATCAAAACGTGATTTAACTGCATTAGGTTTCAGAAACGAAGGTACGTGTAAAATTGAGCTCTACTTTGAAATCCAGTTGTTGGAGACGCGTATGCAAGAACCACATGCTACTTGAAACAGCCTCTTGTCACCTTCTTGGTGCTAAAATAATGTGCCCCTCTTTTTCTTAGTTATCTTTCCACTGCTATGAGTGAATAAGACAATCAAAACTTGTAGAAGCATGACAATGACATCAGGTGATTACCGGCGCATTGTAGTGGTTGTCAGGCTCAACAATGCCACGTCTGCCATATTTTGTTTACTGTCTTCATGTTTCATGGTGTTCTTCTGTCAGAGGCGTCAGTCATGGCCACATTTCCAACTATGTTTCCTAAGTAAAATTTTACTACATGTCCTAAAACTGCTTTCTTTTAAAGGCGACAATAATTTCAAGCTCTCGCTGCTAAAACCATTTCGGAGCCTTTTTTTATGTAACTTTTTATGTTGATAGTTGCTGTTCATTGGATTCACAGCTGTAAATGTGTGAATGACTTTGTTGCGACCGTTCTGTAAAATTTGTTTGAACAGAAGGGTGGATTTGTCACCGTTATATCTACGTCATTTTTCCTAGGTTTAGGCTTCTACTGTACGCAAGATTGCTTTTCAACGGTTTTTTACGTCGTTCTAGTTAACATTTCTGTCTTGCTTAAAATCGTGCACTTTCAAGCGTGTGCTGCTTCGGCACGTGCTTCATTTCTCGCTTCTTTATTTTCTTTTCTTATTATTGGTCTGTGTTTGTATTTAAGGGGCTACCTGAAATGTGTTACTATAGTTCGGTGTCCGTTCACTGATTTTTTTTTCTTCCAAGAATTTATGATTACTTTTTAATTCCACATTTGAGTAATAATATCAACTTTGAAATGATATTTGTCCCAGGAACAAATTTAAATAAACTAGAACTAATCCAGGACAAAAGAATCTTCAGTTTTATGCAACAACCGGTGGCATTTTACCAGAACTGAAGGGTTTGAATTTTTCTACAGAAGTGTGGGAAGCTACTCGCTTCGAGTTTGGGTTAACGAAGTGGCACTTCTTTTTCTTTGGTGCAGACATATCAAGACAAGCAACACAGGCCTAACATCATTATGATCATCACCAAAAAGTGCGACGACCTCAACTCAGAAGGCATTGTCTACTTTTACGATTCGGTGAGTTACGGCAGCTCAGGTCGCCTCGTGTGGTTCTAAAGCTTTGGGAATCCTGCTTAATTAGAGAAATTAACGTCTCATAAAGGTGGAGATTGAGGCAAGGTGCTTTCAGTTCAGCATGCTACGGAAAAAAAAAAAGAAAATGTAGCTAGAGCAAGAAAGCATTAAGACTGAGTGTTGCCTCTGTATTGAGTGTTTGTTTTTTGAAACGCAGAAGGTGTACGACTTCCAGCCAGGACATTGTGCCTATGCTAAGTTAGCTCCGTCGTACCATTGGTTGCTGCAACTACATTGCTGGCAATATGAAGCTAGATTTTACGCACCAATGAGTGCCTGAATGGTGCCTTGCTGCCTTATCGACCTATGTTCATGTGGCTACCTTTCCTCACACACACAGTGTAAGATTGTGTTCCCTTCACCAGCAACAAATAAATAAAGAAATTAAGAAATATATATAAATAACATGTGAATAGAATTCAGCATACAGTCTACCTTGAACATTGCACAAACTTGGCTATTGTACCTTGTGGCGCACATTTTGAAGCTCAAAGTATTTCGTCGTGTTGTCTTGTTTTGGGGATGTGCATATTTTTCCAAGTTTATGCTTGGTTGGAAAAAAAAGGGTCCTTGACATCGCGTGGGCCAATAGCAGGGGTGGGACAGCTGTGTGTATTGCGCAGTTTTGATACAAATCTTTTTTCCTGCACTAAGCTACTCCAGAAGAATGACAATTGCGAAAATTGTACCCAACTGCTCCTAGACAGTCTGGAAAGCAAGGATTTTGACTCTCATCTTATTTCAGTGGGAAACACGCCAACTTGAAAATTTGATTTTGTAGGCAGCCCCAAGGTGACGCTGTTTCTAGCGGTTTGATCGACTGATCAAATAATAAATCAAAACCGAAAAATGTCCCAAAGGCCCCTTTTTTTTTAGAAGCCACGTTTTCGGATTGCTTGTTTTTATATTCCGTATGCTTCTGAAGTTTCCTCCCTCGTCGAAAACCATTGCAAGCACCATAGAAAGATACTTATGTCAGCTGAGGTGACAAACTGTTTGCACAAGTTGACAAAAGAACAGCAGTGTTTGGAGTGCTGTATCTCTTCGAACAGCTAATGATCAGTACATCCAAAGAGTCGTCACATCCGAGTCAGGACATTCACTAGGTTACACGATCCCCGAGTTAAAGATCTTAACGAGTCAACACATCCACCCGAGTCATTAGATCCAACAGTCAGTATATTCAACTGACTTAGTACATCCATCGAGTCCTACGTCCAGCAGCGTCTGTAGATGCAATTAGTCAGTCCTTCTGACAAGAAGAACCGCACGTTCTTGTCTTTCTTGGGGCTGGTGTACATTGTGTTTGTTGGCTTTCTTTTATTTATTGTCCTAATCGGTGTGAGCTTGCCTGCTACAGTTAAAGGGGCCTGCAGACAAAACACAAGTTTGGTTCAGTCGAAAGATTGCCTCGTTAAGTCATACTGACATTTATTGTTATTGCTGTGTATGACAGTGAGCTTGCGAGCTGCGGAAACGGGACAGTTGACACACCAAAAAGTTGCGCAACGCAGGCTGCATGGCCGCGAACTGTTCGGGCAGCGCCCGATGGTGGGATTGGTTACTGTTTCATAAGCGAGTAATAATAATGAACGTATCTGAAGTGAAATCTAATGCCGAAGGCGAAATGGCTGAACATGGCAAATTATCATTGTGGTGAACATGCACCTCGGCCATAGAAATGGGAGGGCCGGTGGGGTGTTGCCTTAGCTCTGAACTCATTTGTACAATGCAGTCTTGGATTACAAACTTCAGTGTTCAGTATTTTCAGGGTTCAGATGATGATAAAAACACCTTGCGATTGCAGCATTTCTTTATTTGATATTTTTAGTGACCCTCTACGTCGTGTATGCATACAGCCTATATCAAATTTTAGGAGCTTGTACGAAGGTAGTGCAGTTCACACCTTGTGTTACATTGTTCAAAAACTTTCTCCAAAGGTTCTTTCAATCTTGTTTGTACTTTATACTAATTAAAAAGTGTGCTTGCCCCTCCTTATCCCCCCCCCCCCCCCCCCCCCCCAGATGCTGTAAATTTGATTTTTGAAGCTCCCAAGATGACACATTTAAATGTCCTTAACTGCTCCAAATTAAGGTTCTTCTGATCCAAAATCAAGATTTTGCTGCTCCAAAAACTGCTCCCAAGTCTGTTTCAGCTGTCTCACCCCTGCAATAGTCTTATTTCCTATGTACACAATTCATTGCACACCACTTCACTTTCACTTTACTGCAGCATAGTGTCGCATCACTTCAATTTCACTGTTAGGAAACAAGCTCACAAAGGCCATTGCCCATGCCTTTTTTTTGGAAAAAGAAAAGAAACATTTTTGATGAAACCAAAAGAAAGTACTGTAGCACCATTCTCTCGGGGCGTGATGTCAGGAGAAGTGAAAACAAAAGCAGGTTTAGTGGTTGGCAAGCTAGCAGAGCACTCAAAATTGACAACCTTCTGGTTTTAGGGTCAGGTCATCGCATTTCTTTGCTAATGCTACCATTTCCCTTTATCTGGCTGAGCAGAGAGGTACTATCAGCGTCAAATGAAACGTAAACTCGAAAATATGAACCTGTACACACAAATAGTGCTGTTTTTTTCCATGCAAGCCAAAATGACGCGTGGCTTAGTTACAAAAACAAAGTTGGGAAAAGTGGATTTCCAAACATACCAATAGCAAGCCATTATATGAACTCTACGAACAGTATTTTTCAATTTTGCACGTATTGGCTCATATTTTCGTGTTCGTGCTTCATTTGACACCGATAGTACCATAGCGAGAATGTTGTATTGGCCAGATTAGTACGATTCAACAATGGCATTTCTGTTGCATGATCATCATTATTTGACGTTAAAAAATGACATGCAAGTGACATTATCGCTTTTTTGATTTTTCTGCAAAATGTGAGCAATCAGCAAAACCTTATGGACTTAGCAGGTCCAATGTAGTGCCATTTGCAGTTTTGGAGGAGGGGCTTGTGCCCACAATGGGTTGCTTCTATGCAGGACCTTGACTTCATGATTGTGGTACTTAATACTTATAGTGGTAAGAAAGGCAGCAGAAAAAATTGGCTCCAGTCCACACTGTGAAGGTGGTTGGAAAGCAAAACTTTAAACGACACCCACAACAATTGCCCATGTGACATCATTTGAATTCACACACGTTGGTCTACAAAGAGTGAAACCAGAGATTCTGCCTGCCGTTACTAGAACTCGCAGGGGTGGCGTCCCGAACGCAGAAGTGTCGGCCATGGCCGGGCTAGAGCAGCGGACGCCGCCGCTGTAGCCCGTCCGTGAGTCGGGAGTAAGAAAACAGAGAGGAGCGTCTTTCGAAGGGTGAGACAGTGGAACCTAGCCATCCTGATGTGCTAGCTTGGGGCTACACCACTGCGCAACACAAGCGCAGACACAGAAACAATTCGGTCTGTGAGCATAGCGATTCCCATTTATACCAATTTAAACTAGTTAGTTTGGTAAGTTTGAGAATTGCGAGAAAGCTGAGAGAACTTTTATTATCAATATTTATCAGAACTAGTTGCTACTTTCGCCTGTTGTAATGCCTCTGAAAACACAACCGTATTGGTATTCACCAATTTAGAAAACGGAGTCCCATTCGTGGCAAACAGTGCGCAAAGAGTAACGACGCTTTTCTTTAGCAGCCAGATGTCTGTATGTGGTTTGTACATTTTGTTTTCCCGCCCTGCAAATCAATCCTTAACGTATGTTTGCCATACGGCCACTTAATTCCGTCGGGTGTGGGTTACGCTGGAGGTGCTGTCGAACAAGTTAATCAATCTGTGCAAAGGCAGCGTGCAATGGACGCGAAGCCGTGCCAAAACAGGCTCACTAAAACTGTACCGCTGCCGGTGAGCAGGCACTTCCGCGCGGGGAATGCTGGGTAAATTTGAGGCGTCATCTCTAGTGTACTCCGTGAGTGAAACCCTCCCCCCCCCCCCCCACCGCTGCCGCCTTCGCCGCGTTGGGAGTTTGTTGTCCGCACGCCACGAAAGAACCGTTGGCTGGTAGAGCTAGAAAGCTTTGCTTTAAAATTGACGCCAATGCGTATTTCTTGCTCCCACTGTGCAAAGAACTTCTTGAGTGGAACCTCCGTATGGTGGAAGTGTGGGAACTAGGTGAAGTGAAATGTAGTACTGGCCTTTCAGAGCCAAAGTGTTCATTCTCCTACTGAAGATGTATTGTTAAACTCTTGGGGAGTACAAAAGTTTTTTGTTCTCTTCAAAGGTGGCTCGAATATTCACTTTTATTCCCTCCCATACTAGATGTGTAAAACACGAGTGATTTGTGAAACATACTATTGTGCAAGGTAGATAAAGACTAAGATAGAACATGGGACAAGCGCTGACTACCAACTGTTTAATTTGACGTTTTATTTGACGGGTAACACATTTATTCTACAAGTACGCGCAGGCGAGATGGCTAACATTGGTGGCTATGTTTCCTTTCACGCTTGCGCGTACTTGGAGGATAAATGTGCGTTAACCGTCAAATAAAACAGGTGGTAGTCGGTGCTTGTTCCATGCTTCCTCTAGTCTTCGCCTACCTTCGTTCCGTAATGTGTTCCAGAGCTGAGCTCCGACTTTCCCAACAACATATTCTTCCGCACTACAGTAATTGTATATCATGTATTTTGCTGCGATACTGCTACCTACATACATTTTCAGTCACTGAAATTCTGCTAGTAATTCTTAGTAGAAGGTAGCCCACGAGTTTAAAGGGGCCCTGAAAGGCATTTTGAGCACACTAAATGAAGTGGCGCGATCGTTAGATTGGGTCGTCAAGGTCATCTGGGCCAAGTATTACTCTTTTACGCGCAGCGGAAAGCTCACACTTTTGTTGCAAAGTTTGTCGCTTTTTTCTCACCCTTTCCTTCGTGTTTTTGGACGCCGCCATCTTCACATGTCTACATCATCGATTCCCAGATGTTCATCATGAGCTAGACATCCTGCTATTGGGCGGCTTTTTCACGCACTTCCGGCAAAGAGATGAGTTGTCTGCTCAGCGTCGACTCGCCGGCTGATCTGCCAGCGGAGTGTCGGAGTGCTTGAACATTTTATGAAAAACGAAACAAGTGTAAACAAACGCTTAACCGTTCGTATTGAATGCAACACGGCCATAACACGACATGGATATTTTCTTACCGGAGTACGTTCCATAAAGAAAGCGTTGAAGCCCCGTGGCACTTCTTTCGTGCAATCGCAGAGAACGCCCTGAGCCGAATGCCCGGGTTTGACGGATACATTTTTTTCCACTTCAAAACAATCCAGAGATGCGTTTCGAACGAACACAACGTCACAACATGCGTTGCAAGTCTGAACCGCGATTGACAGACGATGGGTTGCCTTCTCCTGCCCGTCGTAAATTCGGCACTCACCTCGCGCGCGGTTTGCGGGGACGATCAGCAAGTCACTTAACTCTGACGCGCAAGCCGAGATGGCTTTTATCCACGCACACTGCATATACCCCATGCGAGGTTGAGTCGTACGTCGCTCGAGAAAGATAATCCAGATCATGGGAAGCACTATCCACCCGCAGAAGCACAACGTCGCATTTTATCGCGAAACAAAGGCGTCCACAACACACACACCATCGCCTCCTGTAATGCCAAACGCATCTCACACTTCCTAATGAGAGTGAGTGGTACGCCTGCAGTGCCCACATGTCGCGAGGTGGGGCCCCGAGCTGAACCGGGATCACGCAACCGTAACTGACTCCTGGGGCGGTTTGTGCCTTATTGCCAAGGCAACCGATGTTTGAGATCGTCAAAGAAAGGCGCTCGCTCCAGTGCTAGAAAGCTCAGAGCCGCACCGGAGCATGTTTTGCCAACGTTGCCGCTCTCCACCACGCGTCGCCCCAAGCTGAACTGGTCATATGATTGAAGCGTTTTGTGCATGGGTTCTGTACCGGTTTAAATTGTCTTTTTCACATGGCACCGGCAGGAATTACCACCACCGCAAAATAAGACCCGGCACCAGCGGGGCCACATCTGATACGGCGCTTTCTGGATAAACAGTGCGCTGTGCATGAAAGGGACCGAGCGCAAATCATCCCCAGCGGCTGGAAATTCGCCGCCGATTAAAAGTCATGTGCTGCACTGCAGCAACGCACACCGCGAAAGGGCAAGGCCAGGCCACCGCACACATGCGGCCAGATTTTTCTTTCGCTTATCCATCCTTGAGCGGAGGGCGGAATCCATGGTGTCAACAAAACTTGCCCGTAGCAGACGGCAGTCGGAGGAGCGTAATGCGGAAGTACGTCATCGCTGACTAGCGCAGCATCATGGGAGGGAGTGCTCGCGTGCCGTCAACAGTTGAAAAGAGGAGGAAACGCGGCGCGACGATAATGCGCGGTTTTTGATTTACGATTTCTCAGCTAATACTCATCGCGTTAACAAAATTCTTGCGGGAGGAGATTGCTAATACATTGTCTTATTTGGTTACATGTACATCCATGCATCGGCGGAAGGTATTTCAGGACCCCTTTAAAGCCATTGCAGCCTTAAAGGAACCCTAAATAGGCTTCCGAAGGTCGCCATTTCAACCGCGCGACCACTAGAGTAGCCCTTCATGACAACGTAAGTTGAACCCCTTTATAAGAGACACGTACCGGGGAGCAGTTTCTGTCTCTTATACGAGATGTCTCTTATAAGCAGGGTACCATGTTTTCCCTTGCTAATCAGACCCTAGTTCAATGTGGGCACCGTATGACTAAAATAAGCTCAAAAGGACGCTACAGCATGTTTCAGAAGATTCATTCTAATTATTGTTTGGTCCCAGAATTTATGAAACTTCGTTTGCTTCATGACTGTATTTACACTGTTTTTTACAACCGATTCTACAAGCTTTTTTTCCTTTCCTTGTTTGTGGAAGATGAATCGTAGATGTTGGGTTCACAAGCCTGATGAATAACCAGAGCGCACAGCTTCTTCCGCTGTGTGGTCAGGCTATTCATTACGCTTGCAGGACTCAACGTCTGCAGTGCTTCTTGATTGGGAGCTACGCGAGTAGGAGAGCCCGCATGTGTGATCGCGCTCCATCCAATGAATGGCAGTAAGCTTCAACCACTTCTGTCAGTTGCATTTCCATTGGCAGGGCTTCTCATTGTCATTTCATAGCTGACTGAACCACTTTGTGTTTGCTGAAGTTATAATAAATAGCGACTGCACCTGTCTGTCGTCTACCTGTGTTTCCACAATGGAAGCAACTGCAATTAGTGACTGGTGACACTGCATCTGAAGTTAAAATGTCTGTTACAAGCGAGATTATTGATTAAACTTCAAGGATGACTTGTCCCTTATAACCAATCTTCTACATCCAATGTCTGTTATAAAAGAGGTCAATTTAATGGGAAAGATAGGGCAGCCAACCATGTGGGTGAATAGTGTCTCTTATACCCATTTGTCTCTTACATCAGTGTCTCTTATAACGAGGTTCAGCTGTATACCAAATATTACACCTCTGCATAAAGCAGGGGCCGCACGAACATGCAAAAAAGATCTTCCTTTCTTTCCTTGTTTACCTGCCGGTCCTCCTCACAACTCTGCCGCACTTTGAGTTACTGTTTTGGCCGTGGTGCAGCCTCTATGATGCACGAAGCACTGAACAGTACAGCGCCGCTATTGGTGGGCCCCTTTAAATGCTGTAGCCAATCAGCTCTCCCGGCTCTAGGAAAACGCGGGCGCATGTTTTGGCGGTTCCGGCGAGTGGCACTCCGGCACCAGCAGCAAGGCATGTCTTAGTAGGGACGAATGTTGATTGTCACCGTCTGTCACACGAGCTTAGCTGAGTATGTAGATATATAGCGTGTCGTTTGTAGGTATAGCGTGTAGATATAGCATGTCGTGAGCCGCTACACGCGCAACCGCGGCAAGCATCTGCCTGCATGGTCGACGAGGAGTCCACTGTGCGGTGTGTGTGCGATACAGTATACACCGCAGCATCTAAAACTCGTAACCGTCCGCCAGAGCGGGACTATTGTTGAAAATTAGTTTATAAATGCGTGAAAGGGGGCGATTGTGCAGTGAAAAATTGCCCTGATGATCATCGTCAGTGCTGCTTGTAAAGCGGTGACTGCGGCAATGCTTAGCCTTTTCTGAGCGACCTGCGGCCTCGAGGGGACCTGTTCATTGTGACAGCGCTGCATGCCAGAATGCTGGCGGGCCGCTAGTTGTTGGTGGAAATCTTGAATTACTGTTGTGAGTTAGCATGTTGTGTTAGGGACCCCCCTATCTGGCGTTCGAACACTCATTTCCCCTATTCTAAAAGTGACGTGCCGATGAGAGCACGGCCAGCGCGAGGAGCTTGGCCGCCTGGCAGTCCAAGTGGGCCGACCGCCAGCCGGGCCCGCTCGGCACTATTAGGAAAAACCTGCATGTCGGCTGCTAAAAAAAAAAAAAAAAAAAGTGTGACGTACTGTCGAGCGAGCTAATGCGTATCTCGTACCCGCAAAGGCCTTGCCCTGTTTCTCTGGGTTGTCTTGCACCAGGTCGGTGACGTCATAGCTTTGCTTTAGAGATGTGATGAGAGGTTGAAAGCTCCTGGCCTTATTCTGGCCCTTTTTAATAAACGCTAAGTCAGCTAACACTCAACGCTTTTAAACCATTTTGCAGCAGGACGTTACTTAGATAGTACTCCAGCGATTGCACACGTAAAATCGCAAGCTTCGGAACCCTGTTTAGGGCCCCTTTAAAGTGGTGATGAAGCAACTTTCCGCATTTGTTCAGTGAAGTTCTCTTCTTTTCCCTGGCAGAGAATGGAGAAGAGCTACTTCCTGGTCAAGCTGGATCCACGGGTGACAATGGTGGCCATCTATGCGTCACGGAAGTCCGAGCGGGACACCTACATCGTGTCGTTTATGCAGGACATAGCGGCACAGATTAGAGGAAACAAGGTCTTTGGCATGCTGAAGCCTGGGAACAAATGAGCTTGAATAAATACATTCTTGTTTGGTACGTATATGTATAACTCATAGTTTGCCTGCTGCTGTGGCCAGTCTTACTGTACTCTGTTTTTTCTACTTGAAAGATCGTATTGAGAAATTTTAGAATTTCAAAATTTTAATTCTACATCTTTTAGGCCTGGAGTTGACGCAGCTTGACATAATTTTAAAGATGCCGTCCTGAGATGTTCCTGAAGTTT
This sequence comes from Haemaphysalis longicornis, assembly GCA_013339765.2. Taxonomy (NCBI): domain Eukaryota; kingdom Metazoa; phylum Arthropoda; class Arachnida; order Ixodida; family Ixodidae; genus Haemaphysalis; species Haemaphysalis longicornis. The sequence goes on along the minus strand of CM023451.1, from coordinate 183,274,931 downwards.
TAGTTTAACTAAAATTGTTCCTTTCACATGTCTTTTGGCTCTTGTTCGACAACTTAACATTGCACATTGATAACAAATAATTGAAATTGAAGCTGGCACTTTCTTCTTCCAGTGATTCGGTCTTTCATTTTATTGCTACTTGAAGAGTGGGCTTCAAACCAAGCCTCACTGAGGCCATGTAGTGCTGACACTAAGCGTAAGGCATAGAAAATACCGTATTCTTGGAAAGCACGTTTATCAGTGGTGCTGACGACTTCGTTGCATAGCCAGTTGCGCACATAAATTGCTTTTATTGCTGGCTGTCAAGTATATATATATATATTGGCCTCGAGGAGATAACACTACCTATGTGAGACATCATCAGTAGGATGCCCGATTAAGGCAACCCCCAAATTTCCTGTGCTTGCGTGACCCCATGGTTGGGTTGTTGCCTCCATGTCTGCTCTCCACGTGGTTTTAATGCACACGAGACGAGACAGTAGTCTGCTGGCCAAGTAAAAAAATGAACGCTGTTCCACTTAATGTGAAAGCTGTCAGAAGTGCAGAGCAGTGATTCGCTGTAAAGGGCTGTAGCACCGTTATCCGCTCACTGCAACCACACAATACAATTCAAATTTTCTGCCTTCTCAGTGCTCATGCGCCTCCTGCCTGAAACTGCTTTAGCGGGGAGTTCTGTTCCTCCCGCACGTGCCAACGTTTGCACTGCCACTTTTTTCTCTTAATGTCATAAAAAACCAACCCAATGAGTGTTCCCAACTAAATGAATGTTGGCACTGCCAGTTAATTCCGTATATTTGGCCTCAAATGTACCTGCAGTTTTCTTTGCGCTAAACAATCGGGAGATGTATGACAAGCGCCAGCGGTTCACGAGTTTCGAACGCTTATGACTATATAAACCGCTTGGCTTTCGAAGCCTCTGGGTTACGCCGCGACGACGGCCGCTACGATGGAACGCCGTGTGGCTCTGCTGGGGTCCAGTGAGTGAGCTACGACGACAAGGTGAGGCCCTGAAGTGCTCTGCACTTAATAGAAGGGTGCCTTTGGATTTTATTCTGCCACCCGTGAGGAGCTGATGCAGCATCCGAAGTGACTAACTCGAGCAGACTACATTGCCACATATGCCTAGAAGTGCCGGGAGCAAGTGTAATGTGGCTCCTTAGGTACTGCCGTGAGTACCTCTAATTGTGTTTTGAACATGAAATTGTGCAGGCAAAGCACAATTAAACCGAACATAGTGTGCCAGTAGAAAGCACCACAGAAGGGTAGGATTTCGTATTCCACCTGTGACATCAAAACAATCAGAGCACCAGTCCCTCCAATGGTGGCTCTCATGGCCATTGTGTACACTGGTAGCAAGAAGTGGCGGTAGTTTCTCATATTTACCCTGTGCGAATCTTTTTCACTGTTTCTGTCTACCAGGGCAAACTATTCACTTAAAGGGCCACTGAAGTGCTTTTAAAAACCCGGGCAAAACTCTACTTTTTACAATTATTAGATTGGTCAGTTTATGCCTGTTAAGTTTTTTTCGTCATTTTTAGCTTGGGGACAGCGGTATTCGTCGTTAAGGGGGCAGTTGGGTCTTTGGGGCCGAAAAACGGTCAAAAAAAGTGTTTTCTCAAAAATGGCATTTTTGGCCTCCACGGCCATTTTTCTATCAGTCTGTAAATTTCCTCATCAAGAGGCACCATATTTTGTTGTTATTATATTATAATAGCATTTTAAAGTGCACCCTACAGCTCAGCTGGCGCAGAATTCGATGGTGAAACGACACTTTTCTTGCAATGCAAAGCTAGCATTTCATCCTCAGATATCTTGGCACCCAGAGCAGGTACAACTTTAATTCTTTTTGCTTCTGATACCGAAATGTGTGGAGAATACAATGTTGGAAACAAATTTTTCAAACGGAGGCTTTGGAAAATTATTATTGTGTTCAATTGGCACCACCTGCGAGCCATTTCTGGCAGAGCGCAGGAGAAGCGAAGTTCACTGAGTTATAAAACGACCAAAAATAGCTGAATCAAAAACGTTATTCCTATGTTGTATTCTTCAGTCATTTGTCTACCTAGCCACGTGGTAATTGCCATTCTGTATGGAGTGGTTATTTTGTAACTGTGACCCAAAATAATGGCAATTAATCATTAATTAACACAAAATATAATCAACTTACAAAAAATCTAACGGCAGATTTGAAATCAGCACAAAAAACTCTATAACACGGTGCAGTTTCATTAAAATTGATTGGTAAATAAAAAAAAAGGAAAAACATCCCCCTCGCGAGGGGCACGATCAAATGCAGAGCATTTCTGGGGGGGGGGGGCGCGCCTGCAAGTCGTATGGATTACGTATTGTTGTTGTTGTTGTAATTGTTGTCTTCCAGCGTAGACATTGTCGATGAAGTCGATGGTGAAACTGCCGTGAACCCCCTGCCGCGCTGTGAGCAACGTGGCGCGGCTGGACACATCCACTTTATCCAATCCAATGAATCCAATCCAATGCCCCTCGCGAGAGAGTGGCGCCGAAATCGCCACACGCGAACGCGTTCGACGTCACGATCACGCCACAGACTGACCGCAGCGCGCGCGATATGTGGTTTAGGCGCGAACCGACCGCGGCGAGAGAGCGCGATGCGAGCGCCCCACCTGTTCTTGCGCGCGACCTAACGCGGCGAGAGAGGGTGTTGCGCACGTCCCCACCTGTCGCCGAACCACGCGGCGAGAGAGGGCTTGCGATAGTCGGCCGACGGTTGAATGAGTCGGATATAAGGCGTGAATTTGTTCTGTGTCGGCTTTGTGGCTCAGTTGGTAGAGTACCGTGCACCTTGCGTTCCGCCCGCAGAGTGGGATCGAAACCGATATTTATATAGTGTAGGGGGAGCTATGCGGACGCGGACTGCGAACGCGGGTGCATCGTGAGTTACTGTCTCTGCATTTAATAGCTCAAATACCAGCCCCCCTAAAGCTCCGCCCACTGTTTTTGCACCACGACTCCATGTCGTACGCGTGAATTTGAGACACATCGGCCCGATGCGCGTGTGCGATGCGTCCTCGGCGCCGCTCCGCCCACGTTTTTGCTCCATGGTGAACTACGACTGTGCACGCGATTCACATTTACGACACGCGATGCGACTGACCGTTACGATTGATCGTTAGGACCTGTTTTGGCCTCGTTCGCTGGTCGGAGGAGGCTCACGACGTGCGACTGGCAAGCCAGATGCAGTCGTGCCCACGACCGCCTATATTTTGTACGACCTGCTCACGCCGCCGTCTCACAGGCCGTCTCCTACGGGAGCGCGCGTTCCCCAGAAATGTCACGTGGGCTCGCTCTCGCGCCCGGCGCCCCCGTCAGTTGGCTCTGTAATTGATCCTCAACTTCGCTTGTTTACGCACGGCCCGCCATGGGTTTCCATACGGTGTGCGAAGTTCCACGGCTAACAGAGCTCGTAAACATCGCAGATGTCGCACGCGATTTTCGAAGTTAATTAGATATGCATCTGTCTCATGCAAACGTATTGGTATATATTCGTGCAAATGTATCGGTGTGGGTGTCGTTTACAGCTTCGCAGTCCAACCACCTTCACAGCGTTGATTGGAGCCATTTTTTTTTTTAAATAAACGCTTAATTGTTATCACACGTCAACAGGCCAAACTTTTCACACGAACTGTAGCTAAGTGTGTGCATTTCGAAGTAATCTCTCTCGGAGAAGCAGAACAGCCTTCAACACATCAATAATCAAACCTCACCCGCCACCCTTTGAAGACAAGGTGAAGCTAATACAATCTGGGGATTGGAGGTCTCGAGGAGAAATTACTCCTTGAATTAAGAGGATATAGGTATTTTTGTAAGGTCCTAGTATTCCAGCAACTTCTAGAATGAATGCGGGTTTTACACGGAAACTCAAAACAAAGCTCACTTGTGGAACACCGCACACAGTCTGACACAGTAGCCCTGTACTACTCGCTTCCGGCCAACTATATTGGCGTGTACATCTTCCAAGTCCACCAATGATATGTCTTCAGCCTCATGGGTACTCGCAACTTCGTTGTCAGGTGGCAAAGAAGAGTGTCGCACACGCAGCACCCGTTGTGAACACCGACTTATCCTCGTGAGCACGCAAACTTCGCAATGGGAAGGCGCGCGCCAGTGTCAGCAGCTCAGCCGACTCAGCCACGGAACAGGGAGGATTGCGCAACTCGCTCTTCGTTGCCTCAAGTCGGGTCAAAATTATTTGGGCTTACTTCCGGAATAACGGAGCGGAAGTCACGTGATGTTGACAGGGCCGCTGCTCCTGCTGTCAACATCACTCCATGGGGCAGCGTAAACGTTGCGTCTGATACTATGTATTAACAGTGTTAGGAAAAACTTCTAACAAAAATTTTCTCTCTGTTTATGATATTTTACGGCCATAACCATGAAGTTACCGTAACACTGTAACTTTGATGTTCCTAGATACGAAACTGACTATTAACTCTGGCTCTCATCCGCTACCTCGCAAGCTCGAGGCAACGCCGTCTGCTCGAGGTTTCGGCGGTTTAGAGTTATCGTACGTGTGCTGTCGAAATAAAAAAAGTGCGATCAGCTAACGGCGGCGCTACCAATACGCACAAAAAAGATGTTTTGGTAGCCAAAAGTTACGGCGGGCTTTCAAGGAATGAGGTGGAGCTGTTCCTCAGCTGTCGGAAAAGTGACCTCGCCGGTGTGTAGTACGACTGTGCCGCGCCCGTTCACGCCGGTCAGCGTAGTTGCGGTTAGTGCTGTTGGCGCAGTTTTCTTGCTTTTGCCTGATTGAGGAGTAGGAAAGCAAGCTAAACGTAAGGGACAGATGGGGCGTTACACCCCTGCAATAGTCGCACACATGAGTGTTTTGGCGTCGTCCAATACGTTGTTTTGTTTGTTACCTGGTCCCCCCCCCCCCCCCTTTTTTTTTTACGTATAGTACGCGTGCCTGTGTGGACACAAGGTCGTTGTAGAGTATCTCACTGTATCTGCTCTTCAAAGGTAGTAAGCCTAAACTTCTTTGACTTGATCGTACTACGTAGAGCGTGGGGTTGTACCTCCAAACTAAATGTGCTGCCATTACATATGTGTCACACGAACGGGCAACGTCAACCTTTTCAGCCAGCGAGTCTCGAGTCATCTTTCAACTCTTGCAGTGACACGCGCAGGGTGGCTGCAACTTAAAATGTCGCAATGTGCATGCGAACTACAGTGAAATAGAACACTCTAATGCGAACATACGCTGTGTTGTCCGAGCAGTTGATTATTTATTTCTGCTTCCCTAAACAACAATCGCACTTACACAGTGGCGTCGCTAAGGGGGGGGTGGGGGGGGGGGTCGCTGGGCTTGGATGGTAGTAGAGAGGGGGGAGGGCTGTCCCCATTTTGCTTCTCCCCAACGTGTAAACTGAACATGGAAAACCTTGAACCGGACCTGCGGGATTCCTCCACATGCGCGGACTTCCTCCACACTTCCCTCCATGAGGTTCGGCGGGTTCGATTTCCCGGCCGCGGCGGCCGCTTTTTCTGTTCTGATTGAGGCGAACAAGCAAAAAACGCCCGTCTGTGCGATGATTCGGCGCACGTTAAAGATCCCAAGGTGCGTCAAAATTAATCGGAGGCCCTCCACTACGGTGGCGCCTCCTCGCCTTGCGTTGCGTCGGCGCGTTAACCCCCAACCAATCAATCAATCACTTCCCTCAATGTGCCGGGGCCCTGTACTGAGCTTCCCTCCTCCATGACTCCAGCCAGCAAGCCTTTCTTCGGACAATCGTAGTATTCCCAACTAGTACATTCTACGCCTGTAAAAGGTGCACCACCACAAATATACGCATATTGCGGCAAAGCCGCCACACCTCATGACTACGCGTGCTGCGTTGGACGTGGTGTTGCCGGTGCCGATGAAATTCTAAAGCTAAACCTTCCTTAGTAAGACCGCTGGCTTCCTGTCAAAAAACTAGTGCATTTCCCCATTAACCGCTTAGTTTACCGAACAACTTTGGTGAGATCTTTGGACACACGGTGTGTGCGTGAAACCGGGCTTACATTGTGTCAAAGCGGCTAGTACTTGAAAATCGTGGAAAAGGAACAGTTCTAGATAAGTCAAGACACGCATCGATAATGAAGAAGGAGTACGATAGTATACTTTTATCTTATAAACCACTTATCGATATACATTTAGGTCGCTCGTTGATGCGTTTACTTGGTGCGCGTAAAATCGTCGCATGCATATATGAATATTCGGCTCAATTATAGGTTTACGCTCGGCTAGTCTCTTTCCAGAAAAACGTTTTAGATATCAGTGAAAATAATTACATTCGTAAGTTTACGTTACGAAACGTAGTGCCTTGTGAAGTAAAATGTTGTCTTAAAGAAAGGGGAAAAAAAAAAACGACTCGGAACATTACCATATTACAAAGATTAAAATGGTCTTCGGGAAAGTGGTCATTATTTGGCATTTGGTTGATAACTTGTTGGTCAACGGAAACTCGTGAAAGGAAATTCCTTTGGCGGAACGGCTGCTCGAGGATCGCGATCGCGATCTTGCAGGCAAAGAGAAAAAAATCAGCGAATTGACGATACTACTTGACAATAATCTGGCTAAATGTGAAGACGGGGAGCGATCAATGCTCTGCTGCTGTCTCCCGCCTATCACCCGGGCCATTTGAGGTCAAACTGACGCGTCGGCCTTCAGATCAGAATTAAGAACAGGGGCGGGGGCGTACGGTTCTGACAACCGAGCCGCATGCACCCCGTTCGAGGGCCGCAGGTGGCCCGAGGGCCGCGGGTGGCCGACCCCTGGCATTACGGAACGCAGCACATGTGCAGCTATGGCAGTCAACAGTGATTACTCTGTTTTTAGCGACTTTTGCACAGCTAAGGGGTGAATACTTGCTTTGCGCGCAGTTTCAAGTCGCGCACGTTGCGCGACTGGGTTCCTGAGCCATGGGAACTATTAGAAATGCATGGGGAGTTGGATTTGAAGCGAATTACATTCAGAAACCTGAAATGTTCTTTTAGCGTTTTAAACGTTGGCTTCTAGCTTTATGCCAAATATCATTTTCCTAAAGTGGTTTTGCTAGGTTCCCGAAGGTTGTAATGAGCGAGAAAGCTAAAACAACAAGCGCGATGACGTGCTGCGGATTTTAAAAAAATCATTGTAAAAAAAAGTGGCGTAAAGGTGTTGTAAAAAAGGTGAAATAACGATTATGACCACGCACAATTCATTTCGAGCAGTGCATGCGCGTGTTGCAATTGCAATTTGCCCGGCGCGACGCGGGAGACACGGCCCGAGCCCGACAAATTTATAATATGACCCTGGTCTGGCCCGAGCTTGACAGAATGTAATAAAATAAGCCTGTGCCAACCAGTCATTTTTTAAATATCAGCCCTAGTCGGAATTCATGAGCTCGAAAAAAATTTGCGGCCTTCAACCTAGAAACGTATGTATACAGCATACTGCAAGTATATTGGATTTAAATTTTTATTAAACTTGGACTGAGCTTTGTGCAACCAAAATTCCTTGACTTAGAGTATGTATTTTCAAGAATCTCGGCGAATGTGCTGCACTTGCGACGCACACCGGGGATCATTAAAAGGATTTTGAGAAAGGGGGATAATCTTCTTTATTTACACATTTATTGAACAGATATTCCAGCTTCCGTTGATCCATTGAATTCGTTTCACAGAAAAACTCTCCTTCAATATGCTTTTGAGGAGAAAAAAAAGTTGTCCAAAAAGTTCTTTATAGTTCTTCAGACTGGACGTCTTGCTTGCATTATGTAGCCCGCGCCGTGCTAAAGGTCCGTTCGATTTTGTTTTCATTCGCTTTTCTATGTGTTCACTTAACCTAAAGGGTAATGAGCAAACTTTTTGTCATCAACAATTTAAAATTTGCGGCACGCGACTGCCGGGCCTCAGGCACTGCGGGCCGGCGCGCGACGCGGCGCGCGCCGGCACGGCCAGAAAAAAAAAATTGTTCAAGCTCGAGCCCGGCCGCGTATTTCCAAACGCTTCGCTGCACAGAGCACCCACGTGACATGTCTGTTCTCGCGATGAAAAACGGCAATTCAACGTGGTTATTGGCTGCGCCCAAACCTAAAGCGACCTAAAACATATCAGATCATCATTATTAACAAAAACGAAGCGTAGATTTGAGGGTTGAAAAAAAAATTAAAGTTAGAAAAATATACGCAATTAAAAAAAACAACCCACGAGTTAGACCTGCTGGGGCTCGAACGCCAAACGTCGCCAGCAAGTGTGCGTCAATGTTGGTGGCAAGCAGAGCGCCAGAGGCGGAGTCGTGTTGACAGGAGCTTTTAAAAGAGTGCGCGCGCGTGATCATGCCACGTGCGTCTCTGTGCAGCGAAGCGTTTGGAAACACGCCCCGGGCCCGCCCCGGCGTGAACTACGTCCGGTCCCGGCATGAGAGCCCGCTGAGCCCACAACCGGCTTTCGGCTCGGGTGTTGAGTGTCGAGCTTTCGGCAGTCCCGGGCCGAGTTTCCTCGCACAATTCCTATGCAAGTCAATTCGTTCGACCGTGCCACGACTTGAGGATCAAACGCAGCGCCACGTGGCGAACGCTTTTCTTGAAATGCAGTGGAAACGCTCCAGTCGAACTAAAAAGTTTATGTCGCCGCAAATGCAAGTCACGAAACTTTTTTGCAAACTTTTTTGCAAACGAACTAGTTCAAAAACGCGCGCGCTGGGGTGCGGCGGCGTGCGCAGGTCGTACAAAATATAGCCGGTCGTATGCGGTCGTGGTCGTGCCATCGTCGCCGTCGTCGTGAGGCCACAGCCAATGAGAGCCCGCTGAGCCCGCAACCGGCTTGCGTTGCTCTGGTCGGCTCGGGTGTTGAGAACTTTAGGCTTAGCGTCCTGGCGAATATTTGATCGCCGCTACCTGTGCAACTGCGAATGACAATCCGTTACACAACTTTGCACCACACTAACATCCCCTTTCTCGCATGTGAAACTTTATTTGTGCTACAACTGCCGTTTGAGCGATCGGTGACCGAGACATCTGCTCTGCGTAGCCTGTTTCGATGCTTCCGCGCAGGTATCGCCATCTCTCGGCCGCTCGGCGCACCGCGCGCCGCGGCATCCACGGCCGGTCAGCATAGGCTTGCATCGCGGCAGATATCTGATCGCCGCTTTTAAAATAAGCCCTGAGAACAATCCCTAGCCCAATTTTTCACCACACTAACACCTACTTTCTCGCATGTGTAACTTCGTTTTAGCGATAGATTCGGAAGAGCGGTTGCTACCCTGCGACAAGCGGTTGCTACCCTGGTCTGCTAACCGGCGCACACCGTCGTCTGCGCCTGTTCGAGCCGCTGTGTGTGCCGAGCTGGCAGGCGCGGCCGGCGTGTGCGCGGACTGTTTCCGATGCAGAAAACGCTTCACGATTGCCTGCGTTATCAATTTCTTGCGTACAAACGCGCGGAATCTACAAAGCCCACCGCTCCCTGCCGCATCGCCGGAAGAGCGAGAAACTGAGCGGCAGCGACCGGAAGTCGCGTCATATTCGGAAGACGGCCAGCGAGGTGCGCCGCCGCTTCGCTGTGTCCCAGTTTTCTGGGCGAAGTTCCGAATTAAACAGCTGTTCTGGGTCTGCACTTTATTAATCATCATTGTCTAGAGTTGCTTCCGCGTCGATTTTTAACCTTAGTGCTACTGCGTGATTCTCTAAAGCGACTCCTAGATACCAGAGATTTCCTACCCGAGCGCCCGTGGCTACTACATTGCCTTCACGAGTAGTCGCGGGGCAGGCCGTGTCGTCGGGTGCTCTGTGCTTTGTACGCGAAGCGACGGGCTCAAACAAATACGGAGGTACTCCAAGTTCCTGATCCATTATTATAAGGGAATTAGAAAATTTGTGGGACCACAGCGCTCTGGGCTTTCGTTTTCCCGATCAACGTTGTTGGCTGTGACGACAGCTTAGCTGAATAGCTAGATTTTAAGGAGGAATCAAGCAAGCTGAAATCATGAAGCGTTTTCTGCGCGCGGAAGCGCTCTGCACACTCGTCGGTCGTGCATGCCCGTACGGCGCACGTAACGGCTCGCACCACACATGCCGCGGCAGCGACCGCCCTTCGCTGCCGTCCAGAAACAAGGCCGTCGCGAAAAGCAAGGTAAACGTACAAGAGAGGATGATAGTGTGGTGAAAAATTGTGCTAGGGATTGTCATACAAGGTGATTTCGAAAGAGGTGATCGAATTTGTATCGCGATGCGGAGCGCCGACCGGTCGCGGAGGCCGCGGAGGCTCGTCGACGGCCGCAAACCAACCTGCCCGAGCACGAGACGCGGCAAGAGGCCAATGAATGGCGTTACCTGCGCGCAAGAATGAGCACAGCACCGATCGCTAGAATGACTATCAACGTAGGAATAAGGTTCCACATGCGAGAAAGGGGATGATAGCATGGTGAAAAACTGCGTTAAGGATAGTCATTCGCAACTGTAGAGATAGCGGCGACCAACTAGCTCCCTTGGTGCTAAGCCTTAAGTTCCCAATATCAGCGGCGATCCGAGCAACATGAGTCGGCTGGAGCTGTTGGGGAAGGCGTTCTAAAGCTCGTCGGGGACCAGCGTGCTGCGCTTGGGTTCCTCTACCTTTTGGGGGACGACCAACGTTCGGCTCCCCTATTCTAAAACATGCGTATGTGCAGCAATGCCACGTTCCGCTGACCGGCCGAGCAGCGACCCGGCACCAGCACCTCTGTGCGACGCGGCGACCGGCGGCGGCCGCACTGCCTGTGCGCATCGCAGGCCGCTGCACAGAGCTTGTTGCCGCCTGTCCAAATGTAAAAAAATCACGCCATATCCACGAAATGAATGATGATAAGTGGGGCGAAGCTCGAGAGGGGGAGATCATCGGTAACCGTAACTCTCCCGTGAAAGTTCGCCCATTACATCATTAAGAAAGACGTAAGACTGTGTGCGTACATTGTACAAATCAACTTTATTTTCGGAGTCAATGCTCCCAGGCCCAGACCTGGTGAAAGACCCCGCGCCATCGAGGACCATACCCCGCACCTCCACCACAATTTGTCACGTAGGATGGGACACAACGGTAAAGAAAGAACTTTTATTAGGGCGAACTTGTGCCCGAACAAGACGAGAGGAAACGAGCAAAGGTCCTTGCGTCTCGTTCGATCTCCGAGAACGACTGCCTGCGTTCGTGGCGTGATCTCTTGCGTGATCTCCCCCTCGCAGTGCACGTGCGCTCGCGCCTCCGTTGGCGAACACAGACAAGCTCGCGCTCCCGGTGCCGAGTTGCGCTGCGCCGGTTGCAGCCGGTTCTTGCGCGTGCAACGCGGCCCACTTTGCGACATCTCCGAAAGCATGCGGTGGTCACGTACCACGAGACACAAGGGATGGACAGACCCATGGCTTTAGGAGCTTCGCCCCTAAAACAAAGTTCCAAATTCGAGGATGGGGATGATGGTGGGTTGAAAAATTGTGCTAGGAATTGTGGCTGGCGCTGGTAGTGAAAGCGGCGAACCAATATCTGCGCAGCTTCCCTGCACCCGAGAAACAAGTCGGCCATGAGTCGTCGGGGGTGAACCCCTTTCTAAAGCTTGCCGGGAGCGAACCTGTTGTGTTTATACTTCCCTCAGGCTCTCCTATTCTAAGGTAAGGTTGTGTGAGCCCTCCATTCACCAGAGGACCTTCTAGCCCGTATCTGAACGGGAACAGAATGAGATCTTCAGGCCGAGCGGTCCCCGCAGCGCCGGGCACTTCCGAATATGACGTCATCTGCCGCCAGCCAATCGCGAAAGGCAGCCAGGGCTGAGGCTCTCACCGCGCCCGCGGGCAGGGGTCATTTGTTTTGAAGAAAAAAGATGGTTTGGGGGTATTTACACATAAAATAAACATGTTTTTCGAATTCAGCGTCAGGAAAACCATAATGTAATGCCCCCAACAAATTTTTTTTGAAAAGCTCTTCACCGGCCCTTTAAATGGAGGCTCATGTTTGCTGGCTTTGGTAGCCTTTTCATTAACGTTCATTACATGAATTTTTGCATATGTTCGACAGACATGTAATCTATAATGGCTGCCAGATTTATTTATTTTATATTTACATGCCCTTTCCTTGCTGTCCCTTTCATCGATCAGCAGCTTCGTCGATTTCATTACACCGTTTATGATTTGAGACGACAAAATCGTATTAAAAAACGTATGTGGTAACTACTGCTGACATAAAGGGTTATCCATGATCTTGTCACTGTAGCCTACATATATACATAAAATGTTCTCATACTTTGATGTCCCTGTAAAACAAATGGTACTGAATTTTGTCTCTGAAGTATGTGTAAGGCAGTAGTATTCTGTACAGGGGTAAGTGATGCTGAATTCCAATGGCAGATGTGGAGCGTAAATCGCGCACTGCCGCCAAGCACGCGCCATTCCCTCGAAGAGCAGGTTGCTCCAAAACTGCCTTTAGAGCGCACCCGCTCCCGCCGGAGCAAATGGCGAGGCGTGACGGGAAGAGGCAGCCTTTATGCCGGGCTTTCCCTAAAGTGTCTGCTTTTCTGCAAGCATTTCCTGCTTTCCCGTTATCAGCTAAAATCCCTTCGTTAGCCAAAAGCCGATGAAGGGACTTTAGTCTCGACGGTGGCCAACGCTGCTTGTTATGAAAACTTCATCGGCCTTTTTGGAGGCAGGTGAAAAAACATCGAAATACCGAAGGTACATTTATGTACACCGTCCATCCAGTCGTTGTTCCAACGTCACGAGGAGAAGAGATGGCACCCTGCCAGTTCCAGCCGACTCCACCGATTTCATGAAAAACGTTTTCTTGGTCCACGGAGCGACCTTGGCTGCGACGGCGCACTCGATGTGCCATTGGAACATGATTCGGTTGCTCCCTATCTGCCATTGGAACGTGTTTGGTTCAAACGGAGCAAAAAAGTTGCTCTGAAAGTGCTCCGGATCTGCCTTTGGGATTCAACGTGAGTGAATTCTCAACATCAGTTTAGGCATGTGTAGTAATAGCTGGCTGTACAAATGAGTGGGGACACACCAATAATAGGGAGTTAAAAACTAGCTGGATTATCAATCCCAGTGCCACCATCCTTTGGTAAGGTCGTGAACGACAGCTTGAAGGAGCCATGAAAAGAAAATACAACTTCATGTAATTTGAAAGAACTAGGATTCAGTATCTCACTCAGCTCCATTAGAGCCCCAAACGATGTTTTTTAACGAAAAAAAGCAAGAAGTATTTAAAAACCTTCAAATTTTGCGCCACAGTGACGTGTTATGAGCAAGAATGACGTCATACAGGCCAACAATAAAACATAATTTTCAGTGCGTTAACTGCACGTTAGCATTCAAGTGGTGCAGTCAAATCGAACTGGAGGCCCCATTACAGACGTCCAGTCATGTGTCGTCGCGACAGGTCAGTTAGGCGGCCGCCAATCGCACAAACAAGGTTCCGTGGCGTCATAGAAAAGTTGCGGGAAATTGGCTAGGGGGTCGCGACTGCTGCACACATTTTCTTTAATATCTCCGTTATTTGTTCGAAGATTGTGATGATATTGTATCATTGTTATCGGGACTAAGCAGTCTTTCTAATAAACCCAACTTGTACTTTGTCTTCATGGCTCCTTTAAGTCTAGCGGTAATACCGTATTTACCCGATTCTAACACGCACCTTTTTTTCATGAAAAATAGGCCTTGAAATTGCATGTGCATTGGATTCAGGTAGAAATTTTCAGTCTTTTTTCTTTTTTCAGTCACGTAAATCGGGTCCGCGTTGTTGTTGGGTAAATACGGTAACCTTGAAGACATATTACTCAAAAGCTACTCAGTAGGGCACATTGTGGCTTGCGCCAGCTCCCTTTGAAGATGACTCAATGACAGAATTAAGGTGTACTGGTTGTTACTGAGCAATTCCAGATGTTTCCTGAAATTTGAAGATTACTATTTGTATATATTTCCAAGGGCAGGCACGCACAATTTTCATACTTTGTGCACTGTCATTACCTGGCTAGAGGAATGGAAAGCTGGTTTACACTTCAGCTATAGCTTTCCTTGTTGGCGAATATTTTTTTTTTTCATCAAGTAAATTGTTCCAGTCGCATGCTGGATCCCACACATACCAGTAAATTTTATACAATTGATGTTTCACTGTGTAATGGACCTTTTTCCAGTACCGGTCCTCCTAGCGGACGACACGGCGAACCTAAACTGGCAGTCAGGCACGTCCCCAAAAATGTTGGCTTTCAGGGAACCCGTGCAAGAAATATCCTGGTCCTGCAGTCCCTCCTGCACTTGCCTGTCACCCGCGCCTCTCACATGAATGTCACGGTAGCAGGCGCACGCTCTCGTGACTATTCTGCAGTGGCCGAAGCACCCCCTTTTCTTCACTTTTAGGGGCGAAGCTCCTAAAGCCATGGGTCTGTCCATTCCTTGTGTCTCGTGGTACGTGACCGCCGCATGCTTTCGGAAATGTCGCAAAGTGGGCCGCGTTGCACGCGCAAGAACCGGCTGCAACCGGCAGCGCAAACTCGGCACCGGGAGCGCGAGCTTGTCTGTGTTCGCCAACGGAGGCGCGAGCGCACGTGCACTGCGAGGGGGAGATCACGCAAGAGATCACGCCACGAACGCAGGCAGTCGTTCTCGGAGATCGAACGAGACGCAAGGACCTTTGCTCGTTTCCTCTCGTCTTGTTCGGGCACAAATTCGCCCTAAATAAAAGTTCTTTCTTTGCCGTTGTGTCCCATCCTACGTGACAAATTGTGGTGGAGGTGCGGGGTAGTCCTCGATGGCGCGGGGTCTTTCACCAGGTCTGGGCCTGGGAGCATTGACTCCGAAAATAAAAGTTGATTTGTACAATGTACGCACACAGTCTTACGTCTTTCTTAATGATGTAATGGGCGAACTTTCACGGGAGAGTTACGGTTACCGATGATCTCCCCCTCTCGAGCTTCGCCCCACTTATCATCATTCATTCCGTGGATATGGCGTGATTTTTTTTCTTCATTTCCGTTGCTCCCTCTCTGTTACCCAAGCGCTCGCAGTGTGGTCAGCCTCAAACATCTTTGCCCTCTTTCTTTGAAAGCCTTTTTTGTGTGCACATACGAACGCACTGCGAACTGCCCGAAAAGAGAATATAAAAACGTGCAGCTCTAGGAGGCATAGCCGCTCCCCAAGCAGCAAGCTGAGGGGAGCCCTTTTGTTTATTTAACCCTTTTATTAAAACCCTTTTATTTATTTCGCCCAAGGCGACTGCCAAGAATGGCGGTCCAGCAGCCCGCGCATGCGCAGATCGCTACTGGAAAAAGGTCCATTGATACTGATTCAATCGTGCGGACTTATAATAGTACATCCAATTGGGAATTGTTGCATGCGTACCCTTTATTTGGTGGAGGGGAGCATTACCTGATTCAAGCCTGGCTATTTATGTGTAAGGTAATTTATTTAGGCTGCTGTCCCATCAAGAACATGAATAAAAGACTTGGTGTGGGGAGTTTAAGTTGCAGAGGACATGGGTAATCGAAAGGAATATTAAATCGTGTCAGAGTGAGAGAAAGCAATAAAATAAACAAACTTTCCACTCACCTTCCATGCGTCCACGGCAGAGAGAGGCACACGGCACACAACTTAATGAAAAACCAACATTTTTTTATTCAGAAGTTAGTTAACAAAAGTTGCACACTTCTCATACATGTAAAAAAAATAATAAGCGTGCGTCATTTCAAGGTGCTCGCTCGCTGTCTCACTCACATCAATGATTCTTTGTTGCGTCGAAAAGTAAAAAAAGAAATATATAGAGAGACGGAAGGAAAGAGAACACAACTGACCCTTTAGGCCTAGGGACTTCACTGCGCCATTGGTACTTGCTCTGGCCTAAGATGTGCGCAGTGCTGATTTTCTGTCTATTGCCGGATAATTTTAAACACAACTTTACAATGGTAAAGTCAATTTAAATCAAAGTTTATGCGCCTTGTGGGACATGGTTTGTTGCATTTATGCTTCCAAATAAATGATGGAGCATTGAAACACATTTAGTGAAGGTACACCATCACTTAAAAGACAACTTGTCGGTGACAGTGTCGCCGCAGTGGTGGCGACATCCGAGGCGTAGTGAAGCCCGTGGACCTCCGAAGGGGTGTCACATATAAATATCAAGGACGGGGCAGAGGAGGAGACTGGGAAGTATTTACAAAGGCAGTTGTGCCGAAGGAGAAACAAAACTTGTACGCTTTCGTTCTAAATGTGCAACATCGAAAAAAAAAAAAAAAAAGTCTTAAGGAAAGGGAACAGAAGGAGGTTTCTTGGCAATCGATCATTTCCTGTATGGTCAGTTGGTGAAAATACATGATGCAAGGTCGCTTGCGTTTAGTTATTCTTTACTCATATCTTCTCTACTGACGTATATTCACTCACCGACAGCACATGTGCCCCCCTCGCCTCTAAATGGCAGGCGTACGTTTCTTTTTGTTGTTTTTCATACACTTAGCTGCTGTTTTCTGAGCAAGGTGCTTCCTAATGCAGTGAATTCGGCTGCATAGTGCCTCTAAAGGCTTCACTATGGTCAGTGTGGCCAATGAAGCCATAGAATGGAGCTATAACACTTCTTTCTATTCTATGCTCTTTTTTAGCCATGTTGCGATTTGGTCACTGAAGATTTCGTCTTAAAGTGAATGTGATTTCGCCTTTGCGACGCGAAGGTAAAATCTTAACTCCGCTCTGCACAGGGCATGCGCGCAGCACATGGTTGCGTATGTGTGAAAAATGCGCGTGCAAACATGGCAAAGCAAAAGATCAGAAGAAGGCAATAATGCCTCCTCTGAGGACAAATTGGCCAGTTCATGGAGCACTGGGTGGTTGAAGCGGTAACCAGCGCGACGGGAACGTAGATATAGGCAAGAAGCGTACGTCCTACACATGATGGGAGCTGCCCTGTCGTCAACCATAAGTGTACAGCTACGAACCGTATGTACAAAAGGGGGGCCTCCGGCGGCCGTGTGTGAGGTAATCCGCTGTACACGTGTAGCAAAGGCGCAGAAACGGTTACTGAAGTAGCACGAGGGAGGGGGTAGACGTCGGCCCTGTGGTTACCGCTTGGAGGTTTTGATGGCTGAGCTTCACTGGCAACGCATTGTCTCACTGGGGTCAGTCACTACTCACGCGGTACTACTCCCGTGAAAGGACAGCTGTATTTGCTTCATGTATGGCCAAGCACAGGTTCCGCAGACTACGCCACCTTTTCTAAATTCCGTTGCTTATTAGGCTCCCGTTCTCAGATAAGCACGATAACTGCAAAAAACTGGCATAAAACGTGTGTGGTGAAATGCCTTAAGCATAAGCTACAGAGATATTGCAGAGTTAAAGCCTGGGAAAAACAGACTTTTGATTATTCATTGGTGGAAGGGAATGGTTGCATCGTCCAAAGGCAAGCGCTGCCGGTGTAATACTAGAAAGTTAAGCTTTTCTCTATGAAAGTAGTGTTGAAGTTTATCACTTCTACCACAAAATGTAAAAGTCGGTTAGGCACTTACAGCTCTTAAAGCTGTCTATAAACTGTACACCATTTGCGAATGTCAGAGAAAAAAGGCTGCCTGCCTAAGAAAAAAAAAAGCCTTGCCTAAGCGATGTTATGAAAGCAACAACAAGACAAGCCAAAAGGGTGCAGTTGGTTTCTTAAGCAAGCAATTGCTGTTGGTGTGTGAGACCGCCATTCGCTGTGGGATAGCTTTCTTCACATATAATGGAGTGTTCGCATTGGTCGCAGAATGCGTAATTCTGCTTTTAAAAAAAGACGCTATGGCACAAAAGAAAACGCTAGTGGAAGACACTTATCAGCTGCACTTCTTTCATCACTCCCGTATATGTAGTTTTCTCTAAAATACTTCTTCCGCGGTAATCTCGTGCAGTTTATGCCAGGCGTAACGCTGGCCATCACTTTAGGCTCACGCTGAATTCGATGACTGCTGTTGAATTCAATGCAAATTTCGATGCAAAAGAAAGCGCGCAGTTTGCATGATTGCATCCATTACGGGCTAAAATACTTCGGCGCTCTTAAGCCGCACATGATTGTCCGAACGATCCGCTGCGAGATGTCGCATCCTCTGCATTCGGGAGCGTCGAGCAATCCGTTCGGTATAGTAACTCAGTACGAGAGCTCTTACAGCACGTAAAGGAGTTGTCCTTGCCCATGGTTATGATTAACACCCCGGTCGTCACCGCTGCAGATGCTCTCGCCATACGACGTACTGCGTATGAGCATATACGTTCATCGGATTGTTCTACGCGTTAATGCTCGTCAAGTTGAACAGAGCTTTTTTTTTTTCCTTCGCAGCGGAGGATGCGACAGATAATTCGTTGTCCTTTTTTCTTCGTTTGCGTTTTCTCGCGCAGGTTGTTGTGAATTGAAAGCATTTTGTTAGAGTGTCGGCCATTATTTCTTTAGGTACGACGTGTCTTTCCACTTGCTGAAGTCCATCTTGGGCATCACGTCGTACGAAGCACAGTTGATCCTCGGGTTGCTGGAAATGAAATGTTTGAAAATTACACTTTGATCTGTTATGCCACAAATACCCACTAGTGTTCCGGAGTATGCGAAGTTTATATAAAGAGGTCGGCCAGCTACGATTCCCTGAAGTCTACTTGGGAGAGTTAAGGTTCAGTTCACTAAGAAAATATACGTCGCTCTTTTTGTTCCCATGCGGTGTGATCTGGTTGAGCATTTTTATTAGGTTTCAGGTGCGTAGCATCCTTCTTGCCCACACCGTAAGTTCACCGGTTTGCGCCCTCCTGATTTAATTATTTAGTTAAACCCCACAGTCACTAAAACTTGTGCCAGAGATTATGAAGGAGATATAATACAAATTAAAGCCGTTCCACTCAATGTGAAAGCTGTCGGAAGTGCAGAGCAGTGATTCGCCATAATGGGCTGTAGCGCCGTTATCCGCTCACTTAGTACCACCCAATGCAATTCAAATTTCCCGCCTTCGCTGTGCTCGCACGCCCACTGCCTGAAACTGCGCCAGTGGGAGTTATGTTCTTTTTGTGCTTGCTTTTCCTCCCGCACGTGATGGCATTTCACTGGCACTTTTTTTCGCTTGCTATCGTAAAAACCAACCCAACGAGTGTTCCTAACTAAGTGAACGCGGGTGCTGCCGATTAATTATGTATATTTTGCCTCAAATGTCCCTACACTTTTCTTTGCGCTAAACTACGCGGAGATGTATGACAAGCGCCAGCGGTTCAGGAGTTTCTAACGTTTATGACTATATAAGCCGCTTGGCTTTCGAAGCCCCGGGTTACGCCGTGACGACAGCCACTATGACGGAACGCTGTGTGGCTCTACTTGGGTCCAGTGAGCGAGCTACGACGACAAGGCGAGCCCCTAAAGTGCTCTGCACTTAAAAAGGGTAGTGAGATACCCATGTGTAAGGTATACCATATGAATACCACGTGGATCATATCCAGCTGAGTGTTACTGAAAGGAATGCATGGGAGGCATGTCAAAAAAGAAAAACACTTACACATTCTCGTCGACCTTGAAGAGTGCGTTGAACTGAACGTCGTGCATGTCATCGGTGTTGTCGCAGAGGAACCTACATAGCCGGACGCTTCGGATCTCGGCCAGTTGCTCTGCAATTGAAAACAATAGTCTCACGTGAGTGAAGTTCTACCCACCACAGCCAGAGCTGCAGATCAGACGAGCTGTTTAGTGAGATCCTGTTTAGTTACGACATGCTCAGAAACTGAAGACGTGGTGTTTGGAGAGAGGTGCTGTTGAGACAGTGTGGAACTTTGTTGTTGCTGCATGGGAGCATGTGTACGTTAGCATCTTATGGCTGAATGCCATGCGTTGTGGCAACCTTAAATTCTGTCATTCCTGCCAGTATATATGTTTTCTTGATGCGCTGTTGTGTTCAATATTTTATATTGAATTTTTTTTATTCTTATGGCCTCCTGGACGTTAGAAGGCTGACCACTTCCCCTCTTACTCCTTTCCCCTTTTTAGCTCAACAAACGTTTGTTTGTTACTACTCACTGGCCTTGTCACAGAGTATAATGCAATGAAGGTTACTGTGTCCGCCAATGTATTGTCGATGCACCAAGCAATGTACTAAATGGTTGAACAGTGATCCTGTCAATTTTCCTTTTGAAACGAAACTAGTGAAAAATTGTTTTCACGCCTAAATATAAAACTTGCATTTTAATGTCTAAAGATAAAACTTGCCATTTTAAAATATTAGGTCGAACGTGCCGAACTGAATCATGAAATATATGTATTTTTTATTTAATTTGGACGGGGGCTATCTTTTAATGGCACTGCTCAAAATATCTTCCTGAAAAAAAAAATCTTGGTTTAGAAGTAACTAGAGATCAACTTAAATAATTTTTCTTAATGATCACCCTTTTTGTAATGTTGACAGAGAACTGAGCATGCAGATAAAAATACACAAAATGAACCGGCATCATTGCCTGAGCAACAGGTAGGCACAAAGTTTGGTTTCTATATGTCATTTCTCTCATGTTCACATGCTTTCTGGATATTCATTCACAGTTATTTGTTCATCATCACATTCACTTTTTTCTATTCTCTCCACCGTCTCATGTAAAGAAAGAATAGATGTGTTCTTTTATGCAGACAAGCCATCTATCAATTTTTTTTTGTTTTGCTTTTCAATCTCATGCAAATTAATGCACTGCTGGACGGAGGCTCCTCCCCAGACTTTTAATCGCTCCCATTTTGCAGCATTTGAACGACCCCGGATTTACTTATATTAATGTTGCAATTAAACAATCCAAGTTAAGAGATTTATGAGCACCCGCCACCGGCTACTCACCTAACGTGAAGGAGGACGGCCAGCCAGGGTTCTCATACCAGAACCGGTCGCCACGTCGGATGTTGGCGAACTGCTCACCGATGAGACAGGCGAACACAGGTCCAGTCACGGCGCCAGGCAGACCAAACTCGGACACGCCAGCACTCCACAGGTCAATGTCATCAACGTGCCTGTGGAGGCGAAATAAAATAGTGGCATTTTCAATTGATGCTACAAGTAACTACTGGGCATTAATATTAACGTGGCCTAAAATTTGAACACCAGTTCAAATGCAAGTGGGTCAAGATGCATGATGTGCTCATGGCATATTTAGAGACTTCTATTCGGGAAATAACTGAATAGTACGATTGCATCGATTTCGAGGTTCAGCGCGAGAATTCACACAGCGCTGACGTGCAGATAGCAGAAAAATCATCTCTCTTTCTTGTTCTCTCCTGGCAAACGGGAGTATAACAAAGTCTGTGCATTTCTCTCAACTTTGTTTTAGGCTAATATAATGCACCTCCGGAGACATGAATCTGGCAGAATTCACCTACCACAATTATTTTTAGAAAAGAAGCATTTTCTTGATAAAATTACTCGCTATTACCTCACAGGCATTCACAGATTCCTGCATCCTTGCACAAAATAAACTCTATAGCAATAAAATTTGTTCCTTTTCCTTGGAGGCCAGAAAGCCAGATGTGCATTTGAAACCGGAATTAGTAGCCACCAAATGCTTCACGACAAAACAAGTCTGTGGGTTGAGCCATTCGTATATACAATCCTATGGTAGTGTATTAGCCAGCAAAGCTGTTTTGGTTTCACTGAGTTCCCGAAAGTTTTGGTTTTGAGTTCCCGAAAGTGCTACGTCTTGCCGGCCAGCGGTGTGCTGGCGGCAGGAGCGACACTTCTTTCCTCTACCCCACGCCCTCTCTTCCTGTTGGCTCTGATGCTGCACCGATGCCACTCCCTCTCCCACTTCTCGGCTGCGGCTGCGGGAGGCCCACAACGTTGCCCGGAGGAGCCTTCAGTCTCCTTCACCTCGCACTGGTCCACACTCGCACGAAAAGCAACCCTCCGATCCCTGGCACCAACAGTGTCGTAGACACTCCACGACATGCCTCCACCTTGCTTTTTATCCCTCATAAGCGCGGACTTCTCAACATCAGCTGAAATTTTCGCAAGCAAAGCCCCCGCGAACGTGGCCTACATTTCGGACGTCCTT
Organism: Haemaphysalis longicornis; assembly: GCA_013339765.2. Lineage (NCBI taxonomy): Eukaryota > Metazoa > Arthropoda > Arachnida > Ixodida > Ixodidae > Haemaphysalis > Haemaphysalis longicornis. The sequence goes on along the minus strand of CM023451.1, from coordinate 183,252,918 downwards.
ATAAAATGGCACTTTCCTAACGTCACTTGGCTGGCCTTCTGCCCGTTTTGGGACACGGACACCATTCTAAATTCGTGTCACCTTATTTGGGGGTGCCCCACATTCTCAAAGGGACGTGATGCCCTCGTTCAGAAACTCACGTCGCCACCATCTTCAGAGCAAGGTCACCTCGACCTAGTCAAATCGGACCTTTTTACACACTAGTGTGGGGCGAACTACGCGATTGTCAGTGGCCTGCTCAAGGCAGGCTGTTCAAGGCAGTGGCCTGTTCAACTTTCGTGCTCCAACTGCGTAGACCCGGACACAGATATGAAGGGAAGGCAAGAACCATGACTTGAACGTTGAACAGTGATCCAGGCAATGTTAACTTCACGTTTCTTTTTTGTCTTTTCCTGACCCAATTTCCAACCAGAACCTACGGCCTCCTGTTTCAATAGAGTCGTGCATTCATCCATTCATTCCACCCTTTCATGTGCCACGGCTGATATGAACTGAAGTCCCTTCATCGGCTATGAACAAGGCTGAATGTCAGCCCTTTGTTGTTGCTCACTTACGCGCTCTGTTTGCGAAAATTTCCAGGCTCGGGTACCGACCCCCCCTGGGTATGCATGCGAGGGAGGTGTACACGGGCTGTAGGTATTGTAATGTATATCATTTCCTGGCACTACCTCCGAAGTTCTTCCTCAATTTTATCTAATCTCGCGGCCACTGCAGCCGGTTTGAATTCTTTTGCAGAGGCGTAAGAAAATGAGCGGGTGTACGCACTTGTAGATCTGAGCATATCGATGGATGGTCTTGTTGGGCAGGTAACCGATCAGGTCGGAGAAGTCCCTGGCCCGGGGCAGGCCGCAGTACTCGCGGAAATCATTGTAACCGGGAACACCTGTCTCACGTCCACGCTGGATGTTCAACGAGACCAAGTCCATACCGAAGCCGTCACCGGGCATCTCGAACAGGTGGTTGGTCACCTGCAAACGGGTTGGTTGCAGATGTGACGTTACCCATTTGCTCACTGTACGTCCATGCGCCCGCCCCACACTATGGTAATGAGCATTCCAGCAACTGTTTTCAGAGTGAATCATTCGAAAGGCCATACCCTCATAGTCACGAAGCCCGAAGACATTGAAAAGAAACCATATTTTAAGAGTGTTTGCAAGTTAAACTCTAATCTGGAGGCAGTACATCTTGAAAAAAACTGTGGTTGATTCCTCTATCATAGGAATCGGTAAAACATCCAAAATGAAACGTGCAGCGAAATCTGCAGCTGAGCATGATTTGTGTGTCGGCGGCTGTCTTGTGGGTGTGCTTGGCGAGCGACGTCCTGCTGGCTGGTCGCTTCAGCAAAGGTGTACTGGCGTCATTTCCGTGACGGATATGATGTCACTGAAATCTTGATGTATCCCGGCATAAAACACTTTTGTGTTAAAATATAAAACCCGAAAACGAAAAACCCTAAGTATAGCGTACTCTTTAGTACTAAAGGTTGCTTCCCCGCAAGAAGACCCTGTGTGCAAGGGTGCACCCTTTACAGGCCGCTTGCTTCGCTGTACTGGCGTCATTTCCGTGACGGATATGACCTAAGTGAAATCTTCGTGAATCCCGAAATAAAACACGTTCGTGTTAATATAACGAAATACGGAGCCTCAATGTAGCTCTCCCATATGTACGATTCCTGGGTAGCGCTCCTTTAAACAGGTCGTGGTATAAGCAAACATACTGTCTTGTTGGACTACTTCGTACTGACTTTCACAAAAATGTACTACATACGTATTGTAGCATAAATTGCATACCACATGTCAGACGACAAGCTGGAGCGATCATCTGACGGTGTCCTCGTTTCGTTACAGCCCCCGGTAAATTTGTAAGAAAAATATCTGTAAAGAACGTCGACTTCTTGATAAATACCATAAAACTATACATGTAATGCCAATTGACTAAAGCCCATAAGTTCGCCATGACCATCATAAAGTGTCGAATATTCATATCCTGATGCAAAACGAAACCACCGTGCTGGCTTTTTGAGTAGCGAAAATATTTTCCAGCTGCTACTTCCCAAGTTTCGCGTGGTCCCACCGAGTATTTCGGCCTTCAGCATGGCTGTTGTCATAGTCCATCGCAGAGCTTTCCAGAAGGCACTTTGTCCGTGCTAGAAGGCCATGCATGAGGAAGTGTACTTAAAATGTGTCGGAGTGGGCGCATGTTGGTGCGTGCCACCATCCCAGCCCTTGCATTATCGGTGCACCGCTTTATCGCATGCAAAGCTATTAGGTAAGGCCTCGTAGCACGTAACGGAACTCTTAAAGTTCAAGCTCAAAGATCAAGATAGACATGTACAGTGCGTGGCCAGTTTACCTAGAAAGCTCAAGCAGTGTGCTCTGAACTAGCGACATTTATCCATAATACTCAATTCGCGGTAATGCATTGGACCAAGTGTGGTCACATTTATCGCATATATGCCATCACCGTGACTTTTCTCACCAAATTTGGGACGCATAGTGAAACGTTACAAGCCCTCTAAAACTGCATAATTGTGAGGGGCTTTCGATTAAAAAACTATGCCGCTGTTGCTTGCCCCATCGTGTTTTAGGCGCCATGAACCTTGACGACCACGCAGTGGTGGTAAGCTGCACGTTCTCAACTCTCCCTTTCTATTTTTGTACTGAAAACGAACAAAGTCCTTGCCAGCTGCAGTGCAGTCAGTTTGCGTCCTCTTTTTTTTTTCTTTTTTGTAAAGTCAGCTGATAATAATTTATTATAGTGGGTACTCTTATCTCGGTTGCGCTGCCAGGAGCGAGTGTCCGTCTCCAGTAACTTGGCGTGCGTTCGTCGCCTATAGTACAACGCATGCGAGTGCTGGCCCCAGTAAATCGTTCTTTTTCTGGTTTTATCTCGTTTTACAGCCGGTGTCACATAGCATGCACCGCCGGAGACAAAAATTGGACCTTGCAAATCACAGGGATGCTTCCCCGCAGCCAGCCTGTGCTTTGAGGGGGCGCAGCCCTTACAAGTAGCTTGACTTGTTCATTTTATGTAAGGTGTTGTGCACTTTACGGGTTCACGGAACGTAGTTTAGAGCATCGCCACACAAGGATTTTGTGACGGGATTGGGCCTTGAAACGGGCTTCCGGGAGCCAGCGCGACGGTCTTTGTAACGTACAGGTGTCCGGAACGTAACGCAGCCGGTCCCCCCAAGGTATTCGAAAGGGTTCGGCAAACTGTCGCGGGTGCAGCATATTGCCGAAATTATGCAGTTTGCTTTTAACACGAAAGTGTTTTATTCCGGGATACACGAAGATTTCACTGACGTCATATCCGTCGCGGAAATGACGCCAGTGCAACGAAGCAAGCTGCCTGTAAAGGATGCACCCCTGCACACAGGGTCTTCTTGCGGGGAAGCAACCTTTGGTACTAAAGATTACTTTATACATAGGGTTGTTCGTTTTCGTGTTTTATATTTTAACACGAAAGGGTTTTATGCCGGGATACACCAAGATTTCACTGACATCAGATCCGTCACGGAAATGACGCCAGTACACCTTTGCTGAAGCGACCAGCCAGCAGGACGTCGCTCGCCAAGTACACCCACAAGACAGCCGCCGACCCGAAAATCATGCTCAGCTGCAGATTTCGCTGCACATTTCACTTTCGTGTTTTACAAATTCCTAAGACAGAGGAATCAACCACAGCTACTTTATGTCAACAGTCAGTCAGGTTACTGTCAGGGGCAAATTGTGACTACAAAGCTGTGTATTGCTTGCACCTTCGGTATAAATACGGTCACCACTGAACCAATGCGCACGCCTCCTCTTAGCAGATAATTAGCTACGAGCACGGCATGCTGTAATTGTAGACGTATAAGTGTTCTCTCTCTCTCTCTCTCTCTCTCTCTCTCTCTCTCTCTCTCTCTCTCTCTTCTCCGTCTCTCTCTCTCTCTCTCTCTCTCTCTCTACGCGTGTGTGTGTGCGCGAGATATGTAATTTCAATCACATGCTGCGCTACTATTGCAGCAGTACCCCGACCCTGGTCAGAGTGGACGCGGACATCTGACCCCCGAGCAGTTCAGTCATGACACACTCTTCATTTTTTCCCGTTGGGATATGTTGTTATTCTCATAACTCTTTTCTCGAATAGACTACATACCTTCGTAAGCTGAAATGTTTTTTTACCTCAGTAGTAATTTCGGGGTCCATCCGGTTGGACTGCTGGTCGACGAGGCCGAGGGCGAAGCTGTCCACGACTCCGGGCTTGTACAGATCGTAGGGCTGACGCAACAATCTCGACAGACGGATGGCCTCTGGGGAGGAAAGAAGCCCGCGCGACGTGTTAGAAGAATAAACATAAAACAACATGTTTCCGTACAGTGGACAACTCTTAGTAATTATTATATTCCACACACAAATAATAAGTTACACAAGCTCCAAGATGGGCACCGCAGTATAATGCGTAAGCATGCTTTCTAGCTGCTCTGCTATACACCTGGCTCTTATAAAGACGGCTTCACCTATACACGGATGCTTTGCTGAAGAGAGATTTTTCAGTTTGCTATTGATAAAAGCATTCGGGTACCATACTCCTAAGGCTATAGGACCCTTATTTTAAATATCTCCATCAGACCTCGCGTTTCTAGATGAAGAGTTATACACCGTGCTCCTTTAAAATTGGCTTCATTACAATACACAAATGCATGGTTAAAAATTCGTTTTGTTTTTTCGGGAGTATAAGCAGTCTGCTGATATAAAAGTACAAAGGCCCAGGGCCTTTTATTAGGTACCTCCTTAAGACTTCACGTATTCCTATGGAGCAATATATAAAGAGAGCGACTTTAAATGCAGCTTTATTACTACGAGAAAACAAATTGCGGAGCAGGCGTTCTTTCAGGTGCAGTTCAGGTCGTCTTGCGTGAAAATGTGAAGGCACTAAGGCCTTTTATTAAATCGTTTTCTTGCGCATCCAAAGGGGGACCCTCAGTCTTGCGTTGTAGATGGATGGTCGGCAAAGAATGCTTACGCATTAGAAGTCCTAACGATTGGTGCTGCTTTACAGAGTGACCATGCAACAACTATCAGGGTCATTTTGCGGAAGAAAGAAGTATGTGAAGCTCCTTAATCTCAGCGGTTCATAGAAAATATGACTGATATAATAACTAGCCCGTCACAGAAGAAGAAAATTGGATAATCGTCTTGCCCCCCCCCCCCCTCCCTTGCCCTCTTTTCCCTCCCTGTATACGCCTAAATACTTTTCAACTGAGTTCAGGGACCACCTGTATAGGTAAGGCAAACTACCTTCAGGGTATTTTCTTGCACTGGCTATTCCTAACAAGGAATCTATCTGTCCTGGAAGCAGGCAAAACAAAACTGCCTTTTGTAGCAGGCTTGGAGCAGCTGGAAAGGCCGCTTTTCAGGGGTGCTGGCACAGGCTACCGTGGCAGCCCCCTGCCAATTAAGTTTAATCTATTTATCTACTATACTAGGTCTTCTATTGTGCACTACAACCCACTCCGAACGAGGAATGCGTACTATATCTGGAAATTCACAATATGCGGAGTTATGTACCTTCGCCCCCAGCGAGTGCGCCGCGTTATCACCGTTCAAGGGGCAAATCTCACGTGCAGAGTCGAAGGGGATCAGATAACAGGGCTCGCTTCGTGTCCAGTAGACGGCAGTGTTGTTAAGCGAACTCACGGCAGCATTCCGTAAAACAAGGCTTTTTCTTGCATTTTTTTTCTATCAAACGGCGGTTTCAGTGGGTGCGAAACAGAACATAGCTTTGCCTTCGCCGTCACAGTGTTGCGAAGGGTCGACGAACGTACACCGTAGAAGACTACTAACGAGAACGTGTTAGAAGGAATAATTAATGCTTGACCATCATCCACATAAGAAAAACTAACCCCAAAGTCCACAGGCGAAAATGAGTGATTACCTCACAGCAAGGGCGAACCAAATTAAGCGTCCAAGACCGTGTTTTTTGCGATGTGACACAAAAAACGTTTCACTCACTTTTGGTAATTTACCACTGATTGTGGCGCAGCGGCCGGCACCGGCAACGAAAACTGTGCACAAGCGACACAAATAAATCCCATGAGAAGCCGAGAAGGCGCGTAGTTGCCTGCGGCCTTGCAGCTAACAAAAGCCATTCGCGTGAAAAAAATCGCCGCTCATAGCCTTGCCGAAACCGAAACCATAACCGCATTGAAACCGAAAACACGATGTTTCAGCCAAGTTTTCGCGCACGGGACATTACGGCGGTCGTATCTCGCAGCGAAATTCGGGCTCTGCGGCGCAGGACGGCGCTGATAAACGAGTCCTGCGCAATAGGGGCGGTTCGGCGCAGGATGGCGCAGCTAAACAAGATTGGCCCTCAGTGGCGCAAATGGCGCAGCTGCTCCACCCCTGATTTACGTATCTGTCGGTGTGAATGAGTACGAGTGATAATTACCTGCAATGTGCACTGGGTATAAATCTGAGAACCGGCGAGTCTTCTCCCATTAACAACATAGTTTGAGCGGCATAATGTATAGTTAAGGTACGTCCCACACATATACAATGGGTAGCGAGTCGCCAAAATGGCGCAGCAATTTCCTTCATCCGAGAATCCTGGGTTCCATCTACGTTTTTTACCGCAAATGCCTCGCTTTCCACGCCGATTTCTCCGCATGTTTCAAGAGACTTTTAACGACATCTGTATCTAGCCTGGTATCTTATGAAGTGTGTATCAGGGCAGTCCAGAACACCTCACATAGAATCACTGCGCTAAATGAACGTAGACTGAGCAATGACGAGCGCTACGCACCCCGTTTTCCTCCAGATTGTCAGCGGAATTCTTACACAGTGGACAACGTTTATTTTCCCGTGCAAGGAGGAGGCTCACCGAGCTTTTCGTGGAACTTGTTGTAACGCTCGGTGATGTCGGGAAGCAGACTGTGGCCGAAACGGAACGCTGCTGCCTGGAAGGCTTGCCTTATTCCGCCGTTCACCTTGGAGCTGTAGCCGTCGTAATAACCCTGCACAAAGTGCGGCGCAATTTGAAAACAAGATTCAGCTGGGTGAAATGACACAACAATCTGCTGTTTCGCTGCCGCGCCGTATTTTCAGCGAGAAATACTGGCGCAATTTCGTGCGCCTCTCCCTTGCGACCTTTTACACGTATAGCCCTATTTGTTCGTCTATGTCGTGCCATGTATACACTTCGTTGAAACCAGCCTTCACTACTATACACGCTTCGATATGTCAACACGTATAGCCCTATTTGTTCGTATATGTCGTGCCATGTACACTTCGTTGAAACCAGCCTTCACTACTATACACGCTTCGATATGTCAACACGTATAGCCCTATGTTCGTCTACATGTACTTCGTTGAAACCAGCCTTCACTACTATACACGCTTCGATATGTCAACACGTATAGCCCTATTTGTTCGTCTATGTCGTGCCATGTACACTTCGTTGAAACCAGCCTTCACTACTATAATATGTCAACACGTATGTCGTGCCATGTACACTTCGTTGAAACCAGCCTTCACTACTATACACGCTTCGAATGTCACCGTATAGCCTTTTGTTCGTCTATGTCTATGTACACTTCGTTGAAACCACCTTCACTACTATAATATGTCAACACGTATAGCCCTATTTGTTCGTCTATGTCGTGCCATGTACACTTCGTTGAAACCAGCCTTCACTACTATACACGTTCGATATAGCCCTATTTGTTCGTCTATGTCGTGCCATGTCACTTCGTTGAAACCCCTTCATACTATACACGTACACTTCGTTGAAACCAGCCTTCACTACTATAATATGTCATGTCGTGCCACACGTATAGCCCTATTTGTTCGTCTATGTCGTGCCATGTACACTTCGTTGAAACCAGCCTTCACTACTATAATATGTCAACACGTATAGCCCTATTTGTTCGTCTATGTCGTGCCATGTACACTTCGTTGAAACCAGCCTTCACTACTATACACGCTTCGATATGTCAACACATGCATTCTCCGTTCTATACGCGTTGTTTTCAGAAGGCAGACCTCATCCCGGTTGCCCTCGAGTTTTGATGGATTTCTACCAGAGGTGTGGCCAGAACATCCCGTACTGAGGACGCCCTTGCCGGGCGGGTGCCCTAACAGCAGGACCACCGGTGTAGTGGCGCCTTCATTGTAATGGCATGACCTTTTCTTTGAGAGGGTTAGTTTTTAACAGGACGTTGGACTCTATAGCCCACAAAAACTGAGCATAAACCTATCGCTTCCCGTAATTAAATGTTTACTCGCCTTGGCTCCAACTCTTTAAATTGAAGCCTGGAGCACATCTAGGCAACATTCGTCAGCTACAAGCATCCTCACACCCCACAGCAGGGTGTCTCGCTTGACCAGTTGCTTTTCGCGCTTACGCCCGGTGGAGTGGCGCGCATGAGTGGTCGGTCGCCTTACGTGCTGGAGGGGCTGGAGTCCGTACTTCTTGACGGCGTCCGGGCCGATGACCATGGGCAGCCACTCGTTGAAGGTGACGTGCTGCACCTCGGCGATGAGGATGTGCCTGGCCTCCTGGAACAGCGTCTCGTCGTCCCAGTGCGGGTTCACCTCGTGCAGCGAGTGGGCGATCTTGTTGTGCTCACGCAGCCACAGCGTGTGCATCACCGTCAGCGCCAGCTGCTCGTTCACGCGCTCGTCTCCTGCAGCAGGCGTCGTTGCACGGGCTCACAAAGGAGTAATAATAGCGTGTGTATAGGCTTAGGTTTTAGGCTTAGCGATTAGGCACTTTGACTTCAGATGTGTACTTAACCATCTCTCCACATCGCTATCTGCCTCGCGCGTCTGTTCCAATTCATAAGCAGTAGTCCAGCTATTCGTGTAGCTTTCTGTCGTTTTCCCGTTGTCTGTCGTTACCCTCACATTGTCTGGCCAGCTCCGCTGTTGCCCATTCGTGAGAATGGAATATCTCACACGCGAGTTCTTTCTCTGATCCATGCTTCTGGCTTCCCATCTCGGAGTGTGAAACTTGTCATCTTACGTTCCTGTTGCTTTGTCAGCTATAATATACTTACCTGCATGCTGCTCCGTAGCAACCAAGTCCGCCCGAACTCCGCTTAAAGAAGTTATTCCAGCGCCAGCGACGCCGCTCCCGGCAGTTTATACCAAAACTGCACTACATCCACGAGGAGGAATGGCCCTTATGTCACTAAGTGAGTTCGGACAACTTTCGATAACACGATACACGTGCAAGCACATGTTGCTCACAAGCGAGAGGACCAAGTTCGAGTGGCCACGAGTACGCAAGTATGCCTTCCTTGACGATCCGCGGTACGAGGTTGATTGCTCGTCGCCGAATCATAACGGTGGTTCTCGACCTCGCGTATGCCAGGGACACGTTTCTGCCTGGCAAAAGTGGTGGGGGAATCCACGAAAGACGATGTTCTTTCGCGTTAAAATGTCAGGCAATTTGCACTTTCAACTGAAGTCGCCCGCATACTTAATCAATTTCTCCCTTTTCCGTCTGACTTTTATGCTGATGCGTGTCACATTGTCAACCAATTGTCGCTTGCAGCTAGAAGTCACCAAACGGTCCAAGCGTACCGTACTTTTACGATTCTAAGCACCCTCCCTTACTTTCGAAAAAGAAATGGGGAAAAAGAAAGTTTGCATGCGAATCAAAGCACCCTATTTCTATAAACAACCACCGAATAATTGATTTTAGACTCATGGAAGTGAGCTCGAGCTGACGTTGCAGCCAATTAATTTGTGAAGTTTTCAATTACAAACCACTTTAACGGAACAGAAGACGACCTGCTGGGGAATACTGTAAGCGGCGGTCCCAAGCGGCGCAACGGACTCTAATAATAGTGAGAGTGACTGACATCAGACTTAAGGGCCATGTGTTTAATTTGGAACTTCAGTATCTGCTCAGCTGTACCTATTTTTCTTCTGAATATTTGTCAAATAAAACGTTATTTCTTGCGCCCTTCTCATCGAGATACGGCCGCAAAAAAAAAAGTGGTGAGGGGGATTAGGGATAATTTAGGTTTCTCGAATATAAGCACCCCCCTCACTTTCGGAATCGCTATCTAAGAAAAAAAAAGGGGGGGGGGAGGATTAGAATCGAGTAAGTACGGTATATGCCCATAATAAATAAATAAATACATACATACATACATACATACATACATACATACATACAATACATACATACATACATACATACATACATTTTTTGTCGGGCTTTTTTGCACAGCTGACGTGTTGTGCGAAACGGCAACCTTAAAACAAGGGCTACGCGGAGAAATTAAACGCGCAAGTCATGTGCGAAGTCACCTTTTTGCATACTTATGAAGGTTTGGGAAAAGAGAGAATGAATCGGGGTAAGAGTTTCCGGGAGGGTTTTGCGGACCCCTCAAATGCCCTTGGGGAACCCTTGTGGGGCCCGTGCACCCTCTTTTGAGGAACGTTGATGTAAAAGAACCTGGGCAAGGGCGTTTGCGAAGCTCAGAAGTGCGTCACAAAGTGACCTTCAGCGTACTTTCGACGTTCCAAGGACCGTACAGTGGGACTTGTCACTCACAACGCCCATCAAAATGAGAAGCTAAGTGACTTCTGTCCCGCTAAATCGGTCCCTTTTACAGTACACCATAGCACCGACCTCACGAGGTCAATTTTCCTGCAGATGCTGCCCCACTCTTATAAGTGCCCTTGACACATCCAGTAGCTACATCAAGGTGTCCGATAGACCTATGAACTACGTCTGCTTTAGTCGGCTCTTTGCATGTGCTAATTATACCGGTTTGGTTGTTCTGTATAGATTGAATGCTTTGTATCGATTGACCGAGGGCGCTTGCGGAGCAGTAATGAGATTGCCTGAAAGTTGTCGCGCCCTGCGAGACAGCTTCATCGATTTCGCACGTTCAGGCGCCATGATCGATCATCGCTATTGGATGCACAAGGTTGACCCGGAGACCGCGCGCGTTGTTTTAGAGCGTTCGTTCCATTCCCGTGGTGAACATGTAGTTGCCTGATCACACGGGATGTAGGACAAAAGAAGCGGGCAGCGCAGGGGAAGAATTATTTTTGGCAGCTGTATGCACTTGCCGGCGTCGAAGCAGTAGAGGTTGCGGGGTCTCGCCATGCAGCCGACGTCCGCCTCGACCGTCTTCATGGGCAGGAGGTCCTTGAGGCCCAGGTCGCGGTACAGGGGAGTGGTCTTGAGGCGACCTTGTTTGGGAACGAGACAAACCCAAACAACGATACTCTGTGATACAAATCGGCACAAGCTGATGCTACGCGAAAGATTGTCGATTAATGTGCCCGGGGCGCGTGCGGGGAAGGTCGCACGCGCGCTGGCTGTTTCATTAGCGCGAGCACGTTCCCTGCGCGTGCGGGATTTGTACGGCATCGTTCAGAAGCGATGAACACCTACCTCCGGAGAATTCTCGGAGACGGCTGGCCACCTCCTGGGTGCTGCCGTAGACGAATCCCGCGTCGATGTAGCCCGAGATGATGTTCATCTGAGACCTGGGTCCTGCGAGATAATGTAGTCGGTCACGTACAAGCATGACTTCAGTGAAAATTTGTTTCTTTACCGGGTGCATGTGGACTCTGACGTTACACTTTCACGCGTGTTTTGTTTGGTGATTTGTAGACAGTGACTATAATGAGTTCACTCTCTGTTCTTTTAGTGTCCATCACTGTCATGGCGACTCAGTGCCTACCACAAGCCGGTATTAATACTGAGGTGGACGCCCACTTCTCGCATAAGCTAACCCTTTCTAGAATATGAGCACAATTTCCACTATCTGTTTATCAACGTGGCCCTTAGAGATGGCTATGTGGAACGCATCTGGGACGTCCCCCTAGAGCGTACGCGTATGGAAATGGTACTCACCGAGGGTGCAAGATGGCCTGAGGCCTGCGAGAACCCTGGTGAACTCGAGGCACTTGCGGTTGAAGAACTTGTAGAAGGGATCGTCGTGGGGGACGTTGATGATCATGCAGTTCGGGTGGCGTTCTTCCGGCGTGTACTTGCAGCACTCGATGTCCTGGCGCTCCTCGTCTGAAAGACCACGAAAGGCAATTCCTCTGCATGAGCGGTGACAGTCAGATGACAACACCATTCGGATAAATGACGAACTATTCTGCGCAAGCTATGCAGTGGAAACCCGGCATAGGCTAAACTTGCCCGATGTTAAAGAAAAAAAAAACGAAAATGGATGGACGGTTGTCGAACGCTCAATTATTATCAGCTCTCGCCGTGAACTATAAAGTTGGCGGAGGTGGCGCGAGCCCAAATGGTATCTGTGTTTGACCGCACTCTTGTTGTGTTTGTGCGCTTACACACTGCCTTGGAAAAAAAAAAATGCGCGCGCCAGTCCACCCTGTGAAGATGGTTGGAAAGCGAAGCTGTAAACGACACCCACAATGATTACCCATGCGATGTCACTTGAATGAACAGTCGTGGTCTACAAAAAGTGAAACCAGAAGGCAAGTGAAATGCACTTAACCACACCCTTTATAACTTCCAAGCGATATTCTTTGCTAAGATTAAATTAATGCATGATTCATGAATCGTGGTTGGTTGAGTTGTATTGGTGAAGCACATGAGTGGAAACTCTTTTTTATAAAATGTAAGGAAGCTCAAACCAAGGGTTACACGATCTCACTTCTCCTCCGTCTCTGCCGCCGCCGACAGAGGCGACGAGATCGGCGGCAGAGACGGAAAAGTTAGATGCCTTGCGTTGGTGTGAACTTCATTTAATTTTTATAACTCCTAGCGCATGCGCAAGGCGCGCACACGGCCGCTACACGGGCCGTGCACGCGGAGCGCACAGGGGCGCGAAAGGTTGCGTGACGCTATAACGTGGCATTCAGCGAGAAGGCAGGAGGTAACACCCGCAGATGTGCCCGGTGGGTGCACCGTCTGTCTCCTCAGTCTCCGCGTGGGCTCGTAGCTCAATCGGTAAGACAACGGGCTCTCGCTCAGCTTCTCTATTCGTTCCAGGTGCAATTGCTGGAGGTGCCAGTAACTTCTTTGATTTGCTCGCGGGAGTTTTCTGTTGACACCAACGCTCGCGACAGAACCCTTGGGCGGTAGAGGTAAAAAGCTTGGCTCTAAAAACTCCCAGCATCATCACTTTCCAGTTGCCTTCCAAGGACAACGTGATAAACTTGTCCGTATGTATTAATGACTCCGCGCCTTAAAATAAGGCCCACTTTACTTTTAAATGGCATGATAATTTAGAATATTTTCTTCCCAAAATAAACCTAGAGAGCCAGGAAGAAAAAACAGTTTATAATTTGCTGCGTATTAGGATGAAAAACAGCTTCGAATGCCACGAGCAGTCAAGCCCGAGGCAGTTGCACGTGCTAGAATACAGAGGTGGATGCAAAGAAGACAAGTCACTAAGAGAAAAAGGTAACATAATCAAAACTCCGCAAAAGACACGCCGTACGTAGTCAGAACTCTTATCATTTCCTCAAAGGAAAAATATAAGTATACCGCGCAGTTGCCCTGTTTTGTGGCGGCAGATTACTCTAGGAAATAAGCATCTGTATTCCGATGTTGTTCCAAACGATTTCACGCACCCTTAGATAGCGTGCAGCCTACGTGTCCAAAAAAGCCACTAATGCGTTAATTGGGCCCTGATCGCCCACTTCTGTGTCCGTTCGCGCCTTTCCGTTATCCCTGATAGACCAATCGAGACTACATCACCCGGAACTACAGGCGACGCTGCTGATGAAACAAGCCACTGCAGGATACGAAAATCCACGAAGAGCCGAAGCTGGGTTCCACCCCTGCCGGGATAGGTATTTATAGATCTAGGGTAAAGTTGATGCGTTTCGGGATTATGAGGATTAAACATCGTACGTCTATATAAGCCTTATAAATAGCCCTCGGAGTGATGAAAATAACCAAGTGTGAAAGGAGAACTTCGTCGGCTCTGGAATCTTGCTGCCTCAGATCGTCTTATGGAGCGCCTTATGCATGTCGTAGCGGGCAGTCGGTAACAAAATCAGTAACAGGAAGACACAGCGGCGGGGAGCCAGGGATGCGACGGAAGTGGAGAAAGTTTGTTAGTAATTCATATTCGCCATATGCATATGTGATACTGCTACCGTTTATGTTAAACGTTCATCAGGCAGTATTTAGCATAAGGGAAGCGGATAGAAAGCGGGGGGGGGGGGGGGGTAATGTATATGTTGTGAAGTGTGGGACACTCGAAGGTTTAATTAAGAAGAGGAGGATAGGAGGAGCCGCGCTTCTTAACGCCTTCATGATAAAAAAAAAACACGCAGTCAGAATCCGCAGTACTTATTTCAGACGGTAATTCAAAGGTCAGAAGTTGAAATTTAAAACACGATTTACTTGAGGAAAATGGGATATTGTTTAAGATGCTGACGAAAAGGAAATACCCTTTTGACTGCTGCAGGTTCCCATTCAAGAGGGTGTAGGAGACACAGGTGGTTCTAATACCTGCGTCATTATGTTAATTTGCGCATGATGTTGTGTGAGAAATACGGCTGGCTTTAAGCCTAATAAACGTTGGGTAAACGTCTTCTACTTCCACTTCCACTTTCCTTTGGTGTCCTAGTTCCTTACTTCTTAATTGCACGCCTTCAAGAGAAAATGATCCATGTTATGATACCCTATTTCGGGAGCCCCCTATACTGCTTGCAAAAAGAAATTATAGATTTATAGAATCAGACTGCTCCTGTCAACGCGCTGTTCTACAAAACTAATGTGCTCACACTTGAATTCACGCACGGCTGCCACCGTTTGAATGAGCAAAAAAAGCGCTGTTTGCGTAAAGTAATTTCTGACTCTTAGACGAAGAAAGGCGTAACTATAAACGGCTCCACTATCAGCACTCAGTAGTCGGGACTTACATCAAAGACTGCGGCAAGTATCAGAAATACGCATGCAGGAGTAACCACTCCTCACATACTTGCATTACGCGGTATATATATATATATATATATATATATATATATATATATATATATATATATATATATATATATATATATATATATATATATATATATCAGAAGAACATTGAGAGCGAAAGAAAGACGCTGGCTGCGTGCTCTCATTTTGCTCTTGTTTCGTGCGTGCTAAAAAGGAAGGTAAAAAAAGAAGTGCGTCAAGACGAAGCGAAACCCTTTGTGCCGCCAACCTTCTACAGGGCTTCTTGACTGTTTTGACGTCTAGCACCAACAAAGGCACTATCGCCGGCCGGCCAATCATCGATAGCCTCGCGCAAGGCTCGAATTCTCGCTCTCCAGGCGTCTATTTCCGTCATCCCTACCACCCGCTATTTTCCTCTCATTTCCGCGTTTCGCTGCCGCCTCTATTGCCTCCTCACTGTCGGTGCGAGCGTCGCACGGCAATCTTTAAAACGATTGAAAAAGTAAAAAAACGAGCAAAGAGAATGGGTTCCTTTTGCCGTGTCCGTGCTCCTCGAACCGGTCGCCGACCAAGCAGCAAAGTGTCCCAGTGATCCGCAATTTCCTTGTTTGTCCCGATTCTCATTCTTGTCGTTTTCTTTTCTTTTTGTCGGCTGCCTTTTCCTTGTGATCGCTATGCCCACCGTGGTAGTTGTTGCCCGGGCAACCATAGCACCAAGCTCAAGGTGCAACTATGTGTGCAGCAAACCCTCACTGTGCCGAGAAGCAGGAGACCTTAGAACGTAAGTTTCACTAAAGTGTAACTTCGTTGAAATGAAGCACGTTGGAGCAAATCGAGAGACTGAGCCAAGTTAGTGAAATTCCTCGACTTTTTATAGTTCTGTTGGTGAAAAATGCGATGACATTTGTAATGCTTGCAACCTTGCATGAAGTCTTATAAGCGCAATAGACTGGTTTGCGTGATTCCGCCGCGCTTACCAGCCGTGCCTGGAACTAACGCATCGCCATCACACAACATCGTAAATGACTAGAATCCCTACCATTACATCGTGTGACTTAAAAAAAAAAACACGTGGCAAAGACGGGAATAAAATTAAGGGACACGCGGTGAGGAGGCAAGTGGCTTAACCGCTACTCTACAACCACGCCACGCCGAATGCGGCGTTCGAGGTACTTTAAATAGAAACTGAGAAATAAAACGCAAAGAATTGACTGCGCCCTTCGTGGCCCCATATCACGTGACCCCGAAATGAAGCATGCAAAGGCGCGCGCCCCTATACTAGTTGGAACCCACAGTATATATAGGAACATGCCGTGGTGCGCGCTGTTTGGAGCTGCCTCTAGGCCGACTTACTCGATGTAGCAAGCTGTCTTAAGGCGCGTAGTTTGGAGCTGAGGTGTGGGTGCGCCTCGTATGATAGGAGTGTCGCTACTTCCGGTGCGATGGATCCTTCATCGTTCGTAAGGCGTTTAAGACTGAAGGAAAGGCACGCATATCAAAGCACTGTAACTTATAATTAAGCGCTTTGAAACACCAATGCTCGCAACAAGTAGAACGCAAATGCAAAATAGACAATACGGTACGAGAATATTGCCACAGGTATATAGAAGCAAAACAGGGCTGTGGGCCCACCTCCGGTGAAGAATATCTACTTCAAAAATAAAACCGCCGTAGCTCCGAGCCGTCAATGCTCAAATTCAGAATGGTGCAGTTGTCGCATGTGTAAAGGAGAAAAGTGAAGCGCGCGATGCGTACCGCGTTCCACTAACGCGCTTGCGAGACAACCCGAGAGGCACGCAGCCACACTTTCATCAGATATTACTGGATCTTGAACATGTAGACGTGTAGAATTCTTTCTAGTGAAACCTAGTTGCAATGGTCGAGTGATTAAGAGTTAAAGTACGTTCGGCTGAATCATTCTTTCAGTTAAGTTTGTTGAACATGGGCTTCATTGTGTATGTTCCCTCGTCTACATACGGCGCCACGTCTCAAGCCATAAATGTCGATTTACTTACAGGCAGCACATACAGTGTGACACGAGGTTAATGGTACCACTATTTGCCACATAAGACGTATTTTCCGGCGTTTGTCTCAAAGCTCGTAAAAAAAATTCTACTTTCTTTCGCCCACCGCACATTATAGAGTGGAGGCAACGACGTTGCGGGGGCCGGGTGTGGTTCTGCCCCGGTCAATGACGCACATAGGAAGAACGTTCAACTTCGCACTACGAGACATGACCCAGGAGGTCAAAGGGGCTATTTTGATCTTTGTTCAGTTTTCAGTTTTACGCGGACAGAGACGTGACGGCTCAGACGTCACCATCAGGCGTACGAGTGAGCGCTCGAATACACCCTTCCAATTTTCACATCCCCCCCATATGGTCAAAGCCGAAAAAGACTGGGCAAAGGCCAGAAATACTCCAGTGATGATTGCGCTGTTCGGTGACCTGCCGGTCATCCGGGCGCCCATTTTTGGTCGCTACTCCTGCCCATCCTGTCAAGTTTTTCATCGATACGTCAGTCACCCTGGCATATGAATGCCCGTCCTGGTAAAAAAAAAAAAAGAATACGGGTTCCTAACATTTTCCTCTTCGACACGAAGACATTGAGCTTCCTGGCAAGTTCAAAAGAGGCTTTTAGTGCACTCAAACTACACCTGAGCTATCTGGAGAGCCCTAGTTGAACGGTAAAAGGTGACATAGTTGCCTATATTCGGTATTTCTTATCGCTAACGTGAACTAAAATCCTATACAATACATGAAGCACCGCGAAATATCAATGCCTGCTAAGTCATTAGGCCTTTTTTTTTATTTTCATCTGCAGGTATGTGTTCCTGGCTACTTTTTGCTTTATGAGGTTTATGATGTTGGCGATAATATTGCTAATTCTTCCGCATTTAGCCAAAAATCATGCACTCCTCCGTCAAACGACGACGATGGTTGAACGCGAAGTTTCCGCGTGACGGATTCTATGGTTGTCGTCTAAGTTTTCCAAACCGCTTCGACCATAGACGCCGGCTTCATAACGCGAGGGACTCAGGTTGGACTCCGGCCGCGGGAGGCGTTTTTTTTTTCTTTCACTTCGACCGTGTTCGCGTTACAGACGCCATCAGTGAGAACACTGAAGCTTCGCTTTAAAAAGCTTCCCTCGCAACTTATTTATTAAAAAGTGGTAATCCATCTGCCTTTTGCTTTGCACGTTCCCTTTTGTCATCACGCTCTGACGGAGAAGCTTCTTGGGACCTGTGCTGCTGAGCACGAGGTCGCGGGTTCGATTCCCGACGCGGCGCCGCTTTTCTGATGGAGGCGACAAGCAAAAACGCCCGTGTGTACGAGATTTCGGCGCACGTTAAAGATCCCCATTTGGTCAAAATTAATCCGGAGCCCTCCACTACGGCGCGCCTCATCGCCTGCGTTGCGTCGGCGCGTTGTACCGTACAATCAATCAATATGGGGGGACGTGACGCGTTATAAACTGGAGTATTCGATACATATCTTCCACTGTGATAAATGCCAGTAGACAGTGCTATGTACTATACTGTAGTGTTAGTGGTACTGATAGCACGTGTCGCCAACAGGCACGACTATACATTAATTACGCAGTAATAATCACTGTTTCTGATGAATGGAAAAGATAAATCTAAACTGCGGGCAGGCTTTCTTTCTTGACTTCGGTGAGAAAGACCGTCTCGGTTTAAGATTAGGACGGCGCGTAATTAACACCTTTTTTTTGCGAAAGACTTTCACGCGGTGAAACACTAATTAGGTCGCTTGGCGCACTCTCGGCTGCTTAGACCGTGCTTTGTAAGACGCGCAATTACGTGCGGGGCCCCGTTTCGCCGCTGTGACTTGTGAAATGACCTAGACACCTGCGCGTGAATTTGTTCCGATTTGTATATACCGCTCCGCCGCAGCCTTTCCGGATCGCCGGCGCTGGGCGTTGTCTTTAAGAAACGACCAAACTGCGAACAGATAGGCGCACTGCGGGAGGTTTACTCCAGTTTCGATAGGCCTCATGCGGTGAACAGATTGCTCTGCAAATCCAGCACTGCGAGGGAAAATCTCACATCCACTGAAATGCAGCCGTGCGGCTACACAGGAAGGCTATGCCGCTTTCTGAGAAGCTTTCTCAGAATTTTTTTCTCGCAGAGACCTACTCCACACTGGGGGATATCCCCTAGTCTGGCGGATTAACACTTGTCCCTCACATCAAGTTGTTGATAAATTTGCCCTCGTGATAAAAATGGTCACGATCGGGGGACACTGAATTGTAGTGTCATTTCGTAGGATCAGGCACAAATAGAAAACAATGCTCTAAGAAAGCTGGAGGGGGGGGGGGGGCATACTTTTTTTCTTTCTCTTTTTTTTTGGCGGTATAATTGGCCGACTTTAAGGTTTTAACGCGGCAATTATGCTCTGTGTGTGCTCAAAAAACGGTTGCAAAGCTGTACCCAATTGCGCTCTGACGACGTCACCACGGACGTTTTATATTTGAAGACATTATAATGGCTTGGCCGTAGATACTTCCTTTCTTCACGCCTCGGCTGCTGATAATTGGCTGGGAAAGGCGCTGATGTTCACGCTATTTAAATTCGATGACGGACGGCGGTAATAGTGCGCGGTGTACTTCCTAGCTAACGACACCCCGGGCCACCAGGATGTGTGAATTGGGGCTGCTGCTGCTCCGGAGGCAAACTTCAGCGCATGTTTACATGCCTAAGCATGCGCTATGACGTGAAACTGTGTGGGTTACGGGATGGAAGAAACACCCTGGACACATTTTGTGTGCTTGTGCCATCGGCATTTCGATGAAGAGCCACGTGTATTCCTTGAAGATGGAGCAAGAGTTGTTCGACTGCTTGATGACCGGCCATGTTCGGATATTTTGCAGCGCATGAAACACCAATACGAACAGAGAAGCGAACAGGACAGCGCTTTTACTCGCAACTAAATTTATAGAAGAAATGGGCAAGTCTTTATATAGCTGGCTGCACCTTCAAATACAACAAATAATTCAGAGAAGACCCCGGGATGTTGGTAGCCTGTTGTATTTTGCTTAAATTCGCTCGGACAAATTGTTCCGCTACGTCGCCCAGGATGGGGGCAGCAAACTATATTAATGCTTTCGTGTTTCTCCTAATAAACTTATCCGCGAATGTTAGTGTTGTACTTTTCGTATATCTGTCCATTCTTGCGTTTTATGCGCTGCAAGTTTCCAGCAATGACACCTCATAACGAGCAGGTTCTTCATTATAACCACCCGTAAAATTTGCGTAAATCGGTGGTCAAAAAAATTCGGAGCCCTTCCACCATCTGAAGAGGGAAGTGCAGCAAAGCTGGCACTCAGGTGGGATTCGCTACGTTGGGATTTGCTATGTTGGGAATTTGCTATGTTGTATTATAGACAGTGGCCCCATCCCTACGTCACAGACTAAGGACACACACGATAGTTAGGTAGAAACAGTGAAATTGTGTTATAGCGCGGCTGCGCCAATCACGGCACGGGCTCTAGTGCGCCGCTCAGGTGGCCGCCGAAGAGAGCGTGGCATTGCGGTATGTCGGGGGGAAGAGAGACGCCGCGCGGGGCGAGGAGTGTACACGACTCAGGAAAGAGGACGGGGGTGGGGGTGGAGAGGAGTATAAAGGGGGGCTGTAACCACACTCCCTCACTAACTGGCCAGGGTTCACTGTGAAACACATAATCTGAGAAAGCCAGTTGACAAAAACCAAGCCTACACCGATCCCCCTAAAGCCGGTTTCACTTCTAAACACAAATAACTTGCTTGGGAGACATAGTGCGGGGGCAATATAAGCCGTCCTATATTAAAATATGAATGCTCGAGGAGTTTTCTTTAACACGAAAATGATTTTATTCCTGGATACACCACGACTTCACTAACGTCATCTCCGTCAAGGATATGACGCCAGTACAACGAAGCAAGCGGCCTGTAAAGGGTGCACCCCTGCACACAGGCATCTTCTTGTGGGGAAGCAACCTTTAGTACTAAAGAGTACGCTATACATTAGGGTTGTTTGTTTTCTGGGTTTTATATTTTTAACACGAAAATGTTTTATGCCTGGATACACCGAAGATTTCACTGACGTCATATTCGTCGCGGAAATGACGCCAGTACACCTTTGCCGAAGCGACCAGCCAGCAGGACGTCGCTCGCCAAGCACACCCACATTTTTGTGAATCTTTGTGGAATTTGTGAATTTTTGTGAATTGTTGTTCTATTGCCGCTTGTACGCGGAGACAAGATCCGTCATAACGTATCCAGAGACCACTTCGCTGTAAAATAAGGTTCTAGGATCTCCATATTTTGATTTAGGATGGCTTATATTGCCCCCCCCCCCCAAACCCCCCACCTCTTCTAAAAACTTCCCAGCAATGCATTTCCGTTTATAGGTAAAACTGACTTTAGGGGTATCGGTGTAAGCTTGAATTTTGTAATCTGGCTTTCTCACATTTTGTGTTTCACAGTGAACCATGGCCAATTAAGGAGGGAGTGGGGTTACAGCCCCACTTGAAACTTTTCTCCACGACCACCGCCTCTTTCCCGAGTCGTGTACACTCCTGAACACGTGTGGCGTCTGTTTTCCCCTCCCATTGCGGAATGTCGTGCGCCCTTCGGCGGCCACCTGTGCGACGCTCTAGGGCCTGCGCCGTGATTGGCACAGCCAGGCTATAACAAAACTTCATTGCTTCTACCCAACTATCGTGTGTGTCTTTAGTCTGGGGCGTAGAGATCGCGCCACAGTCCTTCTAATTCAACATAGTGAATTCCCAGTACAGGTAAACCCCAACATAACAAATCCCGCCAGAGCGGCTGCTTCGCTAACCGTCTTTTTTACGCAGTGAAAGGGCTTTTATTTTTTTTTTTTCTAAGTTTGGGCCGCACGTGGAAAATTCCTGGTCTACGCTCGGCTTGTCGCCGGAGGCGATGCGCAGGATCCTAGCCGTAGACAGCTTTGCTGTAAAAATAATGGTTTCGGGCGGTGTTTCACTATAACCCTCTCTTGTAAAGCAGACAAACTTCCAGCGAGCATGCATAACTGGCACCACTTGAGGACAAGCAGCAAGTTTCGGAGTTTATCTCTCCTTGTGAGTAAACATACCAAGCGCATATCCTCAGGGGAGCCCGAAGGCCCACGTATACGACAAACTAGGTTGGCGATATTTCATTCCCGGTCTACATTCCACGCATGAAAGTGGGCAACCTAGCCACTCGCCTACTGACAGCACCTATTATTACTAATGCCGCGTGGGGCTGATTAACGGAACAGCACCTTCCAAGCAAAAGAATTTCGTAGACGAAGACGGTTGTCCGAGACCCGGCGAACGAACGTCCAGCGTGCTTTTCGGAGGTGCTGTAGAGCCTGCACAAGGACTTCCCAAACTCAAGGTAATACTCCTCACAATCTCTTCGCAGATCCATTTTGCAATGCTGGACAGAGATTGTTCGAGCTCTGTATACCCTCTGTGTAGCCGCTTTTCCTTGCTAGACGCGCGTCCTATATCCCGCTTCCAGTGCATCGAAATATACTTAGCTTTCCTTTTAAGTCAATTATCAAGAGAGGAAGTTTGATTATTCTCAGTCTCTTACACTGCCGTTTCTGTTTGCGCCATTGCGCTATAGGTGCACGCACTCACAGCGACGATAAGTTTGACTCGGGCTTTCTATGCCGCCATTCCGATTTAATTGCGGTGTGCGACTAAGCGACACAGCCTACAGGCACGCCCGTGAGGCGGGATCGAAGCCTTCCCAAAAGAGCCCCGAGCACGTTCGCTGCGACCATGGCAAGGCCACCGGCGATTCAGTGCGGCGTTGCTGCGCATTCCTGAGGCTCCGAGACGGCCTGCCGCGAGCCCGCTGGCAGAAACCGTTCTCGCGAAGGAACGCTGCCCAGCTGCCGGCCTCGGCCACTGCAGGCGCGATCTGGAGCCGCCGATTTGGAACAGAGCCGGCAGCGATCTGGGCGCGTGGCCGCGCTGACTGTTGAGACAAAGGAACGCGTGGACAGCAGGCAATGACCGCGTGCCAGCAGCTCACTTGTGCGCAGCCCTCCCTCTCTCCCTCCAGTCGAGTGAGCAAACGAACAAGCACGGGCGCAGGGATAGCCCTTGGAGCGAACAGGCCGGCAGAGATTAATGGTGGCTGGGAGACGACGAGTGTATCTCTCTGCAAATGCGTCTACCCTATATATGACGCTGTGGCGCACTGTACGTGTCTATACGGCCCTGGTGGCCGCACGTGCGGAACGCGGTGTGGGGCTAAGAATTTCGCCCATGGCGCCTGCGGGCCCGGATTTTCCTGACTGGTGAATAAGCAAGCAGTGCACTTCACGCCGGCGCTCACTTTTCTCGTTATCGGAACGTGCAGTGCGAATAATTTCGATTAGCATCGAAGTCAACTGTCTTGTCCCCCTTCCACCTCTGTCTGTGTCTGTAGTGGTCGTAATTAGGGCACGATTTGTTGTTGCTCAGTGCACGAGCTGCTCCGTGCAAGCTACAGGCAGAAATAACGACAAAAAAGCCCTACTTTACCATGTGACACAGTGCAGGTTCAGGCAGCCCGATTAAACATTTACGGCCGTCCTTGATGACGGCTGCCCACATAGTTTCCTCGTCGCTGTTTTCAAAAAGGATCCGAATTGGGTTGGGTGGTTAAGAGCCATTCAAGTCATCTCCTGCTAAAGAGTCTTATCTACGAATAGATGACCGAGAAGATAACTCTATAGCGTGGACAGCGCACTGGCGCGGTTTAAGACCTGCTAACTTTGTCCACGGCGTTTCAATTGCGCCGTAACCGGGTTGTAAATAGGGCAGGGTAATGGGTTTAGCGGCTAGTGTAATTGTTTTTAAAGTTGAAGGTGTACTATTTTCTTTTTTGCATTGATAATTGCGCACTGGTCACGTTTTGGCAGATATGAATTGCCGTGAGAGGCCGAGTCCAGATACCACCCGGGGGCGCCTCTATTTTCTTTCTTTCGAACATTTCAAAATTGATTGATCGGCGCGTTAAACCTGATGAGGTATAACGCGCCGACGCAACACAGGCGAAGAGGCGCGTCATAGTGGAGGGCTCCGGATTAATTTTGACCACGTGGGGATCTTTAACGTGCGCCGCTATCTCGAACAACCGAGTGTTTTCACTTTTCACCTCCATCAGGAAAGCGGCTGCCGCGTTCCGGGAATCGAACCCGCGTCCTTGTGCTCAGCAGCACAACGCCTTAGCAACTGAGCCACCGCGGCGGGTGAAACATTTCTGAAATTCCTGTTTCCACACTAAAAAAGGCGAAACTACTGCCCTGTGCCCTCATCGTTCTTGATTGCTGTATTTCCTTCCAGTACGTGTGTGTACCTATATATACGTATTAAGATACCCACATTTAGGAGAAGAAATTCGTCAGGAGTGCCAGAAAACCGAGAGCACACGATACGCATTGCGAAGCATTTTAAGTTGGGGCACTGTATTGCTAAGAGTTTCAGGTAGGTATCAAAGTAGACTTTCTCTGTCGAAATTATGGGCAGCTGAAAAATAAGTTTTATTTCGCATGAAACATATTATCCAGGATGCCTGAGCCTTGGCCTTTACTTAATGGAGGTCTGCGCGCATTAATGTGCTTCCATCACCGAAAATGTACGACCACAACAATGCCTAACCGAAGTCGCTGGCACAATGCTTCAGGACAACTCTTAATTTATCAAGGGTTGTAGCCGTCTCTAAAAAAGTTCATTGAAGATACATTGGTATAGCTCTTTAAGAATCCATAGCATCTTGTATTTTCCTCGTGGACTTGAGGCTCGGCCCGATATGTACGTCTCGCTCTGGCTTCACTAGTCCGCCTACACAGCGTTTTTCGCATGTTCAGATCGTACACCTTAGCAACCCTGCGTAGCGCTCTAACCGTCTCGCTAGTCCCCCTTGCTCGCTTTGGCAGAGGCATTGGCTATCTGTCGCTCCTGTTGTTTCCCACCAGTACCGGCATTTTGCCCCGTAATTGCCATTTTTTCCTCTTTTTTTGCCACCCTGAGCTGGCTGTACTGTTTTAAAGTGAGACCTTTCTTAGTGGGACCAGTGGCGTTCGATCAAAAAAAGTATGTATTGCCCTACGACCGGTCGGTCGACCGAAAAGCTCTGATAAGATTTATGGGCACACGGCGCATGTGTGAAACCGGGTTTCCATTGCGTCAAAACGGTTTCTTGAAAATCGCGAAAGTGAGAGCCGTTCTAGATAAGAGAATACACGCTTAGCTCAGGAAGAAGGCTTACAAGAAGGCGTACGTTGCGCGACCGAACTAGCGCGTGTAGGTGCAGACCCCGCTTGTGCTGACGTTTCATTGGCAATGTCTCCCCTGACCAGTGGATGGAGGCGTTGGGCCACTCGGACCCCCAGCTCCAGAAGGAGCTCGTGACTCGAGCGGCTGAAGTCGTCGCAACCGCCAGCGTTGCGCCCACCTCGCCCTAATCCAGTAAGTAAATAAAAGTTATTTCTCTCTCTCTCTCTCTCTCTCTTGCTATCTCCGCCGCTCCTGAAGGTAACTCACTCTCTCCACGCGCTCTTTCCACTCTATCGTTCTCTGGTTTCCGTCGCTAGATATGTTACAGAACGACGCGATCGACGCGAAAATTTTGCCGACGTGCCCCATCTATTAGTCACACAATAAAACAAAGTCAGAGTTACGACACAGACCGTGGGCATGCGCAACGGTCTAATCTTCTTGTCTTGGTTTAAGTTGCCTTGTAGCCTTGTGAGAATTGCGCTCGAATTCGCAGCGCCTCAGCGTACTTGTATCACTGAAGCTGGCGCAATGACGCAGCCACCGCTAGGACATCTCACGCACGGCACAGAGTTTCTGTGATGGATGGCGTGCAAAACGAAACTGGAACGCTGCCAAGACACGCGTCCATCCCGTGTTCTAAGCCGCTCGGGTGCACTAATTAGGTTGACGAAATCGGCGCAGGAACTAAGTCGTTTCAGGTCGTTCAAAAGTGTCGCTTCGCGTCGCGCCCCAAACAGCCGGCTATGGGGTGAGGCAGGTCTTCAGCCACATAGCGCTCTATTTCACCAATTAATCTCATCAGATACGAAGAGCAACACTCGCTGAGCCTGTTATCCGCTCAGATCACGCAAACGGCTGGGAATAGACAAGCCAAAAGCGCCGTTTAAACGCCATCTATAGTGGCTAAATATACAGCGCTGGTATTTGCGGCGCCACTCCGCCGTTTCCTCGTCTTGGCTGGGCCGTTTTGCCTGAGGTGGCGCACGTCCAGTTTTGTGTTCCTGACGCATCGCGGTTACTGCCACGCCTTCTCGCTCCGGGAGGATTACATCTGGGTCAGCGGCGGCACCATTGGGATCGGGAATCACCGTTTGTTCAGGCCGCTGGGCGTTATAGAGCGCTGTGAAGGAAGACAACGGCGCCCGTGACTTTGAATTCCCTGCGGCCGCAGACCCTTGGCGGGGCAGGCGGGAAGCTAATTAAAGATTGCACCTCGCACCTTCCTTTCTAACGTGCATACTTTCTAGACGTGACTTTGGACTGCGTGGGAAAACAGGCCATGTATACGCACCCATGCGTGGGAAACGCATACCCAAGCACGCCACTTCGATTGAAAGTTGCGAAAGCTTTGCCTTCTGGTTAACCGGATCATTTCGAATAGAGGGAAATGAATGCTTGAATGCTTGAAATACTTGCCTCCCGACCTTGCGTCCCATACTTTCTCGTTCCTGAATGTGAACACCATCGACGGAACTGTTCGTTCGCTTACGATCGAGATCAACTCTACGCGGTGTGGAACTACAGTTAGGTCAGTCCCAACTTAGATACTTGATTCGGGAACTCAATGTTTCATTAGGGGTGGTATCATTACCCATTTCATCGCTGGCCCACATTCCTTTACTACTTTTTCTAATTTACGCCTCAAGTACCTGCCCCGTAATATGAACTAAGTTCGGCGACCTCCTCGTAGCGCCCTGCGCGCTTAGGCCCTCCCGAAACGAGTTGATTGGCTACTTGATCATGGTTCCGTCCTATACTTTACTGACGCCAGCAACACCTCCTCTCACTCAACGGGCACCGTTTCAATCTTCCAACTGCCCTCTTCCGGCAGTGTCTCGGTTTCCTTTCTGTCTCCACCTCACTCCACTCCCCTTGAAGAATACGCTATTGCCCTCGCGACAGAGCACACTGCTCTTACTATCCCCTCCACCGCACCAGTGCGCATTTTCTCCGACTGCAAACGGTCCTCCGTTACTTCGCTCACCATACGACCCGCCCAAACACGATCGCAATCGTTGCTTTAATCTTAGCTGCCAATCCTACTCCACGTTGCACGCTGGTATGTGTTCCTGGCCACGCTAGCACGGGCACCAACGCCAGTACAAACGCGCTTACCCGTGTTCCTTCCCCGGGTCCGCCTAGCCCTGTCCAACCTTGTACCACTGGCTGACGATTCACGCTCAGTACCACGATTCCCTCCGCTATCACTTGTATGCCCAGTGCCTTTCACGCACCCCGTCCCTACCCCCCAGTACCCGTCTCCCTCGTAAGGATGCGCGCCGCAATCGGCAGGTGCAAACATTTTCATTCCTCTCTCATCACATTCTTCACTGATCCATAGGTGTCCTGGCGACTCTTCTTACCCATCCATCACTCGTTCTTTTTGTAAATGCACCCCCACCCCCATCTCTTATCAAATCCCTCGTCTCCATCCCTTCCTGGGAGCTCTGGCTGTCTCCTCCGCCGACACTGAACATCCAGGGTGCCCATTAAGTTCTGTGCGAACGTCTGCACAGGACCCGCGCAAAAATGCGTCAACACTACTCGGACCATGGGCACTGAAAACGATCACTAGGACCGGGAATGAGGCCCTAAGATAATAAATTTGCTCTCTCTCTCTCTCTCTCTCTCTCTCTCTCTCTCTCTCTCTCTCTCTACTCATTATGGGAACAGACGTACTCATGAACGCAGGCGGCAAAATTAAACCTTTGAAAAGTGTAGCCCTCCTGTGCTCTCACCTTTTGTAGACTCAGCGGCTCAATGTTATATCATGTTCCTTACAAAGAGTACCGCGGTTCCGACCGTCGCGTCCTGTACGAGCAAATGTATGATGCAGGTGGCGTTCGAAATTGCAAATTTCTGTAAACGCCCGGATGATGGCCATTTCAAAACCTTGTATTGGGTAGCAGTTTCCCGCCACAAAGGCCTGCGTAGCCTACGCGATGACTCTAGAGAACAAAGCGCGTCAAATAAACCATTCTGAGAAAACTTTGTCCAACAGCTTCCGACTTTCGCGTGGGCAACCGCAAATGACAAACGGGCGCAACAAGAATTGCCCGCCACGCGTTGCTCTGCCTCCACTACTCCAAATAATATTATTCAGCGAGTTTATTAAATGAGAAGTCATTAAAATTTGTTTCATTCACTTCACGTTGCGCCTTTGTTCGCCCAGTTGGCCAGCATCCGCATGCCTCCACCCTCGTCTAGTAAATTTCTTGCGAACGCGGAAGCTTTCCCTCAGTGGCGCCAAAGGGCTTTTCCGAGAGTTTCAATGCTCGCATATGCTTCACGTTTGTGCTTCGCTGGCTGTTTCTTGAGCCTCGTGCTGCGTTTTTGAGTCTGGCTTGACAATGTACGCTGCTGCCTTCACTGTACGCCCTGTACCTCGGCTAGGGTTGTACGCAATCGGTCACACTTCTGGAGCAATCTAATTTGCTACCCGCGGCCACTCGGGGTACGCTGCCACGCCAAGAACGCGAGAGACATTTGCGATTGTAATTAGTTCCGAGGGTGATTTCAAATAAGTGGCGCGAGGGCCAGCTTCCTCCTCTCCCTCGCCTCCTGACGACAGCGCCGTAGGAGTTCGGCGGCGCCCGAACGCGGAGTCAACGCGAGTTGACAGCGATGACGTCTAGGCTCTTGGTGAATTAATCTCGAAGCAGTAATCGATTCAAGGCCGCGAACATGGTGGCTTAGTTAGACTTGACGACTGTTCTTTTTCTTCTTTTGTCGTGATGCAAGATGGGAGGAAAAGCTCATGAGAATTGGTCCACTCCTAACGTTTTCGCAACTGCTATCTGGTCGACCGTCTTATTCGTGGGGAGTGGTCGCCGGGGAATTTCCAAGGACCGCCTCTCTCTCCACTGCTTTTCATTTTCACCTTCCGGCTCTTAACGGATACGGTGCGCTGTGCAGCCAGCTGGCGGCCAGCCTTGGGCGAGGCAAGACCGGGCCACGGAATCCGTTGGCGTTCCAGCAGTAGTACTCTCCCTTTATCTCATTAGCACCCACGGACGCTGAACGGCACGGGGAGCTTAGAAAAAAAGAGAACTGACTTTGCGTGGCACCGCCCTTTTTACATAGTTACATGGATTGCAACTGTAAGCATTTCAGGGCCACCTAAGCGGGTATAGGTCGGCGCATATTAATTAGGTACAATCGAAATCCTCGCATATGCTCAACGTCCGAATGGTGGCTGCGCTCGTCGAAAGCGATTATCATATTGTGGCGCGTACGCCGGAACATGCTCGACATTGAAGGACGTTTGAGGTAGTCGTTTAGCCTTTCCATTGGACGCTAACTCTTTGCTGCCTACGCTTTCTCTGCGCGGCCTCGTTCGTGAAAATTTGTAGGCGCCGGACAGCGCGGTTCTTTATGTGTCCTTCTTTGCACGTAGGTACAAAGTGGCACTAAAGTTTAGTTTCTCAATGCACTGAGCTGAGGAATTTAAGACACTCCACCCAAAAGTGCCGGGTACGGCCGAAGGAGAAGGTTTTCTTGTTCTTTTATTCTGCAATAACTATGGACACTTCGAAGAGAGAGGTAGATGAGGGAAGATAAAGAAAGTCCGAAGGCCACCGACGCTCCACTACGCTTTGCGGCCCACGCGAATACCTCCCAGCAATGTGGAGGGCGTGCAAAAAAGATAGAACAGCCATTCACCCGTGAACGAAGGATGCCTGAACTAAGGTATCATTCTTCGTGGGTACCGAATTGTAACGTTTAAGGTGCGACATCTTGTGGACAGCTTGTGGGTTGTCAAAACGGCTTATTTACGCTAAACAGCTGCTGCCTCACTCCGGAGTTGCTTTTGTTTGCGCTGGTCGTAAGAAAATTCGAGAGGCGGACATGACGCCAGTTTAAGAACAACCGCTGGATAAGTTTTAAACAGCTCACCTGGATGACAAAGTTTTGTTCGCACAGGGCCGAATAAGCCAATTTCAAGGCCTTCGTGAGATTTCACTCAAATAATGTATACTCTACACTGTGACGACGCAGACAAGAACTGTCAATCATGTATCCTGCCTTAATGTTGCCTTACATAAGACAATTAGCCAAGCGTTAATATTGTCACGCATCAAGCCTTAATATTGTCATGCATCAATTCGTTTAAACCTGTACTTTAATGGTCGGAGACTAATGGAACGCAGTGGCAGAGACTGTTCCATTAGTTTCCGACCATCGAAGTACAGTTAAAATTATTAAAATGATTGAAATTGGCGCTGTTACTCAACGTTGATGCAGTAAAAAATCAAATCCCCTCCGCCTAACGACGACGATGGTTGAAACGCGAAGCTTTCTTGCTTGCGAAAATCAAATGGCGAAGCGCGAAAGTCAAATCCGCTGCAACCAAAGTCAAAGCATCGACGATCAAAGTGCAAACCACAAACCGCCTGAGAATCAAAGTGCAAGCGTCAGCGATCAATGTGCGGACTGCCTGGAGTTAGAGTCCAAACGCAGACGACAGCGAACGAACCCCTTGCGAAAAAGCTAAGCCCCCCGTCCCCTGGTAGACCGTGTCGAAGTGGCGCGTTCGGATAAACGTCGGATTCATGATGCGAGAGACCCGAGTTCGATTTTGATCATGGGAGGCGTTTTTTCTCTGTGTCATCATAATCACCATGTGCCCGCCCATTGTGTAAAGTCAGCTTTTCTGCACTCACACACATACACACACACGCACATAGATAATATTGATCCCACACATACACACTGCGTGTCCATATACCACATTGTTGTGAACAGTCGTCGAGCGATGGCGTAAAGATAAATGACCGCAGCGATATTACACCTCCTCTCAAGGGCGTAATGGAAGAGTTTGTCTGACAGCGGTTCTTCCTCACGAACTAATTTTCTAATTTCTGTCGTGCCGTGTCTCTGCACACAACCGCGGGTACTAAAAGCACGTGAATGCCAATTCCTGCGCTTGCGTTAATTACCATCATGCAGCATCGTTCCGTGCACAAACCGTGGCACAACTTTAAGCTCTCGTTGCTCCATCACCATCATCAGCCTGCCTACGCCAACTGCAAGGCAAAGGCCTCTACCAGCGATGTCCAATTATACCGGTCCTCTTCTACCTGCGACCAATTTATCCCCGCGAACTTCTTGACATCATCTGCCCACCTAACTTTCTGCCGCCCCCTGATACGCTTGCCTTCTCTGGGGATCCACTCTGTTACCCTTAATGACCAACGGTTATCTTGCCTTCGCATTACATGCCCTGGCCACGCCCATTTCTTCTTCTTAATTTCTACTAATATGTCCTTAACACGCGTTTGTTCGCTGACCCACTCCGCTCTCTTCTTGTCCCTTAAAGTTACACCTAACGTTGCGCAACGAGAGCTAAAAGTTGTGCCATGGTTCGCCGGCGCGAAGCCCTTTCCCGCCATTGCTCTCGGCGTTCACGTGGGCGAACGTTGCGGGGCCAAGTCGTCGGCGAATGTATGTCGCCCCGCGCCAGCGCAGGGAAGTTTCTTTTTACCGACACCCACGCTTGTAGATCGCGGTTTTATCGCGCGCCGGAATCAAGGCCGCACGCTCGGCGTCCACTGATCTTCCGGTCTGAATGAGTAAGGGCAGACATCGCGCTGGTCAAACACTCCGAACACGTCCGCGTGGCTAGACTGCCAACGACGGGAAGGCACGAAGCGCCGCCCGTCCGTTTCAATTATATAACGGGGTGGCGGTACATGTATGTCATAACTGAAAACTCATAAAGAAATGTAAGCAATGACCTGAGCGTCCCAAGCGTTTTATTAATGGCGCAGAGCGGAACAACCACTACAGTGGTTACACGACAATTAGTTACAGGGCTCCCTGGGGTGTCTGGTTGAAATCCGGAAGGCGTGTCCTCTATATAGCGGTGGCGCAGACCACCTACGGAGCAAGTTTCACGGTGGAACATGCCGCAGAATAATGAGCCCTGGCAACAGTGCCTTCGTACGATAAACAGCTGCTTGCTGTTCTTTTGTGTTTCACATGGGGGTGCATTTGTTATGGTAGACACCTTTGAGTACAGCGCAGAATTTTGTAAGAATGCCTCGTGTCATTTTAGCTCACGCGAAATTCGACGGGTGTGGACGCTTTTTACATTTTATCTTCTTGTTATAGTAAGGCTGCAGCAGTGTAGTTCAAACCGCGGGAAGTTTCTTGAGTTGAAGTACTACGTGACGTATATAAGCGTTTCTTGTAAGACGTCTTGTAGACTGTCACTTAAAAAAACATAGTTACTGTCCCATTCACATCTCCCATTCAGCATGAAGCGGCAGTTCGCTTCTGCTTGACCCGCAGGATTTCTACCAAATGCAAGCTTTTGCACTTGGTAGTAATCGCGCGTAATCTTGGTAGTAATCTTTGAAGTAGTGCAAGCGAGCTAGTGCAAGCCCTTGTCCTCTCCTGGATCTCTTATTCCCTCCCCTACGCAGTGCTGTTCGAGCCTAATACTTGCAAGGTGGAAGCTGTCATACTCGAGTCATGCAAAATAGCATTGTTTCTACTTATCAGCACCACCACACAAAAACTCCCCATTTGTAAGTTCACAATACCGTGAATGAACTTCTCGAGGTTCATTATTTGAATCAACGTTTGCAGCTGGCACTACTAGCGCGGAAAAACGGGAGCTTGTTTTCTGCCATGGCGAAAAAAAAAAAAAAAACACGAAAACTTCGCCAGCTCACTGTCTTACCCCGTCTTACTGGGACGTTCCCACCAAACCATGCATCATATAAATCTAGAGAACACATTTCACTGCCCTATATTATGCTGTCCACGCCACGCCGACGTCATCTCGTAATTTTATTTTTTCCGTCGTCCACGCTCATATTTAATTTTACGGTACCAAGCATCAGCGCGTATAGAGCCGGATTATCGTTGTCCACGATTACTTCATTGATTGATTGTAGGGTCCAAGGCGTTGCGCTGCTGAGCACGAGGTCGCGGGTTCGATACCCGGCCGCAGCGGCCGCTTTTCTGATGGAGGCGAAAAGCGAAAACGCCCGTGTGTTCGAGATTTCGGCGCACGTTAAAGATCCCCAGGTGGTCAAAAGTAATCCGGCGCCCTCCACTACGGTGCTCCTCACCGCCTGCGTTGCGTTGGCGTGTAAAACCTAATCAATCTGATTCTTATTGTAGGGTTTTACGCGCCGACGCAACGCAGGCGGTGAGGCGCACCGTATTGGAGAGCGCCGGATTAATTTTGACCACCTGGGGATCTTTAACATGCGCCGAAATCTCGAACACACGGGCGTTTTCGCTTTTCGCCTCCATCAGAAAAGCGGCCGCCGTGGCCTGGAATCGAACCCGAGTCCGCGTGCTCAGAAGCAGAACGCCTTAGCCACTGAGGCAACGCGGCGGTTCCCACGATTACTTCAAAAGTTTTCTCTGACCCATTGCTCAAGGAATGGCGTGTTGCTCTGGCGCAGCTGTGAAGATGGTGGGTGCGATGTGTAAGGTCGCGGGTTCGTTTCTCATCCGTGCGGAGGATGTGGTTAAGGCACAAATTAGGCAGCAAAACTTAATTTGATTTTGATTGTAGGCTTTAACGTGCCGTAGGCACGTTGTAGGCACGCCGTAGTGGAGGGTTCCGAATTAATTTTGACCACTCGGGGATCTTTAACGTTCGCCGAAATCGCGTACAAACGGGCGTTTTCGCTTTTCGCCTCCATAAGAAAAGCAGCAAAACTTATCCCCATTTATTTAGTTTCGTGGTAAACAAAAAAAATATCGAATTTTGGTTTAATGAAGCTCGACTAGTTTTGGTTGATATCGCCATCGCACCTACGGAAGGAGCTATCAAAACTTTCGAAAATACCGTGTCGCCTCCGTAATCTTCCGCACTTCGTCAGGAAGTGAGCTTCTACAGGCAGGGGTGGTGGAGAGCATCGAAGGGGTAAGAAAGGGACGACAGAGACAGAGAGAAGGTGCTTATAATCTCCTCTCGGGCTCATGGGCGTCAGCCATACCTTCACGCCTGGCCGACCCGAACTGCGATCGCATGACTTTTTTCCACGTAGCCGGCTGGCTGGCTGTCGAGACGGCGCTGCTTGCAAACCCTACTCGCACACGCGGCGGGCTATTGCACGCCGACGTAACACTACCGGGAACTCGCTTGGCTGGCGACCTGCTCCCTTTTGTCGCCGCAACGAGCGTACATGCGCACGTTCAGGATGAACAGAAACAACACGAAGTCCTAAAAACAGCAAAGAAAAAAATACTTGCTCTCGAGAAGCGAGGAAAGCCGGGAGAGCGATGAAGAGATAAAGGGCGTGGCCAGGCCCCACCGCCGAACAGGAATACGAACGAAGAACAGAAGTAACAGATTGCGGGCAAAATACAAACGGCCCGTTTCTTTAACGTGTCCGTGCCTGGGACAGAGCGAACAAACTTCGCACACACACACGTGAACATTTCCCGCCATGTGCGCGCGTGCGTGTGTGTTTGTGCGCGCGGCTGTGCGGACTCTTTTATGCCCGCGTGCGTGTGCTACGCTGCGCTCTACCTGTCCGATAAACAATGATTTGTGGGCCGAACCCGCCACTTTTTTAAAACTCGTTCGGGGAAAACAAAGCAACTGCGTGGGCATCGCGTGTTGCGCGGACATTTGTCACTCGCTTGGTAAGCGCGGGAGTTCTGAATCGTCGTCTGGAATCACGGCTTCTCACAGCAAGCCACATTGTAGGGGAGCCTTCTTCGCGTGACTTCTAGCCAACACCCCTTAGGTAACAAAGCCGCAGTAAATTTCTGAGCATACCGTATTTGCGTCACTGACGAAGTGGCAAGAAAAGTGTCCCAGTAGACAAGCAAACGAGAACACATATAAGGCGTACCTAGCCAATGAAATGGTTCGGTTAAGGTGGCGTGTTGTAAGTAAACTGTGCAGCCTTCTTGTCGAGTTGGTGAGGCGAGGCCCCCTCAGGTTGTACGAGCTGGCGTTCGACTCTGTCGTGCGTTAGACGAGAATGCACAAGATACGCTTCGAGCGAACGTTAAACAACTGGCGCAAGACAGACAGAGACATCAGTAGAGGAATGAATAAGAAAGATACAGGCAAGGTCTGTATCTGTCTTCTAGATGATGATGATGACGCCCTCCGTAAATGTTGAATGGAATATTCATAAATTGTTCTCATGGGATGAATTATTCAGCGTATATCTAGGCGTTACCAGGCATCAAGAAAAGGGTAATTGCTTATCGAAAACAAAATAATATGATGTGAGGAGATCGCACCGTTAAGAGGGCTCGAACACTTGGCACTGCTTTCGGTTGTTTTCTACCAAGTCAAATAAAGCATAAAACTCAAACTGAGGAGGAGGAGGAGGAATGCCTTTAATGAATGAAGAGAAGTCAGCCTGGCAGCGAGCTTTGCTTGCTACTCCACATGAACATGAGATGTGCGAAAGTGAAGGGAAACGAAAACACAAAAACTCACACAGACACTACAAAAGCAAATAAGCACACAAACTGACAAATGCAGGATCACGCACACGGCGCACAAACAGAAGTGAAGTTAAGGCACACATTCACAGAGTTTCGTTCAGGCCGGAGTCACGGAGAAATGACACCAAAGCCCGTGTACTCCGTGTTGCCGCGGCAGTTGAGTGCCAAGGACCAATGGCATCACAAAGCTTCAATGGTGCATCAGCACGCAGTCCCAAAGTTGTCTTGCAGGTTAGCCGCGGGGTGTCATAACGGGGACACACACACAGAACATGTTCTATGTCCTCACGGACACTGCATACTTGACAGTGAGGGGAGGCAACTCGGCGCGTCTTGTGCAGGTAGTGGCTGGTAAAAGCGACGTTGAGGCGAATGCGGTGAACAACTCCTTCGTCGCGCTTTCCCAGGCCACACGGCATTCGAAAAGTGCAGGCGGGATCGATTCTGTATAGTGGCTGATAATTTTTTGTCCCGTCCGTCCATGTGGAGAGTTGTGACTGCCGCGCCACGGAGTACGCAAGTGTCGCGGCGTCACGTCTAGAGAAAGGAATCGGGATGATGACAACTCAAACTGAAACTCGCAACTATGTCACCCGACGGGGCTAATCAAATCTGATCTAATCTCATCATCACCGGGTGTATACTAGCGTGACACGGGCGCTCGTCGGTATTTGACGTTTGTCACGCAGGCTGTCTCTTTTTCAACTTAACGTTGTGGACACTTAAACTTGCAATCCTTTCTCGTTTTAGCACGGCAAGTGCCGCGTTTAGTCGCATGGCAAGTGTCTAAACAAGACAAATAATACTCCTGAATCTTTTTTTGCGGGCGGTGAGCTGTGACCGCAGCGTAGTTGTACAGTATACACCAGCTTAGGCGTGCACGTTCTTGCCGCAAACCGGTTTTCATTATGTTTTCTTTTCGCATCATTCGTTTGCCTCACTTTTGGCCTTTACTCAAGTAACTTTTACGACTTCAGCGAAGATATTTCCCCGTATACACGCTGGCATAGAACAGCTAGACGACCGTCCTTAGCGGTATTTTCCTCCGAATAAGCCGAAGGGAACGGTAAGGCACCACGGAGCAAAGTTTATTGGATGTAAGAAATGTGCGACAGAGTAGAGGTCAAGGGTTCCACTACCCGCTTTTTGTAAACCCCCTCCTCGAGGGAGCGGCCGAGGTTTCCCTGGTACGTAATTCATCCGACCCTGGTCGTTCCCGCACACATTTCCAGTATGCTAAACGCAGACATTCTCCGTCGTCGAGAATGGAGACGAATCTAGCAAACGGGCCGTCATTTCTGCACGGGCCGGAGCGTACACGCGGGGAGGGCGACGGAGGGTGTCGGAGTGTGTATACCAGGATTTACAGCTAGCTATTCATAGGGGCGCGCGCACGTATGATAGCGCTGCTCCCTCTAAAGTCGCTGGCGTTGCTTTTTCTGCCGCTGTATGAAACCTGTCGCGGGGAGGGTGCTTAGAAAGTGCAAACGGCGAGGCGCGCGGGCTTTTTCATTCGCCAATCTGGGTTACGCGCGTGTGCGCGTTCCGTCGTTGACAACGTGCGGCCAGTCGGCGCGCGGGGCGAGTGACACGAATATGCGCGAAGGAGTTGGCTGTGTTTCTGCCTCCGCCAGGGGCTGAAGCGACATACTCTCGATTCCCGATCGTTATCTTCCGTAAAGGGCTCTTTGTCGTTCTTTCCCGTTTCGATACGTACGTGTACGTGTCACGCTACATCGATATGTCGTAGCTGTATGCTGCGAAGAAGGAGAAAGAGCAGCGCGGCGGTGCAAATGAGTTTGTGGTTGAAGAAGCGGTACTTGGCTCATCAATCTTCATGGGAGGGCGTTTGTTGCGTGTCGGGCTTCGCGAATTGTCGGACTCGATTGAGTTTGCGGAGCCGTTACGTGGCACCTTGCGATGGGCGCGGCGCGAAAGAGGAGGAAAGAGTCGGAGATCCTTGCAGTTGGAATGTGAAGCGGATGCTCGATGTAATGTAGGGCATCGTCGGTTCTTTTGAACTGCGTTCTTGTTGGCGGCGTAAACGAAACTGGGCCGACGTCAGCGAGTTAACAAATTGACTTCAAGTCGGATACATCGATACGCGCTTTTTTATTATTGTCGACTTGCTCATCAGGGAATAGAGTTATGGCCCGCACCACTAGACTTTATAGTGTGCCAATCGCGCTGGGTGTTGAAGGTGCGCTCGTATTAACGAGGTTGTTGTTTCGTGGACGTTGTGAAAATGGGTTTACGATCTGCCCTATAATCGAGTCACTGGTCCTAGAGTTGCTTTAACTCTTCGCTTCCGAGACGCAATACAAGCGTAATGATTCGATGCAAAGATAACTTGTCACGCTCGGTATATTTTTCGCTGCTTTGTTGTTGCGCGAATATTACGGCTTAATGGAGAGAGGGGCAGAATAAACCATATTCTCATTTTGTACTCGTATACACAAAAAAGGTGAAAATCAAATCTGGAAGGTAGCAAGTGACACTAAATACAAGTATTCTGGTTGGCAGCTACACCCGACGACAGGCTATTGGATACAAGAGAGGAATTTACGGATGCGCGTATGGCGTCCAGTTTTTAGTTGCATTCGTAATCGGACTTCGGCGGCCTAGCCACGCATGGTGAAGACTCACTACACCAAATTTCATTCATACCATACATCGACTTGCCTTTATAGATAAAATTTGTGGCAACTAAATCTGGCCTACTTAGATTTCGGGAATCGGTTCCTGCGCAGAGACTGAATGCGACTTACGAAAAGCTATTTTTTTGCTTTCGGATTATGGCGCAATTGTAAGGACCACTTGGGGCCCACATCAACCCGTAGTGCTCCACCTTGTTTTAGAGCGAAGCTGTATATGTCTCGGTTTCCCCATATAGCGTCTGAGTACTAGTTCCTCCATTGTTCTATGCGAGTTCTATGCGAACTCTATTGGTTTATGAGCCTGTTTGGCTGTACATACCACCTGAAGATTGACACAGCTCGTCTTGAAACCCAACTCACCCGCGAAATATGGGAAGCCTTCGCAATTCGAGAAGAAAAAGACGGTGTTAGTTAGCCATGGATTGATTTGAAGACAACTGAAATGGCATTGCTAGACAGTTCGCAGGCCAACGCACACGCAATGATGAATAGTGTACATCCTTTATTTTGTTCTCCGAGAATGATTACCCTTTCCTGTCGCGTCATCTGAATGCTTCCATATAAGCTATGTTGTTGGGATTAAAAAAACAGTTGGTAGTGTGCGCTTCACTCGTTTGTGCACTTTTTTGTCCATGTCCTTCTTAGCGCCAGCTGTGGTTCAAGTTAAAAACCAACTAGCCCCATTCCAAGCTGTGGTTCAAATACAGCCGACTCTATTACCCTATACCATTTCAGGTACAAGGCGCCCAATTCCGTTCCTATTCTAATCTGGGGTCCAAAAAAGGTGAACTGAATCCGGAGTCATGCTAATTTTGTAGTGGCAACTCCTCAGAACTGCTTGTGTACAAAGTCGCTTCGACAAAGAATTTTTAATCTCGCGGCAACGCCAACTTTCTCATGAATGCTCTGTAACTGTCAATCAAATATAGGTATCCTGCAAAAAATTAACTGAAAATTGTCGCTAGGGTGGTTCTAATATTACGCCAAGTTTCGTTTTCTTGTCATAAGGAGTTAATTCACAATGAAGTTGTAAACGATACAGAATTCTCGTCTGCTGTCAGTATACACAGATGGGGTTTGGTTGCAGAAAACGACTGTAACTCTTGTTTAACCGAAACTATCATAAAAAAAATTTAGTGACAATTAGCAGCTAAGGCGACTCAAACACTAAGCTATGTTTTGTTCACTTATCTTAAAGATTTAGTTCACAGTGAAATTGTAAATGTTACAGAATCACCATCTGCTGCCAGCACATGGCCGTCTCCGGAGGAAATACGGCTACAAAAACCGGTTGTAACTCTTGTTTCATCGAAATAACCCCGAAGTAAATTTACTGACAATTACCCGCTAGAATGACTCTGACATTTTCCGGTTTTATTTACTTTTTATAATTACGTAGTTCGAAGTGAAGCGGAAAATATTATGTAATTCCCTTGTGTCGTCAATAAATGGGCCGAGCTTCAACGGGAGGACGACGGACAGCCGCGTATGTTTGTCCGCTATAAAACAACTCTAGTGCTTCCACGTTTTATGCAGCTAATTAGCTACGAAGTACGCTCAATTGCAAAATACAAACAAATGTGCTTTGTTTCGTGCACTCCTGGGACTGCGCGCAGCTTCGCCGGTCGTCCCTCTTCACAGAGTGGAAGGGCACTGACTTTTTATTTTATTTTTGCATTAATTTTATGAATGCATTTCAATTCAGCTCAAAGCCAAGATTTTCCCCTTGAATTCTTCTACAGACAGTAAAATCGGTGCTATGAATCGCCATCTTATGCACCTAACGTTTTTTATTCCACGATTTTTTCTGTCAGACAAAATGCCTTCCGCCGGCTGCACTTACCCCATACTCTTCTAAGTGGGAAACAAATAATGGTGAATGAGCACAAATGAAGCAGAACGCAAAATGTGTGATTTGCCAATTGTTCTACCAAAGGGCATTCGTTATGCATCGTCTTAACTAAATGAGCTTTCCTGGAATGGTGTTTGTCAGTATAAATTACGCATGGCAAGGGTGAAGCAGCTTTTAGAACCATACTCAAATGAGTTCATATAAAAGGAATCAGTACAACATTGGTTTCGTGCCGCCCATTAAACTGGTTAGGTTTGTAGTTTGAGGGAAAAGGAAAGGAAGTGCACTTGGGTGTCTTTCACGGAGTTTGTGGACAAATGAATTTCAACTCAAATATAAATTACCCATTTCTATGTTGCTGATTTACGACATATACACAAGCTATAATTATAATGTAGGCGTTTTCGTAAATGTCTGCGTTCAATTTTTTTCGACTTATTCGAAGGACACTCAGCTGACATGTTGATACTATGCCATAACTTGGCAGAAGCATGAATGTACCAGCTGATAAGTGATTTAACTGAAACAACGTTTATTCGCTTCTTGAGACGGAGATGGAAAGTGATAAGTGAACCAGGTCGCAAGGAAGGGGAGGGGCACATCAACGCTGA
Organism: Haemaphysalis longicornis; assembly: GCA_013339765.2. NCBI lineage: Eukaryota > Metazoa > Arthropoda > Arachnida > Ixodida > Ixodidae > Haemaphysalis > Haemaphysalis longicornis. Next base: position 183,212,183 of record CM023451.1, on the reverse strand, counting down.
CCTGCGCCCATCGTGACTATTTATACTAGGACGCTCGACGCACGAGTATGCATCGCGCTCTGTCATACTGCAGCAAACATGGACCAACAAGAAAATTGCTAGCGCCACCTTTTGCTGTTCTTTCTTAGCTTAAATCTTCGATGGCGCTTTGAACTCTTGTTACGTTTTACAGAGACGGATATGAGCTTGCTCGGTCTAAAAGACCTAGTTTATGCATTGATTACTTTAAGAAAACACTCAAGCGAAACCTGACTACACGAAGCTTGGAAGAGCGCTACGTGGCCTGTTAGGTATTAACGACAAGGCAGGAGGTATACCTACGTCAGATTCATCGGGCGTCGACTGAGACTACCACTTTGTGTGCCCCCGTGACTCGGTCAGGCGCTCGTGCCGAAGTCGTACGAGGAAGTTAAAAGCGAGCCAGTGTGTACGTGGGCTTGAGATGCACTGAGTGTTCCTGGCGCCTACTTGAGCTCAGGAATCTGGTTTTGGGGCGATGGGTCACCTTATATGGCTGTGTGCGCGCAGTCTATCGCGCTCCTTCAAGATATCCCGCAACCTACATTCCCTGATCGTTGAATCGCTGCGGTGCATCAGTCAACATGCTACACTGGTAAAAGTGGGGAGCCCTAATTCGGTAGGAGCAGTATTTACATTGTTTTGCATAAGGAAGGATGCGAATGATGTACATTTCTCCAAACGTAAGCTAAGGCAGGTGTGAATATAAGGTGTGAATATATAAGCACGCCTTCATAGTCTGCTATGATTTCGGTTCGTTATTAATGTTAAGTACAGCCCTGCTTATCTGCTTCGATAGCGTTGATTCACTGTTGTTTTAATGCGATAGCCACATGCGAGCGGTAGGGCTCTAAGTACGGGGCGAGTTGTGCGTTATAGCTTGGCCCGAATTACCTTTCCTGCAGTGAGTGCCTCACGGAACCGGCTGAGTTTGCATGTCTTGCAGGGCCTATGAGTGCTTTCTTGACGGGATACTAACAAGCCTGTGCATAATGGATCCACTTCCTTAACACTGTGAGGTTGGTCCTGCCGTAAGTGCTTATTAAACCTAGCTGCCAAAGACGACCCCGAGAGTGGGTGGCTAAAGAAGCGGACCCCCTTGTACCGCTTACACTGAGCAGCGTTGGTTACAGCCATACGTTAGCGTTTCTGACACAGTGGGAAGACAATTTTGGGAGACGTCATGCGGTAGGTCCGACTAAGTAACGCCATCCCAGCTGGAATGGTTTTGATATTTCCAACCTCTTAGGAAACACTGCAGACGCCGACCCCAGTGAGCCTATACTTGTCTTCTCGCGTATATTCAAACAAACAGCCTGTTAGGCGTCAGTGTGGGAAAACATAGCATGACAACGACGGAAAAATCTTTTTTCGCTCAACAATATGTATGCGGCGGCATCTGCAAGTTCTTTATTATTATCAACATGGACACGTTCATTATCATCATGACCAGTGTCATCAGTATCAGCGCTCAGTATCTAGCTAAATCTTGCAACGAACTTCCGGAATAGGGGGACCAACATCAATTATAGATCCACACAATGAATATTCTCATCGTCATAGTGTCTTTCCGAAGTGGCCTGATTGTCTCAGCCGCTCGCGTATACCGAAACGGCAGACCTGCTGTCTCCAGATTAAACGGCCGCCTAGAGATGAAAGCGTTGCATTATTGTACAAAGCTAGACCAAGATGCGTATTCCTGAGTGTCTGCAAGCACCCTGAAGTGGGTGCCACATTCCGTCGGCGCTTCATGCTGGCTTATCTTTCGGTCAACCGCAGCTCGTGATAAGACTACGTACATGGTTACATAATCTGTGCCGTTGGCCCCCTTTTTTTTAATATGACACTACGAGTAAATGGAATGACGGCAAGGGGTTGGACAAAATGTTGAGCAGGTGCTTGAGTAAATGACTAGTATTCTGAAACTTTAACAATTCTGGAGAAAGGGTAAATGTTGTGAACCAATCATTAGATATCTACAAACTGTTCAGCCCTTTTTTTCCGGCTGAAGTTTTTAACAATCCCCGCCTACACGTCATTGGACGTACTGGCAATGGGTCTTAGTTATATGAATTTGATTGTGCGGGATATGACTCACGTTCATATCGGCCATGCTCAACTTACTTAAAGGGACTTAATCCGTATTTATCATGGCATACAAGCTGCACGATCCTCATTTTACCTGCAGTTGTTGACTTTAAAGGCGCCCGTACGCAACTCCTCCCATAGACAAATTGAACAGATCACCGCAGCAGAAACCATTCCGTGTTCTAGAAGGTCTTAGATTCCGTACATTGTTGTGTATTTTTGTGTATAAGTTATACCAGAATATGCGGCTTAGAAGAGGCATCGATACAAATCTCGTTTCTGCCTCGTGATAGCAGAACACATGCATCTGTGGGTTTTAGCTCAGCGAAGCTACACATCAGAAGATTTTTTCTCCGTAAACCGCCTTGAAACTAGACGAAACGGAGCTTTAGAGATTAACACATCCAACACTTTCCTAGGTATCTTAGAATGGTGTGGTATGACGACCTTAATACGGCGTTACAGTCATAAAAATAATTCAGTCCCCTTCCGCTCTGTGAAGAAGAATGACCAGCGAAGCTGTGGGGCGCAATGTTAGATTTGCACAGGGTCTAATTGTCATATAATGTTTTCCAGAATAGTTCCGGGTTAAACAGCCGTTTTCTGTAACCATACTCCATCCGCAAAAGACCGTGTGTTGACAGCCGACAGTAATCCTGCAACGTTTACAACGTCACTCTGAACCAACTCATTATTACAAGTAAATAAAACACGGCGTAATGGTAGACTCGTCTTAGCGGGTAACTTTTTTAAATTTCTTTCAGGATACTTTTAATAACACAAGAGCCATTTTTTGTAGTCGTATTCTCTCCATAGACGGCCATGCTTCACTGCGCAACACGCAATGTGGAAAAGCCAGCTTTCAAAAACCAAGCTTTAAGCCATTTTTTAAGTTGGCTTCAACTTTGTACTATAATGTATTGCTAGGAAGACAATTTTTCTAAAAATTTGTTATGATTTTTTTTTGTACGCTGAAGGTGGGCTGCACAGTGATACAGTTCCGGGAATTTGAGTGTGCGCCGCCAGGGGGCGCTAAGCTCACTTGCGATTCTTGTCTACATCGCTGTGTTGCCGGAGATGATCTGCAGGATCCAAGTCACAGACGGCTTCGCTGGAATAAGACAAGCTGCCTGCCCGCACCGTGGCAGAACTCCCTGACGGCCGACTACGCTGTTGAGCCGATAGAGGACCGAAAGAACCTCTTTCCAACAAGAGGCTCTTGTTGGAATTTTTGACCGGGTGATCACATCGACTAGCCTAGCGTGAGGAATGGACGCACATCTATTATAATGGCGTCGCGTGAAAGATATTGGCCAAGCGAGCAATAGTGAGGCCGCCTTCTCGTCGATTAAAAAGAGGCCGTTATTGCGAAACAACAAAATGTACTCTCGCAGCGATTAGTCAGTAAACACTGAATATGGCAGCAAACCCAAGTTCACTCTTCTCGAGAGGATACAAATCCTCCTCCAAGGTTCAATGGCAACCGACCCGGCGGCCTGTGAGGTACATAACCCGCATTTCGCCCCACGGACACACACGATCGAGCCATCGATCACCCCCACGCCCTATTATCCGGGTAAGAAGGGCTTCCCCCAGCCCGACGCGGCTGGCCTTTGGCCACTCACCGAGCGTGGGCGCGGCGAGGGTCATGTCGTGGTCCAACATCTGGCCCAGGGCCACCAGCAGGTTGCGAACTCGTCGGTCGTGCTCGCTCACGTCGTGGTGCACCAGGAAACTCACCATCCGAGGATTGGGCAGCGGGCCGCCGTCCTTGGCGGCGCGGGGCTCGCTGATGCCTGCCAGCAGAGGGAAAGTCGAAAGTCAAGTTCACGTGTGCGGTAACGCTGTAACGACGACGACGATGACCGAAAGGTTAAAGGGACCCTGTAACGCTTTTTTAAACTTCTTTTTTCTAGTTCGTAAATGCTTTCAGAATGTAGTCAACAAACACATCTCGTATTTAGAATAGGAGGTCGCAAAGTACCTCGGTCACAAATTACTCCTGTATGCCCATCAGATAACTTAAAAACTTGCCCAAGAAAAGTTTTTCTCTTTCCCAGTCTTGGCGTTCTTCGAGCGCTCAAATTACGTCTAAACAGATGGTGTAGCGGTTATTGGCCGGCTTTATTTCAGTTGAAGCAATAAACGAATTCGGTAGCCACTCAAAAAAGCCACAAAAGCAAAGCAGAAAGAGAAGGTGGTTCTGCTGCGACCAGCAAATCCCGCAATGCGGCTCCGGACTGGCAATAGCTGTAGCTTTCGCAGCGCTTCAAGACGCGAAGGAAAGAGTGAAAGCGTTTATCGGAAGTGTTGCCGAGTTTCTTTAAATTAATGGGTAATAATTTTTTTTCCATTCAGAAAACATGGTTTAGTGTGGCTGTCGTCAAGCAAAAATCTGTCCGTACGTCCGTCCGTCCATACGCGCATTAGGAAAAAAAACTACAGCGTCTTCGTCATCACCCCAACTGAAAACCTGTGGCCAATAACCACACGACAGAAATATATCCCCATTGCACCTTATCTGGCACTTGTAATGCATAATTTTATTCTAAGTTTTATCACGGAGAAACGAATGATATCCCGCGAAGTTGTGCGCTTTCGCACGAACGTTCAACATCAAAACTCAGCCCCGGCACGCTGTTTCAAATAATTATTTTTTTTGCTTTAACTCTTCACTTTGAAAAATTCAGTACGCGCACATAACCTACCTAAAGTTCTGTTGGACATTATCTGATTAGTTCTCGCAGCGTACAGTGTACTTTGTGCGTCCATTAAATTTCTTGCTTTGATGGTCACGTTTAAAGGCTTTACCTGCAGTCTTCTGGCTTATTTATATAGTAACGAAGCTTCTCGCGAAATGATTGCGTTAACACTACGTTTGCTTCTTGCAACTCTAGTTTTTTTTTTTTTTTGCTATATCTTTGTTTATCCTAAAGCGGCATTACGCCTGCGCCGGCCAAGGATTCTCGAGTGGTTTCTTTGTTAGTCAAAACCGAGATATTTTTTTTCACCTGTTTAATCTTTTTTTCACCAAGCAGAACATCCTGACTGTGCGAACCAGAAATTACAGGAGTGCAGCATAAAAGGAAGGGGAAGAGTAATTTTATTAGGAGACTTAAATTATTAAAAATAATAAATAATTGAGACAATGAAACACAGGTTCTCACATTTAAACCCGTTCCATAAGTAAGGAAATGCTTTGAGGAAAAAATACAACTGTCTTATAAAACTACCATTAGGCACCTTAACCGGTAGCAAATACTAATTACTACTAATTACTTATTACTACTACCTCACGGGTCAAGCAAATGAAGTGGTCAAAGAAAACTATGTCCAAATTCCGGTTATGCTACCACTCCTTTTGTGAGGAAATCCGCGGCGGTGGCTCAGTGGCTTAGGCGTTGTGCTGCTGAGCCCAAGGACGCGGGTTCGATTCCGGTCGCGGTGGCTGCTTTTATGATGGAAGTGAAAAGCGAAAACGCCCTTGTGTCGAGATTTCGGCGCACCTTAAAAGTTCCCAGGTGGGCAAAATTAATCCGAAGTCCTCCACTACCGCGGACCTCTTAGCCCAGGCGTAGTTTCGGCGAGTTAAACCCCACAATCAATCAATCAATCAATCAATCAATCAATCAATCAATCAATCAATCAATCAATCAATCAATCAATCAATCAATCAATCAATCAATCAATCAATCAATCAATCAAACCCTTTGTGGAGTATTGACATCATGAAAAGTTGGCGATAACGCATTAAGGAATGTACAGAGCCCGACTTACTTAGACGCTCTACTTTTTTTCTAATGCCACCGCACTCGCGTTATACACAAGAAATAGATTAAAAATATTAAGAAACTGCTTTTTCTTCGTTGATAGAAACTTTCTGAAGCTAACCAAGCCTTTCATCATACATGGCGGATAATAAACGTCGCGCGCACGCTTGGTGGTCTTTGGTGCGCTAATGCCACTTCCCGAAGACCACCAACATACTATCGCTCCTAAATATGACCTCACGCCCTAGCCCGTGCCATGCGTTGAAAGAAAACCCCGCAAGAACTCGATACTGCGATTACACGGACATTTGTCATCATGGCTCACGCCTGAGGAAACTCTGTGTACACCTTCGGGATCGGGGACAGGAATGCGTCTCGCATACTATGAATAGCGCCCCTTTGCCACTTATAGGGCGCACGTGGATGCCATGCCAACGTCCGTTGACTGGCGAACCCCATCCTAGTTGCCGATATCCTTAAGCTCTGTCGAAGAAGAGAGGGATCCAAAGATCGCCAGTGTGCGCAAACACCAAGGAAAGGCGGCGCCTTGCGTTAAATGCGAGAACTGGGCAGTAATCAACAGATCCAATATGCCAGTTGCACACATTCATCTACTTCTGTTACTGTTTTGAAATAATGTTTTTTGAGGCTGTACAGGTTTGCATAAACGTGCACGTGTACGTGTATGTATATGTGTGTGTATGTGTATGTATGTATGTATGTATGTATGTATGTATGTATGTATGTATGTATGTATGTATTATGTATGTATGTATGTATTATGTAGTATGTATGTCTGTATGTCTGTATGTCATGTCTGTTGTGTGTGTATGTATGTCTGATGTATTCTGTATGTATGTGTGTATGTATGTATGTATGTATGTATGTATGTATGTATGTATGTACGTACGTACGTACGTATGTGTGTATGTATGTATGTACCTATGTATGTATGCACGAATGCATGTATGTACGTGCGTACGATGTATGTGGGCGTGTATGTGTGCGCGTACGTGCTTGGTTGCACGATTGATTGCTGGTGAGGAAGCGAGATAGTGCCAGTAAGGAAACGCGAACATGAAAAATTTGAGTTTGACAGCATAAGTTTTACGATTTGGGTACGTGGAGCTTAAATAATAGCGTACTTTGCGTACGCTTACACAAGAAAGACCGCCGTTAATTCGGTAAACGAGACACACCTTGATTTATCAGAAGCAAGACGGAAAATTTGATCGTTCAGCTTCGAATTCTACTCCTCACCTGCTTTTCTTGCTGACTCAACGCACGGGCGCTGTGGCCGACCGTCTCAAAACACCGGGCGCGCAAGCCTCGTTTCCCAATTTCGCATAACCTCGTTACCTGTCGACCGGCGCGACCGGCGTAGATGCACCCTCTGCTACGGGTCGCGCGACGTGCTTCCCAAGCGATCACGAAGAGGCATATGCCAATCCGCCCGTACCCGCCCGGTGAGCCGTGTATATACCGCCGATATGCGTAGGTTGCAGGGGTTCCATTAAAGCAGCTCCCATCTGGGCGCACGACGCCGCATATGGGTTAGCGGGGCGTCATCGCGACGCGGCCGCTGCCAGCATTCGCACCTCTTGACAGCCCCCGTCATCTCGAGGTGTTAATAACCAACAGGTGTGAAGTGCCGGCCCGTCTGAGGCGAATACTGGCGCATTTACGCGTCGCACTATGCTTGTTCTGGAGGTTACGGCAAGGGTCAGTATGGTTTTAGGTTGCTGTGAATCCTTTTTTTTTTGTCAATTATCCCGCATCACGAGTATGGGCAGAATATATTGCTAGCCGCTTTGTTTTAAGGCGATACTGTATTTAATTTGTCAAACTATTCCGTTGTCAATAAAATGAACTTGTGCCAGCAAATTATACAAATTTTACTCCCTCTCTCTCTCTCTCTCTGCGTGAGTGTGTGTGTGTGTGTGTGTGTGTGTGTGTGTGTGTGTGTGTGTGTGTGTGTGTGTGTGTGTGTGTGTGTGTGTGTGTGTGTGTGTGTGTGTGTGAGTGTGTGAGTGTGTGTGCGAGAGAGAGAGAGAGAGAGGTTTGTTGGACGCAATTGCGCCATACTTCAAGCCATTCTGTTGAACGCCGCCTGAAATTCTCTTTCGTTTTTTTTTTTTTTTGTTAGCAAGGGCGTTTCTCTTTTGTTTGTGCCCGCAACGTCCTGTCAGCTTGGGAAAAGCGACCTTCTCGCCATGACATAAGTTGCGTAACGAAGTGACACATTGCCACCGTTCAATCCATCACCCGCAGCACGCTGGCCGACACTCAAGCATCCGATCTAGAGGAGCGATAAAAACTGAACGAGCGACACACGCCGTCATTTTGCTTCCCCAATCTCTTCATGCGCTGAATTCTTCAGGGTGCACATCCAGACTGTTTTTTTATAACTCATTTATTCACTCGCATTTTCCGGTGGCCACACGGAGCCCAAGTATCTTCCTACTTCATCCGTTACCTCTGAGCACCCAAGTCACTTCTCTCAGTGGTTCTTCGCGCTCCCGCTCATTGGCGCCCATCTTCTAATGTTCCGTCCTCCCTCAGTGTATTCGCGAAAAAATGAGCGCACTGTTTGTCCTTCCTGGTGCACTCAGCCAACTCCGCGGCCCTCTTTGCAAGTAGCGTTTGAGTGCGGCTAAGCGGTGATCTGCGCGGCGAAGCAAACACCTAGCCCTCGTTACACATATACGGCGAGATCGAATCAGCTAGTGGAAAGAGCGCCGGCGGGCCGCTCAGTTTGCTTTTCAGTGCGAGGAAAAACACCCGTTCCTTCCGAGCGTTGCATCCCATCTGGCGGCACGTCGGATGTCGCCGGGGAAGAGAGGGGCACAGGTGGGATTAAAGCATTCCAGCGTGGAAGAAGAGGCCAGCGGATGCCTGTCGACACAGTAAGGGGTCGCGCGCGAGGAAAGCATCTGTCGGCCTGTATTTGCGCATGCGTGGTCATTAGCGAACAGTTTCGTCTTGGATAGCATCACCGTTCGCATTCAAACTCGGCTCGGAATAGAGTTCGTGCATAAGCGAGCGCGCAGTGGCTTACCAAGGGGGGAGATAAGTATCAAGCGCGGCATACTAACCATTACCTGATCGCCGCACTTCCGGTCTCCTCTCGTAAATGCATACTGCGAAGCAGCCGCGTCAACGTGTTCGCACCTAGAGGGCGATCACGCATAACCTTATCATATTCGGCGCTTATTTGGTTACACAAGTTACACTGAGTCTGTGGTCACCGTTCGCACCCTAAAGACCCGGTCGGGGTTACGGTAGGTGTGGGCGGACGGCCGCTCTCACTGGCGTCACTTCCTCCTCCAGGCAACGCGGGCAGCGAGCCACCACCGTCAGTGAAGTAGAGAAGGGATGAACGACCGACCGGCTCTGTGCGCTGGCGCATCTCACTTTCCCTGGTCGGCGACGGGGCAGACCAAGGCGGCCTTTAAGTCGGCCGTCCCGCTTTTCTTTAGGGGCTGAATCTGGCAGGCATCGCCGTTGGCCGCCAGCGGCAACGCATTCCGGCACGGTGTAGCCGCTCGTTTAGCGGTCTTTGATCGCGGCGATGAGCAGTGCGAGAGCGGGCGCCTGTGCGGGCAGCGGGAGTCGTGCAGCAGTCTTTTCTCTCTCTCTCTCTCTCTCTCTCTCTCTCTCTCTCTTGTTTTTGTATTTTGTATTGCATTCAGTCTAAGCATGCGCATACACGACGATTGGTTAGAGTTCAGACCCTCAGGCGGAGTTAGTGGTGACGCAACCGAGGTAAGGGTAAAGTCGTGAAGGGGTGATTTTGTGCGGGGACATGCGACTAGATGAACGTCTCTGCCGATAGCCTACTTGTACGTCGACCCATTTTGCGGTAAATAACAAGTTTATAAGGGGCATACAAAATGGCCTGCAGCTAACTGTTTGACTATACTATGATGAATATATCTGGCGACAGTATGGTGACAATATGATAAGAACATCTGGTAAATCTAGTGACAATATCAGGTGACATTATGATAAGAGCGTATTGTAATGCGGGCAGGACAGGAGCGGTTGGAGGTAAATGGGAGAGGCCTTCGTCCTACAGCGGACCTAGGATGATGAAGATGAAGATGATGATGATGGTGACGATGATCCTGTTATGACCTGTTATTTTCGGTTCCATACGGGCACCGTTTTTTCTCGGCGTCGCACTTTTGAAGCAAAATTCCGCTCAAAAGATCCGCTGCAGTGTTTAAAACAGTGGCGTTCTTTTTCAAGAGAGAAAGAGAGAGAGAGAGAGAGAGAGGGGGGGGGGGGGGGGGCAAACAGAGCGGTAATATAAAATACGCTCTCAATATACCGGTGACTCGTATCGCAACATAAACATTAGTGGCACTCCAGTAAATGCATTACCCATGTGCACAACCGGGCAACTCGTTCATTCGGTTTCGCTGCAAGATTCAATAAAGATTAGCATCTACGCCCCGTGGTGGCACTCCTCAGTTCGTGTGCTCTAACGCTTAATGAAAGCTGCAGGCGCCGCGATACGATCTCCACATTCCTGCCGCGGCTTTCATTTCATTCGGGTAATAAATGGGGGCTGTGTGGATTACCTGCTAGCGCGGGCTTTAACTCGTGAGTTCGCGCGATGTCTCTATCGGGATCCTGGGAGGACATTCTTTGTACTAGACCGAGGTGTGCGGGTGAGTAAGTGGTACTTCCGTCTTTGCCCTTGCTGTCGCAATGCCCGTTCATGCGTATATGTGGTCATATACTGTCAAAGATTTATGACCGCACTGCGGAATGGTTGACAATAGAAGAAAGAGATGTCTGAAGGCGTGGTTCTAACTCAACCGGAAGCTAGAATTCACAATCCGGGTCATCCTTATCCGAGGCGCCCATTCTTCGCGAATCCGCTCATCTGTTCGTAAACGGGAATCAGTTTATCGAAGCAGTGATTAATCAGAGGTATCCGTTTATAATCCGATGCCCGTTGTCGCGCACGGCCACAAGCCATTAAGTCTGAGTGTCGGTATTTTAGAGCTGAAACCTGCTGTTAGGTTGAAATTAGTTTAGAAAGTTGTCTTTGCTTTGCACTGAACTTCCTTGCCAAGAATTTCCTAGCTTGTGCCAATATGAGTATCTTCACCACAAACAAGATTGAAAAGTTTTGGTGAACTACAGAATAGCCATCGTAACCTCGTACTCAAAAAAAAAAAAAAAGAGAAAGAAAACCTGGGCACAATCACGCGAAGGTGATGCGACGTTCGCTGTCAGTTGAAACCACTACAGCATCATCGGCTGTCACTGCATCAGTGGCGAGGTACTGCACTTGATTTTACCGACGCTCAACGTCGCGTAACGTTTAAACGATTGACGATGCATTGGTCGCCCTTTCAGTGAAGGTAGAACGCAGCTTTAGCTTTCGCGCTTGTCTCAACTTTCTTTATCAACAGTGTTTCAGTAAAAAAAAAATGTTCGGCTTTTCTGAATAAGTTTTTTTTTTTTCACCCGTGGAGAACATTCGGAAGACCGTTCGAGTGAAGAGCGGAATGTTCCAGCAGTTCAAATATTTGGGTCATTAGAAAAATAATCGGTAATAATATATTTAGTCTCACAAATGTTAATTCATTGCGACATTCGAGTATTCTGGCAAAATGCGCTATGAACCTGTGACAAACCTGGAAAACGTTAAAAGAAGACGGCTCACTTCCAGAGTGGTCCGTAACTAACGCTACTTCGTTTCCCGTGCCGGCCGGTCGATATGAAACGTATGAGCCAGCCTCTAAGCAATTTCAGTGGCTGAAATAGGAAAAATAAGCATTCAAATTACCCCCCTCCTCCTCCCCTTATGGTAGCTGTCTCTCTTCATGAACATTTTGCTGCGTCTCAACTTAGCACTGCGGCAATAATTACAATGTTAAGTTATTATAAATCTCGAGGAAGTACCTCATCAACGCGAGGGTTTATTTTTATACAAAGATGCATTCTCTGTGTATAGGGCTACGTTATAACATGCCGGGTAGAATCGAGAAACAAACTTTTTAGGGGCTCGGGCTGTCGGCGTATCCTGTCGTCGTCGTCGTCGTTTCATGCAGTCACGGTACCAAAACACCGGGACAGTCGTTTTCCAACCCGCCGCGGTGGCTCAGTGGCTAAGGCGTTGCGCTGCTGAGCACGAGGTCGCGGGTTCGATTCCTGGCCGCGGCGGCCGCTTTTCTGATGGAGGCGAAAAGCAAGAACGCCCGTGTGTACGAGATTTCGGCGCACGTTAAACATCCCCAGGTGGTCAAAATTAATCCGGAGCCCTCCACTACGGCGTGCCTCATCACCTGCGCTGCGTCGGCGCGTTAAACCCTACAATCAATCAATCAGTCGTTTTCCAACACCTTGAGCTAGAATGTTTCATCTCCGTGGGCAAAAACGCGCACTAAAAGAACACACCCGGACACTAGTTTTCCAACGCCTCGCGCTAGAACGCTTCGTGCTTCAAAGACACGAGACTTTTACAGCAAAGCTGTATCCCTCTAACCCCCCAACGGTTTAATCTCCGTGGGCAAAAACGCAAAGGCGCCAAGAATGCACTTATACACTGCATGCTTCGCCCCTCCCTACGTTTCACGTTGGTGGAGATAGCCCGTTTTTTTACATGTCTGCCTGTTTCATGAGACCGACACCTCCCTCGCCTTATGAATCGAAACTAGCGCTTTCTTTCGAGTTCTTGAGTACAAGCACGCAGGGGCACGTTTTCACTCGCACCAATCCCCGTCGAGAAGTACAAAATAAATAAAAGAATATAATTTTAACTATCTAGCTTCGAAATACGATTGCGGACGCCCTTTCGATCGAGCCACCAGGTATTCGCAGCGCATACATCTCGAAACACGCACCCCCAGCGTTGAGTGCGTTCTCATCGCGTATTTTTGTTCTCATTTCGACGCACTCTCCCCAGCTTCTCCCGCTCAGATCCATTGAAAGCGCATCGCTCGAAGCACTGTCCTTGTGGGTCGCGCATACGACCGCGCGCGCCCTTACGCGTGGCCCATTTTTACGAAGCCGGGGAAGCCTTGGGCTAACTTTTCTTCCCCTTCGCTCGGAATCGGGCTCTCTTTATTCGACCTGAGTCCGAGGCCACCCCCTCCCTGTTAGCTAGCCGGCCCAGAGGAAAAGTTATACACCGCGGTGGCCCATGTTTGCGCATAGCGCGAGCAAGCGCGTATGCGCTCAGCCTCGCGCGAGCGCAACTCGATAGCCACGCGCGCTGCGATTCCGAAGAAAGTTTTCCCCCTCACGGTGTGCCCCTGTTTGTCTGAAGGCCAACTAAGGCCGATCGTGCGCTGATCTCGAATCCTACTTTTAACCATTAAGTTCACTCGTTCCGGTAGGAAGGACGTGTGCTGTGTGTGGGAGGGTTGTTAAATTTCATTTGATCGCACATTGGGAAGCAGGAGGAGGCGTGTAGGCTACTTCGTCCGAAAAAGAAGTCTTGTTTGCGCTGTATATATATCTATGTTAAAGCAGCCAACTCATTAATGTGGGGGAGTCAGCACAGTCAATGCTATGACTGGCCCAAGACGACCAGGAAGGGAACGTGGCTGGTCGCATCCACAAGAAAATTTCGGAACGAGGGGGTGGGAGGAACGGACAGCGGCGAATAAAAAAAAATAATATAATAACTCTTAATCTCTTGAGTACGGCCAGAAAATTATTTCTCTATTCCTAGCTATACTTTACCCCTAAGATTGTCACAGGAGTGCGACAAACCGTACACACAACCTGGACTGACGATTTCCTAATTGTCTCTATCGCATGCGCGGCGCTTTCGCGCTTATGGCTACAGTGGCGGAGCGTTTGCGAGAAAGCTGCGGTCGTTTGAGTCTCTAACGGTCCTCAGGTCTCGACAAGAAAGGGCAAATTTATAGTGCCATCCCAGTCCAAAATGACAAGAAAAATTCCCGCAGTTTGTCGTATTTTTGCGTGTCGTACTGTCGTCTTGTCGTATTCTTGTGTTGTGATTCTGGCAGCTGGCTACGTTACGATGGCATTATGGCTGTCGTACGACAGGCAGTTCTGTTGTGACTACAGGAACGTTCGACGTTGAAAAAATTGACTTTGTCATTATACGGCATAAATGTGTGTTGTAAAAAGAAATGACTTCGTCGCAACAACAGCGCCTGAAGCTCGTCTAAATAACGTTTATTCACTCACTCACGCATTCGTACGACAGGAATTCTTGTTAGATTTCTGCGGTATCCCTGTTGTCATTTTAGACTGGGATCCGATCCCTTCGGTGCACTCGGTATGTTGGGCTTACGAGTAACAGCAGCGCCATAAAATGACGCCCTGGTACTGCTTCACTGCATCCACGGAACTGAAGTCACTGACCACCATGCAGCGAGACGTGTAAAGCGCCTAATGTAGGGGGAGGATGACAGGGGCAAGATTCCTTCATCTGTAGTCAGAATATTGCGCTTTACAAGTATAAAATGGAGTACCAGTTAACCTGAAATCCGCTTTAACCACGTAAAAGTCAGCGAAGGCTGCATCGCACATTCATCATAAAATAACTGCAATGATAGGCTCTCTAAACAATAAGCATTTAAACATGTGCGTATATACTCGCGCAAGTGGCACTCTCACACACGCACACGTTGAAACTGGACAGTGAAAAGATATTGAAAGTGGCCATAGGGCAGCGTTAGATTTTGTTAGAGGAACGGTTCTGTCTCCACAAAACCACAGGATTTTGTACTTCGGAGGCCATATAATTCTTTAGACCATGGTCCACTACTATAAGTTACGAGGCCTACCATTTCGCCAAAAAATTATTTCCTATAATGACAAAAATGCGCGAGCATAACCGGGATGTCTCTGAAGCGACGCAGATGTGCTAACATTAGTAAATACACGCACGTTCCCCAGGACCAGTGTGGCAGCGCACATCGGTGTTATGCGTTGTACTGTGTGTAGGTGAATATTTGTGTATACCATTTCATTATGGTATTTTTGTGTACTTTGTGTATAGATGCATTTTACGTTTACTGCATGACATTCCCATCTTTATAGGTGCGTTTATAAGCTACGGGCATATTCTTACTGCGTTTATAAGTGTAAACATTGTACATAGCTTATTTTTCACTCAGCGGACCGGGGATCTTACAACTGTTGTCATTTCTGATGTGATTTGTATTACTTTGTGGTTTATGAAGGCAATCACTACACTTTTTCATTATTCCAATGTTTGGAGTATACATCTCCTTTTTTGGTTAGGGCTAACCTCTGCAATCTCTCTCTCCTCGCTCGGTCGTCTCTCTTCTCTCTCGCTCTCTCTCTGCTCTACCTGCTCCTCCTCTCTCTCTCTCTCGCTCTCTCTCTCTATCTAATTTCTTTAAGCCCCCGTGACAGGGAAGGGCGAAGTGAAGTCCGAGAGGCGGCGATGTGCTTACCGTCGGCGTATGCGGGCGGCAGGTAGCGGACCATGGCCGACCTGACCGCTCCCCAGGACGGGTTCTCGAGGTTGTTGCACATGCCGGTCAGCGTCCGGTAGCGGCTGAGCTCGCACTTGACGGGCCGCAGGAACGTCGGGCAGATGTCCTTCACCAGCGTCTTCGTCGTGTCGATCTGGGGGAGGCCGTACACGATGGCGTGGTACGAGAGCGAGAACCTGCGCAGATGAGGAGGAAGAAGAGCACGGTCAGGGCCATACGAGGCAAGAGGTCAAGAAACTTGAGCGTGCGAGCAAGGGCGACGGTTTTAGTGCTTACCTCTGCTTTGCTTACTTCGATGGCACCCAGATAAAATAGAGCGTGTATCAAATCTTAGTGCGAAACCTTATAGCGAAGCGTTATACTATCTACATGTACAGGTACACACACGTACACACGTACACACGCACACACACACGTACACACGTACACACACACACGCACGCTCGCACGCACACACACACACACACACACCACACACACACACACACACACACACACACACACCACACACACACACACACACACACACACACAGACGCACACACACGCACATGCACACGCACACGCAGACCCACGCACGCACGCATTTTTTTTTCTCACAGTGTTAGCTGAAACATGCTGCTTACTGTAACCAATTTATTTACTGGAACGTTGCAAGACACTGGCGTATGTTTTAGAATTTTCTTTTCCGTGCATTTACGATTATGGCAGTATTGCAAAATCATTTTAACACCCTGGAAGGTTTGTACCAGCTGCAAGAAAAAAAAGACCGCTTAGCAAAGAAGCATGATTAGAAACAACAGCGCAAATGAACTATATAATGTTCATGCTTAATCACAGCGCGAAAAACGCGCTGTGATTAAGTATGAAAACGTACCAACTCGCCCAACTTGCAACTGAACTATATAATGGGCTGAACTAAGAATAACAAAAAAAAAAGGTTGCAGCACCTTTCTACGCCATCTCTCAAAATTTTATCAATGTCGTTTATTTTAATGCCATGCTTCCAGCGTTGCTTTTTAGCGCGATTTGTTTAACAGTGGTATTCTAGCTTTTTCTTGAATGTCTACAGCTCTCGCCAGATTTATTCTATGCAAGGGGGTGTGAATAGGGAATTAATATAAAGAGAGCTTTAGTATGGGAAACCAAAGTATAGTATCGTATGTTCCCGTAACTGAAGAACAAATCAGGTAAAGCAGCATTATAGCTAAAGATACTCGGTAAATATAAACGTAAGCTCATTAGATGACCTCTGTTTTTCTTGAGCAAACAAAAGTGATCACCCCTGCAAAAATAAGGATACATAGTCAAATACCAGCGTATGAACGTAAATAAAAAAAAGATTGACAATAATTTATTCGGGCTACCGCATTTGCAAGCCTCAAGTTAAGCCGAAAGAGTTAAAAATCGGCAGAAGACGTTGGGCGTGTGCCATGCACCCGCATTTTTTATCCGCCTGTGTCGAACTCGACAGCGAAAGCTTATCTCGCGAATATCGGCTGCGTGCGCACGCGGGTACAAATCATGCGAGGTTGGTGCCGCCGGAAACATTAAGGTCGTCCGTCTTGGAGGTCGGCCGGGATATTGATTGGGATCGCTTAGGCTTAGCGAGGTTGGCGCGGTGCGTAATGCGGTGAAGTTATGTCGGAAGAATTTGCGGATAAAGCTGGAATGAATTCCCTTCTCTGAACAAACAAACAAAAAAGCTTATTCGCTTCAATCACGGGGCGTAACTCGAATGCGCGTGATGAACGTATACTTCCCGCATCACATGTTGAGTGTTTGACGGTTGAGCTTTCTAATGTGTATATTTTCCCGCACGCAAGCGCAAAAACTGGCCAGAAGAAATGATCAGCCCGGAGGTTTCTACGCAAGCCGAAACAGGTTTTAACGGCCTCTGTGAAAGTGCGTTCTCCGTGTCGTTCACGATTTCGAGCTGAACTCGCGCGACGCCTTCGTATTTCACCTTTGACGAGGTCGCGTAGCAATGCAAATTGTTAACTTGTTTACTGCTCTGAGCTTCGATGGGGAATGTGAAAGATATGCGCTGAGAAGCGAAGCACAAATTAATACAATTTATAAAATTGGGAGCGTTGGTTGAATAAGCAGCGGCGACTCTTACGCAGCTAGTCGATGAGCGCCTAATTCCATCGCGTAGAACAGCGGCTACAATGACGCCTTGACGCCTGCTTGTTACTGCCATGTTGTTCTATTGTAGATATAGACTAGCAATCAAAACAATGAGCGGAATGCCGCAATAATATACATTCTTCATGTCTCGTGATCTTCTTCTGCATATTTCAACGACTATAATAACAGCTGTTTGATTTTTTTCCTCGCACCGCGATTGCTATGTGACACGCTGACGGCTGTTCGACCACTTCTGTGAACACTATCTGACACTTTCCCAATAACTTTTGTTAAGTCACGAGCGGGTAATCTTCGTTTTCGTGTGATTTGTCACGTATTTTTATTAATCGACTGTCTGTCTCTCCTTATACACTTCGAGTGTTAAAGCTTCTTCGCCCACGAGTAATTAAAGAGCAGTTAAATGAAACCGATACCTGTTGAACTAACTGTCAATGGCGTGAGCTACATGCATGGGAATGCTTCATAAAGGTAAAGTGACCGAGTCACCTAACGATACGGTATAGTCGGGCTGCGATAGATTACGTATCCGCGACTCTTGATTAACACACCGTATCACGCCGTCTAAAGTAAAGCCCTTTTCTACCATGACCCGATCAACATCTAGAAGACTGTGGTAGCATGAATACTGGTCTAACTCTAATCTATAGTCAACGCAACCGCATATAGTTTATAACGTATAGTATATAGCCTAGAGACTATAGAATACATCGTATGGTCAGTACAATAGTCTATACTCACTTCTGTGCGAGTATCCTGGAGGCGTCAAGGATGATCTCCGAGGGCACGGTGACGTGTTCGGGCGTGGGCGTGTCTGAGGACAGCTCGTAGATCTCGTTGGGCACGCTCTCGCCGAACTTGGTCTTGGCCTCCAGCAGCGCCTGGTTCACGTCCTCGTACGTGATGCACTGCTGGCCCTCGGTCAGCGTCACCGCCTTCAGCCTGCGGGGAGGAACACTCCAGTGTCAAAGTAGTTCTCGTTACAGAAGACGAGGAAAGAATCAGGGAAACTGGCATCGGAAAGTATGCTTAAACGTGTTTCGTTGTCCAGCGTTGGCTGGAACTTGTCTAGATTAATGAAGCCAAACAGAAAGCAAGAACAGAATTAGTAGAGAAATTAGCTGTTGCCCTTTTGTCCTTTTTTGGGTCATCTGTTCTCTTTCTTGGTGTTTTTATTCTTAAATAAAACGCGAAATGTGCCTGCCAGTGAACGAAACTTTAATGCCGCAATATACAATTACTGCCACGACACGACAGTTGTAACGCACTATATTTTAGAAATTTAAGATGGATAGTTGTGTTATTATACAAATACGTCACAATAAAACAAAACAATCACCTCGACTCATTTAGATATTGTCAATTTAGATATTTAGATCATTTAGATATTGTCAACCTACGTGGAACGCAAATGATTTAAATGATTTCTCATATCATTGTTTTGTAAATTACGGGGGTGGCTCACTGGCTAAGGCGCTATGTCTGAAGCTCAGAAATTGTTATCTATCCATATCGTGGGTTACCTATACGTTACACATCCATTTGTAATCCGTGAACATAAAAACAACAAAAACGAGGAGAATCTTCAACCACCCAACATAGAAGTAACCATGTAAATCCGAGTTGTTTTTTGGTCATATATATGTATGAAAATGTGACGTCAAAATTAAATGTATGAAGTACGCCGCTCGGAAACAGAACTATACGTAACGCAGCCTACTTGTGCCCCTTTTTTCATCGCAGACCGAGCACGCCCGAAATTCTACCATTCCAGTGCACTCCCGTCGCAATGAAAGCAGCAATGGACACATTGCTGGATCGCTTACGCTATTTTTGCCTGCACTTTTTGTGGCTGAGGGTTGTATGGGGGAGAGGGAGGGGGGAGGCACCATTTGCAAGGACGGTAAAGCGTGAGTCAGAGGGGATATATGCGGAACAATGCCGCGGTAAGTTACGAAGCATAAGGAAATTTCCGGGAAAGACGCACAGCGGTTGGGTTACGCGATGTCGGAAATGCTGTGGCTCGAAGCGTGCACGTCCGTCACTTTGTGTGATATTTCTGATTGATTGAGGGTTTTAACGCGCCGACGCAACGCAGGCGATGAGGCGCGCCATAGTGAGGGCTCCGGATTAATTTTGACCACCTGGGGATCTTTATCGTGCGCCGAAATCTCGTACACACGGGCGTTTTTGCTTTCCGCCTCCATCAGAAAAGCGGCCGCCGCGGCCGGGAAACGAACCCGCGACCTCGTGCTCAGCAGCGCAACGCCTTAGCCACTGAGCCACCGCGGCGGGTGTGTGATATTTCTCGTTGATGCTCCTACGAGACGTGAGTAATACAAAATTACAGCTTTCAGCGCTGAAGGGACGAATACTGGGGTACCACAGAGGAGAGCCACAGGCAATATAGGCTAGTTCGTTATTGAACATGCGGCAAACGGCTCTTGTTGTAGGTTTTGTATGTAACCCCTGTCAGAAATATGGCCGTCCCATCAGTCGTGTTGAATTGTAAAGGTGGGAAGAAAAGAAAAAAAAAAAGCTCTATTATGATACAAACGGAACGGATTGCTGTTTGTATTTTTTTCGCACGCATTTTACTTGGTCGTCAAGTTTGACCTGCCATCAAAATGCTTACACGACGCGAGAGAATTTGCTACCGTCCGTACAGACCCATAGCCAGTAACCAAGTTACTTCGAATAAATAACCGTTCTTTTCAAAGATAGTGCACGAGATTACGGACAGTCCAAACCGGCGCACGCTGCTGAGCAAGCCTAGTTCATCGCCCGGCGCAGTTGTGTGTCGGTAGTGTCGTGTCAGTCTTCGGGTTACACAAAACGCGTACAGCTCATGATGGGACGAAACTTTGTCTCAATGCACCACGTTACATTACTTTTTTTTTCATATGGTTTGCGTTTCGTACCAGTCGACCGTAATTCATCGCTGGCAAGAATGAATGAAAAAAAAATTGATGGTGTCAGATGAATGGCTACTGAGTAGGTGAATTGGCTTCAAACGCGAGGAATTTTTTCGGCTTGGGAGATTGTCTATTGCATTTCCAGAAACCTCAGATAAAGATTCGTGGATCCACATATAAGAAATCATGTAGTGCGAGTATTGGGAGCATGCTTTTCCATAACGCTAAAGTTTGTTTCACCGCCATAATACTCTTTGTGCTGTTGTGCACCCTTTACAGGGAGACTGGTGATGGCTTGGCGAAAGAAGCTGGAGTCTCACAGCTAGCCAGATGTAGCTATGTGAGTGACGTAGTCAAATATAACAGAAAGGAAAGAAAGGCGGTGGGGCTAGAAGTTAAGACTAAACATGCACCCCTTAATAGCTCCGCGACCTTCCTGGTTTTCGCGGGGTAACGCGTGGTTCATGACCGCAATAGGTCTCGAGCCCGTCCATTCGCTCGCTTTACATGCGTTGTTTTGCCAGTCGGCTGGGTTTCGCCGTAGGGCCAATTCTCATTCGTGCACAGGTCACCGCATTACTGATGTAAGCACGGTAATCGTGAGGCAACAGTTTTCCGCTTCAGTAACCAAAAATGCCGGCTCGAGGAAAAAGAACGATCTCATTACTGGCAATATTGCATGGCGTAACAAGCGTATTTTCTGTCTACAGCGCAGTCGTATATAGCCACCCTCCGGTAGTAGTCGATGTTCATCCGTGTACGCGTCGCGTCGACACACACATAAAAAATAATCTCAAGTTTCCCGCGAATGTTCTGTAGCTGTCAATCTAATGTATCTCGGAAAAAAATCACTCCGAAATTGGCTACACGCTAAGGCGACCTTATCATTACGGCGAGTTTGATTTACTTGTCATAATTAGTGATTCGCAGTGAATTTGTGTACGTTACAGAACTAATGTTTGCTGTCAAGACATGGCCCTCTACGGAGGGGGTAGGGTTACACAAAATGCCTGTAACTCTAGTTATATCGAGACTATCCCAAAATAAATGATATGATAGTTGGGCACTAAGGCGACTCTAAGAATAAGCCGGGTTTCACCTATGTTTTGTAGTTGTGTAGTTCACAGCGAAGTCGTAAATACGGTGGAAGTATCTTCTCCTGTCAACACGGAAGGAAAACGGGCAGTCCCACGTTTGTCCGTTAGAACAACTCTACTCTTCGAAGGACAGTTTGACATCAACCTGAATGCAGCCATACGGCTACAAAGGAAAGCTATACAGCTTCCTCAGAAACTTCGTTGTTGAAGAAAAATTCAGTCCTGGTCCAGGATTCGAACCCGGGACCACCGCTTAACCAGAGCAGTCGCTCTACCAACTGAGCTAACCAGGACAGTCATTTGTAGCATGAGGAACAAATTGATCAGCAACTCGGAAGTAATGGACGGGTGTTAATCGACCAGATTCAGGTGGATGTCAAACTTTTTTTCACAGAATCTTACTCCACCTTGGGGATTTCCCCTAAATCTGGTCGATTAACTCTACTCTTTGCAAGTTTAATTCAGCTAAATAGCTGGGAAGTATGCTCACTCGCAAATTACAAACGTGTTTTGTTTCATGCATTTTTTGGAATGTACTCCGGTGAACGCGTATCGTCGATCGAGCTTCTCTGCTTGCCTTTTTTCACAGAAGTGGAAGGGCCGATGAGTTTTTGCTTCTTCTACAGTATCTCAGTTTTGCTAAGCAAAATTGTTCTTGTATAACTTCGCGGCGTTGTGGATGCTCGGGCTCGACTTTGCGCGGTATTTTATGAGAAATTTCTCGCTTTCCATTCAACGAAAACAGGAAAAAAAACGTGACTGCGTTTTCTCAACTATCGAAACTCTATTGTTATCTTAGTTTTTGCAAGCGAGCAATTTCCTCGCTCGTTTGAGAGACGTGTGTATTTTCAGACGAAATCGGAATGCATGCTTTGGTGTGCGGCGTATGGGGCTCTACTCTAAAGTTGTTTCAAAAAATCGCCATTTCTTCGTTTGCCGCTTAAGGAGTTTTTAAGCTACGACTTGTACGAGGGTTTCGACGCACCTGCCGTGAATGTGTCTGGTCTTGCTACTGCTCTCAGTATTTGTCCTCATTTTACTGCCTGCACAGTCTTTACGCACTCGCGACTTGAGTCCTTAGCTACGTCCTCCCCTGTACCCGGTGTGCCTTTGCTTTTCGGCGAATCTCTCAAGAACGCCAGAATCGAATAGAGACAGGGTTTGTTCCTTAGACAGACTGTTTCTTACGTTTGAACCGCTGTTAATTTTACGATAAGCGATTTCCTTTTCTCTCTCTCTCTCTCCCCCCTCCTCTATTTTTCTAATGCTCCCGACTCCAGCCGTGCACGTTCTTGCATACGAACAAAAGCAAAATACTCCAGCAAAAAAAATAAAAAATAAAAAACCCGGAAGCCTTCAGTTCGCAGTCGAACCTATTACTATGTGCTGTAAGAGGCGGGAAACGATAGGGACCAGATGAAATTTATCATAATTATGCCACGCTTTTCCTACTAAAGCCCGGTGCAAGTGTCGCGTTCAGTGCTCATAACCGGTAGCAACCTGGCAGTGCCACACGCACGTGTAGCTATATAGCGCAGAATGATAAATTGCCGCAACGGCACTGCTTCGTCCGCCCGTTACCATCGGCGCCTTGTCGGAGTTCGTGATCTCGGGAAGCAGTGCATGAACGTTCGAGGCATTCGTCGTGGGTTGCTGGGCTGCTCGCTTAAAGCGCTGCACTCGGTTGCATTAGGTTCGGCAAATGAAGCAAACGCCTACAAGGGAACGGAAAACGCAACTTCAGCGCGCAGTCAGCGGTGTATACCCCGGCACGCTTTCGAATATGCGTCCGGTTTTGCCGAAGCGGTCGTGGTAGTAGCTCTCGTTTCGCAACCCGCAAGCGAAGAGTTTCGTATCCGCGCGCGATCGAATGTCCGGCGAAATTTCGGCGTCGTATCGATACCGCGGGGCAAGTTGCCGAACGGATCACCGCGCCTGACTCACGCAACTCCGGAGCTAGCTGTTGCGTTTACGTGTGTTTCAGCGTACGCGGTGCTGTTGGAGCTGAACTCAACAACCAAAGTTGCCGCCGTGGAGCAGCGCTTAATCATGCCCGTTCCTGGCCTCGTTGTAAACGCATTCACCCCCCTCATGACTACATTTGCAGGCAGGCTACCTCGTTCATAATGACAATAATTCGACGGTAGGGCGAGAACAGATACCCACCGCTTAATTTTGCTATCGTGGTCTATACGCGCCCTATCTTGCTTCCCATATTCTGCTGTTTGTTGAAATTTTTAGGAGCTCGGGGTGTCAGCATCTCATGTCGTCGTCATCGCCGTCGTCTCATGTAGTCACGGTACTAAAACACCGGGACACTCGTTTGCGCATCGCGCTAGAACGTAACGCGTACTAAAAAAAAAAAAAAAACACCGGGACACTCGTTAAAGCCTCGCGCTGGAGAGCTTCGTGCTTCAAAGACAAGATACTTTTACAGCAAAGCTGTATACCTGTACCCCCCAACGGCTTCATCTCCGCTGGCAAAAACGCCAAGGCGCCAAGAATACACTTATACACTGCATGCTCGCCCCTCCCGATGTTTCACGTTAGTGAAGATGGCCCGGGATTTTCTGTTTTTTTTTTTTCAGGCCTGTCCATCCACATAACCCCGCTGGTCGTCAAATAATGGCGTAATTAAGTATCTACATACCTAATGGGCCTAGTTTATATTGTGGGGTAAGTGCTTTTTTGGCCCACGGAGTGCTGGCCTTCAATGGTTGCTCCAACAAAATGCGAACAGGCCTACTTGCAAACACAGTTCAAATTATCTAAAGCCTGAGAACCGACCACGTGCCTCACACGAAACCCGCTAATGAGTCGTGGCGGATGGCTTAATTAATTAAGAGGCGGTTATTTGGATTACGCCTCTTGGAGCTTCCGCCGTCCCAGAAGAGATACTGGACGCGATTCAAGATGCGAGCGGAAATGCAGGCAAGCAGGCCCTGTAGTACCAGGTCGCTCGTGCTGCTCGGTTACAGAGGCGTTCGAAAGTGTGCCAGACGCGGTACACAGTGCGTGCCGCTGTTATTGGCCGCGTGCGCCCTGGCAGTTGCGCGTAAAAAGGAGAGCGTAATTACTGCGGCGTGTTGGCAGCTTATCGATAATGCGTGTTTGTTCGTGCGGCACACTTTGCTCCATCTTTTTCTTTTTATTTGAGACCAGATGTTGGTCAATATATCTTATGCCACTGCGGACAGAACGCTGGGGCCGATAGCGCGGGTGCGTGATTCGCTACTGTAGCGTTGGTCATTGGCGGGAAATTCATCTTCGTTCGAATGGAGATAATTGAGTGACGAAAATGTTTAAACAGAGCTTTCTTCTTGTGTGTGTATGTGCGGGTAAAGCTTCTATACGGGTTTACTCGCTCGGAAAAGAGAATTTTATCTCAGCTAGCTCCCTCTGCTGAACGCTGCTGTCAGCCAGCAGTAATGTTTCGACGTAAAGAATAAATGCCCGCGCCGAGCTGCTATAATGTACTGTCTGCATTATTCATTTCCAACTCTTCGCATAAAAACACTATTCCCTATTATAAAATAAATGTGACACTGATCATGGTTGACCACCCGTGTTGTCCAAGTAAGGCATTTCTCTTACTTGCGTTACAATAACCGCCCGTCAGGTACTGCAATTATAGCAGGCTTCCGCTACTTATATTATGCGGGTTCAACATGTATCACTGCCTATTGCGTACGACGAAACAGTTGCGTGACCTAAGGAATATGCAAATACACCAACCAAGGGCCTTTATTGAAAGAAGTCCCAACGTTTCGGGGCCTACTTGACTCCGAAACGCCCTTGGTTGGTGTACTTGCCTATTCCTCAAGTTTGACCCAACCAGACAAAGTTCTGTCGAAGATGCTCACATTCAAGTTACGTGACCTGAATTACATGACAAGGCGGTGCGCGAACTTTCCTGTTATCTTAGCTGTGCTCTGAGCTATACGAACTGGCTTCTTGAAAAATGGGAAGGACGCAAGGGATAAGCAGCTACACAGAGGCACTGGCGTTGCGGCATTCTGCACGCATGTATGTACTCACTGTGGGACGAAATTGGAGAGATACTGCAGACCGGCGGCCGACGCTAGCGTGGGCTTCTGGATGATGGCTGTGTGGGGCTTGGTGGTGGTGACGATGAGCGCGCAGTCCGGGCCGTACTCGGGGCTGTACGGCGTCGGCCGCGCGTCCTCGTACACTAGCGTGCCGCCGATGCAGAGCAGCGTAGTCGCTGTCATTATCATGTACCTGCACCAAGGGAGAAGGAGAGGGAGGACGGTTGAGCACGACGTCGAAAAATGGGATACGTTTGCATTCACAAATTAACACCCGCAGATTCCATCTCTGGAAAACAAAACAGCCTAAAATGTGCCGTCTTTTGCGATCGGGAGCACGACGACGCAAATGTGGATATTCAGCAGGTAGGGAGGCACCACAGCGGAAGAGTAGTGGCGATTATATATATATATATATATATATATATATATATATATATATATATATAATATATATATATATATATATATATATATATATATATATATATATATATATATATATATATATATATATATATATATATATATGTATTCCTCTTTTTGTGGAGACTGTCTGTCACGGAGATTACTCAAACCTGTTCGTCCTCTACCATGCACTCAGTAAATGGTCCGGTACAGACCAGTAGTAGTTTCACTGTAAGCTGGTATAGGTACAGACAGAAGTAAAGCCGCCAACTTCATAAACGAAGATGTGACGACGCTGAATGTAAAACAAAACCTAGTTCTACAAGAGCTTATAAGGCAGATAGCACGCCAGGGTCTCTAAAAAGTGAACCTGAGATGCGTATGCATACCTCGGATGAGAACTACAGCCCTCGGTGCAGTTGTTATCGCCGGTCTAGCTGCGATTGCAAAACTGTTCTTTTTTTTCAGATTTCTTGTCACTGTGCTTCAGCTCCTTTATAGTATTTCGCATTTCAATAAACTAAATAAATATTACCCAGTGATATTTAGGCCATACACATTTCCTCGAAGTGCAGTTTGGAGTCGCTTATTATGTTAGCACAATTTCCCTCACTTGACGCTGCCTATCCTCCGTGCTTGGTCAAGGGGATAAATGATTGTTCAGGCCATCGAAAAGCTGAATATGGCATGCATTCAGGACTGCGCTGATTGAGCATTATATAAGTGGCGACATCGTCATATCTGCATAATGCATACGCTAAGAGGACAAAGGAAGGGTTCCGACAGTACGAGAACAGCAGCGGAGCACACGGTGAGTTACTCATTCGGAGTGACCACCGCAATAAAGACTTCTTTTGTAAGTTTTATTTGCGCGCGACAGTGAACGTGCAAGTGCCCCTCTTTGAAAGCAGGTGTCCACAGGCTCTTGGAGTAGCGAGCAAATACTGTTTTGACTATAGGAGCACTGGCCCGTGAAGAAGAGTACGGTTTGTACAATTAATAACAGTCGCAAAGCGAAATGCTTGCGACACACATGACTGAGTGCAGTTAATTATAAAGATCGTTTGGCGCGGAAGCATCGCGATTTGTATATGTGTATATATGACGGCGTCTAAATGCAGAAACTAGGAAGCGAAGACGGGAAGCTATGCATTCAACGAGCAAACAACGTCGGGAGAGTCGAGCTATTCTCACGTGCCCCAGGCTATACTCGGATACAACTTGAAAACGACAATGGTTGTTGCCACTGCGTCTCATCAACGCAGCCGCCTGTTCTTGCGCGCGGCGCAAAGAGCGTGTTACTGCGAGTATTTTGAACGTGACACAAGTTTTTTTCCGTAAATGTTTTCTGGAATAATCCACCTATAAATTACTGCAGCGACGATGAACAAAGAAGGTGAGGAAAAGTAGATAATGACACGCACTAAGCGCACCCTCCTTTCAAAACGCGCACACGCGCTGAAGTCAAGAGTCTGTTGCTTTGTTGTAGTGATACAGTACACGAGATATTGCCGTTGTTAACTTGAACCCGAGTATAACACTGTTTGTTTTGCCGAAATATGCGGCGAAAACATCGTGTTTTGTCCCATACGTATGCACTTCACGTCTAGTGTAAACGTAAGTAGCTATTATTTCTCGATCAAAGTCAAATTTCGGTTCAACGAGCCGAGCCTACACCAAGCGTGCTGTTCTGTAAAAGACTACGGAATAATTCAGAGCATCCGGGTTTTTTTAACGGGCTCTGAGGTTTCCGGAAGCATAAAAAAGAGAAGAAAAAATCAGCACAGGTCGGATAGTAATGGCACAGATAACGACATAGAGCTAATGGAAAAACCTGGTAAGACAGTCTTGCATTGATTTCTGAATGCAACCTAATTAAATGGATTAACATGTAGGCTGAAACCAGTCTAAAGTTATTAATATAAAAAAACACGAAACTCTCTCTCTCTCTCTCTCTCTCTCTCTCTCTCTCTCTCTCTCTCTCTCTCACACACACACACACACACACACACACACACACACACACACACACACACACACACACACACACACACACACAAAAAAAAAAAAAAAAAAAAACGAACCTAGTAAATACGCAACACGAACTCATCCGTTAGCGGTACTCTACACTTGGCGTTCCTGCTCTCCCAAGAGAAAAGAAAAACGACGTCGAAGAGAGCGCACCAAACCACCGTTATTTTGTACGTACTATGGGCGACCCCGCTGAGTTCGCCTCTTGACGACTTGACGGGGGTGAAAGAGGTATTCCCACGGTAAGATAACACCTTTCGACGGACGTGTTCTGACAGGCATCCAGCTGCTTTTCCGAAGAAGGAACTAGAAATAAAAAGCCCCAAGAATTACAAAAAAGAACAAAAAAAGCAATCATCGTGCACTCCTTTTCCCATCCGCTTTTCTGGCTGACCGCCAACCGTGTTGCGCAGAGATAGATGCGTGCGGTGCATTTAACTTCACGTGGCGGCCGCTACGTTGCCGTCCGATGCGAGCGTCTTCCGGTATCTTCTGACAGAACGCGAGAATGTATTTATCCGGCGCACGACACTTAGAGCGACCCCCCGTGAGCGTTGACCCCTCCACCGAAGCCGCGTATTACACGGTTGTTACAAGCGCAACCGATCTCGCTCGCGTCTGACGTCTCGACGTCGCCGGCCTGGCGCGTGCACTGCCCGCGCGGCGCCAGCCGAGGCCGATCTTCACTTTCGCTCGCCTGTGTTTTTCTTTTTGGGCACCGTCTTTCTGCGTACGTAATTCCCAACGAACCGTGCTCGCGTTTGCGTGCAGCTTGGAAGTGCGGGAACTCGTTGCTGCCTGGTAGTAGGTCTAATTAATATTCAAATCGCCAAACCGCCAGTCGTGCTATTTTTTTTAGGTTGCAGTTATGTGCTGCTTTAGCTCTTACCCTGCTTTATACAGAACAATTTGACAGCAGAGCTGTTTAAGCTTGAGATATGTCCGGTGGCGTTCGCAAAAATAGTTTGAAACAGAACCGAGCGCACGTGAACACATGCGCCTCGTGAGGAACTCCCGGCGCCGTCCAGCCATGCGCATGCACGCTTGCGACAAGTGAGGCTCTCGCAAAAAAAAAAAAAAAAAATCACGCCATATCCACGGAATGAATGATGATAAGTGGGGCGAAGCTCGAGAGGGGGGAGATCATCGGTAACCGTAACTCTCCCGTGAAAGTTCGCCATTACATCATTAAGAAAGACGTAAGACCTGATGTTGCGTACATTGTACAAATAAACTTTTATTTTCGGAGTCAATGCTCCCAGGCCCAGACCTGGTTGAAAGACCCCGCGCCATCGAGGAGTACCCGCACCCTCGACCACAATTTGTCACGTAGGATGGGACACAACGGTAAAGAAAGAACTTTTATTAGGCGAACTTGTGCCCGAACAAGACGAGAGGAAACGAGCAAAGGTCCTTGCGTCTCGTTCGATCTCCGAGAACGACTGCCTGCGTTCGTGGCGTGATCTCTTGCGTGATCTCCGCCTCGCAGTGCACGTGCGCTCGCGCCTCCGTTGGCGAACACAGACAAGCTCGCACTCCCGGTGCCGAGTTTGCGCTGCCGGTTGCAGCCGGTTCTTGCGCGTGCAACGCGGCCCACTTTGCGACATCTCCGAAAGCATGCGGCGGTCACGTACCCACGAGACACAAGGGATGGACAGACCCATGACTTAAGGAGCTTCGCCCCTAAAAATCCAAGAAAACAGGTAACGTGCGCCCGCGCCTGAAGTGGGCAGCACAGGACAGCTCGTGCTACAGACGCTGAGTTCGCGCAGCCGGTTGCCGTGGGTTATAGCGCGTGCTAACGCGGTTCACTTTGTGAGAGACGTGCAAAGCTGCGGACAAAACGATCCGGGCCTGCCAGTCATGGAGAACTTTGAGCGGCAAGTTCGGAAATGCATGAGGTGC
The DNA here is from genome assembly GCA_013339765.2 of Haemaphysalis longicornis. Taxonomy (NCBI): domain Eukaryota; kingdom Metazoa; phylum Arthropoda; class Arachnida; order Ixodida; family Ixodidae; genus Haemaphysalis; species Haemaphysalis longicornis. Next base: position 183,182,293 of record CM023451.1, on the reverse strand, counting down.
AACAGCCGGGTCTCCGTCGAAGGAAGAGGTGGCCACCATGTCTGCTGTTTCTCCGGCCTTGCACCAGTAGTGCAAGCTGCGCCACTTTTTTTTTAGGATAAAAAGTAAGGAGAGGGTGTTGCTTCGAACGAGTGCCGCTGATTGTCGCTTGCTGCTAGCTAGGGCTTTCGTAACGTAGAGCGCAGTACAACAGTAAGTGTGCATGTCGCTGTGTTTCAGCGCCTTTGCTTACAGCCAAGTAAGACAGCGCCTCGTTCTTTTCGACAAGTTACGCACCCATTCGCCGCTCGACCAACGGTCGTGGTTAGTGTGTTTGGGTTCGCATTGTCCCTCTGGCGATGCGTGAACATGAGAACTGCTGCTGCGTGCGAGATAGTTCGCAGTTACCGCCGTTCACGAATTGATGAATGAGCTAATAGTTGAATGGTTTTATTGCTTCCGAAAGGTGGAAAAAAATGAACGTGGCGTCTTCCAAGTTGCTCGGATTTCACAGTACGAAGCGAATTGAGCAAAAATTTCGCCGATGGCTTAGCCTCGGCAAACTTCCGCTTGTCTGCATAGCCGCACTGACGCTCTGATCACGACAGGACAGTTCACGCATGGAGTTTATAAAATGGATGAGGAGGAGAAATAGTATATACAAAACAAGCTTTTAACCATTCGCATTAAAACCAAGATTTTTTTTTATGGGCCTGTACTGGTGAAGTGTCGTCTCAATCCAGGCGCCACTCAAGCTGGTCGTGGATATCTCAGCTGGCCAGCATGTCCTCCCACCGCTCAATGGTCAGTACCTTGTACAATTTTGTTGCGCAGTTAACCGCAAAATATAACCGTTCGTATTCTGTTGTCACCGCTGGATAATACCTCCTGCGGCCTCTCGCGACGTTCCTGTCTAAAAGCCAGGTTGAGGCTGCAGTGCTTGTCACGAAGGCCAAAAGCGAAGCCGCTGCTGCTGCGCATGGAGTTAGGTGCACGGAAAGAACGTCTTACTTTCATTCAACACACAGACCCTCATTTCGGAGCCTCTCATAACCCAGCCATGAGTATAAATACGCCGCGTTTGAAAATTCCTGGAATTCTCGTCTTCCTACCTTAGCTGGCACGGTTACAGGGAAAATATGGGTATAGTCCTTGGTATATTATCATATTTTTATATGATGGAAGGAATATTTGTTACTCGTACGTCTCCAATTTCGATTATATCTCTGCGTGCTGAAAAATAAAGCAGGTACGAATCAAGACTTTTGTGCCATCGGTATAGCTTACGGATATGGAAATATATCCCAAAACTTTCTATTGTACTTCTGTAAATATAACGAGCGAGCAGCTCTCGTTCATAATTTTCATATCTACAGCAGTTTTCCATGCATACACACACACGCACATGCACACGCACACGCACACGCACGCACACGCACACACACGCACACACGCGCGCACATACAATCATTCACGCACACGCGCACACGCGCACGCACACGGATGGAGGATATTTTGCATCGAAACACAAAAAAATATAAAACAAGGTCCTAAACCCACCGTCGGTTCCAATCCCGCATTTATTCCACGAAAACAAAAGGCTACGCGGAAATTGAAATTCGCATTGTGTTACCGCCCAGCTAATTTCGCCGTATCCGCACTGCATATTAAGCGGCCCCAGAGATAGCAGTGCACACCGCGGCGCCGCAAACAATCAAGGCGTCATTATGCGCACTCGCGTACAAGCGCAAGAGGACAAAATTCCCACGCACGGGACGGGAAGCACAAGACTTACATTTAAACTCGGCGCGCGAAAATTGTTCGGGTGGCCTACGAGTCGGTGAGAGCAAAGGCGCCTGAATTGCACCAGCGCAATTTTCTCTCAAGCTCTCGCAGCCCGAGCCCTGGGGAAGAAACATTGTCAGCTTCTTGCACTAGAATGAGGCGCAGCGGGGGTACAAGAAGCGGTTCTCTTTATGAGTGCGGTGGCGCGAAATGGGGGGAGGTAGGAAGACCGCAGAGCAGGCGAGGTTCTTCGAGGAGGAAAGAAAGACAAACGAGTTTGCAGTTGAGACACACGTGCCCACTATCGCCAGCGGGGCGTCGGCCGAGCGAGTGGGCGCTTCCGGCAGCTGTGAATTCTACGTCCGCCGAGGAAACCAGTCCATTCTCATTCAATTTGGCGGCACATTAGCGAAATGGTCCGCGCGCCGGTCGTGGGCTTCCCTTGCTCGACAGCGCTTTTCCGCGTGCTTTCTTCGGTGTCCGTATGTGTGTAAGGGCGCTGCTGTCTACTCTAGTCATGAAAATGTGCTTCGTATACATGGATGGCTTCACTTTATCAGATTGTGCGAGCGCGTGCGTGTGCGTCTAAAACGTTTAATAGAGAGAACGAATCAATGATCGAATGACCGACCTGAAACAGAGTTTTATCTGGTGACTTACTTCGGTCGCAAGGTGTATTGCGGTTTACGAGGGAAGAGACGGAGCTGAAAACGGAGGTCTGTGAAGAGAGGTTATTTTCAGTCCGGCGTACTAAGTGTAACGAAGTAAATTGGTCGTAGAGTTTATCAGCCTAAGGTAAATTTTGGCGGTACACTTCCGGTGAACTCGAATTGTGACATGCACGAGAAAATTTTCCAGCCTGCCAGCTAAAAGAAAACTGCAATGGGCGGGAAGGGTGTAGGGGCACATCAGGGACCAACACGTTAGTTAACTAACGGCTGTGGCAAAAATGTTGCGTCATTGCATGCAGCCAAAAATATTTTCCAAGTTCGTAAACACTTCATTATGCTTAGCACCGTATAAATGCCTTTAGTTGACCTTTGAAAAAGGTTGTTGTTTTTCGAAGTAAACAGTCACATTCTTTCGACACGTTCATAACCATTATAGAGAGCACCGGAGATCAGCAGTGTCGCAGTAATAAACTAATTCCAGTCTTACCACACAACCGCATTGTATTTCAATGAGTCAACGTTTACCAACAACATAACAGGGATATTACTACACAGATTACCCAACAGATCCTTCTCAGTCCTCGAGAAGCCCTCAGAGGAATAACTTCATATTATCCCCCTTCATCTGCGTCGCAAGGTAGATCCGTGTGCGCGGTGGTGCGCGCGTGATGCCTCTTTCAGTGGCCGCGTAGCCACCGACACGGCACACGTCGACCCACATCCATGTATGTCTGACCCATCGGCCCGCGTTGGTATACAATTCTGGCGGCGTGCTCGCGTGCGAGTGGGCGATTTCGGGGTGGCCTTGTGGTTACGGCGCGTCTCGCGTCGCCAGGTCGCCGTAGTCGCTGGTTATTAGACACGCCTGTAACGAGCGTGACAGGCGAGTCGTCGGAGCCGAACCTGCTCTTTTGCCAACCTGTTTCGACGCCTTGGACGCTTCCCAGGAGCTACTGGTGTCTCATCCAGCAAACTGTACGGTCCCTAACACCCGACCTTCTTTCTATTTCTCTTGATTAAAACAACCTAAAATCCCCCCCCCCCTTCCAAAATCAGCTTTAAATTTTCAGTTTTGAGATATCAATGGTTAGGGAATAGTATCTAAAATTATTATGAAGCGACAGAACACTTGTGTCGCATCGTCCTCGGATGACAACGTAACCAGGACACAGCAGAGGAAGAAGTGTTGCAGGAATTGGATGACAGCTACCAACTGTGTCTTCTTGCTTTTTTTTGCGTGCTTTGCACAACAATAGTGCTGTCTTACCATCTGTATCTAAAGGAGAATAAGGCAACGATACCTTCAGATAACTTAATTGATGTCCAATGTACACGCGTAGTTACTAGGTGGCCTTGGCTGTCGTACTGTCCCCTCAATCACTAAATTTCTAACCGAGACTCGGTTTTCTGCACGGCGTGTTGTTGTTTTTCTATTTAGCAGTATTTCCGCACCGCGATCATCTGATTACTCACACCCACCGTTGCGAAAACAAAGATAAAATTTGGACCCAGTAATTGGCAGTAGCAAAGTATTTCCAAAACGAATGCGCCAGTACGCGCGGCGTTGCCTCGCTTATCTGACAGGCATTGCGTATTAGTGCTACAATGTTTATACTCCCTTTTTTTAACATGATTTTAGGATTTTTTTTATCTGTTCCACACGAGTTTTTGCTTGCTGATGCGATGCCGACGCGTGCGCTCGACGTCTTGGGGGAGAACTGCTACTGGGTCCTGCCTGGGTTTTTGACGCATGCGAATGAAGTCATCCCCTCGCCCAACGAGAGCAGCTGCAAACAGCTTATCTGCTGTACAGAACGAGTTCAATGCTGTCGTCCTATCATCGCGTAGCCGTATCATCCATCACTGCAGTTGCGGAGAGAGAGAGAGGACAATACTGAGCAACGCCTATGATGATTTATGCCCGTGCTACACGGCTGGTTTCAAAGAGCGTTCTGAAGGCGCTGAACCAATTGTCTATCGAGTGCCCCATTGTAAATACATGGGGCGCAGTTGTGGGCGAGAGTACAATTGTCATTTGAAAGTTAACATGTAGCACAGGCATTAGACACAATGTGCCAACGCCACTGAGCAGTTCCTGTACGCAGCCAACAACACTGCTCGTGGTATCCCGCTGTGCCGGCAGCGCACAACTGTCCACCGCGATACGATCTGGCAGGGCGAACAAAGGCAGCTTCTGTTGGCAAGGCCCGCGGCGGCGCGACTAGGAATGCGATCCTGGAAAACGGGCGTCCTCCGGGTCTTCGCATACGTGATGCGTTTGCTACGAGAATCGCATAGGCGCGGGGAAGCTCTACGCTGTTTTATCTAACCCGAAGAGCAGATCCGACTTCGCGCGAAGAGACTGCTTTCTTTCTGCAACGGACGGTGCTGGCGTCCTTGGGAATGCCAGCGGCATTGTTTTCGGGAACCCCCACCTCCTTACGTAACCTCGCCTAACCTCGACTCGCAAGACTTGTTTGAAGCCGCGGAAGTAGGTATCCTGGTTATTGCCGGAAACGTAACCAGCGCAAACAGAAGATACAATGCGGAAATTCTCTGCGGCACACGGATGGCAGTGCCTTTGGCGCGTGCTTGCTGTTATATCGTACTTAACCTCTGTGAACAAGCGTTACGCGTACGACTTTTAGCGAACAGCAAAAAAAAAAAAAAAAAACAGAAAGGAGGGGGGGTGGGGGGCTGCGTACTTGCTCATTTCACATGCAAATGTCGTTGAAAAACGATAGTCTTCTGACGCCCCTGCCACGTAAATACCTCTATTCTCTCCCTGCCCACCTTTCACGCTCTTCCCCTCTCGTATTGCTTCGTCCCACGATAAACACGGTAAGAATTTGCTTGCTCAAATCAATTCAATTTTACCGCGTTTCTCTGCTCGCGCGCCTTCTGCTGGAAGCTTTTGTTACTGTTGGATTTCTTGGAATGCCGCCATGAGCTCTAGGGTCGGGCGCAAGCTCTTTTTATATGTTCGGGTAAAAACATTGTTTTGAACACGTATTTTTTATTTGCTGTCGGAAAAATTAATCACGAAGCCAAGTATTTTATTTAAAAAAATACTGCATATGCCACTTGTGTATTGTTTTTTTTTCTCAAATATGCCTAATGTCATCTTTTTGTTGAACAATGTTGACAAGTATGAAGTGTGTTTCCAGATTCGGTTGGTTTACAAAAATTTTGCCTATATAAACGTCTCGTTTAAAAATTCATTTTACTTTTGGCCGGTCACCTGAATCGAAGTACACACAGATATACACACAGACAGACAGACAGACAGACAGACAGACAGACAGACAGACCAATATTTTCGCGTTTAAACAGCCCAAGAAAGACAGTCGTCCTTAAAAAAAATTTGCGTGGTTCAATAATATTGGGAGCGCTTTGAGGAGTAGCGCGTGTCTGTGTTCGCGCGTTTTTTTTAGCGTAATTTTAATCGAAAATCGTACGTTCTGGTTGCTACAGCCAGATTCACCATTCTCTCAAATAACGGTCATCGATTCGGTCAACAGGGAAGATAAAACAGTACGACCAAGACGAAACGCGGAACGAAAGTTCGTAGAGACAGTTGCTTTCACTGCGTCGGCGCGCCGCACCTGTGTGGAAGCACGAGTTGAGTGTGTTGGCCACACGTTCATCATAAAACCGGAAACAGCTCAAAGAGCAATGAGTCGAATGAATGCTAAAGCGTTAAGTCGGGCGAATTGGTTACTGCATACTAAGGCATTCATTCGAATTCCTTCGAATGAATGCTCAGCCATTCTTGCACGGCAAAGCTGCTAAAAGCTAACCTCCCCCCGTTTTTTTTTGTTTTTTTTCTTTTTCGCGCGCGTAGGCTGAGAAAAGCCGCTCCCCTCCTCCTGACTTGGGCACATCCTCCCCCTTTCGGCTCCCTGTTCAGCTCCGGCGCTTCGTATTCTAATATAAAAATTCCGGGCCATCTCTACTAACATGAAACCAGGGGAGGGGCGAAACATGCAGTGTATACGTGTATTCTTGGCACCTTGGCGTTTTTTCCAACGGAGATGAAACCATCCCGGGGGGGGGGGGGGGGCGGTGGGTTAAGGTATACAGCTTTGCTGTAAAAGTCTCATGTCCTTGAAACACGAAGCGTTAAAGCGCGAGGCGTAAACGAGTGTCCCATTGTTTCTTTAGTACCCGTTACGAACCGTTGCAGCGCGAGGCGTAAGCGAGTGTCCCGGTGTTTTAGTACCGTGACTACATGAGACGATGGCGACGACGACGACATCAGACACCGACAGCCCGAGCCCCTAAGGGGCTTTGTCCCTGAAAGGCGGATATATCAGGGGGGTGGAAAGACGTCTTCCTAGCAATGCACTTGTTTGAAAGTAAAGCAGACTTTAAGGAGATCGGTGCATCACTCTTAAAAATCGCCGCAGGCGGGCTTCACCGCAACGCTTCCAAAGCGAGTGTTGCGGTGGGTGTTGTCGTGAAGCCCATCTGCGGCGATCTTTAAGACTGCAGGCTTGGTTTATGTAAGCTGGTTTTCCCACCTTAAGGGTTGCACAGTGAAGCCCACTCATAATGAAAAGCAGGCGGCAAAGGACGCGAACACGGCGGGATTAGACCACCGACGACCATTGTGCTGCGACGCCAAGCGTAAGCGCGATTCCCGTCGGGTCTCAGTATACCGCAAGGCAGAAAACACAAGTCGTCGGCGTGGCTACAGTCCAGAATGCTTTCCCGGCGCGACGGCGCGTTTTGAGCGAGAGTTTGTGGGCAACCAATAAGCCACAGACGGCTCGGCTGGTCATTCACCTTCACAGGGTGTAATTGCACTGATTTTTTAAAAAGCGGAAGCTCTTCCTAATGGGACCGATGGCATTCTGCCAAAAAACTAACGCATTTCCCCATAGACCGGTTGGTCGACCTAAAAGCTATAACACATCTCTGGAAACACGGCGCGCGAGGGACACCGGGCCTTCATTGTATCAAAATGGCTACTTGAAAATGGCGACGAAGAAATGTTTTTGATAAGACAATACACGCATAGATCCCGAAGAAGGAGCGCAGTGGTATACCGTTGCCTCACAAACAACGTATCGGTGTACATTTAGTTAGTTCGTAGATGTGTTTACTTAGTACGCGAAAAATCACCGCTAGTGTTCCTTCCCCGTTTGCGATTTGGCTTTTTGAAGGTTTGACTATCGATTGGACGCACTTTAAGCCAAGGTTGGACGCAGACTTAGCTTTCGCGCTTCTCTAACTTTATTTAGGAACAGTTGGTACATTTTTTCGGTAATGACTTCAACGCTGGTTGAAGCCCGGCGTCGAACCTTCTTTATTCTTGTTGATGGTTCTCCCTGACGTTGGAACGTGCTCTCGGGATACATCAACTAGTACGAGCTACAGACCCCTTTAGTGCCACGGTTCTGTTAGCCCTCGCCCTCCTCTCTCGCCCACTGTTATTCAGACAGCACCGCCACGGCGCCTCGCTTCTTCGATAACTCACTCACGCGCTTCCAGCTGACCCCGAGTGGTCCATGCGCACCAGCGAAGCGAGCCACGCGGGGTCGGGGAACTAGCGGAACTACGCCACGTTAATCGTGACCCGCTTTGGGAAGGGGGAGGAGGGAGGGGTAGCAGAGCTTTGCGGCGCGTGCGTGGTTGTGCGGCAGTGCGGGTTTGCTTATTCTTCCGAAGCAGCGCTCTGCGTTGTGTCTTCTCCGCCACGCACATACAGGACAAACAGGATCCATCGCGGTTAGCGGACTGTAAGAGGAGGAGGAGGAAGATGACGGTCGGGGGAAGAAGAGGAGGGGGAGGGGAAGGGCCAAGCGTTACACGTTACATACAGACGGGGCCGATGCTACTAGCCCGAGCTATCGAGACACGAATGCCGCCGCAAGAAGATCGGAGACGACGAAATTGGAACAGGAAACGACGCATTTCCACTGCGGGTTTTTCTTTCTACCCCTTTCCCGTTGTCTCTGTTTTTTATTTTGGCTTCGAGAGCCCCATTTCCTCGCTCGGGCCCCTTTCTCCCCTTTCGTTTATGCGTGTCGCATAGGTCCGTCCGAAGATCGAGATTCAGGTATGACCATTCCTCCTAGGATACGGTTTTCTCTTTGTTATTGTTGTCATTCTCTACTTCTTCGTTCTCTCTTCGTTCCTTCTTTTCCTTTTTTATCACTGCGTGGGCTATGTAAAGCCGTCTCCGAGTTGGCGGCTAAAAATATGATCCGCGCGTAATAGACCGCTGAGTTATGTCGGCTTGTACGCTGCCGTCACTGAGAGTTGCCAACGGCGCCGCCTCGCACACGTGTCGCTGTCGCGGTTTGTTATCGGAGGCGCCGGACAACATGCACCGTTGAGGCCTTTATGCTCCATCCGGGGTCTTTTTTTTTTTTATAGGTTCAGCACATATTGGTCCCCTTAGCGGGTTTTCTGGCTTCTCTTTTTCCGTGTGTGTTATTGGACGTCACTTTTTAGTGCACAAGCATTCTTTGCTGAGCACCACAACGCTAACAGTGTAATCTTTGTATCTAGGCAAATATGCACTACTGGAGAATTTAACGCATTTAATCGTCACAGTAGTGTTAATAAATGTTGACCATTGGGAGAAATAAAAACAGAAGTACAAAACATAACCAAATTACTCGACGGGTCGCTCAATTTGGCTTTTGGATGGCCCAGTGGAGCTGTGAGTAGTCCAATTTGGATTAACAGTTATTCAAACGGGGACTTTTTGTTTGAAATCAAATCGGACATGTTAATTAAATATTGGTAATAATCTTTTTTCTCAGTATATCATTTTTGTAGTTATTCCAATCGTTCTGTTCATTTATGGGCGAATGCTTATTCTTCGTCGTCGCGCCTAAGAATGCGCAAAGTTATGACCTGGTCCGGTATGGACTCGTTCTTGCCATTTCTTGTCGGTTAATTTTGTTTCAGTAAGGAAGCGAAGAGCGCCGTACAATAACCCCGATCGCCTCTATTCAAGCTAAGCTATAATCGGATGAAGTTTACAAATTTTTCATTTATCCATGTTTATCGTTTAAAGCGTTTATTTGGCACCAGCTCTAACCAGAATCGTATAAAGTAAATCTTACGTATGTAAACGTATCAATTTTTTCCTTCCCTTAACAAAACATGTCGAGTGAACTGTGAGCTCGCGCTCACGGCTAATTCGGCGTGTCGACATGAATGGACGCGAATGCTTTCGCGGTGTTTCTTGTCTCGAGTGGTGATTGATTGATTGTGGCTTTTAACGCGCCGACGCTTCACAGGCGACGAGGCCCGCCGTAGTGGAGGGCTCCGGATTAATTTCGACCATTTAGGGATCGTTAACGTGCGTCGAAATCTCGAACAGACTCTGGAGTCTGCGCTGTTCGCCGCCATCAGAAAAGCGGCTCGAGTAGTGATTTTATTGTTTCATAGTAATTGTTCTCACGTCGTTACATCTCGCATGTGGGAGACTTTGTTATGCAGGCCTCTTGGGGCTGGATAGAGTAAAGTTTGCGCTCAGCTCGGGAGGGCCGCAGATATATATATATATATATATATATATATATATATATATATATATATATATATATATATATATATATATATATATATATATATATATATATATATATATATATATCGCTCTCGCTCTCACTCGCTCAGTACAGCATAAGCGTGCAGGAACTCTCATTGCCGCCCCGGTATCCAGCGTCTTCTTGCCCGTTGCTTACGACGAGCTTGCGTTCCGAAGCCCCCGCTTCCTTGAGGGTTGGCACAGTTAGCGTGCTCAGGTTACGTTAGCGATTCAGTACAACGTGTCGGCCTGAATTGTTTGCCGCCTTCGCACGAGGCTGCCTGCTCTGTGGGAGGCGTAACCCAGGCGCGGCGTTCCGACTTAGCGTAGCGCCGAACTCAAGCGGAAGCAGTTGCGGAGGCGTGACGCGACGACGCAAGCGCTCCGCGCACTTATTGCTGCAAGTAGCGACTCCTTGCATTTTTTGTCGGATTAGCTTTGGTTATCTCTCTTCCGTTCTCCGAGTGTGCGCGACTTGTGTGGCCGCACGGAAGGAATGGAGCTCACGAAATTTCTCTCGGGTGCTGCGCTAGGAGCTGCGGTTTTCCCGCCGTTACGCGTGACTGCTTTACTCTTACTACTCTGCGTTTTTTTTGCATTTTTCTAAAGGCGTTTATGTGTTCGGCACACGCTATAGTTGTGTTGGCAGCGCAAAACGGAGTTTTGGTTTCGTATAGCGCGCCTGTTTTGTGCTTCTTTCGCGGGATCGCGGTGTTAGTGTATCGGACGCGGGTTCGATTCCCGGCCGCGGCGACCGCTTTTCTGATGGAGGTGATAAGTGCAAACACCCGTTTGTTCGAGATTTCGGAGCACGTTAAAAGTCCCCAGGTGGTCAAACTTAATCCGGAGCCCTCCACTACGGTACGCCTCATCGCCTGTGTAGCATCAGCGCGTTAAACCTCATAATCAAATCAAATCAATAAAGTTAGTGCATCGCTTTAATGGGACAGCTTCTTGCATAAAAGGAACTGTATAGACAGTCCTCACTGAGTGTTGTTGACTGCACATCATGCCTGTGTTTCCCTTGGTGCTCTATAGAGACCACAATATTTCAGACTTGCCTTTCAAAATAATTATTTTAACGAAAAGTCACCTTGTTCGGTTGCTCTGGTCGCTCCGAATTTTATTACCCGCCTTTCACAAGAAGTCCTTTTTATTTAACACCGCGAGGTTGAAGGGAAGTAACGATATGACACCCTATGGTGCAAAGGATTGTGTATTCTATAAGCGATGTTGCATAGCTGTGCTGACTTGTATTTGTAAGGAACCTTTCTGTGTTTCTATCTTCTGGTGAGGAGGGATTGGGGGTAAAAAAGGAGTACCGTCAAGATCTCCCACGATTTATGTTTGTCCATGCTTTGCGCTTTAAGCTTTGTGATAGATGTCCCAGCCAGGTTAAAGGTATACCCAAGAAACTCTGATCCTCGCGCAATAGGGTTCACCAAACAGACCAGAGCGTTCTCTTAATACAGCTAAACGAGAGCTCCGCTGTGGAGTAGGGGCAATACCAACCACAAAAAATCCATCACCACCGATTCAATGCCAATCGTCATCCCTCCGAAAATGAGTTCTGCCGCAGCTTGTTTGACCTCGAATCTCTGACGGGGATATAATACCCGGATCCGAGTAAATCAGAGTGTCTTTCGGCACCCAGATTGCGTCGGTAACTCCGAAACACAGAGTGAGACGGAACGCTCGCGCCATACCGCACGAGGCTATTACAAGCGCCGTATCAAGCGCAGACCAGCGTTATACTGTGGCGCAGTGCACTACATTTCTTCTTTTTTCGACACCCGCGGGCGCGAAGGAGTTATTTCTGGTACAATAACCCAGTTGCTGAAACGCATAAACGAGAGCGCGGCGGCCGGGTTCCATACCGGCTCGCACTGCCAGCTCCGAGTCGCACTGCGTACGCGCCCCCGCCGCATGTAACTGCCGTCAGTGAGTCGAGACGCAGGGACGCGGATTGCGTTAGGCGGGGGTGCCTTTTGAGTAGAGGTGCGCTATTTCGGGTAGAGGGCTACGATAAAGGCGACAAGAACGAGCGGAGGGGGTTTCTTTAAGCCGAAGATGCATGCGCTCCTCTTAAGACAATAGCTAGCATCCCCCCCGTCCTCCCCCTCCAGGCGCCACGCGCACTGAGGCTAAGCAACTGTCGCCGCCAGAAACAACGGCAGCGCCGCGCAGAGCGTGCACTCGTTTTCCACTGGGGCGGACGGTGGTGGTTGTTTCGGCTTTAAGCGGGGCGTTTCGTCTGCTCCACGTGCGCTGTCTGACCTTTACGCATCTTCTCACGACACAAAAGTAATAGGCCCCTCTCAACTCCGCCCGTTTTAATTTTCCGTGGGTCCCCTTTTGAGAATCGTAGTTGCGGGACGACGTTTCTATCTCCTTGTGTGTGTGCGCCGCCCGCGTCCCGCAATCACCCTCCCTAGCCCGCTTTCCTCGTTTAGTCTTGGCTGCCTTCCTGGGAGCGGCTTTGTCGCAGAACACGTTCGGGTTATTTTTTTTTTGTGGTTTTTCGGTGGGACTCTCTTATCGAGTACGTGCGGGCCACTTAAAGCTTCGGGTCCGTTTTGTTAAGACCCGCCGCGACCGCGCTCTTTGTGTAGTGGCGACGACGGTGGCCTGGCGTGTTTCCTTTATTCTCATGGATATACGCGAGGGAAAAAAAAGGCTGGCACGTGAAATTGCTCATGCAACGGGCTGACCGTAATTGAGAGCACCCCGCTGTGTTTTGTCACCGATTTTCTTCTGTCGTGTATACCGCTTATGGGCTTACACGGCTCGCTCTTCTTTTTTTTTCTCTCCGAGATGGGCCTACGAGTCTTGACTCGATGACCTCGGTTATGGATGCGTGTTCAGGGCTTACTTGGCTCTGTTCTCGCGCCGAACGTTATCCCTACCCTCAAGTTCGCGGCCGCCGCTGGCTTGAGCGGGTTCGTTGCCCCCACCGAACGGCCAACCTGTGCGACATTGGTTCCGGGACGACCGCATTCACCTGCTGAACCGTGCCGTTCCCATGGTATTCTTTGGAAGTCGGCTACAGAGATAGCTTTCTTTTCTTAGCGCCCTCACCGCGAGTAAGGGCTTGTACCTGTGATAAGACGGGCATTATCTCTGAGTCGTGCTATTTCGCACGACTCATTCGTGTGTTACTCCTTCACGACGGGGCACTCATTCATGTGTTACTTGAATGGTGGGGTGTGCGTACATGAAAATAAAATTTCAGAAAATTTGCAAATGCTTCGAAAGGTAAATAGTGCGATTCCGCATTATTCAATGGGTGAATAGCCCAATGTATTTTATTTCCCACGGAAAGGAAACAGATTCAGATTATGGGGTTTAAAGTGCCCAAGCAACACCAGGGTCATGAGACGCGCCGTAGTGGTCGGCTCCGGATTAATTTTGACCGCCGGGGGATCTTTAACGTGCGCCGAAATGTCAACGCACAGGCGTTTTTTCGCTTTTCGCGTCTGTCTGGAAGGCAGCCACCGCGTCAGAGATCGGGAAAAACAGCAGCGGCCAGACGCTATAACGACTTCAGTACACAAAAGTTGTAATTGAACCGTGAATCAGTTTGTTCTTCATGTTTGTACGGGAATTGTAATGCATTGCTTTTCCGGTTAACGCTTGTAAACTAGACCATACTCTCGCCGTCACTTGAAGTCAGATTTGCTTCCTGTACATTACTAAGGTTCGCTGAGGCATAGCCATGGGCGTTTTTCTTTATCTCTAACGATAACAGTTCCTAACGATTACGTTTTTTTAAATCATATTTTAACGCTGGGTTCACGGAAGCCTTTTTATACAATATCCGTCGGACCAAAGCAGCACAAGAACTCTTCGCTCTGGTAGAGCGAACGAACATCATCATTACGAATGCACCGATTTTCTAGCGTCTAAGTTATAGCCGCAGGCGCAACGTGTGCAGACCCGTAACAGAATGGTTAATTTTCTCCTCTTGTAGCCAGCCAGCACAGTCCTCCAGGCTCGTGCATTTGCGTTTCGGTGACACCGCCCTTGCTTTTAAAAGCGAGTGTCTTAATCGCTGCGCGGTCTACAAGTGGACGCCGCGAAAACAAAGAAAAAAAAGGCAGAGAAGGCATACAAACGCGTGGGAAGCTTGGAAAAACCGGGTAGCGGCTAGCGACCGTGAACGCATGAAGTGGTATACGTGCCCGCTGTGTCAAGCGCGTGCCGCGCGATTTAAAACTTCTCCTCAAGCGAAACTACCACGCCCCGCTGAGTCACAAGAGCGGCGAACGCATTTCCCCGTTCAGCCTTTTACTACGGGACACTCATTCATGTATTCATGTACAAAAATCTGTAAGGGAGTGCGCCGTCCCCCGCAGAACACGGAAGCTGCTCGCCTAACGGGAACGTTTGAGACTGGATAGACGCATTTCGCACCTTTCGTCGGCATTCCACTGAACACGTGGTCTCAGTATCCAGCAGTTATAACTGCAATCTGCATTGCGATGTCAGTTCGTTTGAGATGAACGTTCCGCCACCGACAAGTAACATATAACTCATGCATGGCTCGTTTGAGCTGTCTCGCTGCCGCGGTAACTGAGCGGTGTGCTATGAGGCACGAGGTCGTTGGTTTGAATCCCTGCAGCGGTACCTGCTTCTCCAGTGGACGCGAAAAACAAGACAAAAAGCAAAACTCTCTGTGTGTGTCGTGGTTTCTCCACACTTCGGATACCCCCGGGTTGTTTAAATTAATCCGTAGCCCTGCGCGCGTGCCTGATAAGCCAAAAGAAGCTTTGGCGTGTAAAGCCCTAATTTGAAAGAATTAAGCTGCCGCGTACGTCCTCACAGCGTAAACGTTTAAGTACATTCAAATACGTTTCTTGGCATCGAATTTATGGTAATGCGAGAAATGCGGTCTCGTGAAGGCGAGAAAAAACTGATACAGTGCTTGCAGAACTATTTATCTTTCGGGAAGGTAAAACTGCGTGCAAGGTTGAGCTAAAGGCTTCATGAATTAGCAAGTTTATCATCGTAAATTTGATTTAAAAGCGATTATTGTCTGGAACGGCGCGACACTTCCGGTAAGTAATCAGCGCATTCATTAATGTTTTCATTACAAGCGCGTTCGTTGCAAAGCGCGATACGTTTTACAGTTCCAAAATTTGCGACGTACAAGCCCACACGCCCACACACGGACGCATTCCCGCCCGCACGCACACACACGCACACACACACACGCGCGCGCGCACACACACGAACAGAATACGCTTACAGAGACGGCATTTTTCTCAATGGTTTCAGTGCAACATCATGTTGACGCGTGATTTTAGGATGTACGATGCGAGTACGACGTCCGACTTCCCTCATGAGAAGTAGCAACGTGCAAATGTGGCATAATTGTAAACTGCAGTTTCCTTTTTTTGCACATCACATTTGCGTTTGTTCGTCATGTCCACGACGTCTCATAATATGCACGTAGTCAATTTCTTTTAGTTATCACATATGGGAGATTTAAAACAAATGTATCGCAACATTACAACATGCCCCATGCGTGAGCCTACGCGGAGTTGTGAAAGTGAACCGTTCAAGCCATTCTTCAAATTCAGGTATCCGGCATCTGGCCTTCATTTCGCGTTCTCCCTTCAACCCCCCCCCCCCCCCCCCCTCGTACCTTAATTGTGAAACTGTTTTAACTAATACGGCGGAAAAAAGTGAACCTTAGATTACTTACGTCAGTCAACTATTGCGAGCTTACACAACGCGAATCGGTTTCGGACATTCATTTCAATATATACACAGCAACTAAAAGACGATGACATGCAGACTGATAAAATAGCATAATGGGCACTGACTCCCAACTCATTTTTGTTCTGGTGAAGCATATACCATATAGCCTACTAGGTAGTTCACTGCGATGTGCGGAACAATAGAGACGGAAAGTCGATTAAATTGCGGTAGTTTATTTTAAGGAAACTACTAATGCAGCTCACAGGCTCTCGATAAACGCAAACACTTTTCGCATGCACTATATACGTCGACGTCTTGCTGACACACTTACTTTCACTCGAACATATCTGAAAAGACTCAGCAAACGCCCTCGCCAATTAAGTAGCCGAACCTTCGCGGAAATTTTGTTTTTCGTGATGAAGCCTGCCATTAATTTCAGGCATCTCATTAATTAATGACACGGCGGCAGACCCCGAAAAATTCAATGACACTAAAGCGTTCCCGGTGGTCAGCGGCAAAATCTACAGATGAGTATGGAGAGTCCAACGTGTACTTACGGCATGGTTCCTTTTTTTCCTTTAAAGCAGCGTCGACGATTCAACCAAAACCGAAACTAGAACCACCAGCACTCAGCGTGAACCTCGTAGTAAACTGTTCCCCCTTCCGTCGGGGTCCACCGCCAATCACCGCGCTAGGACGAGCAGCGTCCGACGAGGTACTCGCTAGTGTCGCCACAATGGCAACGACTTCACCGTTCCAGAGTATCGCTGTACGCCGGAGTGTAATCCTTCGAGGCAGTGGGCTACACAACAACTTCAGCGATACGGCGCAGCCCAGATGATGACGCACGCACGACACACTCGTGGAATTTCTTCTTCCCCGCCTTTTTCACTGTGGTTCCCGGAGTCTCATCCGCAAGTGATGCAACGGCTGACGAAATTAGTACCGTATCCTTTTCCAAATGGCGGCAAAGGCGGCCTCTTCTACCTTTCCTCTTCTAGGTTCACTGTGACGTAATGAACGATCCAACGAGTTGACTGTACTCTTCCGTGTCCAAGAAGTTCGGATGTCCAAAAGAAAACTCTGGCACACCGCACTGCGCCACTGGAAGAAGACTAGAGGTCCTCACGGGTAACAACCGCGAACTGTGTGTGCAGTGTCGCCTGCAAGAGTCTCTATACCGTCGCCATACTTGAACCACTCTCGCGGAAGAGAGGGCTAATTAACGAAGAGTGATCTCTCTCCTTAGCGGGAGCGTCGTGACGCCAGGAAGACGCTCGCTGCCGCAATCGCCGCTTCCCGAAGACCGCAGCCCGAGCCGTGCTATCTCGCCTTCCTCCGGGCACGAGCGCTCCACTGCCGCCTTCGTAGTCGGCGGCGCGCGATTTGGGCATACTCCGTTAGCCGATTTCAATCGGCTTCTCTCCTTTGGCGCTCGCGCGTCGCGCGCGCTAGCGTTATTTTTTGCTCTTGCCAGCCTCCTCCGTCAGCCTCATCGCTGCTGGTGCTGCTGGCGCAGACGGGCGAGGGGAAACCAGGCCACTGGACCCGCCGAAGAAGTTGCGGCGCGTTGCACGAGCGAGAGGAGGGACGGGAGAGCCTTCTTCTTCTGTTTTCGCCCTTCTTGCATACCCCTCCTTTTCGACTTTCATCTCCTCGCTCTCTGGTGGTCTAGTCTCTGGCAAGGCGTGTGGGTATGTGCACCCCATACATGTGGCTTTGCTTGGGTTGCTAGCTTGCTTCACCTTTCTTCTTTTCTTGTTCTGACGCCAGTGCGATGAGAGTGCGAGACATCACTCTTGCCCCCATTATGTGGCCGCCCGTTGCAGTGCGCGCAATGCTGCGCCTTTTGCCGTGTATAGCGCCGTCTCCAGTGATGCTACTTTCAGTGTTCGCGTGTACGTGCGCGTGCGGGTACGTACTTCTATGCATCGCTTTGCGCGAGCGCCTGTGGGCGACAGCCCTTGTTTGAGCTGACGGTACGCTAGCTCTCGAACGCCCGTTATATTGACCAGCTTTGGCTGGGTCACGACGAAAGTTTAAGAGTTGAGCCGGAGAATAGGACCCTGCGAGAAAGTGGAAGCTAAAGCCCTCTTCCATGAGCTCGCAGATAGTCGAGTCCGTGGTTGCCAGAAATAGTAACGAAGGAACACAAAAAAGGTAGAAAGATCAAACGGCTTGGTGCGACTTTGGCTGCGTGCCTGCTGAAGGGAAAACAGACGATCACGTATACCGAGCTTGCAGGCGGCAAAATGAACGGCTTCGGGGTGGTCCTTTTAGTAGGAGTGTTTGCTGTCTTCGTGACTCCGGGAACTAAGCTAAAATGTAGTAGCAAAATAAAACAAACTGCCGGTGTACGCTTTTAAAGGCTTCCACCGGACTGTTGGAAATCCAACGAGCTTACGACAAATGAAAATAAAAATTCTAGCTTCTGCTATCGGACAAGGAGGGCGGAGCTGTGTCTGTGCGCTGTGTATCATCCCGAAAATTAGCTCATGGAACTAAAACCTGACTGCTAAGCTTACTCAGTTTCTACACAGCGCGCAACGCCGTGTTGTCGGCTTCTTGAACCTCTCTATAATGATGGGAGGTAGCACGCAGCATAAAATCATTCACGTTAAATAAAAAGTATGTCTAAGTAAGTTAGCTAAACGGCGGCATTAGCAATCCTCGAACAATAAAACTGTCGGAGTCATTTGACCACGCGGAATTGGCGGGCGAACCTCATCTTGTGTACGCTGTGCCAGGCCGGATTGATTGATTGATTGTAGGTTTAACGCACCGACGCAGCGCAGGCGATGGGGCGCGCCGTAGTGGAGCGCTCCGGATTAATTTTGACCACCTGTGTATCTTAAACGTGCGCCGAAATCTCGTACACACGGGAGTTTTTGCTTTTCGCCTCTATCAGAAAAGCGGCCGCCGCGGCCGAAAATCGAACCCGCGACCTCGTGCTGAGCCACCCAGCCACTGAGCCACCCAGCCACTGAGCCACCGCGGCGGGTGGCCGAATTCACTCTTTGAATACCCATTTCACTAAGTGGGCCAGATCAAGTAAACCTTACCGCGAGAAAGTGTTTCTCGTTAGGACATAGACTGAAGTCATCTGTCTGGGTTAAAAATTAATTTTTTTCTTGTTTTCGCAAACCTTTCGCCGCGTCGAACCTGAGAGCAGAGCTATTTTCACCTTCCGGATGTACCGCTTCTTCATCAGACGCCTAACAATACAGCAATAGCCAAGACAACACCTTCCGGACACAGCAAAAAAACCATTTTCCTCATCCTACCTTCATCTAAACAAGGAAAGCCACATAACCATGCGTGAGAGAGGTTGGCTACTACCGCGCTTGCCCAAACGATCCGGCCATCACATAATCCGAACCGTGTAACAACAACGCTCTTTTGAGGTGGTGTTCGAACGACAGCAATCCCTACGCATCCGTGCGCTTTCCTAGGCTTTATAACTTCTGCTCCCGCCTCCGCACAACATAGCTGCCAGTCTTTCGCTTTTACGGGATTCTAGTGAAACTGTTTGCAAAACAGCCGGCGTTCTTCAAGGCTTTTCTTTGTTTCCTCTACTGTTTTTTTTTTCCCGGTCGCTTTATTCAAGCATACAAGAAATTACTATGTTTTTCGGCTATACAGGTGAATGACTGACTCTTTCGCACGCCCCAGCTGTTAAGCGGTATCACGCGGGGCGCGATTTTTTTTTTTTCCCTGCTGGCACTGCGCACCGTTTCTCGTCGTCTCTCTCCGAAAACAACTCCTTTTTTCGCGCTCCGTCGGCCGCATCACGTTGATGGTGATGGGTACCGTAATCCCGCGCTTGGTTTTCCTGGCATTTCTGGCTCGTCTGGGATCAAGCGTTGCGTGCGGCCAAACCTTCGAAGCCGCATGGCGTGCGAATAACATTCCGCAAACGCAAGCAGGATTTCCTTCAGCCGCTCGTGCCGTCTCGGAGACGGAACTCCGGTTATCGAAGGAATGTCACGATGTACATCCAACCGAGAGACCGAATGATGTAGACCCTCAAGCAGCGAAACAGGGGACGGACAGGTAAGGGGGCAAGGAACCGCCCGCCGTCTTTCACCTGTTGTGCGGTTTGAAGGTCTACACCATGCATAACCACGAAATAGCCCAGTTCGCCATTCTTTTGCAGAATGAATGATAAATAAGCCGTTTTATTTGTATTTGGTTAACAGAGTCCAGCAAGTTCATTCAATGACACGATCGGTGCTGAGACGTGAACCAAAGGTATATAGTTTTTCTCACTAAGAAAGGGACAACAACATACGTACATTCTGCTCTTTTTCTCATGGCAGTGGTGGATTACAAATCGAAACCAAGCAGTTCATTATGGCACTTCTGTTTGGGTCTCGGAATATGTGTCTGTATAACTACTAAGCCGTTAGGTCATGTCTGAGTAATCTATTGTTCTGTCACTGCATGATTTCATGTGAAACTGTAAAACCTCCTAACTTCCCTTTAGGGCATTGGTTACTGCCATGGTATGTTAAAAAAGCGGTCAAGTAGCTAATCGTTAAATCTAGTTGTTTTGATGGCTTCCTACGCAAGCTGTCATTTGAATAGGCAAAGCAAAACTAATTGTCATCGACATCATGATAAGCGAGCAACGAAGGTAGTCTCAAAATGGGTGTACGGCAGCGCCGTTTACGGGCAGCAGCTTTAAAGTCCGTACAGATTGCTACCGCACTCAGCGGGAGGGGTAGGTATCTGTCTATCCCTGTAATTATCGGCCTAATTATCTCTGCGACAGTATATTAGATGCGACTGCATCTCATTCACTCGCCTTGTCCCTCCACACGACGTTGTTGTTGTCCGTCCACACCCCTCCCCCATTCTCCTCGCCGCGCGAGCTGCGCTCTCCGCCGCTCACCCCTCTCCTTCTCCGATTAGCGAACACTCTCTCGCGAGGGGCATTGGATTGGATTAAAGTGGATTGTGTTGGATTGTGTTGCGTCATAGCCGCGCCACGTTGCGTCATAGCCGTGGTCGTTCCAGCACCGGCCAAAGAAATAAAGAATACATCATACGCGTTCCTCACACGTTTCACGCAATTAGAGAATCAAAACGGAAACACCAAGTGAACCCCCAAGATGCGTCGCATCTCCACAGGGTTCCCCTCGCGGGAAGGTGGGGTAAATTTTTTTATTCAGCAGCTGCCCGCTCCAGTTTTTGCTGTATATAGGGACTTAGTGTGGATCGCAACTATATTTTGTTTGTAATGGTGTGGTTAGAGACAATAAAATTTACGCTTTCGCGAAGTAAGAAAATAACGGCATTATGGAAGCTAATTTTTTTTCTTTAATCAATTGATGATGACCTGTTTACCGAAATACAGCAGCTTCAGTCAAAAACTATCAATATCCACAAAAAATAGCGGATGATCAGATCGGTGTGAAGCGCATTGACAACGTGAAAGACCATGAAATGACAAATCGAAATTTCGGTTGCCTTATTTCACAGCCGAAAACATCGCTGAATCTGCGGTAAGCGCCCCAGTCAGTTCATACATGCGCATATATATGAAGAACGGGGAGAATTCAAGCGGAAGAATTGATAGCCGGTAGCGCGAAGAGGGTAATACGTCGAGATCACACGTCCGGCTTTCTCGCTAAAACGCTATATCAACAATTTGATAAGCAAAATCAAGACGTTTAACCAACGCGATGTCAAATGCAATCATGAAACAACATCAATAAACTATTCAAAAATTCATGGTGGCAGTACAACTCACTTCACAGTTATCGCCCACATTTTGTTTGTTTGCACTCGAGTGTATGAAAATTTAGAGCCTTGATTTCAGCAACTTCGCAGGTAAGCTTCGCCGAGTTATGTGTGAGCGCACGGTGAAGCACGCTTGGAAGTTTTAGGCCACGTCAGCACAAAAGCCGGACACCTTTGTTCCATCTTTAATGCGTGGTTCAAGAACACCTAAAATAACATGGTTGCTCTGTGGTGCGTTCAAAAGAATTACCTTTAAATGTGTCAGGAATTTGGGAGCAAATTAGAATGCCCTGCAAAAGTAAAGATACATCTAAAAAAACGAAATACATCAGAAAAAAAAAAAGCCAACTGAGCAGAAGATACCTTCGATTACAGCCCCTTGTTTACTGTCGTCTGCGAGTCGGCGGTAAGTACTAATTCCTTTGCGACTCCAAACGACATCAAACATTTACTCTGGAAATGTTTGATGCTTCTTGCAGTAGTACGAGAAGGAGCTGTAATCGGGTAAATCAAATAACAGGTTGTTTTGAGTAGAGCGCTCCTTCACGCCTTAAAAAAACGAAGAAGACGTAAGTACAAAAAATGCGAGATGCAGCCTTGCGAATAAAACGTAAATACAAAGCGGAGACATTACGTCACAAGCGTTCGTCCTACCGGCCTAATTTGTCTAAGGAGTATTCTAATTGTCAGTGTAATCATAAATTATTCGAAGTTAATTTTAGCACACAGATAAAAACGTAAACGAAATTATCTATTATCTAATATCAAACTACAATTTTTGACTCGCCACTACGTGACAACGGCATCATTTGACAAAATCTGAGTACAAAACACCGCCAGTTTTCAGTATTCCGTTGCAAGCTTTGTTTTTCTTTTTTTTTTTTTTGCGTGCAACTTTTCTGACTCGCCTAACAGAGAAATGAAGGAACAAGCTGCCAAAACTTATCTCTCCCTATCTCCATAGCTACGTTTGGCCAGTCGACACTTCCCCTGACCCGTGACGTATACCATCCGAAAACTCGGCGCCTCGGAAACCATCGAGAACGGCGTGATGCGAGATTCTTTATCTTGAGATTTTATCTACGTATCGGCGCTTACGCGCGCTCGAAATAGCCGTGTTGCCAAGCGCTTCCTCTCAATATCGAAGTGTATACCCGCGAGCAAGCGTGCTGAAAGCGATGCCACACGGATGGTGAAATATACATATTCACGCTCGGGCTATACATCTTCCCTTTCGTGCATGGCGTCGCTAGAGATGGGTATCGCTGAGCCCAGCAGTATCGTGCTTCTCCTTTTAAGCCACGCTTGATTCACTGCGTCGTTCGCTTCCGTTGCATTTCCGGATCGTGATTTATCTCGCTTAAGCGCGTCGTCACCCACCGGGCTGGTAGGTGTGGACTCGTGGACACGTTTAGAACTGTATTCGGGACGTTTTCAGGCACGCATAGATGCACACACGCACACCCAGATGCGTACACCTGCACACTGTTCTTTGGGTTTTAAACACACGGAAGAAACAAGAAACGGAGGCCGAAGAAGCTCGAGCAGCCGAAAAAGCGCGGGAAGCCAGCACTGATCACGATCGCGCTGAGCATGCTGCGTGCTTGATGCGTGGCCATTGTCCGTGGGGATCGCCCGGGTCCAGCTTGGATTTCGGCCTGAGCTTGAATCCCTTTATTTGGAGCTCTCTTCTTCGTTACAATCTGCACCCTGTTCTTTGGGTTTTAAGCACACGGGAAGAAACAAAACTGATATCGGAGTAAACGTTGGACGACGTATAAGTGTGGGAGAGTCATCAATTAGTTATTATTATGTATTATTATTATTACTATCATGTAATATTATGTATTAGCATTATTATGGGTTGGCATCTGTCGGTGGGTATGCGTTATGGGTTTGCGAATTCCTCGTTTTACGAGCGAAATTTTAAAGCACCAGAAAAATCTAGAGAGAGAGAGAGAGAGAGAGAGAGAGAGAGAGAGAGAGAGAGAGAGAGAGAGAGAGAGAGCTTGTTGGACCCTCTGGCGCGCTCCCATGATTCCGTGTTCAGAGCGTCGGCGACTGTCGTGTGTAGCCGAATAACATGTTTCACTTCTACAACGACACACTCGCGCGCGTAGCGGGGTGAGCTAAGAAAGGAACTTGTTCTAGCGCTTGTTCGGGCTCAAGGCCTTTCTTCCGACCTCGTCCCTTCTGTGCCAGCGGCGTCACCACTAACCCACTGTGCGGGCGAGCGACTTAACGCTCGGAGCGACACCCGATGTCATCCGCTACAGGCCGACCTGGGAAGCAGCAGGTGAAGAGAGGGGGAGAGAGGGGCGGGTTAACCAAGGGAACGCAGAGTGGCTTAATGAGCCTGTGTTGCAGTCGGTCTGACGTGCCCTGGAAACGGAAAACGCAAGTAAAACAGAACAAACGAGTAACAGGAATACCCGGCTAATTGCTCCTAAAGGCGAACTCTCGCGAGGGCCGAGTTTCAGCTGCCCGGCTTAGCAACTCGGAGGTTGTTTCCTCGTTACTTTTGAGATTGCGTGCAGCTCGGAAGGGGCCGCTTTCCTCTGCGCCCGGTTGTGCACACACGATCCACACACAAACGGAGGAGGAGGAGGTTTCTGTGAAGAAACTACTGGCTGAGTTGCGCCTCATCATGCATCATGCGGTTTCGATGCTTGTTTTGTGGTTTTTTTCCCTGAATACTGAGCTCTATGCTGCACGCCGGAATGGCCTGACTCATGCTCTCGGCGTCTAAAGCTCTAAAGTTGTCTGTAGCTTCAAACCCAATATTTTTGCTTTTTAGAACACAATTTAAAGTTGTTTTAGAAATGCAAAACTATAGCTCCTGAAAGATTTATACATCGGGAATATCTTCAACGCTTCGCGCATGACAACCAAAAAAAAAAAATGCCGCGCCTGTTCTTGCTTTTGTCATGAGGAGCGACAAGACGCCTTGTTGCAAACTATGTTAAGTAAAAATGAAACATTGTCTTCTGTCGTAGGCGTCACGGAACTTTACCGGCAGGTTACCCACTAATGTATATTTCTACTAAACTTACGGAAAAGCCAACGCGACAATCTGGCGACGCTGTCTTCCGCTATGTCGCTATTAATGAAATTCACCTTAACTTTGTGCCTATCGCTGATGCCCCTTCGGCACTGGTTGCGAAGCTCATTTAGCTAAGCACTTGTTTCGTTGGAGATATCAGGGGAAAGAAGTGAGGAAGGAAGCTCTGATTTACAGCTGCGAGGCCGTGTCGAGCGCTAGAACGGAAGTAAGTAAAACACTATGTCCGGAGGATCTGTATTATATTATTACTGCTAACTGATTAAATGTGAAGGGCTTTCGGAACACTTCCCTTTTCCTGATCGTAGCCTGGCTAAATTAGCAAAGCCTCGGAGCGCGTTAGGTAGTCCCCGCCTTTTAAGAGCGGATTGACGCGATATCTCTTGCGGTCTGTACATGGGAGAAAATTACGAGAGAGGGTAACGACATAATCACTCACGCGGCACCCGAGATTTATAGCGACATCCGTACGCGGAGGAAAGTAGTTAGGCTTCCAAACTTAGCCGCCCCCTAGAGATACGAGGGTCAGACGAGGTCTTTATGCCGTCCAGTTTCAGTGCAGCGGCGAGTCGAGGCTTCAATCGCACGTTGGGAAAGGGA
This sequence comes from Haemaphysalis longicornis, assembly GCA_013339765.2. Taxonomy (NCBI): domain Eukaryota; kingdom Metazoa; phylum Arthropoda; class Arachnida; order Ixodida; family Ixodidae; genus Haemaphysalis; species Haemaphysalis longicornis. The sequence continues at coordinate 183,157,197 of CM023451.1, read as the reverse complement.
AGAGCCATATTACGAAAGGCGAAAGTGAATAACCAGCTCAGAGGTATACTGTTGTTCCTGCTTTTGGGATAGAATAAAACAGATAACGACGTGTAATTATGCCAGAGTTTGAAGAGGTAAGATTGGAGTGTTAAGAGAAATCGAAGACGGCATGCGACAGAGTTGCAAACATGACAGTTTACGAGATTTTATTTCGGAGAAAAGATTGCAAAAATAATTTACTATCCCCTTTTTAAGAACGTTGAAAGAAGCGCGCGAAAGCTAAGAGTGCGTTCAACCTTCGCTGAAAGAGCGGCAAATCGATCGTCAGACCTTCAAAGACCCAAATCGGGAACACATGCGGCCATTTTTCGCGCATTAAGTAAACGCATCCGCGAACGATCTAAATGTGTACAGACAAGTGGTTTATGACACAAAGGTATACCATTGTACTCCTTCTTTGATGCATGTATTGCCTTGGCTCGGACCGGTTCTTCTTCGCCATTTTCAAGTAACCGTGTTGACACAATGGAAGCCAGGTTTCACGCATGCGCCGTGCGTTCATAGATTTTATCAGAGCTTATTGGTTGATAGATTGATTGTTTCAGTAATCGATTGATTGATTGATTGATTGATTGATTGATTGATTGATTGATTGATTGATTGATTGATTGATTGATTGATTGATTGATTGATTGATTGATTGATTGATTGATTGATTGATTGATTGATTGATTGATTGATTGTAGGGTTTAACGCGCCGACGCTGCACAGGTCATCCCCTGTAGCCGAGGGCTCCGGATTAATTTTTACCGTGCGCCTGGAGATCTTTAACGTGCGCCGGAATTCCTTACACACCGGTGTTTTTGCTTTTCGACTCCTTCAGAAAAGCGGCCGCCGCGGCCTCGCGAATCGAACCCGCGTCCTTGTGCTCAGCAGCACAACGCCATAGCCACTGAGACACCGGCGGGTTATCAGAGCTTCTATAGTTCGACGAACCGGTTTATTCAGAAATGCATTAGTTTCTCTCTTTTTTTTTTTTTTGCAGTACGCCATCGGTCCCACTAAAAAAAAAACCTTCGCTTTAGTAACAGAGGCACCTAAATACAAACCATTCTGTACTAAGGTTCTGTAAGCATCTCTACGAGAAGAGACGGCACGCGATTCTTCAATCGGGTGGTGCTAGTAGAAAGTAGCCAGCCGCCTGGTTTCTGCGCGGAACATTATAGGCGTTGCACGCATGCTTGCTTTTCGCGCGTATGCCTCGCTCCGACAGCGGCCACCACACTGGTGACTGCAAAATTCTCACTCACAATTTAGCCGAGGCCATTACCTTCGAGACCCGAGCAACAAAATCTGATCAACTAGGCCCGTGCTTGCGCGTTGCGCTAATCGATAGACAATGTAGTGTAGCATACCGACCTTAACGCGCGCGGCCTGCATGCGTGCGCGGAGACCGGTTCGCGTGCTTTGTGCGCGGCCTTAAGATTGCCGCTATCCGCGAGCCCGTGCCTATGTGCGGCCACCTGCGCTCGCAGGGGGCCCTTGGAGTTTCGCTAGACTATCCGGCGACAGCCGAAGCGGCTTCCTTTATGGCCATAGACCGGGCCGATAGGTGAACAAGCGCGCTCCGCCTCCCGTATCACGCGCGTACTGGGACCATGCAACAAAGAAAGCTCCCAGCGAGCCGGCTTAGCTAAGCAAGTTATCCGGCATCATCTTTCTTTACGCTACTTTCCCGCTTGTGCCTGTAACGTAGAGGGGCGGATAGAACGAAATCAGTGCTGCATTCCATGCGCGCGGCACGCAACAGTAGAGAGTTACGATTGCAGCGTGGAATTTCCTAGCGTGATGTCTGCTCCAAGCGAATAGGATGGATTGCCACCGCGTAAAAAACGAGAAAAAAATAAACCCCCGAGTGATCGTGAATGAACCACCAGCTAGCGAATAAGTCGGGCAGGTGACACGCAGATGTCATTTGTTCTTGATCATAGACCAGACTGGGTATGCGGTGCGTGTGCTTTCGCTGATAAAGGTCTCACGCAGTTCTACTGACACCGGATATGACCGACCATCCAGAACTAGCTATAGCAATAGCAATGGCCTCAGATTGTTCGGTCTCCGACATAGGTATGCGTCATGCAGGAGTCCGTCGGCGTGAGTGTGAAGCTGCATCAGTTTTTTTTTTTGTTGTTGTTGTTACATTGCTGTTCCCGGTTGCGGCAAAATCCTCAGCCCATTACGAACGTTGTAATGGGCTGTAATCGTTTGTAATCGTTGTAATCGGTTTAAACGTTCACCTTTTTATTTACGCTATATTAGGCTTTGAAATTACGAGCATAGAATTGTGGTTGAATGCTTACGACTGTGACCGCAGTGAAGCCTGGGTCCGGACCCCCCAGAACTCACTAACCGGCATATCCATCTCACGTTTCATATCTCTGCCGGAGGTGTCCACGATTGCGCACACCCACAAGTCTGAAGGTGGACACCGCTAAAAGCCTTTCACGGCTTTTTTCCCGCTGCCGGCATCAGCGGCCCTCTCACGCACGGGAAAGCCCGTCCCGCCGTCGCGGAGTTCTCAAGCGCCCAATACCGCATCTGCTCGGCCGAACCTTCGACGGTGTAAATTTAGCGCCGACCGCCGCCGCCATCTGCTTCCCACGGCGAGACCCGGCCACGTGCACGACACTGCACGTGTCCGCTCCGGTTTCGCGCGTAAATAGTCGAGCCAGTCCCCGCACCATCCTCCCTGATTTCCTTTTCTTCGGCTGGGCCCTCCAGAGGAGAGCCGGTGCGGTGTATAATGAGCGTGACGCCCGCGACGGCGCCCTGACCCAAATAGGGCGGACCACGCCGCCCTATGGTCATCGATGCTGGCACGCCACCACAGCATCTGTGCGCCTCAATGGCGTGCGCAACGCGACAAGTCTTGGAGGAGCAGGAAACAAGGATCTTCCAGCGCCAGTAGGGTGGGCGTCGAACTGGTTTTACAACGCGAAGCGGGTAGCTGGTCGATGTGTAAGAAGCAGTGGAGTGGCATTTCGTGGCGAAGCGTTTTCGCCCATAACCGGAGCGCGCGCATCTTCGTCCCTTTTACGCGGACGCAGTTTAGGCGCTCGTGCTTGCACGTCTCGCGTGACTACCTGAGCGTGAGCGTCTATAGCTGCTCCACGTGTGGGGAGGGAACCAAGTGCGGTGGAAAAACGCGTTCTCGTGTCGATTGGTACGCTTTGCGGAGAGCATGTGTGATATATCTTCTACATAAACGTGTCAAGCGTAGCAACTGGGGCATAGATTGCGGGGGCCATTTGTATCCGCGTCTGGGAAGAGCATGAAATTACTTAAGTGTGCAGAGAGCCGCAGAGAGGAGGGAGGGGAGGGAGGGAGGGACAGAGGGGTTTGGTTTACTAGAGTTGCTGGCGCGATGAGTACCCAGTTCTGAACAAGCAAAAGAAACATTCTACAGAAAGGAAGCTAATTCATTGCGGTACTCAGTAATAGAACAAGTTCCGCCGTGTTGCGTTGGAACTCTGCGCGGTGAGTACCAAATGACCACACTTCCGTTTCCAGTGTGTTGTAGGGGCCTAAACGAAAATTGTGCTCGCCAACATTTCCAGTTGCCGGATATATCTCACAGCGCTATTTAAGTATTGGATTTTAAATTGATCTCAAGACGGTGTCACCTGGAGGTTTAGGAGGTGCTGACGGTATCGGAAGCGCGGATTTCAGCGAGAATAATTCAATCGTCACAAAGCGTGCACCTGTTTCATCGTTGTTATACAATAAGACGGATTTCCTTTTTTTTCCATTTCTTTCTGCTAAAAGGAGCGAAGTCAGCTTTATCTCACTTAAATGTCTCCCCATGAACACGCCGAGAATCTAATATCATAGTGATCTTATACCATACCACAATGTAGACCTCTTAACAGCGAACTATTTTTCATCAAGTGTGGCTTTATCGTTTCCTTGCTATGTTTCTCGCCTGTACTTTTGTGAGAATACAGTGCTTTTTTTTCCATACCTAATCTCCTTTCCTTTCCAACACTTCTCTCTCTCTCATACCCTCACCCGGGATCTCTATCTTTCGCGTTTTCCGGAACAAAAATGCAGTCTAAGTGACCTGGTATGTATACCAAACTCCAACACTTCCTTTCGCCGGCACTTTTCTCGTCCATTGGCCGTCGACGCGCTGCTGCGTTTAACGGCTTCTTCCGGTATAGGAGGGGCAGCCGCGCGCCTCAAGCGACCGACAGCAGAATAGGACACGTACGCCGTCGTTAATCCGTTACAGCCACCGCTTCGGAAGCCGGCCGGGGGTATCATTTACTGCTGCACTGATAGTGAAGTGAGGCCCGCGCGTTACGGAACGGCCACATCGCGCCGCGAGTTACCGGTAGTGGGGTCTGTTTTAGTTTCTCTTGAGTTCCTTATTTTCACCGGGAAAGTCGCTTTTGCTACTTCGTCCGCCCGGCTAACGACGCGAGGTGGCCTGTCCACGCGGAAGGATTGACCCGGCGCGGCCGTGCAAGCGGGGCTCAGAGGGAAGCAAACACGGCTCTCTGTTGGGGTTGGTTTGCGTTGCGTCAGGGTTGGGACGGCTGTCGGCTCACAATGGAACGAAGCTTTCCTTTCTGGCACACGGATGGGAAGACCCGGCGGGGCAGCCTCTAAGCGCATCTCGTCGAGTTCCTGGACGCGGCTGTGGTGCCCGGCGTAATATGCTTCGGTGTGCGCGCTCTATAGAGGCGCGTTTCCTGTTGGAGGCCTTCGGCGACTGCGGGCGCGCCGTGATAACCCGAGGCGCTTGCTTTCCGGGGGGATCGGACGGGCGTTGATCGCGACACGCGGCCGGGCCATATTTAGAACCGAGCCAGTAGTGCTTGCCTAATGTGTCCCAGACGAAAGAGAAGCCAGAGCAACTCTTTGGGCAAAGACGCCGCCTGCCCTGGGCTCATCTAGATAAGAATGGTCCGTAGCGAATGAAGAGGATGCGCTGGCGGCACCGCTAGACGCTTTTAATTAGCGCTGGCGGTGCGCTGAGTGCCACCCTCGTGAACCCAGTGGCACACGGGGGACGCTTAATTGAATGAGGGTGGTAAAATTGGGCGCCGAGGTGGTGTCCTAGTTCCCGGGACGCGGCCAGGCTTCTTAGCCGGGGCTTTGTTTGTAATGGTCAACATATACATGGGGGAGAGGACTTGCGACTGCATGGGTCTGATAGGAAAGTTATTCAGTCAGCCTATGTGAGTGAAGAAGACGGTCTCGTTGTAGCAGGTGTTTCTTTTTTCTTCATTTTTTTTTTCAGTGATGGTTACCGCATGCTGAAAATATCCTCGTTAAGGCGGGTAAGACATTCTTCACTGCGATCACGTGTATGATGCAGGAAAGCCACTGTGCAGGGAAGCTGTTGCTTCGCGTCTGCGAAAAAGTACGCAAGTGCCAAAGTCTGTCGCTCGTACTGGTCATTTTGCGTAAGCTTGCCCTGCTAGGAAAACGCCCCCATCAGGCTAATACAGTCTGTGGGCTTGATTATTCGAAAAATTTCGCGCAATGGTTTCGGCTCCCAACGGCCGCCTCCTTGGCAGCGCGGACTGATGAAAGGGTGTAAGTTGCAATCAATGAATCATGGTGTTGCACTCAGTAACGAAGTTTTAAACCGGAGCAGGACTAGCTTTCCTGTATACTATGATCTCCTATGAGGGGAACATGTTGATGCCGTTAGCAATCCTGCATGCATATCAGTCAGTAGTGGGATCTGCGAAGCTTACCTGCGCTGCTATTTTGTTTTTCAGGTATTAACGCTGCGTGTTTGCTGGAAGTATTTAAAGAAAATTATTGATTGATTGCAGGGTTTAACGCGACGATGCAACGCAGGCGATGAGGCGCGCCGTAGTGGAGGGCTCCGGATTAATTTTGGCCACTTGGGGATCTTTAACGTGCTCCGAATTCTCGTACACACGGGCGTTTTTTGCTTTTTGCCTCCATCAGAAAAGCGGCCACTGCGGCCGGGAATCGAACCCGCGACCTCGTGCTCAGCAGCGCAACGCCTTAGCCACTGAGCCACCGCGGCGGGTTTTAAAGAAAATTATAACGCGCGCGGAAAGAGAAAAAAAAAAAACATGCAAGCGCCGTCTTGTCATTCTTGGCCGTCAATACGACTACAACGACGGCGCGATGTGGCCTGTCCACGCGGTGTTTAGGGGTAGTGATCGCTAAGATGTAATTAGATGGCGAGAGAGAGGGGGCGGGGGGCGGGTGGCAGAGAGAAAGTCAGTTTGAAGGGTCCCGCAACAAGAAATAGAGCATTGTTTTTATTGCCCAAATTTAAATGTCAATTCAATCTTACTTCAACCGAAAAACGACAACGATACGTTTAAGCTGAACTAAACTGCGCGCGAGTACGAAAATTTGAAATTAATTCTTGGCCTGACAGAGCCAAGGTAAAGCCGGATAATGCGTGTTACGTAATTGATTTCAGCTCCAGGGGAGCTTAAAGAGGCGGCGAAAAAAAAAACCGTGAAAAACCAACGTTCCGTTAGCAGGAATAATGTGTGTGTTTTTCCCCTCCCCTGCGCTGGCGCGTTTAGCAGTTTATGCAGGCTAAGTCAGCCTGAGTAAAGCAGTTCCTCGAGGGCTGCTCTAGCCCTCAACGGAGACGTACACTGACAGGACGACATGCCGAAAGCTCTCTCGGGAGGAGGCGGATCGGCAGACCTAATTACGTAGGGGGCGGCGTTGTTGTGTAACGGAGGAGGCCGTGTTTACTCAGGAGCAACCACCCCACGTGTCGTGTATAAGCTTCTCGTTAGACTGGAAGAGAGGGGGAGAGAACGAACCCGTGGTGGGGACAGAGAGAGGGGGGGATTTTTTGCCTGTTGCATTTACACACGCGTGCATTTTTTTGTCTCGTTTAGCGCTGTTTCCTCTTTCTTGCTTACAGAGCTTCGCCGAAGCAGCGGCGAGAGCATCGGCGGGAGGGGGCGATCCTGACCTACTTTCGCCGCTTTCCTCCCGTCTGGCCCGTCTCGATGCGGCCTTTCACGCAACCGGGCCGACCGACAGAAGAGGAACAAACAAGCAGACAAACAATGGTTAACAAAAGACCGAAAAGAAAGCACAAAACTTGCAACAACAACAACAATAACGCCAGTACTTCCAAGCGGAGCCCGTCGTCTCCACTCCGAGGTGTGTTATTTGCGAACGCCCAGCGCTCTCTCTCTCTTGCCAGATTGACCGGTTGCGCGCTCAATCACGGAACGACGCGAACATAAGACGATCGGCAGAGCATTTTTTTTTTCTCGACAGTGGCCCTCTCAGGCTTGGCGTGTCTGGGCCGACCACGTGCCGCCGTGCGCTCACTGCGCAATTTTGTTCTTCCAGCCGCCCTCCCCGACCGGGGCCTAGCTGTCTCGGCGGAGGTACTCGAAATTGCCGGCCCCTGCTCTGCGCGCGCGTGTCTATAGAAGTATATATATATACGCATTCCAACACAACCGGGGGCTATTTACTTTCTTCGCGCGGCGTTTTGTCGCCTCGCCGAAGCTCACTTCGTGAAAAGGGCCGCTATACGAGGTGGCTGCCATCGTTGACAGCCGCCGGTCACGACTCGAACGGTCAAGGGGGCGGCGCTCTGTCGTTGCGGCGGGCTAGGTTCGTCACGGAGCCGCCACTCTGCCCTTGTTTGTCCTTTCAGCTCACACGGCGGGCGTAGTTGGAACGCAGCGGCAGTACGCCACGCACTTCACGATTGCCAGGGTATATGGCAGGCGGCCTCTCAAGGTTGGCCCTCTCTCTCCCGACCAACGAACCTTAATAAAGCTGGGCGCAAATGCTGGTTGGTGAGGCACGACGCGTTGCGTTTGAACTTAGCGTTTGTTCTGTATTTAATCGCACGCAGCTCGACCCATTGTCGTTTTTCTCTAGTGCCCATTGTCTAAAGTGAGGGAGCCGAGTCATAATAGAGAGCGAAGGGTCACCTAGCTCCCCCTACAATAGGCAAGTGAAGTTGCCGGCCAACGGCGAAGATTCGGAACCTGTAGCTGCCGACTTTCTGTTCTGCGACGTTCCGCTCTACCGCGTACTTTTAATTGGCTTTAATAAGGAAACTGTATTCTAGAACATAACACAGCGTGTGGCAGAACTCCATTCCCTTTTCCCCTGACAAAAAAAAAAGTGAAAATGAGTCAACTACAGACAACGAACGGCTTTTTGTCCTGGCGTCGGTTCGGTTGAGTTAAAATCTGAACGCAGAATACTTGCGACGTGTGGTCCCGTACATACAATACCGGCAGCAGTGAATTATACTTCATTTGAAACTTTTCTTACTGTGCACCTCTGAATATAGCAAACAGAATCTTGAGCACGTGGCTGTCAGTCTCTTTTGTCTCTTCTCTATATCTGTCTGACATCCCCTTCACTTACTCCCCACACCAGCAGGCGTTCCGGTGTCCACCCCTAGGTGTGACAAATTACGCCTGCTGGTGGACTATCCTTTCAATTTTCCGTTCAATGGATTCATTCATTCATTCATTCATTCATTCATTCATTCATTCATTCATTCATTCATTCATTCATTCATTCATTCATTCACTCATTCATTCCGCCACAACCCTTTGTGGTGCCGTATCGCTCTCGCGCAAAGAAGACCTCACCAATAATTACCACCAGCTTGTTTCGGTTTTTTTTTACCATTGGTATAAAATGTAACTAATGGAATGTCCTTCAAACTTACTAAATGACCTTCAAACTAAACGAAATTCGAAACAAAACGAAACGAAACGAAACGAAAAACGAATATCCTTCGAACTAAACAAAATTATTTTCGCTACAAGAGTGGCCTTTTTTTTTATTTCTCGCCCACTATTTACCTCGCTTCCAACGATACTATCTCAGTTTTTTGTCCACCCGCACTGACAGCAGTTGTCAATGCAAATTTGTATGCCGTATATTTGTGGGTGCATGCACTAACTGAATGTCCGCTTCCGATATTCATTCATTCCTTTTCTAAGCGCTAAAATCGGCTTCCACTACGGCGCGTTTAGTCGTAACTTCGTAACTTCCCTTGTAACTAGTACGACCGTAACTTCCCAGTCGTAACTTCGTCTTGTAAAACACCAATTTAGTCCGTAAGTGTACGGTCGCCGTTTTACTCCAATTTTGAAATGTTGGTAATATGAACAAAATCTAAAGATTGTCGGCACGCCAGCGTGGTTAATAACATAAGACTGTGCGTCGTAATTTCCGCATTAAAGATTTTATTTTGTTTCTGCGCAAGCTGGCACACGAAGCTACAGGCTTAATTTTTATATCGCTTCCCTTTCTTGTCTTCGTATTTGTTTTTAGTCTGCAGCTCAACTTTACACCTCCTTTCTCTTTCATTAAACGTTCATTCCTCCTGCTGCTGTTCTTGGTCGGTAGGCGTAGCAGCAAGCACCACGTCAGGCACTTAGATAAAAAATTCAGGCAAGAAATAAAAATAAATGGCGAAAATTAAAATTAGTACGCAATGGCTCCCCTGACTTCCTTCGCGTTTCCTCTTTTTTTTTTTTTTTTAAAGAACTTTCCACCTAGAAATACATCATCATGGTAGATTTTCCATCGCCAAAAAATTCACCAAGCAGTTGATTGTTGGAACTCCTACAAAAAGGGGTACTGTGTGCTTGAAATGTCATCACTGGTCGCAACAAGGGAAGGCCTTGCCGCTTCTAGCTAATCGTATACGTATATAAGGTTGTTTGTTTTCGGGTACAACCAGATTTTGGCCGATTCTTACACCCCGGACATATTTCAGGAGATTCGGGTTACACCCGATTTCTTCCCGAATGGACCTTTTCAGAGGAGCGATCTGCACAATTGTGGATCCGACGTTCCGTCGTTCTCAACCACTATACTGGCTGGAAGCAAGCCCCACAAACACACCTTCCGAACTAATTGAGTATTAGCATGACTACCGGTCGCTATCCCGCTCTGTCAAATGCTAGCCTGACGCTGTTGTGCCTAGCCTAATAGAAGCTGTGTTGTCGAGAGAACCTTCTTCCATTTGAGGTATACGTTCTGAGATCAGAAAGGCCTCGAATGAAGACCGACATGTTCCGCAAGCACATCAGAATAATGTATCTAAACAAGGATGAGGGAAGAATCGATGAGCGGCTTCTCGTGAATAAAATATCTTTCGTTAGATATAAGTTGCCAATGTTATTTACTGTCATTATTTAGTCATTTTCAAACAAATGCCAAATTTTGGAGAGCGTTTTCGAAAGACCCCTGAAGTCCCCCCGACTACCAGCGTGAAATAAACACCAATTTTAACGCGGTAGAGTTAAAACGCTCGTGATACCTTCTAAAATAAACTGAGTGTAATAAAATAAACTTGATGCATCCATCGGTTTAACCCGAAAAAGACCCGAATTTCCGAATGGTTTCACAAAAACACCCGATTCCACCCCGAACATCAGTTCGAAATAGAGCACCCGATTTTTGCCCGCCGATTTTGAAAAAAATATAAAACCCGAAAACTAACAACTTTACGTGTATATAGCAAAATCTTATGAGGCGTCGGGATTCTCTGCCGTATTCGTTTACTTCGTGTTTATTTTTCCTCTTCCCTCGTATTTGTCCCGGCCTCGGGTAACAGAAATTGTCGCGCGGTGTGATTATTTTTCCATTTCTATGCAATATTCATCTTCTACATATCAACCGCGACAGCTGTGACCGATCACCCGGGGACCCCGTTTCACCGTCAGCGCCGTAAATCTTCGTCACGTCGGCGGCGCTGCGCGCGAGCAGGCCTAATGATCAATCTTGACGAATCGCCCTGCGGCTAACCCGACGACCTCAGCAGTATTTGCACACAAGTGGAAGCACGCATAAAAAGACGGAGCTACAAAAAAATAAAGAATCGAGTTTGTAGGTGACAAAGCTTTGCCGGCCAACTTGATTCTTCGAGAACCTGCAATTCCGTGTGCTAGTCCTCGGAGCGCATCGAGGTCTCCGATGTCAAGAGTGAATGCCGCATTCCATTTTCTGGTGGTGCGTCTATAAGGGGAGTTTGATAGCCCGCCCCTTTTGTGTGGCCCGGAGCAACGTAAGAATTTTTATTCTGTTGAGAAAGTACTCGCAGGGAAAGAAGAACTAAAACAGCGCTACCTCGACGCCAGAGCGTACGTTCACTGCAGCGCTATAGGCGGCGCGCTCTAAGCGGTGTGTTCACTTTCGCGCAAATGCTCCCTTACCTGCCCTCTCAAGCCATCCTTGGAGCGTTCCATTCACCGGCTCAGAGCGGTTCGTCTCCGCGCACCAGCAAGCGTTCGCCGGCATTGGAAGCCGTCCTCTCGCACATATCGTATGCACTACACACCGCTCTTCTTGAAAGCTCACCAAGATGGCGTAGCTAGATCATCCCCGAAGCACGGCGTCGTTCTAACGACCTCCCCTGATGGTTGCCGAATTCTTCGCGGACGCTCGATTCTTCGCGGGACCAGACGCCTACGGCTAGATGATCTGCGCACGTGAAGGCTCCGCTGAGGCCCGACTCCCAACTTTGAACCGTGGGAGCCGCGAGAGAGGGCGGCGCACGGCTGTGTCAGGCGCGCTTGCCAGCTGCTCCGTCATCGTCCCTGGCTTTCGGCTACTTTTGATGTCTCCCTCGCAGGTACGGCGAAATGAGGCGCCCGTATCTCGACCTAAAATTGTTTGACTTATGCCCATTTTATGCGCAAGCATAGGCGGCTAGAACCAGCCGCCTCTGCTAATCGTGAGGGCTGTGGCGGCGACGCGAAAGCCAATGAAGCCTCCGGAGTGGAGGGTCGCGCCGTGCGTGCGTGCGTGTGTGTGCGCGCGTTCTTGCGTGTGCGTGGTGCATGTGTCCGTGCGTGTATGTGCGTCTGCGTGTGCGTGCATGCGTGCGTGCGTGTGTATATTTATATTGCGCTTGAGTGTGCATGCGTGCACGTGTTTGTGTGTGTGCGTGTGTGCGATTGTGCGCGTGTTGTGTGTGTGTGTCGTGTGTGGAAGTGCGCGTGTGCGTGTGTGTGTCCACATGTGTGCGCGCGCGCGCTCGAGTGTATATTTTGAATTTTAGGTTTTGTTTGCACCTTAGTTGCAAAGGTATACTTAAACGTATTTATCTTCAATACAGCGCAATGCGACGAAAATACACAATGCAACAGGAAATATTAAGAGTCGTTTACAACACTTTTGTTGCTGAGAACAACCCATCTCTTCAACTGTCGTTGCCTCTTACCCCCCGCCGACCGAGTCTCGTCGTTACGGATGTTGCTCCGCCGAAGATGGAGATTTCTGCTGCCTTCGCGCCCTCCTTAAAACCTCCCACCGCTGAATTAATAGAGGTAAACGATTTACGCCGCAGCTCCTGACTCGTGTCTCTCGGTCGGCGTGCATGTCAGGCACGGTTGTTTACGCACTGAACGCTCTCGGAGACGTACGCTGAGTTATTTCCTCTACATAGACGAATGGCCTGGCGGGAGCCCACCGGTAAGCCGTTGGGCTATGGGATGTGCAATATGCGATATAACGCTCAATACGCTACGCATGATCTCCGTCGGTCTTCACTGCGTGGCTTGAAAAGGGAACGGCGTGCAAGAGTCATTCCATCTTCGGTCACTGCAAGGTCTGCCCCGTGCAAAAGAAGAGAACGAGTAGAGGAACGGGGAATTCGCCTCCAACATCTGAAATGTGCAGTACCGGCCTCGCCACGGGTAGAGTTGCGCATCGAATCGAGTCTTTACGATACAGCTCAACGACGCACAGCCGACAATAATGAGGGACTTTTTTTGAATTTAGCCTTATAATCCGCACTAGGTAATGCATGAGCACTGACATTCATGACATGAACAAAGCCTTAAACCACTGGTTATCATATGGGGGTCCGAGAACCGAAGCTTCAGCGCTTCTATCAACTTTCGTTGGGAAGGGTTGGAAATTTTTTTCTTCAACACCAGACACACGAACGATAGCTATAAATAAGTGTTTAGGTGACTTTGGCTGCAAGAGCAAATTTTTTTTTGACATTTTGGCACGAATCACCATGACAGCCGCAGAAAGATGGTACGTATCGAATAGTTGCACGGGCGTTGACATGGGACGATAAAGCCCGTTGGCAAGTGAGAGGGTGCCAACGAGCTTTATCGCAGTCTCCTTCACTGTATTGCAGCTGCATTAAAGAAGTGCCACATCCACTCTCACCCCCACCCCCCCCCCTCCCCTACAAAACAAAAATGTCTGGAAGTCGATGTGATCTTTTACGAACTGTGGTTGGATGATTAAAGTACTACGGATGCACTGGAGTTTTCTCTCATGATATGAGAATGATGGAGCATTATCAGTTTAGATAAGTCGCCGAGTTTAGTGCTTCTGTGTGCGCGATGTCCCGAAACACGCAAGAAAACAAACGTGATACATTTTGACATTTCAGGTGAGTTTTATTCGCACAATTGCTCATTAAAGTAGCGTTGCAGCAAGGATTTTTAACGTTTCTTTACGCAAAGGTACCACTTTTGCCATCTTTATCACGTTCGTTTAACAACGCTGATCTTGCCAACTGAGTCGAGTAATACGTGAGTGATGCTCACGCATTAAAAAAGCGTTCAACAAGATGGTGGGATGCTAAAAACACCGCGGCAGGTGAGGCTACTCTCAAAGATTTCTTGTAGAAAGTACTGCCTAGGTAACACCGTTACACTATAACGTATGGATGCATAGATGCATTTATTATACTTTTTGTGTGTTTTGTTCGTAGTCGTAGTTTGTGTTCGGATCTCGCTTTTTTATTACGTTGCTCGTCGTGCAAGGCAAAGTATGCCACTGAAGAATCCATTAAAATTTTTGCCGCCACCGCTTTCCCACTCGGGCCGCGGTACAGGTGTACGTTTACCGCACACTTCTATAGCGCGTTCCAGTTCGCACAATAGTTAGGCAACACGACTTCTAAACTTAGGTCCTTTGGACGCTCGCGCAAGACCTGGGCTATTGTTTTCTCCCCTCTGGCCCCAGTGTTGCGTCTTGCCAGGTTCGGGAACGTTTGCCGCGGGCTATTCGGGGACGCTCGGCGAAAATTTTGTGCTATTTTTTTTCTTGACTTCCTGTCTTCGTAAATGGGAGCTCCTGACGCATACGGCGCTAAAGTTGGAGGAAATGTCACGGAAAACTGCGGAATCCGGCGCTGGCGGAAATCATGCGCGACAAAGGCGGATAATAGTCTTGCCCGGCGCGATGTCTTGTTTTCATTTGTTGTTTCTTTTTTTTCTGTAAATGTTCCTCGATAGCACCGCGTACTTCTCGCATCACTGCGCTCACTGTCAGACTCGACACCTTTTTTTTTCTAACTTTCTGGACGACTGGACGTAATTTTAACTTTCCGCATAAACTTTTTGGGAGGTTGTCAGTATGCTCCCCCAGAGAATTCTGGAGAAATTGGTACTTCTATGAGCTACGCGCATTATATGACATGCTGCTCCACATCACGAAGGGCTTGAACTTGCTCAAAAGTGCACGTATTAAGGTTAATAAAGAAAAATACCAATTTGTTTTGTGGACGTCTCTGCTTTAAAAGAGAAGCTTCCAGCGTCTCAATAATGATGCCAGTACGCAAAAAACGCACCGCAAGAACGCCAAATTTTTCTGGCAATGATGGTGATCGTGAGTGAAGTGTAGAATACTTAAAACCCTTCCCTGCGAAGTTTGGCGACAGCTCCGTTAGCTTGAGGCGCAGCAGAGGGAGGAGGCGACGCATGCGTGCGACGGCGGTACGTATATAAGCCTAACGTCACGTTCTGAGGCAAGCATGGACAATCGTTACCTGTACCTCGACGTGCGCATGCCGTAAGGCTGTTCGACGCAGTACGTTAGGCCTAACGTCTCATTTTGAGGATGAGGACGTTAGGCCTAACGTCACGTATTGAGGTTTAACAGCTTGAACCGACACTTTCTCGAGAAAAGTACACACTGTGCCCCAAGCAGCAGGTACCAATGCACGCCGTATACCCCAAACCCAAACATTAGGCCTACAGAGTGCACACCCAAGAGTTTTTGCGGTTATTCTAGAAAAGTGGTTCGTACCTCCAGAGTAGCATACACTCGCAGTGTGGGATGGCCGACCAGGGAATACATCACTAGAAAGCTTTGCGTTCAACCACAGTCGCCGTTAGACGGATGGGTGCATTATTTTTCTTTTCTCTCTTGCAGTACCTCCGCCCCCCCCCCCCCCCTCCCGGCACCCCTTTATATCTTCCTCTCTCTATTTGGACCTTGTACTATATATAGCTCTCCTCGGTATGCTAAACAACACTTTTTTAACTTCGAAGCACCGCCGACGTTATAATGTATAACGTAGCATGTTTTGAGTCGGAGTAATTAAGGGCGAAATGAGACCACCGAGGCGGCGATACCAGGAACCGTTCCGGCACTGCAACCGGCGAGCAGAACTCGTTCGAGGCTTGTGCGTGCCTTCAGGCAGCGGCCGCTACTTATTCGGCCGCTACATATCGCTGGCCCGAAAGTTATCCAGGCCAGCGATGTGCCATTGCTGATTCATATTTCAAAGCAACATTTTCTAGTTTGTGTTCTAACGCGGCGGATGTTTTCTTTGTGGCTGTTTTCTTGTTCAGTGCCAACTACGAATTGTTCGCAATTTGCGGAGTTGTTCCGTCTCAATTGTCTATGTAACCTCGTTAAAACTTGCGAACTTGGCGAAGGTGAAAGCGGAAGGCGAAAACCGTTTGACGATAGCTGTTCTCAATTTCATTCTGAATTCGACTTCTCCCTTTTTAGTTCAGTCAAACTAGTGCCTCGCTAGAATAGCAGTGACACCACTTTTAACGCTAACTTCACTCAAAGAAGCTTTATAATAAGGAAAACATGGAATGGGCATGCGACGCCCTAGCTACTTTGCCGTATTTAAGGTATGAGGTATTATGAACAGCTCGCGCTGGGATTGGCTGATGCCGACAAAATACAACGCAAATTACACAGGGATTATAAGCTTGCAAAACGAGCTATTTCCCTTAAATTTAGCGCGCATTCCTGTTATAGCAGTCAGGTTAGTGTAGTAAACAAGTGAAGCTACGAACCCACATGTAAACATATAAGAACCACTGCGTACTGAGCGCACTATACCGGCGCCGTCGGCGCGTTGAACTTACACTGGCCAACTGGCATAAGCGACATTGTCTCATGGGACTCTGTCGAGCATAACCAATGTTTAACCAAAGGATTGATATCAGCTGTGACAAAAATTGTCCCGGTACAAATGCGGTCAAAAATAAAGCGAGTGTGGACAGCCATCCTGAGCGGTATCGTGGCGACACCTAGGAGTACTAACGATGAAAAAAGCTTTTCGCCGCTCGCTGGAGCCCTAGTCAACATGCTAACGCTCCTTTAAGCACCTGCCTTCAATACGTCATAGCAGGCGTCCCGAAACACACGATGCAGCGAGATAATTAAAATTATGGCTACAATTGCCTAATTTTTCAGTAAATAAAGCGACGTTTGCTCCTGCCAGTCAAGCTCTTGGGGCACTATAAAACATCAAATCTTTTTAATAAAACCAACTTGTATTCTAGCGTTATGGCCGCTTTAAGTGAGAGTCATGCAAGAACTGTGCGCTAAGGCTTTGGTGTTCGAGGACCATCCAATGTCTCACAGAGGAGCATTTCCGTGGCGTAACCTTCGTCCGGACTTTAGAAATGTTACGGCAGCCAAGAAGCAGGTTTTTTTCTTAGACTTTTTTTTTGGTAAGGTGTTGTATCTGAGGTTTAACCTCAGTTGTGGTTCAAGTTATCCCCTTCTTTTGGATTCGCATTGTCCTCGGTGTACACTGCTAAGCGGCTTTTGCGTGCTCTGTGGTGTGCAGCAGAGTAGCGGTAAATGGCTTCGCAGTTTTGAGATCTTCACTTCTCTCTCTTATCTTTCTGTGTCATTGTCGTCCTCTTTCCTTTTGTCCTCCTTCTCTCGCTGGCTATCTATCTCTATCACGTTAGTTTAACTTCTTCACTCGAGAGCAGTGTCAGCAAATCAGTTGCGCACATAACATCGAGAGATACTCGAACATTGTAAAAAAAAACTGTGGTTGGTTCCTCTTTCATGAGAATCGGTAAAACAAGAAAGTGGAAATGTGCAGTGAAATCTGCAGGCTGAGTAATGATTTGCGGGTCGGCGGCTGTCTCGTGGGTGATGCTTGGCGAGCGACGTCGTGCTGGCGGGTCGCTTCGGTAAAGGTGTGCTGGCGTCAGTTCCATGACTGATATGACGTCAGTGAAATCTTGGTGTGTCCGGCATAAAACACTTTCGTGTTACAATATAAAACCCGAAAACGAACAACCCTTAACATAACGTACTCTTTAGTACTAAAGATTGCTTCCCCGCAAGAAGACCCTGTGTGCAGGGGTGCACCCTTTACAGGCCGCTTGCTTGGTTGTACTGGCGTCACTTCCGTGACAGATATGACGTCGCTTCAATGTTTCTAGTGTCCAGGAAAATATTAGGAAATAGCCGTCGAAAAGGTCCCTCAAAGCAGGTGACTATGTGTTTTACAGATAACGCAACCGTATCCACCCTGATTTCTCAGAATTTGAAGCGCAACGAAAAACACTAACGCTAAACACAGAGTAGACATGACAGGCGCAAACTCCCAGCGCCTGTCCTACCTATTCTGTGTTCGTCGTTCGTTGTTTTCGTTGCGCTTAAAACCATGGGAACTACTCAAGAACTAGCCCATCAGGAAGTTCTGTCCACCCTGATCTGTGGTTTTATTGCTTAAAACAAATATGGAGGGCCTCCAGAATATGACTGAGTAGAGTCAAACATCGTTATAACGAACTGGCATTGGGACAGCAAAGTAGTTACGTTATATTCCGATAATTAGTTGTCACAGTAGGGGCAGAAATCGTGTCTAAGAAATCGGCAATCTGGGTAGCGAAAGAATCTTAGATGCGAAGACACTACACGCTGGCTTCGAAGCACCATAAGCGAGGCAATCCTTGTCCTGTCTCCTTGTGGACATTTCAAACTAAATGGACCATAACATGACAACGTGAAGTTACAGCAGAACAAAGTCTGAAAAAAGAGGCCAGCGTTCTTATTTAATTTAAGTAGGATACGATCTTCGTCATGTGGCTTTTCACAGCAATGAGCAGGATGAACTTGTCCACAGTGTCCATGAACGAAAGGACCTTTTCTACTTCCACACTTTTGGACGTCGGGATATTTTCGAAGTAGTTTATCAGCCTTTCTCAAATAGTTCTTCGTTATAGCCGATATCACATGCGGCTCTCGCTGTTCCGGTCTCGTTATGAAAAGAATAAGTGTCACTGAAATGTTTATGAATGGAGCAATGAATGTGTGAACCTGGCCACTGGTGCTCGAAGTTAGGACAGCGGTGTATATATATATATATATTATATAATATTATATATATAATATATATAATATATATATATATTATATACATATAGAAATACGAGTTGGCAGTCAAGAAAACCTCGGAAAGGAAACGGGAGGATGTAGTAGGTCATTGAAGCCACCCCCAAGCACAGGAAGCAAAAATACCAAAAGACACCGATACCCCAGAAATGTGGAGGGGAAATCGCCCCCGCCGGTACGGTAGTGGTTAGCCACCAGACCGGCATTATAGAGGTCGTGGGTTCGGATCCAACCTGGCGGGCATTTTTCTCCACTTTCTTTCTTTTTTTCCATTTTTATCTGTTTCAATACGCTACACACATTCTGGTGTTATTTCCTATTCGATTCGCTTACACACACACACACACACTCTTATCGCACCAGACCGGTATTTCTGAGGTCGTGGGTTATTCGGATCCCCCTGGCGGGCCGAAACGTTAAACCTTTTCTTTTTTCGACGTGTGTCTTTCTTTTTTTGCTACGACTTGCCGGTGTCCAAGAAATATTTTCTTAATCTGTTTCAATGATATATATTGCTTTCCGAGGTTTGACTGCCAACATTATTTCTGTGTTTTTTTTCATTTCCTATATATATATATATATATATATATATATATATATATATATATATATATATATATATATATATATATATACTTGGGCATAACACCAACGGATTTTCAACAATATTTTTCAGTTAATGTCCCGCTCAATCATTTGCGGCCTGAAAAATACTTTGCCCGCCCTTATTTTCTTTCGGAAAGCACCATCCGCGCAGTTCGAACAATCCATTGCGGAGGTTTCTTCACAAAACGTTGCAGCTACGGGCAGTGTTTTCCCCCAGCTGGGAAACACCGTGACGGGGCATTTTGATTGGTTCGCCTGCAGTAGCCAGGCCTCGGTCCCGCGCAGCAGCCGAAAGAGTGGGAGGTCAGTCGTGCGCCATTCAGGGGCTAGCTCTTCTGCGCTTGGCATACGGCGTCACGTACTCGGTGACCGGCTGCTCTTTCCTCGTGCGCGGACTTGTTTATGTTTACGCATGTCTCGCGGAAGATACACAGCCGACGAGCCGCAGCGCAGCCGCGGTATAGTTCGCTGCGGCTTTTAGCGGGCCTTCCCAGGACGGTGGGGGGAAGGATTCGTCCTCGTTGAGATGCTGGAAGGGGTTCCCGTGATCGGCGGCGGTCTGGTTTAAGGCCAGTCGCCGGGTCGTTGGCCAAGGTTCACGGGCGCTTTTTCCAGCCACGAAAGGTTCACGGAGCTTGCGCGATGTGTACTTTTGTTGCTCTCCTTGTCGCAGATAAACTGCTGCGGCTTCACCCCGCATTTTGAGGCCCGTGGTGTGTGCATCCGCCGAGGAGGCGTTGAGGGATCTCGTGGTCGGTCCGCTCGCTTGTTACCATAACGCGTGGACATAAAGGGTGCATTGAACTTCACGCCTTCGCGGTTGCATACCTAATGCTTGCGTTTAATTTGCCGAGGCGAAACTGGATCGCGTCCGCTCCCTCACCTGTTTTAACAAGAGCAGTCGTTCGGTGGGGCCTTTAACGATCGGTGAGTGAGTGAGTGAGTGAGTGAGCGAGCGAGCGAGTGAGTGAGTGAGTGAGTGAGTGAGTGAGTGAGTGAGTGAGTGAGTGAGTGAGTGAGTGAGTGAGTGAGTGAGTGAGTGAGTGGAGTGAGGGGAAGTTAAAAAGATAGGGAGGTACCACAAACAGTTATCATGGTGTTACGTTCATGCTAGCATTCGAAACGCGCAACAAAATGGAATTAGAAGCAAAAATACACTGCACACTCGTGTTTGCTGCTGGCAGCGCTAGTCTTCGGCCGCCAATCACGACAGCCTTGGTGAGTTGCCATTATTTCATTCGTTTTGCATATTATTTACTTGAATGTTCGAAGTTCGCGTCAAAATTTGCGTAAATATATGCTCACCTCAACATCTTTCGAATGAACCAAACTTGCTTTTTTGTCTTCGAGTAACCATTTCAAGAACCACACCGTGTCTTTTGTGAGCGCGTTGTCATGACATACGTCACCAATTCGGCGAGGAGAAAGGTTCAAGGGAACCTGAAGTTTTGAACGCACCTTTGTCAAGAGGAAACTTTGGTGCAACTGGAAGAAAAGCTCAGAGCACGAGCTACACAAACCAAACTCAAGCCTTTTAAAAATATTAGACGATGTGTACACTGCCCTAAAGTATTCCTTTAGACCTTCGCGCGTAGAAAATGGTGCGCTAGCTTTATGGCAAGCGCACCATTTTCTACGCGCGAAGGTCTACTGCTGGCTAATTCACTGAAGAGATAGACCATTCTTGTGCACATCTGTTCCCCCGAGATTCTTTTGCGGCGCGGGAATGAATAAGTGCGGCTACACGCCGCTCGCTACCGCCGACTTCTGCCGCTGACGGTACGTGCAGGGCGGTCGCGCGCTCTCCTATGTAGGTCGCCAAGCAGAGCCTCGCACAACCGCCAGAAGAGAGCGCAACACCCCCGGTAGAGCCGCGCCATCTCTCGAAGACACGACGAACTACCTTGACGCCAAGCAGTCGCCGTGGCAAATTGCCTTTTTTTTGTTCCCATGCTTTAAACGACCGAAACGAAGTAACGAAAAACAGAAACTAGTTGTGCTGACGCTTTGCAGCCTACTTCCGTTTTCACAGGATCTTTTACACCATATCACAACAGTGCGCTGATCTGTTTACTGACGCTCATAATGACTGTGCACAAGAGAGACGTTCCCGAAAGAATTTCTCCGTTGCCTTTATTCTAGCTCAACAGGGAACATCAACGTTAGGTGATGCTGCCTTAACCGGGCTGCCTTCGTAGGGCACGCTATATTTGTTATGGCGACTTTTATGCGGTAGGAGAACTTATCGCTTTTACACGAATTATAAAAATTCAAGAACGGTTACGGAATGAACTTTTATTCCATCAACCCGGAAGACTCTTTGAATGGTCTTTGTTATTTAGGCGTCCCGGTTAATACCATGGTAAATTATTTGCAGCTAGCTGCGGATGCTCTTGAAGAGAGGGCAGAAATTTCCACCTGAACATAACGACAGGCACACAACGAGTCACCCTGCACACACCCTGGTGCCCCTTCAGCGAGACAAACTAAACACTGATTATAATTTAACTTGTACGCGTCTAGCGGAGACACAGATGCATGCCTTGGCACCGATCAAGAGCATTTACCATGGCACTTCACGCGCTTGACCGTGTTGGATAAGGATTAGTATAAGCCCATGGTACCTCATCCCTTTGTCAAAAAGGCGCGTTACATCGGTTAGTTTATACAACAATTTGGATTCAGGCAAGGAATGTCAACAGAGTCAGCTTCGCTTGCGCAAAAAGAAATATTTTGGAACGGTTTTGGGGATAAAAAACTAACATTAGGTATCTGTGGATTTTCCCAAATCCCTTGACTCCATTTAGCTCTAGTTGCTAAACTGCAACACTAAGGATTTCGCGGTGTTTCATCGAAGCCACGGAGGTCGTAGGATGCACACTTTACACGTGGTAGGTGTTTTTAAGAACAAACCTACCATGGCAAGGTCTCGGCAGGTCGAAGCATGATTGCCGTCCAATTTACGCTCTATAAATAATATTGTCCATATTACTGAGCATGCGGATTTCATAGTTTATGCAGACGCTACAAGTATGTTTCTCCGAGCGATGTCGTAACAGCACTTATCTCGAAAACCCCCTCCGCCTTGAGTGCCTTGAAATGGAGTAAAATCAACCCCTTGGAAATAAATACAGTAAAAAACACTTCTATTTTGGCCACCGCTGTTTTTTGCAATTTTTCCCTTGCGTCCGAGAACAATCCACGACAGGAGTTAGAACTTTGTTTTGAAATAAGTGCATTGTCTACTGATGAACACATATTGAGCGCACCGCTAGCTGGTTTACGCGTGGTCTATTTGGCAAGTACGACAGGTGTTAGCTCCAAGATTAAGCTGTTCTTATATTTTGCCCTCCAAAATTAAGATATTGTTCTTGTATGCAGAAGCTATTATTTTACTGTCAACGTTCTTGGAAGCTGCATGTTCCCCCCTCTTCTTTCGCATATATTACGTCATCATTGGCACCGAAGAATGTGGACGTTCAGAATAAAGTAAGCACGCTACCGGGTAAAAGCCAGACTTCAGCTTCACGATCAATCTGCCCGTGCAAAACTGCACCGTCCCTGAAGGATTCTTTTTCTCTGCGTAATGAACCACCCCATGGGAGACACCGCAACATTCAGTCGCGCTCTGTTCACGACCGAGACGGCAGATGGCGCTGCTGGGATCGGACGTTACGATATACGCTGAAACGTATTTTAGTTTGGCGAGGCGGTAGTTTTCGGGTCTCGTTCTCGGGACACTCGTTAGCTGCTACTTGGGCACTTCGTTACGCGTAGGCTCAACATTTCGAACACAATCCTTACGAAGTGCACATTTTGACGACTTTTATTATTTGTCTTTAACGCTTAAGCAGCGCAGCACACTTGGAATCTCCGAGTGAATTTTCCCCCTGTTTCTTTGATGTGCCGGTTCCCCACTGGCGGTGTGCAGCTATTTTGAGCAGCCTTTCCTACTGTCGTAATTGCCTGTGCTTGGGAACGTAGGCATGCCGTACTTCTTTGCTCTTTAGTTGGCCTGCAGCTTCCCCCCCCTCCCCCACCTTCTTAACGTGTCCCCTTTCCCTCTTACTGTGTACCCCTTTTATTTTCATTTGTCTTCATGTCGTTCACCCTCGTTCATTTACCCCATAACTTCATATACACGTAGCGGTGAGTCAAATATGGATATATTTTTTGTGAACACGAAGTGTGCCAAGGCAGCGGTGTACGACACTTTGACTGACATTCGCATCCCAGTTAGTCTAAAAATCTATCGGGCCTTCACGGCAGAGGCAATCTTACGACAAAGGTCCCAACCAGCCACCAGTTTTACACACCACGACCGATTAAAGCCCTTGTCCGTTTCATCCACGGTACGGTATTCATAAACGCCTGACAAAATGACTGCGATTGCGCGTGCGTCTGCACTGCTCTCTTCCTTTTCTCTCCTGCCCTCTCTTTCACCCCCAGCATTACACTCCCCCAATGCAGGGTGCTCTCTTCCTCAATACGCCATGACAACAATATGACTAGAAACATTCTGAACGAGAAGTTCGCTTGTTTGTGTTGTGTATGCGTGTGTGTAAGTGTGCGTCTGTATTAGTATAAAATTAATGCCGCTGGTGATAATGATCCGGGTGCTGGTGGACGAAAACTGTAGTCCTACTGTTCAGGCAAGAACGCCTAGTTCGATCATGATACAGTCGACGCCTCCTGTAATACGAAGTCCAATGAAGCAACCAGCTCAACAAGTTTTGTGAAGTCCACGGGGACCGCAAAAAAATTCTAAATAACCGAATTTCCGCTAAAAAAAAAGCACAAGAACAGCATTTTTATTAGTCCGCAACGCGCCTCTGCTTGATTTCTCCCAGAAAATAGACTGTCATCGCCAACTAGAGCGTACAACACGGGTTGCCATGATACCTGAGGCTTATCGCGAAAATCGAGGCCTCCGCTTTTCTGGTGGAGGCGAAAAGGCCGGTAGGTTCGAGATTTCGGCGCACGTTAAAGATCCCCAGGTGGCCAAAATTAATCCGGGGCCCTTTACTACGGCGCGCCTCATCGCCTGTGTAGCGTCGACGCGTTAAACCTCACAATCAATCAATCAATCAATCAATCAATCAATCAATCAATCAATCAATCAATCAATCAATCAATCAATCAATCAATCAATCAATCAATCAATCAATCAAAATCGAGGCCTGAAGCGTCCACCACGCACCGCACTGTGCGCATTAAAGGAGGAGCCACCCGCCGCGGTGGCTCAGTGGCTAAGGCGTTGCGCTGCTGAGCACGAGGTCGCGGGTTTGAATCCCATCGACAGCGGCCGATTATCTGATGGAGGCGAAAAGCAAAAACGCCCGTGTGTACGAGATTTTGGCGCACGTTAAAGATCCACAGGTGGTCAAAAATAATCGGAAGCCCTCCACTACGGCGCGCCTCATCGCCTGCGTTGCGTCGGCGCGTTAAACCCTACAATCAATCAAAGGAGGTTGAGAGGCTGAAAAGGGATGGATGCATACAGTGGCGAGTGTCTCAACTGAACTTCCGCTCCATTGACTATACGCTGCTTCAGTTGCGATGTCACCGTCATAGCGCACATCACGCCGGTGTTTTGGCGCGTTAGATTTTGAATTTTATCGAAAAACAACGGTCACCTCGATGCGTTTTATTCCATGCGTTTTATTCGATAAACTTCCGCTTAACCAATACAATGGGTCTTAGCTTCGAATTATTGAGCGATTTCTTCCATGGCATCGCATGTAAAATCGCCGGGACCAGAACATTACTTCCAGTTAAGCAAAAATTTCAATTAAGCGACTTGGAATTATCGAGAGTCGACTGTACACATCTTCATCACCATTATCTCTGATGTCATCGCAATCCGCACTTCTTTTGCGCCATCACGTACTCCTCTGTTACCATTTTCCTCCAAACTTACGCTCTGGCTGACAATCTCTCGTCACATCCACGCTTCTATTCCCTCCCCTCTATTTCGTTTTCTTTCGAAGCCTCATGACTCCAGCCCTTTCCATTTTATGGCCCCCTTTACCTTCGTATTTCGTACGCCCTCTGGCGTAAGCGGCTGCTTCCCTTCCGCCCACGAACACGTCCGACTGCAACCACAGAGTTCCCCTCAAGCAGCAACGCACACGGGCGATTCGTATACGTATACTACCGGCAACATTTATGTCCTCATCTCGCTCACGGGGCACGCACGGAACTCATTAGGCCACCCGGCCTGTTCCAGTTCATTCCGGCACGGGAAGAGAGCCGGACAAGTAACGGGGAACAACATTTTTCCGGCTATGTCTTCCGCGGACATGAATGCGAGCCGCTGGATTCGGCGCGGCTGTTATCACGTCTTCCGCCGCTGAAACACCGAAGCTCGCGGGATGGAAAAGGAAGTTGCAGGGGGACTTTCGCTGCTCACGGCTCTCTTTGTCGGCGCCTATAATTTACCCCCTATCTGGGCCATTAGGTCTTGGGCTGTGTCACGAACATGTCCGTTCGCGCGATTCACTGATTTTTCGTTTTCGACATTGGCCGCTTCCCCTGTTAGTGAAGCAGTGTCTTGAGTTTCGCCTCTCTCCTCTCTCTCTCTCTCTCTCTCTCTCTCTCTCTCTCTCTCTCTCTCTCTCTCTCTCTCTCTCTCTCTCTCTCTCTCTCTCTCTTTCCGAGGATTATTCAAGTGAATTTTACTCTGGTATTTCCTTGCCACTTTATATTTACGGCGAGGCCCTTGTTGTAACCCCGGTCGAATATTTCGGGACCGCCATCGATCTATACAAAACGAATAAATCACCCTCCGAAATCCGCTTTTTAAACAAGCGATGAAGGGATAAGAGATCAATGTGCAGCAATTTTCGTATTAATTTTCTTTGGGTTGCCCAAATGAAGTAGCGATTTCTCCTTAGTTTTGTTTTTATTTCTGTATCCCACCTCTTGTCTTTTTTTTTCTCTCTTTCTCTCTCTCTTTCTTGTCTCAGTATGTGTCTCCAGTTGCCGTTGTCGTCATCGTAGTAACCACCATATATTAAATTTAGGGGCTTTCGATTTTGGGAGAACTTTTTTTGGCGGCCGACTCGTACAATAGAGAACCAAGGCTGCATCCTGCGCCAGAAGAAAAGTAAATTATATCAAAAAATTTTTATGCAAAAAAAGTGCGCAGAACTTCTTGTGGAAGAACATTTGTTGCATAAAAAAGTCATTTTTTTTTCTGAGAAAAATTTTATAATTCGCTTACGTGAACTTATGCGCAAGCGTCTGTTCTGGAGACTTGCTCCATGCCACAACGGCCGAACGGTGAGCCCGTTTTATCGTCGCTCGAAAGAATGTCGGTCATGTTCGGAACGATCCACTAAATTACTCCTGGTGTGTACGGCTCTAAGGTTACTGAAACTTGGCTCCAGTGACTTTGTACGGTTCCATCCCGCAGCCAGAAACGTTCTCTCTTGCAGCATGAGTGCTATAGCTTTAAACACTCTGCAATCAAAGGCGAACGTCGGCAGCGTAGCTGTCTGAGTGCCCTAGAAATCACTCTCGGCTTGTGCTATCTTCCTGCTGTTTCTTCATCGCTTTCTGCTGTATGCCCCCTGGCAGACAAGCACCGAGGGCTGTTGGACATCGGACAGCCGTCGGGGACGGACTGCGTCCATGTGAGTGATGGTGTGGCGCATAGGCTGGCCTGTGGCCTTAATTGACGGGCTGTTGCCGTGGAGCACCGTGAAGGACCGTCGATTCGTCTCACGCAATTTATCTGTCGAACCAGATATCTTACCGACTCTTTCTACGCCTACAAGACAAGTTGTCTCAATCTTGTCGTGTGAGGGAGTTGCTTGGAGCGCTCACTGACGTCCTTGATCTCTTAATGAAAAACGACTCCCAGCTATCAATTATACATTTCATCCTGCCAAAAGGCTCGCAAGAGTTCGTTCGCTTGTTGACACTCGCGTCCCATTCATTACTGTCTCGATACTTTGTTATTAAAGCGAACGCTCTATTAGTGGGACTGATGGCGTTCTGTCCAGAAACTAATGCATTTCCTCATAGACCGGTTGGTCGACCGAAAAGCTCTGATAACATCTCTAAACACGCCGTGTGCGTGGAACCGGGTTTTCATTGTGTCAAAACGGTTACTTGAAAATTGCCAAAGAAGGAGTGTTCTAGATAAGACAATACACGTATCGATTATGAAGACGGAGTACAACAGTATACTCTGATAAACCACGTGCCCGTATACATTAAGATCGTACGTAGATGCGTTTACTTAGTGCGCAAACAAATGTCGCATAGATTCGTTCTTTGTTTTCGATTTGGGTCTTTGAATGTTCGTCCAACTTTCAGAGAAGGTTGGATGAACTTTTAGCGATGGTTTTGACGCACTTTTGAGGAATTTTTGACGCGAGAAAGTCTTCGCGATTCTCTCAACTTTCTTTAGGAAGGGATGTTAAATTTTTGTGTAATTATTATCTGGTAGGATAGCAAGCTTCGGGGTAAGAATGTGCACGGCTCCGGATATGTTTCAAGCAATAAAACGTGTTACTAGAAAGTTAGAAGGGAACATCGAGCAGACGCCGCAACTTTGGAGTAATTCGCCCAGATACAAGTGGTTTATACCACACAAACCACGTTTTTTTGCAGCATGCACGCTCTTATCATGTACAGCTTATAAAACGAGTTCACATTCTTGCTTCATGCGAACACGGTCATCTCTAGACCGAATAGAAGCAGCAATAACAAAACCGATGCCGGCATTGTCTTGCTTCAGGAACTTCTGATCGACCGACCGACCGACCACTTCAAACCAGGCATGCATACTGTACTACGCTGAAACAGTTCCTATTCTTATACTTCTATGCGCTATCACCAACTGCTGCACTTCCTTGCTAAGCCCTCACCAAAATTGCCAGTCTCGGCGAATATTATTTATAGCCTTCCCGAAGCTACCCATATGTGTTTCCTGGACCTGAGAATATTCGTTCCACGCTTCGGGCTAAACCGAAAGTAAACCAAAGCGTGAGAAACTTCGGTTTAGTTAGCAACGCTGACCTACGGTGGGAACGACTCTCACCCGCACTCCCCCTTATTTTGGTCGGCGTGTTAAAACGGTGCACGTGAAGGTATTTTTGTCGCTACAATGCCTACATTCTACACCACAAGCAGCGGAAGTCGGGAGGCGCTTTGGAACGAAATAAATACGAATAAAGGAGCAGAATATTCGCCGCGTAAAGAGAAAGAGAGTGAGAATGAGAGAGAGGGAGAGTGTGGTAATCGTTGTGTACACTCCTCGGGCGACCATAGCAAGAACGCGACGGCCGTGCCAACACGCACTGCACGCACGCAACACGACGCAGCGAATGTCGGAAAGCACGCTCTGATTCGCCACCGTGTTTATTCCGCAGCATCGCGATTCTGGCCTCGGCTGCTTTTATGCGCTCGCCCGCGCCCTTACAGCGCGTTCTTTCTTCTTTTCGGCCCTTTTCTTCTCGCTTTGCGGGCGTGAAACAATATTGCCGAACGCGCGCGCCCGCAAAGGCCGCGGCCGCCGCCCAACGTTTCGTAACGCACTCCTCCTCGCTTTCTTTTTGCTCTCATAGCGATGGTGTCTGTGCGTTTCTTCTGCGCGCGATGTGAGAGAAAGTACGGGCGAAAACGTGGGAACACGGCATCGGAACTGCTTAATTAAGTTGCTCTGATGGAGCATGAGAACTTTTCCCAGAAACTGCGGAAGTCGGGCGATACGGAAACGTGTACCCGTGATCGAGCACCTTGGCTTGTTTGCTTATTTATTTATTTTTTATTTTTTAATTTATTTATAAGGAGAGCACGAAACTTTTCCGAAATTATGAGGCGTTCCGGAATTGTGATGGCACAGTTTCGGAATGGAAACTTTGTCTATTGCAAAACAATATCTGAAGCGAGTTCGCCTCCCTCGTTCGCAGCAACTGTTTTTGATAATTATTGGAAAAGACACGGTTATCCTGCCAAACAGTAGAGAAAAAAAAACACGGGGAGAGATAACAAGAAACGCAGGTATCATGCGAGACGTAACAATGTTAAGCCCGTCTAAAAAACTCCAAAGCTATCCGCACTAGCGTGAAACCTGTGGAGGGTCGAAGCATGCAGTGTATAAGTGTATTCAAAGATTGTAAGTCTCTCTCTTGCCACACGGTGCGCGCTGATTTTGCGCCGTAGAAGCGCCGGTGGGAGGAGCAATCGCGTGCTTGCTGAGGCGGTGGCGCCGTCTCTTGCGTTGAACCGGATTTAAGCAATTAAATGACAGATAGACTGCCCGAAAGTTGTCTTGGTATCACACGACGCAGCATGCTAGAAAGTATGCTGAGAAGTAGCGCGAGGCGTTCGAAAGCGAGTGTTCCGGTGTGTTCTTTTAATACGCGCTACGTTCTAGCACGAGGCGTTGAAAACGAATTTCCAGGAGTTTTAGTACCGTTACTACATAAGAAGACCGGAGACGCCGACAGCCCGAGCCCCTAAGGTGCTCCGCCTTTAAAACGTGGACGCTATCGCATCTGAGCCTCCGAAAAAAGTGGAGGCGTGGCATGCGTTGCGCCAACGCATAATCCAACCCAACCACGCCATTTGAGCGCGGGAATTCGAAACCGTATTTCTCGGGTGCTGCATGAACATCACGTTCACTGCTTTGAAACCCTGTTGTCGCTACACCTATTTGACCGGGAGAGACCCACTGAACAGATAAGGGGAGAGTTAGTAATACAGACCACCATGCGGCAGCAGCCACTCCTCTAGTGGGAGTTGCATTGCTTGAAAGAAAGCATTGCCATCTGAAGGCCCAAGTCGGCCGTTTCTGATTAATTGCTTGTGATGTGTAAGCAACACCACCTAGATCAGAAGTCCAAACGGCTGAGGACAAACGTCTTATCGGAGCCATGCTATTTATTGTCCAGAAAAACATTGTTCCACTTTCCACGGAGATCCATTAAGCTTACACTGACTCAATTAACAGGCTTGCGAAACTAATTATAAACGTCGCGCTTGTCCTTGGTAACAAGCCCTGTTATCGGCCGTTATGTTATAGACAGCGGCCAACAGAAACGCGCGATCGTCCTACTAGCCTGGTATTTATCGCTCTAAGAAAGTTCGATGTGGGGCTAGTAAGGGGAGAATAGCGCAACCAAAGACGGCGAACAAGAAGGACGCACACAGACAAAGGGCTATCCGTCGCCTCTGGTTACGCTATTCACTCCTTCAAGATTTATCCCTCGCTTCGAAGGCCTTCCAGATGAGCTGGTGCTGCTCGGGCACTCACATCAGCCGAAGGATGAACGACCTCGTTAGAAGGACCTCTTCTGCTCTACGAAGCGTTCACATAAGACATCACATACGCAGAAGCACATGTAGTCTATTTTTCCATTGGCTATGATTGAATATCGGGGGAGGGGGGGGGGGGGGGTAAATTCTATCGCGGGTATAAACCTTGTGATTAGTTTTCCCTCATGTCGACCATTGAACTGGCTCGTCATGACCAAAACAGGTCTTTCTCGAGTTACAATTTCCGTCCCGCGCATGCAGGACGGAACACACGTGCAGATTTTGCCAGTCCTAAAAGTCTACACATGTTAGAGGCCTTCCTTTCTACGATCCGTCCCTTCTTCCGCCTCACCCAAAACCCTGCCGCGAAAAGGAACTGCAGGCCTCCAGCTGAATTCGACGTCTCCACATCAAATCGTTAAACACGCCAGCTCATCACGGCGCACAAACCGTCCTCCACAGAGGCCTTCATCCAAGACGGACACCTTTTTTCCCCCCCAAGCCAAGCTTCCACGCTTTGGCCACGTTTATAATAAGTCCGAACTTCGTCGTGTGTGCACCAAAGGACGTTTCTAGCGCAGACGTCGTGGCGGCCGACCAGCCCTGACGTGCTCGTCAAGAGACGGTATCTTCCTTTTTCCGTCGACCTTGCCCCTTCAACGCGCTATACTCCCTTTTGGAGGGGGGGGGGGGGGGGGAGCGGCGGGGCGACGAAAAAACGCTCCGATTCAGCGCACTGAAGGCCCGCCGTTAAACTAGATAAACAAAGAATAAGGAACCCTTTGCCGCAGCTTTCACCTCCACTTAGCGGATGCGACAGGAGCGCGTGCCGTAAGTAGCTAGCGCTTCCATGCAAGCTCAAAGGCGTGGGTCGTTATTAAGCGGTAAACGACTTCGTCGCCGTCGCCTCTCGGCGGTGTCAAGGCTCCCGTCGTCGCTACCGAGTGCTATGCGGGCGGCTGTGCGATTCAAGCGACTGAATACGCGGCAGACACTGCTCAGACATAGTCGGTGGCAGCCCGCTGGCGGGGAGAGGCTCTACGGCCTTCCGTGCGCGACGCACGCATGTTGTGTCTTTCTCTCTCGTCCGCTCTTTTGAGCGCCTTTGTCGAATATGCCGCGGAAGTTTATCCGGAGGACGAACCGGTGCTTCAGTTCAACCTTGTCGGTCTTCGGCTTTCTTGTCTGTGGGTCTTTGATGAGAACTGTGTTTGCGAAATGATGAAAACTGTTCTTTTTCCTCTTCTGCAAACATTTATTTCGGGTTTCGTGCACTGTTGCCTGTTATCAGTTTTAGTTGCTGGGTCGCATTAGCGAGTTATAACAAAACCTTTACGGAAGACCTTCAGGTCAAGCTCTGCAGGTGGATATCTTCCCGGAATTTTGGAAAAGAACTGATTAAGCTTTAACGGTAAACACGTTTTCCTGTGATTACGATACATTGAAGTCTTAAAGCTGGCCTGATGAGTAAAATGCGTTTGATTGCGTTAATCTCTTTCCTTCATTTGTCTTCTTTCTGAAGATGTAGTTCGTGTCACAGCAGAAGGTGTCCCGTCAAAGATTTAGTGCTTGTACTCAAACAAATAAATTAAGGGTTCGTGAATAAAGGTTTAGGTATCTCTACGCCGGCCATATTGATGCCAGAATAGCCCGCAAGGCAGCTTCTCCACATAGCTAATCGTATCTAACCTTTACAGATACAAGCTACGTGCAAAGCAGGTATAGCTAGGCTAATGTGGAAAGCAATAACGGCGCGCTTCGACGTGCTTCCCGTTTTAAATACATACGGCGCAGAGCTTAACTCCATCTTTTAGGGGCGAAGCTCCTTAAGTCATGGGTCTGTCCATCCCTTGTGTCTCGTGGTACGTGACCGCCGCATGCTTTCGGAGATGTCGCAAAGTGGGCCGCGTTGTACGCGCAAGAAACGGCTGCAACCGGCAGCGCAAACTCGGCACCGGGAGCGCGAGCTTGTCTGTGTTCGCCAACGGAGGCGCGAGCGCACGTGCACTGCGAGGCGGAGATCACGCAAGAGATCACGCCACGAACGCAGGCAGTCGTTCTCGGAGATCGAACGAGACGCAAGGACCTTTGCTCGTTTCCTCTCGTCTTGTTCGGGCACAAGTTCGCCCTAAATAAAAGTTTTCTTTACCGTTGTGTCCCATCCTACGTGACAAATTGTGGTGGAGGTGCGGGGTAGTCCTCGATGGCGCGGGGTCTTTCACCAGGTCTGGGCATGGGAGCATTGACTCCGAAAATAAAAGTTGATTTGTACCATGTACGCACACAGTCTTACGTCTTTCTTAATGATGTAATGGGCGAACTTTCACGGGAGAGTTACGGTTACCGATGATCTCCCCCTCTCGAGCTTCGCCCCACTTAATATTCATTCCGTGGATATGGCGTGATTTTTTTTGCAGTTATGCATTAAATAATTTGTGTGAAAGGTAACTTGCAGTGCTGTGAATGCGCTGACACCGAAATGATCATACGGTTTATAGCGGAGGTTGCACTCACATTCTCTTATTTCTCGCATCTATGTCGCTTGTGATCACCGAATTTGATTCTCCGAAACGGCTGTAAAATTTCTATGAACAAAAAAAAAAAACGAAAAGATAAAATGGTGGCTTGGGTTGTATAGAGATTTATAAAATTCTGAAAATAAACAGTGCAGCGAGAAACCCACGATTTGGTAGAAGTACCGCAGGAGGTCGCTGATCTGCGGCTGCAAATGTTTCCCTGTCTTATTTAGCCATTGAGACAATGCGCGTTGATGCTTTGCATTGCTTGGGTCAACTGGCATTGCTATATTGCTGCGGGTGATGTACAAACGTGCAAGCCTCAAACTTTTATGCCCGGTTGCCCCACGTAGAATGTGAAGCAGCGGAGCACGTAGAATGTGAAGCAGGAGGAGCAGCGCTGTGCACGTGATGTTTTTTGACGCGCGAAGTATGTCTTTTGCCCACGAGGTACGCAATGATATATGGTCATTCAAAAACGTCCATCCTATATAGCATGGGTCCTGATTTCTGAAGGCGCCTGCGAATACTGCTCACCTAAAGGCCGTATTTTTTTATTTTTTTTATTGCAGTTCGCGTGTGCGTGTTCATTGAGGCATATGTAGGTATCGACCTGTACGCAATACTGCACATGTTGACATCATCCGTTCGCAACATCTCTGTCGCGCTCATCCTCATTTCTGGCTATTTTGACTCTTTCCTCTTTCTGCGCTTCTTAGCATACATACTTAGGGACGCGAATATTGAAACCTCCGTAATACCTTCCGCACATCCTCCAAGAGTTTTCAATGCGAGGCTAGGGTGCACTCGTGCGGGCTAGTGTTGGTATCGAACGCAGCGATCGATGAAAGTTTCCGCCGAGATGCGGGCTTCCCGACCCTCGGAGTGTAATAGCCTGTAACCTCTACCGCCATGTAGGGGTGGAGAGGAGGTTGAATTGTTTTCTGCTCCAGTTGCATGCAGGTTGCAAAGACGGGAATGCAGGGAGGAGTGGCAAACTTGGGAAGAGGGGGACGTGGAAAGAGTAGCCCTTCGCACACTACCATCCGTAGAAATCACCGTGCTTCGTTCTTCGTTCCGCCTTTGTGCTTTAACAGCCAGTAGTCGTGACCTTGGCTATCCCTTCTAACGGCGCTGCTCCTCCGCCGCTGCTGGGCGCAGCGGCTACGGCAGCGGCGGCCTCGGCAATGTCCTCCAGAAACCAGATCTCCCTTCGGCAGTAGCGCCGCAACCCAGCTGGCCGCCGAGGGAAATGCCCGACTCCTCCGGTGTAGGAAAAGACGGCCGTGCCCGTCTGCCTCCGCTGCCGATCCATTTGTTCGAAGGCACGCGCAACACGCGAAGGCACGTGCACGCGGGGCCGCCGATCGACCCACATTTAGCCTTGCTCGCGATTCTGCCCGCGGCTGCCGCAGAAAGTCCCGTATGGTCCTCCCCTCCAACACGCATCCTTTCTCCTACATTAGGCGCCTGCTGCGTAAGCGCAGTAGGCGGGGGCATCTAAATGCGCTCTTCTGATTGGCCTCTTCGGAGAAACGTCACCGGTGACAGCATGAAACAGCCAATGGCTCTTCTAGGAAAGAAAGCAAAAGCGACAAGCCGACAGGCCTTGTCATACTGTAGCGTCTGTCTGGCAGCGGTGGTCGCAGACCGCTTGGTTATTGTTTTTGTTGCGTGGGCCAAACCGACTTTAAACTGTACCTCGGCCAGCCTTAAAGGAAATTGCAGTAGCGTGGCTGCAGGCGTGTCAGATGAGGGGCAATGAACGGTGTCTTCGACCTCAAAGCCATTGTGAGCGTCGGTCCTTTGTCGGTTGGGCTTTCTTTGCGGCCTGTGAGGCGCGCGGTTAGTGAACGGCACGTGAGAAGCGGAGGCGCAACTACTGATTGAATACCAGACCATTCGACGTTTGGGCCGTTAAACCGTTATTTCTGAACCGATCCATGCATGTTCGCTCTCTCTTGGCGCAAATAGCATAGCCAATGGCTTAAGGGGAAAAAAGAAGAAGCAATGGCATTCGCAACGTAGCTCCCATTTATACCTGAACAGCGGGCACCAACTACAGGCTGCTACTGCTTAGGACCTTTCATTTACAGACAGCAACCGGCCACGCTGTTCGATCGTTTGGTTACGCAAGTCTGGGGATGTCACGTTTTTCGTCAACCTAACCAAGTAACGCGTGACTGCTGCTCACACAATCAGCCAATTTGTTGCCACAACTGCTTTAAATCTGCCACTGAGAAGCCCCTTTGAAGGCTTTTTTATGGCGCACCGTGTCATTGGCGATAACACCAAAGGAGCTGCTCTTGTGCTAGCGTGAAAGAAAAAAATCTTGAGTGTTTAACGGGCCGAAGCTAAACCTGGGCTATGAGGCGAGTCGTAGAGGGCTCCGAATTTATTCAACACACCTGGGGATCCTTAACGTTCGCCGAAATCTCGACACACGGGGTTTTAGTTTTCATCCTTCATTTGAAAAGCAGCCACTGAGGCCGAGATCGAATCCGAGTCTATGGGTTCAGCAGAACGTTTTTGCCACTGAGTAATCGGGGTGGGTCAAAGACCAAGCAGTGCGGAACTATGTCCAAAGGGTCGAACGATGGCACGAGCTCCTCTTGAAATTTGCGTACGAGTCGCGTGTTTGGCGTCGCACATCTTACAGGTGATACTTGCACACCGTGGGTACATCTCGTGAGACGAGCGATGTGCTAGCAATATGTGGGTCGCCTAAGCTGGAGAAAGGCTTAGCGCGTGCGTGGAGGGGCGCCAGCCATACTCAAACATTTACTTATCCTTCACAGCGCTTCGTATCATCGGTTCGTCCTGAATGGCCGTATCATTTGCGCTGTGCACGCGATACATCTGTGGGCCCGCTGTCGGCTAGAGGCGGTCAATGTGTTAGCAAACACTGGCACGCTGCCGGCTTTAAGCCGGTCACGGGGTTAGCAAACATTTGGGTATCTTGTTCGTCTCATTACTTTTTTTTTCTTTTTCGCAGGGGGATTTGCTGTTTGCACATGCGATGGGCCTTCCAAAGCGCGACCCGTATTTCGTTACTGTATCCTTTACCGGCCACCGTAGTATTTACTTTTCACAACACGGCATTTGTGCAGGCTCGCAGGAAATAAGCGCAATAATATAGATTGTGAGATTATTTTTTTTTACGATCACTCAATGTTACAGTTGCCTACTTAATACAATTTCCTACCGAGAAGTTCGCATAGACACTCTGTTCCCGCTTTCAATATTCCTGTATAGTGCGCCGTTGCTTAGAACGAATCAGTATCCAAATCTCGTACCAGAAAGATAGAAATCAAATTTAAGTTTTATGTCTAGAGATGTTGACATTTTAGTTGTACGAACAAATAATAACCGTAGGTTTGCACGGGCAAACCAAGAAAATGCGTGTCTGTAGATGCCGGATACCAAAAGAGGTATGCGCATGCGACAAAGAGTGTGCATGACCAACTTTTTATCCATGTGCATTCTATACCTCACACTGTTCCTTAAGCCTTTCTATTGTACATTATTCGTCATAGATGCAGCCAAAAACGACCGAATCGCGGTAGGAAAGCACGGTTGTTAAAGCGTCAAAAAAAAACTTTACGGCTAGAACTGCTGGTTTTTGCCCCCCCAAAAAATGCGGCTGATGAAATGCGAAATGTTTAAAATTCGTCGAGGCTTGTGAGACAAACATTTGTAAGCCTCAAGACTTAAGTTAGCTGGATTTTAGCTTTAGGTAATCAGGTACAGACACGTACACTTAATTACTGCCTCATGAACCAAAGAAGTGAAAGATTTAGATTTCCATGAGATTGTCTGACGGGCTGGTCAAATCATTAAGTATAGTTACTCGACACTAAAGTTTAAATTACGTCCATGTCGTTACCGGGGCGAGGAGAAGCCCGCAAAATGCAACAAATGTTCATGGACTGCGAAAAAGAGTGGGATTTAAGGAACCCCCTAGCAGAACTAAAAAGCACCTCGAATTCAAGAAATTGAGAAGTATATAAGCGTGTGGGGCATATGGCATAACCGGATTTTACAGGTACTGTAACACCGCATAAAATGGGTGAGAGATTTTCTCTTGGGAAGAGGTATCACTAATGGCTCACAATGTCACTAATGTTATAGTGAAACTTGCTTTGGAGGCATTGCCATAACGCCCGAAGGAGAGAAGGCATACTTAGGCAACTTAACCTTAGAGGTCGGCACTTTCTTTTATGTGAAACTGGTAAACACCGGAAAAACAAAAGTAAGGTGACCTTAACAATGAAAGTTAAAGTGTAGACGGGAAAATGACCGCAATGATTCTATTATAACAGCACTGCCTTCATCTCAAAAACAAACTGCGCGCAAATAAACGGGCAGATGAACACATGAGGACAACACAAGCGCAGTTGGGCTCACGTGTTCCTGTCCCTGTTAATTTGCGCGCAGTTGTTTGTTTTTGAGATGGACCATTACCGACTCGCCCAATTTTCAACCCTGTTAGCACTGTATTCAGCGTCGAGTGCGCGGTGTAAGGCCAACACTTATTCCCGTTCCCTATTCAAACATATCCGAAGGTACATTCACTGGAAAAACCCAGCGGAGGCGAAAAGCGAAAACGCTCGTGTGTGGAGATTCCGTAGCACGTTAAAGATCCCCGGGTGGTCAAAATTATTCCGGAGCCATCCACTACGACAAACACACCCTCTGGACATGCCCAAACATACAAAGCACCCTGAGATATTCCCTGCAACCGATTCCTGACACAAAGCGCCCTCCTTGCTGGGAGGCATAGGTCACACCCCCTAAGGAGCTCTAAGAGCGCTATTCGAACACGCTTGTGAACCACATTAAAAACACGCCAGGACTATAGATGAGTCCCTGTAACCCAACCAAGAAGCCGAGCAGTCCTTTGCACACAGGTTGCAAAATAAAGTTTCTCCTGTCTGTCTGTCTGTCTGTCTGTCTGTCTGTCTGTCTGTCTGTCTGTCTGTCTGTCTGTCTGTGTCTGTCTGTCTGTCTGTCTCATAGCCCGGGTGTAGCATCGGCTGAACCCCACAATTGATCAATAAAATCATCAAGCAAGAAATGCTGAGAAATAAACATTTCTCCTCCATAAACCGTGCACTTCCGCTTCAAATTTCTTTTATTCAATTCATTAACCTCGTTTTTCGTCCCTTAGGGGCACGACGTACCTATAACCCTCGGCGGATTGGCAGGGCCACGATACAATTGCACTAAATAATATCGAACAACAACAACAACAGGGTCAAAAGTGCGCTAGACTAGCTCACGGTGGCGGCGTTAGCGCTGTGGCAATGGCATGCCACAGCCACGCCGAGTGGTATTCCACCACGCTTGCGAAACTTCGTCGTTTGTCGAACGCATTGTCAGTCGGGGAGAGGGACATCCCCCGCAGCCTCTGGGTCACTTGTGAGAGTGGAGGAAGATGCCCCCCGAGAGCCCCGCGGCAAAGACTTTGAGAGAGCATCGATGAACCCCCTCTTCCGGGTCAATCGCTGGGGACGCGGAGGAGGCATCGGCGCTGGCATCGACGGGACACGAGTCGGAGAAAGACCGCTGATGACCCTGAGTGACGCCGAGAGGAGGACCGAGCGACGTAAGCATAGGAGAACGGAGGAAGCCGACGGAGCATCAGGGCCGCAGAAAAGGAATCGAGGAAGCACGCCGGTGATTGATTTGTTAGGCTGATATGTTAGACGATATTCAAAACCACGTGGTAGATTAACATGAGGGTAGTCTGCGCGAATGGAAAGCGCGTCGGAAACGCAACGCAAGCCAAATCGCTACGCGAGAGGAGAGAGAGAGAGAGAGAGAGAGAGAGAGAGAGAGAGAGAGAGAGAGAGAGAGAGAGAGAGAGAGAGAGAGAGAGAGAGAGAGAGAGAGAGAGAGAGAGAGAGAGAGAGACAAAACGAATCTTTTTCAAAGTATAGCCTTGTTGGGTAACGCACACGTTTCGCGAAGCTCTTCCGTCATGCAGCTCGGGCTTTCCTGCAAACCTACACCTTTGTAGTCGCTCTCTAAAAAGGAAGTTTTCTTGAATATTGGTCGCATGTCCGGCCAACAAGACCTTAAAGTTCTTACGACGTTCGATCAGAATGTCCGTTGTTTTAAAACTGGGTTATTTCGCCACTGTAAAAGACGCGTTACCCAGGAAAACGGCTGCCAGAAAAGCGTGGTCCAGGAGTCCAGGAAAGCGTTATCCAGGAAAGCGAGGTATATGACGGGGTCGTGGCACCACGAAAGTGCAATCAATTTTTTTGGAGTTTTTTTTTTCCTCACCATTTTTTTCCCTCCGCCAATGCGACACTGAGAATGATTCGTGTCGCTAACAGCTCAATTTTCAACGTGTTCTTTTTGTCTTTGTCAAAGTCTCCGTGAATCTTACTCGTTCGGTGCTGTTGCGCGGACCAGTATTTAAACTAACGTCAGTAAGGAACCAAAGAAAATATTTTGGTGGGTGCAGCAAGTTCCAAGCGAAATTCACACTTAAAGTCGCTGGTTGTGTACCTCATCTTTCCTAGGAAAATCTTTCCTGTCGGTATGTCGCAGGGGAAATGGGCAGCTGTCCCATTACTGACTATCGTTAACAAAACCACTGAGAACAATGCACCGCGATCCGTCAATATCCACCCACCCCTCTGAAAAGGCGTGTTGCATACTAGGTATTTTGTCGGACACGCGAGCACCGACCAACCTTATCTGTTAATCGCGAAATTGGTCAGGGGCATTGCCGCCACCCACGAGCACCGACAATTGGTTTTTAGCGGCCAGACGAACAAGCGCAGCGCTTTAATTTACTTCGTCTTTGTGCGAAATGCGGCGCGGCGAGAACGCAGAGGTAAGCTGATATGTGCAGGCGTTGTCCATGGCCGGTTTGGGTAGCGAACCGCGCCCAGTCTGGGCGACCTTATAAGTATACTGCACGCCGCATTCTTTAAGTATACACGGCCGTTCCACGGGGTCCTTCGAGCATTGTCTTACCAGGGTGAGAAGTTAGCAAGGCTGCCCTCAGCGCGATGAAGGTGTTGCGGCGGCAAGGAACAACGGTGTGATAGCTGAATCGCGTGGTTTTGCTGGGCTGGACAACGGGGTGTAACGGCACGACTTGCCGCCACAGTGCACGCTGTGTGGTCTTGCCTATTTATGATGCGCACGCAACTGCAAAACGCGGCAATAACGCAGTGCGCGTGGTTTTAAACTTTCATTAGGAAGATGAACTTTATTACGTAAAAGATGTTACTGTTAGTTACTTTGGAAACCATTGCAAAACTTAGCAGCAAAAAAAAAAAAAAAGTTCGCAGCACTCTGCTGCCCCAGTCTTCGGGTGCCACGGCTTGATCTTACTGCTGTTCGTCACTTTCGAAACCATCGAAAGACTCCTCAAAGTCTGTAGCAAAAAAAAAAGTTCGGCGCACTCGTCTTCCAGTCCGTCCCGGTCTTCTGACACCACGGCTCCGACATCTGCCAGCCCGCCGTGCAGGTCGCCGTCCTCGGAGCCATCGAGTGCGTTTGCAATGCCGCACCCCTTAAAGCAGCGCGCCACTGTTTCCTCCGGTACAGCAGCCCACGCCTCGGCAACAAAATCAAGGACCTGCTGCCGCGACGGCTTCTTAAAGTTGCCTTTTGGCGTGGTTTCGCCATCGCAGGGAGTTCGCGGAAGTCCGGAAGGCGCTTACTGCTTCCGCAGATTCCTCGGGCGTCCTCTGGCTCTCGTTCATGGCGCGGCGCATTGCAACGCCGAACCGCTGCTTCCACCTGCTTATGTAGTGGCTGGAAGCTACAAAGTTACCCAACTGCATGCTGTTTGCTATTTTCACAGCCTCTTCAGACAGCAGCCGGTTGCTAACGGCGCGTCCCGCGCTTCTTCCGCGCTCTAAGAACTCGAACAGCGCATCGTCCACGTACTCGCTGAACACTGGGACGCCGTTGCTTAGCTTCCGTCGAAGTTTTGCTTTTCCGAAGTTTTGCTGCAGGAGATTGTCGAAATTCTTCACCCATTCCCGTATGCGCTTTCGGTCGAGCTTGAACTGTCGAGAGGTCTGGTGCACGTTTTTCCCGTGCTCTCGGTGCCATCGGATCACCTCGATTTTCTTTGCAACTGTGTAGGAATGCATGACCTACCACCGCCAAAACAAAGTAACAAATGGCGCGTAGCGTTCGGTTGAAGCAGGATTGGATTGGATTGGATTCTTAGACTGGCTCCGGCAAGCCAGTGTTGCCTGCACGCGGTGCGTGATAACTGCGCGGAGGGAGGGGGGGGGGGGGGCGCTTTCCCGGAACAGCGCGGAAATTTGAAATTAGCACTGAAGTGGTGGGGGCGCTTGCTCGGAGGGGATGGGTGGGGGGCGGGTGGGGGCGCTTGCTCGGAATTTTACGGTAAGTGCAGAGCACTTTAGGGGCTCGCCTTGTCGTCGTAGCTTGTTCTCTGTAACGATGTATAGCGACTGCCGGAATCAGGCGGCGCAGCGAAATAACGTGCCTAAGTAGAGCCCCACTGCGTAACGGCGTAACGAACCCAAACAGGGCGTCAATAAACAAGGGGGTTATATAGTCATAACCACTCGAAACTCCTGAACCGCTGGTGCTTCTCATACATCTCCCTGTTATTTAGCCCTAAGAAAACTGCAGGTACATTTGAGGCAAGATCTGTGTATATAACCAGCAGTCCCCGCGTCCATTTAGTTAGAAACGCCCGTTGGGTTGGTTTTTACAATAGTAAGTAAAAAAAGTGACCGCCAAAACGAC
Organism: Haemaphysalis longicornis; assembly: GCA_013339765.2. Classification (NCBI taxonomy): domain Eukaryota; kingdom Metazoa; phylum Arthropoda; class Arachnida; order Ixodida; family Ixodidae; genus Haemaphysalis; species Haemaphysalis longicornis. The sequence goes on along the minus strand of CM023451.1, from coordinate 183,115,630 downwards.
GTGTTCGAAACTGCGCTAAACAACGGGGATATGCATGACAAAAGCAAGCGGTTCAGTAGTTTCGAACGGTTATGACTATATAAACCGCTTGTTTTTCGAAGCCTCTGCTAGGGTCAGTTACGCCGTAACGCCGTGGTGCTCTACTTGGTTTCGTTATCTCGCTGCGCCGCCTGATTCTGGCAGTCGCTATACCTTGTGACAGCGAACGAGCTACAACCTCAAGGCGAGCCCCTAAAGTGATCTGCACTTAGAAGAACAGAACTCCTGTTCAAGCTGCTCCAGGCAGGGGGCGCGCGAACACTGCTAAGGCGGGAAATTTGAATTGCATTGGACAAACCTCCGCTCAATTCATCAAGAGAGGAGTGAGAGAGGGAAGCGAAGAGCATGATGTGGGGTAGCGGCGCCACGGCCCATGATCGCGAATCACTGCCCTGCACGTCCGACAGCTTTCACGTTTACTGGAACGGCTTTAATTTTTTTTTTACTAGAAGTATTTTAACAAAATGTTCGAAATATCTTGGTCGTGTCGATTTATTCGTTGCCCTTCCAACAGGCTTCGAATTCATTCAAACTAGAGTCACGATTATATGTGTGGAATAGTGAATTTCATAGAGCCAGGGTGGGTGTAGGAACAGGGTGTAAACAAAAATGTTCCCTTCACTGGCCATTTACGGGACTCTTAGAGGGCGCCACGTCCTTCCTTTTTCCTGTACATTATAGCACCAGATTTTGTTCATCACTGGTCAGGTTGGACAGGAAAATTGCTTTTGCATTTGAATGGCGCTTCAAACAAGAAAATTATTGCCTCGATATAACGTAGTCCTCAGGATAAAAACTGGGCTTCGTTATAGCGCACACTTCGCTATAAGCAGATAGCATTTGCTCCCAGTGCACTGCAGGGGGGACCGAGAAAAGCTTCGAATACCGCGAGCATTCGAATAAATCGATTTTGCTAGAAAGAAGGTTTGCTGCATTTTAACGCGCACACTCGCAGCCCACGGTGCAACGATAGCCCGGACTACAGGCCCCCGTCGCCCGCTTTCACGGGGCACAAAAGGCCCGCAGCGGCTGGGTGCACGCGTTGCCGCTCACGCGCAGAACGCGCTCGCGCCTACCTACTTCGGCGCCGCCTCAGGGACAGCCGCTTGTATCTCACAGCAATCGAAATGTGTTAGCTATCGGCGCCGGGCCGAGTGCTTCACGAACGCCCGCCGACGGACGTCAATCTCAAGGGCGCTGCGGGGTCCGCGCACCCCGCACACACCTGCGCGCACGCGAACCTGAAGAATGGCCGGCTCAAAACGGGGACACGAGCGCGCTCAGGCACGAGTGAGGTCCGTGCATACCTCACAGGCCTAACGGCGAGGGCCGCCCAATGCAACCGGGACCTCCTCAGTCATTTGTAAGGACCCTCGAACGTAATAGATGACCGGGCAGGGCTCCCCCGGCAGTCATCGTCTTGTTGTAGTCCGGGGGCCTCGGAAGGCAACGAATAAGAGTTCCAATCGCTCGTCACCTGTTGCGGCGCGTTGTAGATCGCTCGCCCGCTTTGTGTAATCCGCAACCACCCACTCGTCGTCGAAGTCTTCGAGCGGCGCGGGAACGATTCGCGCCATCAACCTGTCTCCCGCCGCGCGATATGGCCACAAAGTATTTTGTGAAGGGTTGATAAGACCTGAACGGTGTGCCGTCTACGACGCCCGGCTATTATTTCCACTTCGGCGAGTATCTTAGATTGCTAGTTTATGCATCCGAGACGACTGAAGGACGCCCTTGATGCATGCTTTCAGCAATGCGTGTGGGGCGTCTGGGCTGTACGTGGCGTATACGTGGCTGTTTCGCCGGCTTCTACGTGATCACTGTCGCTTATGCCAGTCTTTTAAAATAGGTAGAAAGTGTCAATACTGTCGTTTATTGCACGCGAAAAAAATTAAAACAGTGAATAGGTGGCTACGCTGTAAATGTCCGGGTTCGCATCCTTAACCTCAATTCTCCAGCTGCTTACCCCATGGGGTTTGTAGAATGAAACTGCTAGTACGTGCATTTGTGAGAACTAGTACCATTTCGTGAGTTGCGTGACTACCAGAATAGATGGTCGCAGTACACATTTTATAATTGCTCATACTTATCCTTCTTTCGTTTTTGAAAAATTTTTTTCACTGCCTCCAGTCCTGCACCCACTGTCACAGAGCTACTCCGACATCCTTTATCACTACAGAGCTTCCCGCAGGGCTCTACCGTCCCCACATCCATCCCTAGGTGTGGCCGACGCACACATTTGGCGACGACTCCAGACCGAGACTTACCACAACCACACCTTCCTCCATTGGATTTCCCCAACCGCGTACTCCCCCAAGTGTTCATACTGCCCCGGCACCCCAAATACAACGAAAGTTCGTCATTTGGTTCTGGGCATGCGTGTTGGGGGTGGGAGGGGGGTCTTAAGCCATGTATGATGCGGTTATCTTTGCTGATTTTTCGCCATTCGTGCGCTTCAAAGTTCATTTTGAGGTTTTGTTGTTACGATTTTTTTTTGTTTTTTTTTTTCGGCTGAGTGCGCCGAGAACTGTGACGCATTGGGGGCGTGGCGATTGGGTGCTTGGGCATTTAAAGCTTTGAATTGTGCAATAATAAACTAGTTGCGAGTCTGCGCTTGTGACGTCATCATGTGTTCTTGTACCCGTTTATTGGCGCGCAGTTTGTTTTTCGAGATACCCCAAATACAACGACTCATTTGGTTTGGATGTGCCCTGCCAACCCCCACCCCGACAACCTCACATTCTTGAGCAGCGGGAGAGCTTGCTGCGCAGTGGCCAGCTCGTCGCGGATCAGGGGTTCCTTGTGACGCGCGCCCTGGGCCGCCTCAGCGCAGCGTGGACTACCGGACTAGGATGTTCGGCCCACCGCCTACGGATAGCACTCAATGCGATAATAATAATAATAATAAAAAAACGTTTCCCACTCCACACCACAACGACCTGCAAGGCAGAGCGTGATATCGTCTTGGCCCTTTGGCGCTACTCAATCACCCGTAAAGTACTTTGTTTTCACGCCTCTCACGATGTTCTGGAAGACAGCGATCTAAACGACCTGTTCAAAACTGACCTACTGTTATAATAGAGTCACGCCGCCACCCGCGCCACGCGATACCCCTGGACACCACTTTCCCACCCTTTCAAGTGCGCGATACCAATCTCCGGGTTTTTTGTAGAAGCCATTAGCATTTTCATTTTCTTGCTCGTTCTTTGCGTCGCACGGTTTTCCTTTTTATCTCCCCCGCAGCAAACTGCAGTGCTCGCAGTGCCGGCGAATAATGGACGAGTCGCGGCCCACAAAGGCGCTCGAGTGTGGAGCATAGGCGGCGTTATGTTCTGGGTCAGCCCGAGGAGGCGCCTCCGCCTTACCTAGCCGCTGACGCCGCGCCGAGGACGACGAGGAGGAGGCTATTTATTACGAGGCGTTAGAAGGGGTGCTCTATGGGAGCGCCCGCTCTTCCTTCGCTTCTTGGACAGAATAAGCGCCTGTTTGGCCGGCACACTCCGTAGTTGAGCGCTGAACATGCACGGACGCTGCTTGGAATAGCAATAGCTGACTGAAAGAGATGTGCCGCCTGTTTCACTTGGGTGACGTACAATCCCGGATGGGCACACACAATAGCTTGGGGGACTGAAAACGAAAGCTGTTACTGCGTGCAGTGCTGAGTATACACAGTTTGCACTTATTCGTCCTTGGAATGTTTATTTTATGATTGGACAGTGTTGGTGGCGCTATAACTGGCGCAGTCGACGGAACTACGCAACTGCGCATGCGCCTCGTGGTTCGGAACTATTATTCAGTTTTAAAGTGTGGAGATGTTTATAGCTACAATTGTGTAAAGCGGAACAACCAAGAAGGTGGGTTTGTGTTACGTATGTCATAACGCCTCTAGCAGGCCTCGACAATACAGCACGGGAAGAAGAATTTGCGCAAAAAATTTGCAGCGGCTTAGCTCGGCTATGCCAGGATATACGTAGCGTGAGCTAAGGTTCAGCTGGTTATTCTTAGGTTTCCTGATTGTCTAGGATTAGCTTGATTATCATGCTTACTGCTGCTAAAAGGATTTCAAATCCAATCCAATGCAATCCAATCGCGGCGGCGGCGGCTCCGGCGCGCCAGCTGTGCGCCGTGAGGCGCCACTTCTCCTCGCGCATGCGCTGCACGGCTCTCCAGGATCTGCGCGAAACTGCTCAACCTCGGCCAGTGTAGCTCACGCTACAAAATGTAAGAAACCTGTTCCCATGCTGAGCAATGAAAAAAGGAAGAAAAGTGTAAATAATTAAGGGACCGGCTGCTACGGTTTAGGTAGGTGTCAAACTTTGGTTGTTAACGCGACTTAGTTGCAAGTGCCATCTAATGAAGTGGAAGAGATTGTCGCATACCAGCTAGTTAGGATCTTTGACGCATACCATACGTAATGCGTACGGGCCATTTCTGCGTTCCACTTCCGTGGGAAATGCGGCCGGCAAAAATAGGTGAGCGCGTTATCCATAGTGTTCAGTTGTTTCTTGCTCAGACCGACACGTCCCTCCCCCCATCCCCCTCCCCCCACCCCCAGAAAGAAAGAGATAGTCCCCGCCCACACATTCCTCTGTTCAGAAGAGAATTCGGTATGGATAACGGTACCAGTAACATGTGATTGGACCAAAGAAATCTTATTTGTGCTTCGACAAGCTGAATGAAATACGTCGCCACCTTATTGCGTCATGTCACAACGCGGACCACACTGTTCAACGGCAACCTTAAGCTCGGTATTGAATTGGTTCGAGCCTTTTTGGTCGCAGTAACCATGCATTCAGGAGCAATACGGTGAAGAATGCACATCGCTATGTGTACGAGGGCTCTCTTTACCGCTCTGACAATGCCCGCTCTCTTTACCGCTCTGACAATGCCCCCACAACCCATTCCCCCCATATCCAGACGGCGAGCACTGGGCGAGGGCATTGGGCAGCTCGGATTCGGTGGTGCAAGATGCCATCGTCGCCCGGGCTGCCAAAGTCACCGGGGACCTTCCTCCCTCGGTCACCACCCCTCCCACGAATTAGCCCTTGCGGCATCTCTCTCTCTCCTCTCTCATCTATCTCTCTCTCTCTCTCTCTCCTCTCTCTCTCTCTCTCTCTCTCTCTCTCTCTCTCTCTCTCTCTCTCTCTCTCTCTACCGCAATGCTCCTAAATGACTGGCCATTGTGACGACAGTGGCAACGTAGTTCAGTCTCACCAGTGGGTCCGCATACCAATGGTTGTTTCTTTGAGTGTACTCGAATGTTTTGTTCTTGCTCACACTGAGTGTGGGGAAACAAATTACCATTCCTTCCTAAAGAAAGCTGAGGGAAGCGCGAAAGCTAGAAGCCCGTCCAATCGATCGTAAAACCTTCAAAGACCGAAATCACAAACGAATAACGGACCATTGCGACGATTTCCCGCGCAATAAGTAAGCACATCCACGAGCGATCTAAATATATACCGATACGTGGTTTATGGTATAAAGGTACACTACTGTACTCATTCTTCATGACCGATGCGTATAGTGTCTTATGGAGAAACAATGATTTTTCGCAATTTTCGAGTAACCGTTTTGACACCACGGAAACCCGGTTTCACGCACCCGCTGTGTGTACAGCGATTTTATCGGAGCTTTTCGGTCGACCAACCTATCTGGGGGGAAATGCATTTGTTTTTTGAGAGATTGATTGATTGATTGTAGGGTATAAAACGCGCCGACGAAACGAAGGCGATGAGGCGCGCCGTAGTGGAGGGCTCCGGATTAATTTTGACCACCTGGGGATCTTTAACGTGGGCCAAAATCTCGTACACAGGGGCATTTTTGCTTTCCGCCTCCATCAGAAAAGCGGCCACCGCGGCCGGGAATCGAACCCGCGACCTCGTGCTCAGAAGCGCAACGCCTTAGCCACTGAGCAACTGCGGTGGGTGTGTTTTTGTGTGTGTGTGTGTTGAGAGAGAACGCCATCGGTCCCACCAAGAAAGCTTTCGCTTTGAAATAACTTAATATGAGTTGCGAACGCGACAGCATTCCTAAATTGAGCGCTGATGAGTGTCCAAGGGGAACTGCTGGGCAAGATAAATTACGCATAACCAAATATTACGAAAGACGAACCGACGGAAACCTCCAAATTGCCGAACCTATATAACCGTAAATACACGTGTACCGTTTACGCCCGTTTACCGGGCGGCCGCATTTCCCGCTCGAGCTGCCTCCGTTGCTCCATCCGGCCAGCTTACGTTACGCAAAGACAACGTCCGCGCACCTGAAAGGGCAAATACTCCTTCCAATCTGCAGAAACCCGCGTGCTCCGCAGGGTAACGATCCCTCTGGCACGCACGCGGGCGGACCAAGCAAAAGCGGCGGCACCAGCGCAAGGTCCCTGGGGTGTGCCATTCGCTTCCTGATTACCCACGCACGACGACGAAGGGGACGGCGACCGAAAGCGACGGTAGCGGCGCGCGGCCTGCATTCTCGTGTATGTACTACACGCAGCCGATTCGGCGCGTACGCCTACGCTCACTTGCGGTAGGCTCGCATACGAGCGCGCTGTGTGCGCGCGCCACAGAAGGAGAAAGCTGCGCGCAGCTTCTTCCGCCGTCACGAGGCGTGACATCTTCATTCTCTCGGGGATGATCGACTGCGGGAAGTATTGGTGCGCCTCCGAGGAAGAGAAGTAGCGCTGGGCGGCTGTACGCTTGTGTGTCGCCGTCAGTTCTGCGCTGTCACCGCACGACTGCGCGCGGCGCCAACCGCCATGTGGGTACACGCGGCGCTTAGTAACGTGTATATATACTGAACAGAACGAGTTGCTCGCTCTCTCGGTGTGTCGCGAAGAAGCGAATTGTGAACGAGGAAAATTCGCTCCCATCCAGGATGCTACTGCGACGGTGCCGTTTGTGCAGATTTGTTTACAGATGCACGAAGTTCTGCGTGGTGCAACTTACACAGAAGAAAACGTCTGCCGCCAGCGCTCTGATGTTGTTATTTTCTTACTCGAAAGTCTTATGTGCCCCTTGAGCCGGAAAATCCGGTGGTGTCGTTGAACGTCCACAGGGGGTTCCACTGAAAGCCTCGCGGAGCGCAGCGCCTGGGTAGAACCCGTAACCGCACGTGAGGAGAATAGGGGCACTGCGGTCACGGGGAAGGCCGATTCAGTGGAAGTAGTTGTGTGAAGAAAGGGCGAATGAGTTTATATAGTACAGAATGAAATAAAAAAAAATAAAAATCTGGACATTTAAGCCTGCTTACGTATCACCAGGGGAAGCCATAGCAGGCCTTTTGAATTGGAGACTTCCGACATTCAGAGTGGAGTACGGTTTACTTCCGTTGTGTATGTTGCTTACACAGTGTGGCAATAAAAGCTGGAAAGTGCTATTTGCTTGGTCGTGATTATTTTAGGTGGTTAAGGAATATTGTTTTTGGTCTGTTATGTTGACTTTTGCTTTCTGTATTGCCGGTCTAATGAAGCGGCAGTCACTCCTTATAGAGTATTAATTCGCATGGAACCACACATCGTCTTTTAGCATGAACGGTTAATCCAGAGGGGAGCATTTGCGAGTATGAACATTGAGTCTTGACAGCATGAACTAGTCTAGAGGGAGTAATGACAAAGATTAACGATTAAAGAGGAACAACGGTTCGTCTCCAGTGGACTAACTGGGGAGACTAAAAGTTGATCTGCAAAGGAGCAAGATTTGGTATTTATGGTGGACCAACAGCTGAACCCTGAAGGGACAAAGTGTAGAGAATCTGACAGTTAGTACCCGTGCCGTTGGTCACAAAAAGGACTACTTTCACCTTCAAAGCACGTCAATAGTCTTTGGTGCTCCGAGGATTTTTTGAGTACTCATTAAGTGTTTTTATGTAGACTCAACGAGGGAGCCTGTCTATCCGTCTGTAACAAACTATGTGTCACACATGTGCCGCATAAGGAAACGCTACTACTACCCGCCGCGGTGGCTCAGTGGCTAAGGCGTTGCGCTGCTGAGCACGAGGTCGCGGGTTCGATTCCCGGCCGCGGCGGCCGCTTTTCTGATGGAGGAGAAAAGCAAAAACGCCATGTGTACGAGATTTCGGCGCACGATAAAGATCCCCAGGTGGTCAAAATTAATCCGGAGCCCTCCACTACGGCGCGCCTCATCGCCTGCGTTGCGTCGGCGCGTTAAACCCCACAATCAATCAATCAGGAAACGCTACTAATAATAGGCCCTAGGACCTTCACACTTTGATATAAAACTGATTAAAGTTTCGCTGGACAAATGTGGACATAAAAAAAGCTGACTTCTATCCTACTGCGACATTCGAGCACTTTTTTTTCTTTATTGCGCCATTTCGGCACAGTCGACGCAGTTTGGATTCTGAGAGGTGGGAATGGCTGTGCAAAATTAGACAGAAAATGCGCTCCTCCATCTAACGACGACGACGGTTAAACGCTAGGGAAAGCCATGGAATCCCAGTATCAGAAAAAAACTAGAAACCATGATAGCAGTGTAGCAAACCGTCCTGATAAGAAATATCTTCTGGGTATGATAAGGTAGTGGGATGTATGTCCGCTTGCTTCTGAGTTGATTAGTTTGAGGTTGAACTTGATTTTGGAAAGCTTTGCGTTCCCCCATCGTTGTCATTTCGACAAACAGACGGTTGATTTTTATCGTATCAGACCTCCTGCATAGATACTAAAAAAGGTCTTCTCAGCTAAGCATTGGTGTATAAGCGCAAAGCCAACTTTAGAGGTGCTTCAGTTTGTAACGTTCAAAGGGGTTCTTTGGAGGTTTTTTTAATGAAAGGTCCTAGGAACTGCCTGCTTTGGTATAAGACTGCTTATATGACGACTGAAAAAGATGTATTCCTAACAATGTATATGTGTGTAGTACTGAAGCCGAGTTTAAGAGTGCTCGGTGTATATGAGAGCAGCTTGAGCATTTATTCGACAACACCGACTTAGGAGTTTCTGCATTTTTTGTCGATGTCGTTCGGTTAAAACCATTGCAGGAGCGGCAGAAGTTCGACGAGCTTGATGCGTTTTGTTAATGTCGGTTCCGTAGCTCAAGATAGCACGAGTGTGAAACAACGCCAAAAAGTTTTGTCGTCTTCTTCCAGGGTCGATGATCGTGAAAACCTATCAAGAAAACAGCAACGAAAACAAACAATACGCTTGTTTGTATCAAGGTTGGTCTTCCTCAAAATTACAGCGTGCGCGTTTCACTGTTTCTGCTTAGGATGCGTATCGACAAGTAAGTACAACGGCATATTGCGACATGGTGATCTGTCATAGCGCAGTGCCGTTTTCTCATTCCGGCTTTTCATAAAGAACAACACAAATGGTCAAGATGAATAAAGAATGCGCTTTAAAGAACGAACTGTGCACCGAAACTTTCAGTGGAGCAGTCTTTTTCGCGCAAGGCAATGCTAACATTGAAACAGGTCTACCGAAGAAACATGCGATCCTATTGCAAATTTGGCGGCAATTGTCAAGCTTAATTCTTTCACTGCGAGCAGTACTATCGATAGTATAGCTCGGGTATGTACGCAAATACGGCTGCTACATAACACGCGAGCATCATGTAAAATGCCGAGAGCAAGATAAAGCCTACTGGTCCTCCGACCGTTATTACGGTCACTATTATCTTCCTTCCATTCCAACAAATAACCCAACCCACCCTATAGCTGAAAAGTTCCAACAAAAACGTTTCAGTGATAGCCATCGCATCAAAATACAATTTCCCTATATTTTGATTTATTCATCTCCATTGTTCTTCCTTGAATACAGCTTGCGTATACGCAGTGGCAAATGTCTGATAATAAAGCAAGCGTGCGAGTCAAGGGGGCATACATAGCACTATTAGAAACTAATAAACTTCCTAAAGTCACGCTACGACGAAAAAAAGGCGAAAGCATAAATCTAGCGGTTTCAAATACGATTCTCGGACGTCCATCCAAGCACGATATGTACAAGGTATCCATATCTGTCCCTCCCCTATGTGAAAACACCCACGAACATCGATATCGAAGGCGCGGCGCTACAAGCCTTCATTATTTCCCGTTATTTGTTTCTCATTTGCGAGCGGCGGCATTGGCCGTTGTTCGGACTCATTGGAAAATGCACGCATGCACGCGTATATGCGGTGGAGGGGCGTGCTCGCGCGTTGTTTGATAAAAAAAAAAACACTGGACAATGACCGCGGGCCACATAGCCACCGGCTCTCGCGCGTGCGTGGCTCACGCCCGTGCCACTTCCAACTAGTTCGGTGATCGCGCCCAGCAGCGGAGGCGCCGGTGGTGAAAACGGCCGAGCCATGGCTCGCGCACCCGTGGCAGAAAGAACAATGCGGGCAGTTCGACGAGGGCGAAATTTCCCCAGGCTCGTGAGACTCTAACAACCGCCGCCGCTGCTGCCTGGTGGGAACTCTCCGTCGGCTTCCTTTCTCTGTTTTCTGTTCCAACAATCCTCGGAAAAAAAGAGAAAGAAAGAAGCAAGAAAAAAACGAAACGAAACGAAAATTAGGCCGGGAGGCTTTCGTACTTGAACCAAATATGCGCGCTCGCGCGCGTAGTGCAAGGCGCCGCTTTATCTTGCGCTACGAGTGGTGAGGTGTGCGCGCGTGTGTGAGCAAATACGCGGCCGGTTAGAGGCGTGATATATAGGCGACGTGCTGGTCAGCGCGTGCGTATCGTGGTTCTTGTTTGTACTGCGGTCAGGCCGTTTGTGTATGCCGAGGGGCAACGTGTACTGAGGGAGACGGATTGCGCGGTAGGTTGGCGGTGGTTATACGACCACACCCTTTACATGCCCCCTTCTACGTAAGCACACGCCGGCCGAATGCTGGCCGGCTAGACGGAGTTGTCGTTTATCTCGCGTCGGTCTGGAGGCCGCGGCGTACGTGCGCCGGTGTTGGCATATTTACACGTTTCACGTGTATCCACGATTTGGCTCGGTTGCGGAGCAAAACGTGCCCCTTGGGTAACAGCCGCTTTAGGAATGCGTGGGAATGGGCACGATTTTTTGTCGGTGCACGATTGCGTAATAAAACTAAGCCGCTTGTTGCCACGGCGGGGAGAAGTGGATTAGTTGTACTCGGCGGCGACGTGTGACTGATAAGAAGGCGCCGCACCCGTTGGGGTGCGATGAAACCGTGCTCCTGCAAGCAATGTTAACGGGAGAAAAGAAGTGTACGGAACTGCGCTTTCGTGACCCACCTGCATTGGCCTACCGCGACGCGGTATGCTGTCTAAGAAATGTCCCGGAGTCTGCAAACCTTCAGAGCACAGAGAACGTAAATCACTGCGATTAAACGAACCCTGCAACACTTCTTTCAACTTTTTTTTTTTGAACTCCTAAATACTTGCAGAACGTAGTGACCCGACACACCCAGTGCTTAGATTAGGGGGTCGCAAAGTACCTCAGCCAAAAATTACTGCTATATGCTCATCAGATAACTTGTAAACTCGCTCAAAAGATTTTTCTCTCTTTCCCGGTCTTGACGCTCTTCGACGGCTCGAATTACGTCGCTGAGGCAATGTAGCGGCTGTTGGCCGGTTTTCCTCCAGTTGCTGCAATGAACGCTTTTAGATTTAGAAATAACGCCACAAATAAAAATAAACAAATAAAAGTAAAATAACAATATTAAATAAAATAAATAAAGCCACACACACAAAAAAAAAGCAGAAACGGAAGGCGTATCTGGTGCGACGAGCAGCAAATCACGCAGTGCCGCTCTGTGCTGGCGATAACTAGCTTTCGCAGTGCTTACAGGCGCGAAGGAGAGCGTAAAAGCGTTTAGCGAAAGTGTTGCAGGGTCCCCTTAAAGTGGTTACATTTTTTTTTTTTGGCCAATGATGAGACCCAGCATAAGATTTGACCCGAAAAATGAGCTCTGCGCTGCGATATCACGTAATGTGAGCGTGACGATTGGATTTTTGCATTTGCATTTGCGCAGATTTAGGGCGAAATCATTCACCAGGCTCCCTTATTTGCCAAATTTGTTCCAGTGGACACCTCTCCTAGTCATTCGGGCGGACTGTGGCAGAGGGGATCTACGGACATGATTTAGAGGGATACCGTCCGCCATGTTGTCCTGAAGACCGAGGCTCAAGTGAGCAGGACGTTGCGGGTGCAGGTGCATGCTGAGGCGAGCGGAAATAAGTTCGACAGGAAATGCAAAACGTCTGGGGGACGATGTTCGGCTAATCTGTAGGCGTGCCTACACTTCATTGGCCTCCCTCGCCACAAATCGCTCGTTTGGATCGCTTACAACTCTTATACCATCTGATAATGCTCAATCTTTCCACATCCACAGCCAGCGCAACATTCAAGCGATCGAAACATAGATTAATGGTTCACTACACAGAGCGATTTAAAATAACTGCAACAAGCCGGGCCACACCTCGAGTAAAACACAATGGGCTGAATACTTTTCTCGCAATTATAACACTGCACGGACCTTTCTTCGGTACGTTTTCTTTTTCCCGCTCAGGGGGTCAGTCTACCACAGGCCTGTACCGCTATTGCGCCCTTTAATTAGTCTCTCGAGGTCAGCGGCACCCAGCGGCGATCGCTAAGTGATCACACAAATTGCGGGGGTCGTTTGAGAAAGGACACTAATTACTCCCCAGGTTAGCCACTCGCACCAGCGAAAGGCGATTACATCGGCTGCATGGTTGGCACGGAGGGAAAGAATTGCTACCGAGGGCGTCGGTTACAGCGCAAGTTCGTGAGCCCAAGAGGCACGTATAGAGCTAGCAACTCCAAACGGCTTTTCGCGCACAGATTATAATACTCGGGCGCCGTAGCGGCAATGCCAGGACATGCGACAAAGTCAAATGCCGAGCGGAAAAAGAACAACAATGAAACAAGTGTGAGAACGGCGCCAATTACTGTGCACCGACCCTGAGAGACAAACTACGCCAGTATACCGGTATATCGGTAGCTCTCGCGTTAATTTGCAATGCGCGTGTCGGCTCATAGGAAATCCGTGTTTATCTTTTGCCCCGCCAGTGTTGCAAGGACGTTCGTTAAATGACTAATTTCGGTAGTTAGCAATTCGATCGTTTGATACAGATGATCATGACGGCTCTTATAGAAATGCGGAAATCATAAACTCGGTTTCAGACTGGTTTTTCTTCCGCGGCTTCCCGGCATGGTATCGCCTTATGGTATAGATTACTGAGGCAGTGTACTTCTGTTTATTGAGGCAGTGTACTTTGAGATTATTGAGGCAGTGTACTTTACCTGCAGTAACCTCTCCTTATAGCGAAATCACTTTTTTTCGAAATCTTGCTTCATTCGAAGTTTTTACGGTCCCAACTGAAGAACACGGCAAGGAAATCATCCCCGATTTTTAATATAGTATCGCTTATAACGAAGTCAGTTTTCCGTCCAGAGGAATGGAAACTTACTTTGTTATAAGCGATACTTAGTAATGTCTGGGATCGTGCCAACGGTGACAGTTTCCAGGTTAGTTTCTTGGCACTGAAATTCGACTGAGGGTACTTATCAGGATCGTTTTGTTGGCATGCAATGGTACAACTTCTATCAATGAGCTTCATCAAGCGCGAGTTACGAGTGTGGCAGCGAAGTTAGTGGTCTTCTGTAGCAGTACGTTGTCCCTGCTAGCAACAAATGCGCATCGGAAAGCGCCTGCCTTCTTATGCACCCCCACCCGAATTCCCCGAAGTAACGGAAACGTGGGTATCCAAGATGATAGCTTCCAAGACTGAGAACTTATTCCCCTGCGGTTCAACATCAATGCGTGGCTTGTTTGCTACGACGCATGCTTAGAGGAGAATTCCGACGTCGGGGCACGAGAAGGCAACTGGGCCACACTTTAGAGGCTACTAAACACACGCAACGTATCGAATGTGCGGACCGCGTGCTGTCCGCAGACATTCACAATTTGGGCTGCTTGTGGCTGAGTCGTGACTGAAATTGGGGTCCACGGTGCTTTCCCTTGTCTTCCTTTTCCGAACAAAAGATGTATTTTAAGCATGGGAACTACGTTTGGAGGGCGGCTATATAGAGAACCGTTCAGAACCAGGCCTCAGAGACTAAAAAAGAATGCCGCGCCAACTTAGAGCACGATTTTATTGAAACCGTACGTCAGAGATTGCCATTATGTCAGTCGTGCGAAATTATCCCGTCAAAGCTGACACCGATATTACTACATAAACATACGGGTGTCTTTCAAGTCCTATGATCTGTGCCATAGACAGACTCTTCCGACTTTAGTACAGTCCTTGTTCTAAATCTGCTTTTTCCGGCAGTCAATCACTTAGTGACGCACTGAGTCATCTACTTTTAAAAGCGTTCTTCTTTCTTTCTTTTTTTGCCCAGAAGAGTGCAGCTTTGTAGCCTAAGGTGGAAAAAAGAAAAAGAAACTCCCGCGGTGACGAGATAATAACAGCTCACTAGGTTGTTCTCCGTGACCAATCACCGTGTACACGAGCGACTTGACTTTCGCTATCGACTTACCCACCGTTCTCGTTCCGCCTGTTTGCCGCGAGCCTCTCCTTTGGAGAATGGCTCAGTTTTTTTTTACTAAATGTGTAAAGAAAAGAAAACAACTTTAAGTATGCGAAATAACCAAAAATGATGCCGAGTTTTTCATAACGCATTTTCTGCACGCATAGTGGATTGAATAACGCGAAACGAGCCACCACAGCGTTTTCTTCGCACCCTCCGTTATTGATGGGAACATTAATATAAAAACGAGGAAGAGAAGAAAAAATGTGCTGGCGATACGATACTCCATAATGCGATATTTGGGCGCAGCAGCAGTGCGCGGCGGCAGCACTCACTGGTGGGTTCTCTCGACGGCAGCGATGATGATCCTCTGCGTCGGCGGCGTGAAGTGCGTCTCAGGAAGGGACCGCGAACTGCGTCTTAAGCGAACGCACATCATAGCCATACGCACGCCCAATCTCACATTTCCGCCAAGCGTAGCGTCGTCGAGCGCTTCGTGCGGGCACAGCATATGGCCCCCTCCCATCCCCCACCGCACACTTTCCTCTCGCCGCCACGGCGAACCGCCCTCCTCTCCCAATTTTGCGACACTCTCCTCTCCTCCTTTGCTTTCTTTCATCGCTCGCTTTTTCTTTCACTCGTCGGTCTTGCCATCGTTCACTCGGTTACGCCGACAACGCGGCTCAGCCCAGAGACGGCCGCCAAAGGGCTGCGCCCTCAAAAAAAGGAAGCACAGGTAAGATAGTGCGCGACACGGACATCATCATCATCATCGTCATCATCATGTCTGAATGCTTGTCGAGATGACCACAGGCGTAGCCGGAATGTAGGGGAAGTGGGCACGCAGGCAAGAGCGAAACGAAAAGAGAGAGAAAAACGAAGTTTCCAAAGTTTAATACCGTTTGCGGGGATGCATTTCCTACAATACTTGGAGTCCCCCATCGACAGTCTTCACGTGCGCTACTTGAAACGTTACTAACAGCTTTCGCGGTTAAATGCGAAGTACTACATATGCCCGTGAAAACGTGCGTCAAGGTAGAGTACGTCAGAACGCGAGTGAAAGAGTTAACCGTGCACGGAAGCTAAGTGGCTAAGGCATTGTGCTGATAGACACATGCTCGGACGTTCCATTTCCGACAGCGGGGAGTGTTCTAACGAAGGCGAAACGATATTGTACGCGTGGGAGATATGTCGGCGCAGCCAAAAATTTTAATGTACCAGAATAACCCGCCACTGTGGCTCAGTGGCTTCAGTGGCTAAGGCATTGTGCTGCTGAGCCCAAGGACGAGGGTTGGATCCGACCGCAGGGACTGTTCTTCAGATTTATTTATTTATTTATTTATTTATTTATTTATTTATTTATTTATTTATTTATTTATTTATTTATTTATTTATTTATTTATTTATTTATTTATTTATTTATTTATTTATTTATGCAGAAAAGAACGCAGCAAGGTTTTGAGAAGTGTGTGCATTGAAAAAGCTGCACTTCACGATACACAGCAGCGAAAATGGCAATGGCTAAGACTGTCTATCGCATTCAAGGAACGCAAATAATGAAGTTTGGAAAGCTGACTGCTGTGTGTGGGTTACAATGCTATAGCAGGTATAGAGAATTCCACCCGTTTATCGACGAAAACAAGGGAGTGAGTATTGGTGTTTCTTTGCGTGAGAAAATATATGTTCTACTACCTTATGACCATGGTCGACACGTGTGCAAATGTACGAAGCAGATGGAGGCGAAAAAGCGGAAACACCGGCGTGTGCGAGATTTCAGCGCGTATATAGGCCCTTAGCCCTCCATTAAGGCACGGCCCAGGTCTAGCTGCGGTGGAGGGAGACCTAATTTGGGTTGCAAGAGTTAATTAGCCAACCTTGACGTTTCTGCGTAGTATTCAGTTGCCAGTACGGCCTTGCTTACCTTCCATCGAGAAACCAGGTAACAAAAGTTGCTCCGCGCTGAGGGAGAAAGGGGCGACTATGGCAACATTTAAAGAAGAATCCGCTTTTAGTAAGATATACAAGGGCATGTGGCGCGAGTACTTTCAAGGTCATTTGCCCTGGAATGTGGAAGTAATATATAAAGAAATGCAACAGGAGCATAGCGGTACCTAGAAGACTGGCTTCGGGCCACGTAGGACAGCTCATACCTGACAAGATTTAAGAGGCTAGTTCAAAGGTGACGTATGCTTAGCACCATCTTCTGTATATCTGTATATCCAGGAACACATGTGCACTATATGCCGGTCTGCGACATTGCATCGTGAATAGACCTGCCTCGGTGGAGTTGAAAGGCTCATGAATATTCCAGCGGCTTCTTTTCATTTTTATTGGCACCGTCGAGCAAACGATGTTTTGCGTGCCATTACATCCATGTACGCAGCAGAACACTGTATCGGCATTAAAAATCAGGAACTCATTACGAATTCAATCCCTACGCATCGAATGTCTTCTGACTTCTTAAGTGGCCTGTGCAGGCGCACCGTATTGCTGTATAGACAGAAACTTTCGCGGGTAGATATTATTCCGCTTACTAAAAACCCGAAAGGCGCTTTGTGCGGAATTAACGTCGTATCGATCTTTGTAGACGCCGAAGTTTTACCAAATTGCAGCAAGACTCAGGTTACCAATTACTTCGAAAAGGTGCCAGCGGTTTGCATCTCCGAGGAAATATTCGTTCGTCGGTGCTCTTTGTCGGAGACATTCAATGCAATAAATGCCCCATTAGCTGTGTACGAGGATTCCGGGATGGGACCGCATAATAGTTTGCCTCGTTGCCCAATCGAGCCTATCATGATTTTCTTGTGGACAACTGACGTATCAAGCACGGATAGGATAGTCTTTTACAACGCTGCGCGCTACAGCAGGCTTGTGTAACGCGCAGCTTGGATGGGCGGATCCGTACGCTGGCGATTTATTTGTCGCCGTTGCGTGTTTTCCCTGCGCCTAATTTTGTCTACTTAAATAGAGATATACAATGTACATGTATGCCTCCGTATATGCTGTTATAACAATGCGGCATTATGGCAACAGCACAATTTGGTGTTGCGTTGGCGAGTTTCTACAAGGAAAATAATGTTGCGCACCAGACACACAGCAGACTGTTTCGGCAAATAAACAACAAATATCTGCAGGCTATTTGCCCGTTTTTATGGCCGTTCGCTGCTCTGCAGATCCTGTTCCCGCTGCATTACCGTAAAGGGCGGCGTGCGGGCCTCGTTACAGAACCATATTTCAAAGCGTCCTTTGTCGCTGACAACGCGTGCGGACGTAAGTGTCTTTTGAGCGGCGGGAGGCGGTCGTGCGACGTTGAGCCACTGTCGAGCCCTTTCGTCATGCGACAGCGACGGAACGCTGACCTTTCCTCGATGCGTTGACTGTCTTCTCCTCATTGATACCCGGCGCAGACCAACGCATATTTGAGGTCTTTTCGTCTAAGCGCGCGAAGTTTTTTACAGAAAAGCTGTATACGTCTCGGTTTCGCCATATAGCGTGCGCGGACAAATCGGCGTAAATGTAAACTTTTTGCCTCCAGAGCCAGTGTTTTGTGTTGCCTTTTTGAAGAACTTCCAGAACGACGTTTCAACCGGTGTCTTTCCCTGTCTTTAAGCAGGTGTAAATCACCGGTCGCCCTTTTATGCGTGCACGGGGGTGGAGGGGAAGGGGTGAGGCACGCGCAACCAGGCTTTACGCGCTCTTGCAGGGGAGGCAGGTTTCAATGAGTACTCCTCTCGGCACGATGCTACCTGACTGCTATGCTCCGTGATCGAGTGGTTTGGGTTGGTGTGTTGCACAGACAGCGTATGATTAGGGCTTTTCGTTCTCGGTTTTTATATCTTTTTAATCGGGGGGTAATAATCGGGTGATATTTTTCCAACTGATAATATGGGAAAAGTTTTCTTTTGTGAAAGCATTGCGAAATTCGAGTTCTTTTTCGGGTTAAATCTACAGATGTACAGAGTAATACACTTAGTTTAGTTTATTTTAGAACGCATCACGAGCTTCTTATAATACGCGTCGAAATTGGTGTTTGTTTCAATCTGGTAATTGGGGTGACGTCAGGGGTTTTCTAGCAAAAACTCCTGGAAATTTGGCATTTGTATGGAAATGAATAAGTAACGGTGACAGTTAAAGAGTATCGATAACTTCTAAGAAATGAAGAATTTTATTCACAAAAGGCTGGCCATCGATTTTTCGCTCATCCTTGTTTACATGCCTCATCAACTGCATACGGCAACATATCGGTCTCCATTCGATACCTGTGTGATCGTTGAACGAATCTCAACCGGGAGCAGGTTCTTCTCGACAACACAGCCTCCATTAGCTAGACACAACAATGTCAGTGCAGCATTTTGCAGCCTCGGGTAGCGGGCGGCAGAGTCATGGCAATAATCAAAGAGTTCGGAATCTGTGTTTGTGGGGCTTGCTTCCAGGAAGTAGTCGTTGAGAACGGCGGACCATCAGCGCACGATTGTCCAGATCGCTACTTTGAAAAGCTCTATTCGGGGGGGGGGAGGGGGGGGGAATGGGGGTAAAAGCATGTTCTGGGTGTAAAAATAGGCTAAATCGGGTTATACCCGAAAATGGAAAACCCTATATACGATGCTTACGACGCGGGGAGGCAAACGGCAGCCCATGTTTCTCCACTAGAATAAAACTCCAGTCCCTCCAAGTTTCAATCAGCTAATTAGCTAGGACGTGCAATTAAATAGGAGTGCAAGGAGTGCAGTTAGCTAATTGCACTCCTTGGACTGCGCCAAGCTTCGCTGGTAACCCTTCTCCACAGAATGGAAGCTTCACTGAATTTTTTCTCTTCTGCTTTTTTCGCATCTCTTTTCTATTGTTCTTGCGCACTGTGCGTAAATTTCGTTGTTATTTCGTGCGAAAGCATGCGAAAGAACGCCTCCATAAAGTGCAATGTCGTTGCCCTCCAGTTTATTTTTGTATATTCATACACACTCCCAACTCCAGGAGGCGAGGTACACGCCAAGGCACGTAGTTAAGGTTTAACTAGCCATGTAATCAGGTGCGATGACGCAATCAGACAAATACAGAAGTAGGTGCTGGAAAGGAAAACGCTAGCCATTCGTGACCGGCACGCAGCAGCAATTAGCAGGCTCGGAGGGTGGTTTCATTGTGCTGACTGTACACTAAGTAAATCGCGGCACTTAACGTTGCACGCGAACTGCAACACAGAATGCTGTAAAAGTGAGCGCGGGCTAATTTGGGACTAATGTCGCTTAATTTGCGTTAAGATCAGAGCGCAGAAGCATTTGCCTTTTCTTGGATTTTGTTCCGGCTAGAAGAGGACATCATCATCACGAACTAATGAAAGACGCCGTCCTGAAAAAGCGACCAACTAGTACGTGCACCACATACCGCGAACACGGAGCTTCGCGGTTGCCCACATATACGCTCCGTAGATCTTGTCACAACTGCTGATCAATGCAGGGCCAATAGTATTTAAGAAATGGTTCTACATAGAATAATTCAAAGGGGTGGAAGTAGAAGTCACTGAAGCTACTGAAGAAATAACTACAGGACTGAAGATTTGCGGATTTAGAATGGATGTGGTATGTTGGAATGGGGATGATTATTGCGTTCTGCCTTGTTGTTCTTGATGCTGAACACTCACCAGCTAGAATCTCTATTTGGCCACTCAGATTTTCATAATTTTCTCTGTACTTCATTTTTTTTTATTTTCACGTCTTTTTTATATGAATAATTAAAGTCTTTGCTCGTCTACTCTCGTCAAGTCTAGAGAGCTCCTGCGTATCTTTCCCGTTTACACTTTATGTTACCCTGCTGTACACTTATCTCTTGATTGATTGATTGATTGATTGATTGATTGATTGATTGATTGATTGATTGATTGATTGATTGATTGATTGATTGATTGATTGATTGATTGATTTAACGCGGCAAAACGGGACTTGAGTCGTTAATATCTATTTGGAGGCGTACTCATCCTTCCGCGGGCGAATAATGTCTGCTTATTGCAATGGTGGTCATGGTAAAGGTAATAGTGAAGACAATGTTGCGTATTGAGTATTTGGAAGTGTATCTCAGTTTTTAAAGGCTCCGACTTTGTTTTTATGTTGTTTATGTATAACCGTATTGTGGGAACGCAAGCAAAGTTTGGGAAAATATTCTTATGCACGTTTTAGTTGATTTTCTGTGGTGTAACTTCCTACCGCTCCTGTGACAATATGACTGCACTATTGTATTTTGAGCGTCTCTAAACAGGAAAAATAATTAATGCAAGCCAGAAGAAGGTAATACCAGGTGAAAGAAGAAAGAATTCAAGCCAAAGGTTGTGAAAGTGCAGCCTGTGCCAGAAGTATTTAATACAGTGCACGCGCAACCAATGTGTAAAGAACCCGCCCTCGCCTTGGCCGTGGATGCTATCAACCACAGTCCAACAATGATTGGGATGGCTGGCAGGGTATACGACCTATTATGTCATGTCTTTCGTCTACATACACATAAAGAGAGAAGCTGTGAGACCGAAGCTATAGCTCGCATAAAATAGAACAAAATAAAGAACTCTCGATTCATCAGGGCACAGGGGCATTGCACAAGGACGAAGAAACAAAGAAATATGATGACGCAGGAGAATTACGTCTCTGGGGAGCGAACCTCAACGTTCCGGTGCAGGCAGAACTCATAATCAAGGACTAGTATGTGCGCCGTCCCGTTATTCATGCAACCCAGTGCCTTACTGAATATGCCTTTAAAGTCCGACGTTCTCAATCTTCGTGTGAGACAACAATAGGCACGCATGCATCTTATCGGGCCGACTTTACAGTTTATAACACCAAGCCCTTGTGCACCAACGCCGTCAATTATTGCAGGACGTTGGCGCAGGATCAAATTCAAGGCTGAAGTTACAAGGACTTCCAGGGGCACACATTCAAGGCCGCGGGCAACTTGAAACAGTTCTCATTGGCATCCCAAGACCTTTCCGTTACACCTATACGCTCTCAGAACGGGTCTGGCCTGTTTTGCATTTCGCCCGCATCGGTTGTAGATTTCTGAATACACTGATATGGTCGCGGTCGTTGTGATAGCGCTCGTTACCCACGATTACGCAACTGCCTTAAGAGACAAACTTAAATTGTGGTGCCGAAAATCGGCAAAGTGCCTCGTAAGCCATGCGGTTTATTCCTAACGCCGTCAAGGCCCCCGACTGACCGCTCTTTATTACGGCAGCTCAGCCGCAACAACGGCCAGACCGCACGTGGCATGGAGACCGCGGCAAACACCGCGTGCATGCATATATGGAGCGTCAGCGGGGAGCAAAATGTGTGCGGCCGATTGTATGCAAATGGCGGCGGCCTGCGGGATCACGTAGAGGAGTAAACACTGGGACGGAGCCATTATCGCGGCAGGGCCCGCGCAATTGTCTTCCACGCTCGGTTGCTCTTTCTTGGGGTCGTATAATCCAAGTCGGACGGGAAGGCGCCCCTCGGCAGGCCGTCGGCGTGGAGGGTTTTTTTCTTTCGTGCCCGGAATTCAACGCTGCCTAAACGGCGTGACATGCGGGCGTTAGTCTTTGGCGAGAGTGTGGCCATGCTGGTTCAGCTACTCGAGCGTTCCATCACGCTACGGATGGAGGGAGAATCGTGAGCAACGCACTGAACACATTTGAACGGACGGGGCTCCTTTCCTTGTCCAAATGACAATTCAAGAAGAGTGCGACGATTCGTGCTAGCTTTTCCGCAATGCTTTTCTGCTAACATGGCGGTATATCATATTTCATCCAGCAGAAGTCGAGGATGCCAAAGTGGACGAAAGGCAACCCCCGCGAGTGCCCTAGTTGCTTAGACCACACCACTTTCCGGCAATGCCCTCAAACTTTTCGCTAACTGCCGCGTCTAGGCTATGCGGACAGGCGCATGATTTGCTGCGAGAAGCAATAGGGTGGCACTCCGTATTGAGGACGTACGGGCGACCTTAGTAGCTCAGAGACACCACTGCAGCCCAACTTCTATAGACATTAACTACGCATCAGTCAGTCGCTGCTTGGTCCTCATTTTGCCACTCTCAAAGTTGCAGCAGGCTAGCGCTCTAATGGAGCTTCGAAGTCTATCGCATGTAAAATTTTCTACAAGAAAAAAAAAAACTGTAACAAGCCACATGCCATCCGTGTGCAAAGTACGACCACGCAGAGAAGACGTCGCGGTGCTGCAACACGCTTCCGGCATCCCAAGACCCAACGCTGAAGAATTAGCGTTCGTCCGTGCTCTCTCAGAAGACAGAGTACAGTCCGGGGCTCCGCACAGAAAAAAAGGGTAGGGACAATCGAAAACAAGAGACTCCGCGGTCTCAGTGCGCGATGCTTGTCTCTGCGCGCGCACGTTCGCGCGTCCTTGGCTGCTCTCGCACCTGTTGCGAGCTCGTGGGAGTGCTAAAGACCGGAGCATTTGTCTCCCGCCTGAAACAATCGGCGATCTCCGGTGCGGCGTGCATATAGCACAATGCACCACTCGGACTGCCAGCCTCCATTCTTCTCCTTCGTCTCCTAGTATTTCTTTCTTCTGCTTCCACGATAACTGCTGCGCGTTCTTTCACGTTTCGGGAGGCGCGCCCTTGCAGGGTTTACGCAAAGGTTCAGGTCGTGCAACCGCGTGCGTGCCTGCTCGTCTTTCTGTCTGCGTGACGGCACTCGTTGCGTAAGGGGAGGAAGGAAGGGGGAATTTAAACAGAGGAGACGGGGGCAAGGAGGAGCAGGGAAGGGAAGGGGTGCGCGGCCGGCTACTTGGGGAGTTCGCTGAAGTAGGTTCAGTGGGCTTAGTCACGGCATGCGGGAGCGATAAGTGGACATTACATTGCGCCGCCCCGTGTAATTGGCCGCGTTCGCCTTTTACCCTTTGGTGCTCGGCCGGAATTTGGGGCGCGCGCGTGACGGCCGCCCTGTATCCTCTTCCAGACGAAAGGGTCAGCCACCGTGGCTGTTTATGTCTACTTTGAGGATGTGAGCTCCTCGGACAAATGTCGAAGGAGGCAGGAAGACTGGTCAAAAAAGTACGAGTTATAACAAGCCCGAACGTTATGATGCACTGTGGTGCGGCGGCTTCGAACCTTTGTGGTTGCTGGATGCATTGCGCGTGTTTACAATCTTTTTTGGTGGTAGCTCAGCTCCATTGGTGGTGCGCCCTACTTTTCCGTCCCGCACTGCGAAATATTGATAATAAAAAAAACTTATTCGTTTTAAAGCGAAGCTTTCTACGCTTCACTGATGGCGTTCGATGTCTCGCCAGAACGCACTGCAGGAAAGCCAGCTTCACACGACGGGTTTCACAAAACGATGATGATAATGATAAGCGAAGGCACATCAAGCGCTTCAAGAAAAAAAAAAAAAACGTTTCCCGTGGTAAGGAATTCGAAGCTGGGTCCCTCGCATTATGAACCTGCGCGATGCATATCATCTCGACGCGATCGTTCACAAACGGTCAACGTGCCTCGCTGTAACACATCAGCGTACCAACAGTCCTTCTTTCCCAGAACCAGCAATGAGTGGAATTGTCTACCAGTCGCCCTAACAAGCATAGCCGACCCCATACTATTCAGAAATGGGTTGTCAAACCTGGTTTAGTTGTTTCATGTTTCATGCACTTCTTTTTTTCTTCCTTTTTCTCTTGCTATCGATTTCTTTTTTAAATTTTGTATCTGCTTCCTGGTGTACCTATTTGTGTATATTTGTGTTTTGCCCATTCCCTCTGCAGTGTACTTCAATGTACCCTGAGGGTACATAAATAAATAAATAAATAAATAAATAAATAAATAAATAAATAAATAAATAAATAAATAGGTCGACGTTATCCGATTGCACCATTTCAACACGGTCGAAGCTTCGAGTTTTAATCACCGTTCTCCTAAGAAAGGGGTTTCGATTTTTTTGCCTAGCGGTGTGTTCCCACGGGATCATAATGAATTGCACCTCCCCGACACCTTCACTATATGCTGCATCTACGTTTATTGAAATGACTAGAGTGGCGGTTATTAGGACTGATTTTTGATAGAGCAGATGTAAGCGGCATATCTTTAATCTTAAATTTGCTGTAATCTTAAATTTGCAATATCTTTATAAACGAGGTAACATTACCTATTCAAACAAATTCCCCTCTCTGGGGATTAAATTATGGTGTAGAAAATACGTATTGTAGTATTGTTAGAGCACGGTTCATTATATGTTTAGACCTTCAGGTAGACATTTGCTATGTTTTTATTCGCCTTGCCTCAGCCGGCCCTGGTTGTTCATAAACAGGTGTAATATATCTTGGGCAGTGACGGACAAGCAAAAGGTCGACAACCTTAAATACGCATTGCGCCGTGTGGCAACGCCACATGGCATTTGTTAATAAAATGCTTTCGCTCGCACTGGTGCGAATGTCATGGTGAAGAACTACGCATTACAACGTACGACCTTTCAACTGGAAAAGGATGCTGAAAAACTTAAACAGGACATTTGGCAGGGCACAAAGACTGAGAAAACAAAAAAAAGCGACTGTTTTGACGCCACAGTGCAAATACGTACAGAATGCGGAGTTTTAAGACGGAAACGAAAGTTAATAAAACCAACAACAGGTTTGTTTGTAGAAGCCTGCAGTACGAGAAGGGAGTACTTATTGCACTGTATAATTATCTTGGCTTCCAGAAATTCGTCCAACCCACAGGAACACTTTGAGCGCAATTACCGCTGAATTCGTTAAGCTTCTTCCGGCTTTTGCTCTGGAAACCGTGTCATGACTGAGTACCGATGAACTGAAGCGAAACGAGGAAATGGCGGGGAGGACTTGGGGAACGTTATTAACCGTGAAAATAGAAAGCATACGTAGCCATTTGGTGGGATTACTCCGGTCTGGGCACAAAAATTATCCATGCGTAGACAAGTTGTTCCTTCGACACAAGAACTGGCGTTGTACTGGAAGGCGCTTTCTTGAAGCCAGCATCGGACGGCGGTGACGGCCGCAGGGAAACGTAGTCTCTTTGAAGGCGTGGCCAGATACGTTAAACTAGGCTGAAAAATTTTGAAGAACCATTGTTAGCTTCCAGGTTCATATTTCCCGAGGGAAGTGGATATTGTTTTCATAATTTATTAAAGCTAATATACATTGCGAGTTTTGGTATTATTGCTGACTAATCGCCGGAGGGGTCTTATAGATCAAGATATTTAGTACATAATTTAACCTTAAGCTGTCGCTGTTTTTAACTTGCGAAAAATAAATATCCCATCGAAATGGCTATTTTTGTCGTCCCGTATTTTGCTTTAAATGCAGAAGAATGTGGCGTTGGGAAAGTTGGTACTCCCCCTATGGATTACATTACAGCGCGAACGTTGACAAGGACTTAGACACACGGAACAGCGCTTGTCCCATGTGTCTCCTAAGGTCTTCTAAACGTTCGCTCTGTAATGTGGCCCTTGCTTCAAATCTTCGCTAGACCTGATAGGCATCGATGCCTAAGAAACAGTTGTCTCATATAAACTTCGCTGTCCTTTGGAATATTTTCAGTGCATGTCCCAGCACACTCCTTGCTGTAGACGTTGACATTCCAGGCCCAGTATACTCTTGCCGTTTCTGTCCCAACCTTACTTGATTGCCTCCAGTTTCCTCTGTCCGTAGCACTGCTTTACAGTTGTTAACCGTGCTGCTTACCAACCTTAATCAAGGCGTCATTACCAGTCTGTAGTTGATGTGCCTCCAGCCGAGGTTTAAAGCGAATGCTCTCTCGTGCGCGGGATTTCGGCGCTCGTTAAATATCCCAGGTTTTTTTTAATTGATCTGTAGGCCGCCACAACACGGCACGCCTCACAGCCTGCCGGTATTGCTTCACTCCATTAAGGCCGATTAGAATCTTGATCAACAGCTTTTCTTTTTTTTTCTTTTTTTTCCGAAAAGCGCGCCTCGATAACAGAGAGAACGTCTCGCGCGTAGTCAGTTGAGCGCTGTTGGCTTCTTTGGCAGAGCACCGGGCTTGCACGCTGTTCGATCAAGGTGTGCGCGCCGCCACTCCCGGGTGTGATAATGGGACCTCCGAAGCGATTGAGTAGCGTTCCTTCGGGGCGCGAAATCTGTTCGTCGTACATTGAATAAAAGCAGGAGGAGGGGGAACGGAACAGAAAACTACCAGGGTGCGGGGAGTGGGGGAGTGGGCAAAAGACGACGAGAAATCGATCGGAAGTTGCAAAACACTGCTACAGGTGACGCACAAAAAGAGGGGTGATTGCAGACACGATATTTGTCACGAAAGCCCATAACGCTTGAACGCGCCGCAGTTCTAGCGAAGCGGTATGCTTTCGGCGGCCGCATCTGTGTGCAGTCGCGTTCTTTCCATGTTCTGCAGCTGCTTTGTACGTCCTTTTTCCTCCCTCTGGTGCAGTACGGCTGGCGTTGCCGACGTTCGCAGGCGGCAGAGTATTGTGGGTCGCGCGTGTAGTCAACGCCCTGTTGTACCCCCGCCGTTCTTTTCTTCCTCGCCGGTGGCTGCAGCTAGCGCGATAATCGCCAGCCGCGCGGACAAACGCCGCGTGGGACTCGCAGAACGTATCTGCTGCCCGCGCCGCCCAGGCAATCTGCGCGCGCTGCGCTCAAAACTTTCGGCTACGAAAACGCGCCGCGGCTGCTGGGCTCTAGCAGTTTGGAACAACCTGCAGCGGCGCCTTTTTTTCTTATTTTCCTCCGGGTAATGATCTCTATCTCGTCGACTTCCTCGCTGTTGGTTTGTTCGGGCTCATTAATGCGCGCGCGTTAAATCTTTGCCTGGGGGAAGCTTGGAGGTATAGTTTAGGGCTGGGTTTGATACGATGCCGCGGGGTGTTTTAACGCTTGAAAAAATTTTCGCAGGCTATTTCTATGCGAACTCATTCCTTAAAAAAGAATGTCCGCACAGTATGATAGGGCAAGGTACGTCTACCTGTTAGCGCCCTCTATTTCGGGTAGTGATTATCATACTATCATGCTGAACCGGTACACACGTACTCTAGAACGGAGTACCTAGAATAATTTTTCTGACCAATTGACATCTGATGCCAGGTTCCAGATAAAGATATCAAACACTACAGCCGAATGAGGGTATTAACTATACACTCAATTGCGCGGTTCCGCTGGCATTCCCACTCAGGGATCAAACACTGCCAGTCATCTTATGGAGGGTCAGTTACCTTCTGACCGTGCAAGACCTCATGGGGAGTATGGGACGTACGCCTGGGTATACGCGCTGGTCACTTTCACAGAATACGATGAGCCTGCGCCGACTTCGTTGCTGCGTCAAAAATGGCGCTAACTGAGGTCGTATTTCGAGTCGTGCCTCGGTTGGGACCATGGTTACTAGTCTAGTGCCGGTAGCAGTGGTAGCAAGCCGGGACTTTAAAGTTCTCTGATAGCAATGTTGATATCAGATCTGAATTGAGTGGTCTTTCTTGTCTATGTTTTGTTTTGCGCTGTCCCCATAATGAACCTATACTAACAAGCCCAACTCGCAGTTCTTAGTAGTAACGATAACGGTAAATTTGCTCCTGTGGCGGGTGGGCCATTTCACAGTGGCTTTGACGAACGTCTACATCTATCGCTGCCATATTTACTGTGATTGATTGATTGATTGATTGATTGATTGATTGATTGATTGATTGATTGATTGATTGATTGAGTGAGTGAGTGAGTGAGTGAGTGAGTGAGTGAGTGAGTGAGTGAGTGAGTGAGTGAGTGAGTGAGTGAGTGAGTGAGTGAGTGAGTGAGTGAGTGAGAGTTACATCGTAGATGGGGAAACCATTCGGCGATTTGTAACACCCCCACGTACATAAATGCACTACTAAAGGGAGGTGGGCTGGTTGCCACGTACCGTACCGGGACTGGGCTGTCCTCAAATGGTCCTACAACTCATGTAGAGGCCAGCGCAACAGCCGTGTATGCATGTACTGTGGAGGAACATGGGGCGCGTACTGAACAGACATGTCTCCTGTCAGATGCGGCTGCGCGACAGCTCCCCAACGCGCGGTGTGCGGCTTACGTAACGCTGCATTCTTCATATTAGTGAAGTGGTTTTGCGGGAACTCAGGCATGTACGCATCACTCCTCATTGATGAAAAATCCTCGCTTGCCCTTTCTTATCTCCGTCACACTTACGTAAACCGCATCATAAGCCGTGGTTCTAAGGAAAAAAACTGTTCTGTAGTACTCTAAACCTGGATGTTGTATTATTTTCTTGTTCGTCTTCCCGGATGCGATGGAGAAGTCATTTGCGAACATGGTGTGGCCTGATAGGGATGTACGTAAACGCAACAAAACGAGTCTCCACCTAACCGTCTGAGGAGGTGGAGACTAGAGAATTGACCTTTCCTGTCGGGAACCTACGTTTCTGAATGGTGAAGGAACGTCTGTCGCCATCCTGGGAAACTATATTTAGACGCAATCGATCGGTAAAAAAGTGAATAGAGAGACAGAAGCACTGAACAGGGAGCGATATATCTTTCATTTGCTTTGACAAAATACAGAAGGCCATTAGGAAGCAAATTACTGGACTTGGAAGCTTCTTGGCCACGAGTCATTTACGAAGTAGGAAAACCAAACTCGGACGTCTTGCTGGGCTCCCCCGGGTATCTGTTTCGTAGCCTCTTTGCGTCAGAAATGCCTGAGTATCGCTTTTTTTTTTGTACGTACTCGCTGAGTTAGTCACCTTAGATCTGTTAGTGCACGGCGCATGTGCAAGGTCACCTTTGCATATCCCGTTCGACATGTTGAGCAGGCATAGCAACTGTTTCTCGACGACTAATCGATCGATAACTACGGGGTGGCAACTGCTACCCTGCTCTGCCAGAACTGACGCCCGTCGTTCGGATTTCCTATAACTCGCGTCTGAATTTCTGTTAAGACACAGTTGGTACAGCATGCGCTCACCGCAATAGTCATAATCATTAATTATTTGCACGACCACATTATTGCCCCTTGCTGCATGCATATCACACACACACACACACACACACACACACACACACACACACACACACACACACACACACACACACACACACACACACACACACGCACACACACACACGCAACACAACACCGCGCGACGCATGCCGCACGCACACGGCACCGACGCACACGTCGACCAACAAACACACGCACACCACACACACACACACACACACAACACACACACACACACACACACACACACACACACATATATATATATCATAGCTGTTCCGATGCGAGCAGATATTCCGTGCACCAACGCTGCACGCCAGCCAACCGCCGATGAAAAACGTTGCCGGGGCAGATTCCACGCTTTCGTTCCTGACAGATATTCTCTTCTCACGAGCCGGTCAGCTTAAATGCTCCAGGGCAGACACTGCTCATTCTAGCCAACTTCCTGTATATACTTATAAGCATAAACCATCTGTGGCCACCTTGTCCGTGCTTACGCAGGTAAGAAGAGCGATAGTTTCTGTCTCAGCTGCGTGCCAGCGCGATCTTTTCATTCGTTCCGCCCGTATCGGTCCCTTGGCGAAGAAGTCCGGAACCTAACAATAGCCCTAACAATCTGGTGTCCCAAGGAACGGGGAAAAGGGAGCGGCGTCTGAAGGCTTTGCGTGTGAAGCGCAGTGCCTTAAGGTGATCCTTTAAAGACAAACAGCCGTCCGCCTTGAAAGAGCCCCAGGGAAGTGAAAAGTAAGAAAGTCCAGCGGAGCGTTCACATATCCTTTATGAATCAGGGCGCCAGACCCGATATGACAAAGACGTGCGGCGGTCTCTATAAGACGGCAGCGACCGTATAGCATACGCGGGTCCGGATATCTTCTATTTTTTTTCCTTCGCATCGGTTGAGCTTTTCGGCGCTGTCCGCCAGATCTAGTTTCCACTTTTTCTCACTGAGCTCCCGGACTTCCTACTTTATGCGTTCGTCTTCACCCGATTCATCTAGTTCGGTATCGTTGAACTGGAATCGCCGTGGGCTTCTTCTGCTCCTCTTTGAGAGATAGAGAAAAAGATATTTCGCGAAGCGTAGAACGCTGGTTATAGAGCGCTTGGACGATGTTATCCCGTATAGATGCCAGAGCGTTCAGTGATGCGCAAAGATGGGAACCCGAGTTTAATGTATCCGGAGGGGACCTGTTAAACGCGATGGAATGTATGGGGTACGCCCGAGTGGAGTCATTGTGCCCCAGGTATGATGTACATTCATGAGGTGATAGCAGAGGCGGAGGAGGTTACCGTGAGGAGGCGGTGAGGAGCGCACTCGAATACCTGCCCCCACCCCTCTGCCGGTTTTCTCTTTCCAGTACAGGTTAGCAAACTAGGCTCTAGCCAGGTTAATTTTCCTGATTTTCCCCCTACCTCCTTCCTTCCTTACTTCCTGCAAGATCTTAGCCGTTTTCGCTGATTCTATCTTCGTTATAACTACTTTGCGATTTCTACACAGATTGAAACAAAGCGCTGGCAGAGCTTGTCCGTGAAACCACTCTGTTCGTCCTTCGTCTTGTTCCCAAGATTAGCATTAATTTAACCGAGGGCCGCAAATTTCCTTTCTAATTCTTCCTTCCTTTCTCTCAATCTCTCTCTCTCTCTCCTCTCTCTACTCTCTCTCTCTCTCTCTCTCTCTCTCTCTCTCTCTCCTCTCTCTCTCCTCTCTCCTCTCTCTATATCTCTCTCCCTCTCTCTCTCTCTCTCTCTCTCTCTCTTTCTTTCTTACTTTTCTTCCTTACATTTATATATATTTCGTTGTTTCTTGGTTTATTGATTCCTCGTTTTCTCCTTCCCTATTTATTTGTAGTCCATTCTTCCGCTCTTTCTGCCCGGCTTCCCCTCTCTCCGTTTATTTATTTATTTATTTATTTGTTTATTTGTTCATTTATTTATTTTAAAATAAATAAAAAAGTTAAAATTTATTTTGTCCCCCTCGTTTCTCCTTCCTGTTCCTTCCTTCATCGCTCGTATTCGAGCCGGATTTCACCGCGCATTGAACTCGCCTGCTCTAGTTTTTTAGCACAAGGAAAGCGAAATTAGCTCGCGGCGTGGTTAGGGCGTCGACCACAACTAAGTTGCTGCAGTCACTCTCATTATATTTTTTTCTTTCTTCCCGAAAACTAGACCCGTCGCATTGGGCTAATTTGAGGCGTGGTCCTAAGATGCTCGATTACATCCAGTCCACCTGAATTGAAGACTCGGAAGGCGTGTATCCTTGTCGCATTGACGGTGAGATGCGCCGTAGCGCAATTCTAGGTCGATTTTATGTATGTGTAATGTCCGGTTTACGGGACGCGAGATTCTCGCAAAGAAGGACATGTGCCAACTAATGGCTTTACGTCGTATAACTCGGGATTTAGGTGATTAAACTGGGATTAATTGAGTTTCCGTCGCACCGTTGCTTATGCGACTCGCCTCTACAGAATCCCGCGTTCAATAGCCCTACGAATTCAAATTTGTTCATTTACTCTTTAAAGCGGCGGCCATTTTCTGTACCGGACAACGAAAACAACAGCAACAACGCCTGCTTTTCGCAAAAGGAGGCAGTTAGTGTTTTCGCCTTAACAATGAGGGCTAAAGGAGCGTATGGTCGTTTGCGACAGTATCTAGTAAACAGTATGAAAAATGGCTGCGGCTTAGCTCGGCTAGCCAATGTTATGCAAGCGAAAGCAGCCGAAGCGCAGATTGCCAACCGAAAGATATGGCTAGTCGAACGTTCCGTACTGCGAGCACTCACTGACATCGTCTCGTACGTTTCCGAAGCCGTCGTCGAAGCCGTCCATTCCGCCACTAAAGCTGGTTGCTGCCGCCCTTCCGCATCGTTCTCCCGACGCTTAGCTCTCCGAAGTTGCCGTTCTTTAATCGTTTCAGTCTGCCGCGTTGCGCGCTCGTACTCACTTTTCCGATTACCTATCTCTCACGCGGTTAAGGTGTACCTACGCGCCTCCAACTTGATCATGACAGACATGCTCGCCGAAAGCGGCTGGGCCAAAAGGCTCCGCTTGGTTAACCTGTTTGATGACTCCGTCCTACACTCCTCCTCAAACGTATTTGTTAACAAGACTATATGTAATGCTGTCCTTAGAACCGTAATACTGCAGACATGGTCCCACTCGGAGACTTCAGCCTCACCGTACTATCTGTCCCCATTGTGACCAAAATGTTCTCTCAGACCTGACAAACCTAATTTAGCAGTGTACAGCTTTCGCATCTTATCGCGATGTTTTGCTTTGTGCTTTGCCCTCCAACTCGTCTCCTGAAGTTCCCCCTTACGAACAAACTAATTTCCTACATGTTCTAGGTATTTTTTTTTCTTTTAATCAATAGTGGACTGGCAAGGGTAGTGTGAGATGGGGTATACACTCTTCGCCCCAAGACATCACGCATCGTGTGCAATGGGCCCTAATCTTGACTGACTGATCGGCTCCACCTCCTTCTCTTCCCTTCTTCCCCTTCCCCAACTACGGCCATGTGGCCTACCCCATCTGAATAAAAGTAATTCAATTCAATTTAACTAATTAGCAAGCCGAGCGACATCTGCAGGATGGCTCGACGCATCAGGCGGCTGTCGGTGCAGTGGCGGACACCTGGATTTATTAGCGATAGTAGCAGATTTCATGTTCAGCCCTCGGCGAGTGCATCTTGACGCCTCAAACCTTTTCTTTCCTCCATGCCTCGAACATTCGTCGTCACGTGACGTGTCTCTGCGCCTCGCAAGCCCGTCGTTCCTCCTACTTCTCCAACTTGCGGACAGGTGCTGTTATAGTTGCCGCACCGCGCTGTGGCAGCGGCGAGTTCCGTGGTATCACTTCAAGGTCAAACTCTCACGCACGGCTAAACTCGCTGGAATAGGCTAATATGGCTTACTCCGTGATTAGCTAGACAAGACGCATGTCAACAGGTCATCCTCTGCCGATGTGCCCCTGCCTAAACTCTGTTTAGGAGGCGCGTATCTTTGGGAGCCGCCTTCGTCCTTCAGTGCGTACAAACTTGATGGTGATGATGATGATCCAAGCCTAATAGAAGACATTTTTCATCACGTAATATAAAAAAAGGCTGCGTAATGTACGCCCCAGCATGAGGAAAGTTGTTCTAGTTTGTTTCGGACTTGCAAGCGTGCTTGACCAGGAAAAAAAATGACCAGGAAAAAAGTCGCATTCCCTCTTTTTCTCTCTGCAAGCCTGGAATGCATTTCTCAACTGAAAAGCGCAACGAGTAACTTCGCAGCGCGCTTAAGACAATGCGACTTTTCCCATACCATTGCAAGCCGAGCCGGCTGGTCCGGCATAGGTGTTTGTTTCTCCCCTGACGCAACAATGCCGCCGACAGGCGCAACAATGGTGTCCAATGCAAATCGCTGGGCAGTCAGCACGTGTTGCTGGCGCCTCGCACGCCTGCCCCGTCCGTGCCCGCTGCTCGACCGACCTTGACGCGCGCGGCTGTCTTAACGCTTTGAGAGTTGTGAGAAGGCGCTCGGTCTCTTCATTATGCATACACGCTCAGCGAAGCCCACCGTGGCCGCGCTTTGGCACAATCGGCATCGCATAGGTGACAAGGCACGCCCGTCACGCCAGCTTCGAAGCCGTCGTCGCTAACTTCTTTTTGGGATTCGACGCATAAAGAAAGCCAGGGCGGCCAGGATGCACTGACTCAAGATAGGAAAGGTTAAGGTTACCATTCACCAGTATTACTGCTCAGGGTAAAAGTTAATTTCCGAGGAAACCATGAAATGTATCTTCAGTCTATGACCCGTTCTAACCATTTATACCGTAATTATAGCAACGGTTTGTTAGAAGCTATTTCTGTCCGCCTTTCTGGCTGTACAAGCGCTGCAGGTACAATGAGCCACAGTTTCTTAAAGTTTTTGATTCTTGTGAAAGAAAAAAAAAAGGCTCTTGATATTTGTTTCTGCCGATTTAAATAAGTGAAATTGGCTCCGTCATTTATCCTTCGCCCACTGATGGGAGAACAAAGAAACGAGAAGCGTCAAGCACGTGGTCCGAACAAACAGTTAAGCTGTTTGCTTTGTTTTGTGGTCCCAAAGACGAACGGCAAGCATCTGGTAAGGATGACAGCAATGCGGAAGGGAATTACATATTAAGAGGAGGTATATGGCTAGCTTTTTTTCTCGCATCACTCACTCACTCACTCACTCACTCACTCACTCACTCACTCACTCACTCACTCACTCACTCACTCACTCACTCACTCACTCACTCACTCACTCACTCACTCACTCACTCACTCACTCACTCACTCACTCACTCACTCACTCACTCACTCACTCACTCACTCACTCACTCACTCACTTCCAATCGTAACTCCCTACAGCATCACACTTAGTAAAGTTGGCTTTGTAAAGCCCCCTTGTGTTCGAGATTTCGGTGCCCGTTATAAATCCCCAGGTGGTCATTATTCTGCAGCCTTCCACTACGACGCGCCTCATCGCCTGTGTAGCGACGGCGCGTTAAATCCCACAATCAATCAACCAAATTTGGCCTTAAGCTGCTTCAATCGCTTTGCCTAAATCGCCTGCACTTTACCAACTCGGTACACCAGGCAACCACGGCTTACGGCACGCAACGGCGGAACCACTACGGCACTGACAAAAAGAGTGAGCCCTGAGGGCCTAATTTCCCTTGTCATGCTTGTACCCACAACCCATTTCCCCCATATAGAGACGGTGAGCATTGGGCGAGGGCATTGGGCAGCTCGGATTCCGCAGTGCAAGATGCCATCGTCGCCCGGGCTGCCAAAGTCACCGGGGGGCCTTCCTCCCTCGGTCACCACCCCTCCCCCGAATTAGCCTTTGCTCTCTCCTCTCTCTCTCTCTCTCTCTCTCTCTCTCTCTCTCTCTCCTCTCTCTTCTGGGAGCCATGCCCTTGATATGAACAGAGGTCTTGAGGTCACACGATAAAGGTCAGGCGAATGTTCCTTGCTAATCTCTAACTGATGTCATAAGCGTTAGGAGTAGCATGTTCAGACAGCCAATGTGACCAGCAAAGAAAATTTTCTCTTTGATTGGTGAAAAGCTCGTTTAAACTTTGGGGGTCTTTTTCTTCGTTTTTGTGTGCAAATAAAGTTTACCAACAACAAGAAGCATTCACTGCAATAACCGTTATTCTTGCATGTACTCGTACCCTTCTCTTATTTTACCTCAGTTAACTACGACACAAAATTCTGTGCGTTGCTTTTCACATGTTCACGTTCCCGCTCCGTTTTATTCGGACCGGTCGTGCGCAGTCGCGCAAACAGTGTTAAATAAAAGAAAACTCCCCGCTTTATACCAATCGCAGAGGTTCAATCTCTAACGGATATAATAAGGGGCGCATAATGGGCGCGTGACGGTCCATGCGGCAAAGGACCACCGAAGTCGTTCACGCTCTATTGGTTTCCGAAACGAAGCTAGTATACGGATAGCGCCGCCTGCAGCCGCTCTCTGTATAGACACACGCACGCACACGTAATGTCGTTGTGGGAGTGCGGTTGAGCGGAACGGCCCGCAGTAGTTCGACGGCGGACTGTGTGGTGATGAACGCGCCGTTTTTACTGTGTCGGGCTGCCCCCCGTGGCTGTGGGTGTCCTATTTTCGGAAGAGGCTGGCTGCTCAAGTGCGCATAGAAATTGTTATAGAGTGCGTGGATTCGGCAGATCAGGTTCCGATTTTATTTCGTGAGTCGTTCAGGCAATGATCGACTCACCCTCGGCACAGTATGGGGATTTTTTAAAATTATGTTTCTTTCTTTGTGGTTTGGCGTAGATGTGATTACCGGGAGAACCTGCTGACGGACTGTTTTGGGGAGTTCAAATGTTTTTACTTTTTTGTGGCAAGGCCTTTTGTATCGTCTGGTTACAGTGGGATGCAAAGTGATAAGTAAACTGTGCTCGATTTTGAAGCCACCACAACCATCATCATAGTAATCATCATCATCATCATCATCATCATAAAACAGCCTATTTAGGCCCACTGCAGGACACAGTCCTCTCCCACTGACGTCCTACCGCTCCTGCCGTGCGCTGCCCGAGACCATTGTTTGCCTCCAAATTTTCTTATTTCGTCTCTCCATCGAGTTAATGGCCTTCCCCTTCTTCTAGTCCCGTGTCTCGGTATACATTCTGTTACCCTTATGATCCACCAGTTGTCAGTTCTTACGCCTGATAATTTGCCGGTGCGTTATGTACACTGGACCAAGCGGATTACATAACTTCAGCATCCGTGTGAAAAGAGCAGCTTCGCCGCATGATTAACAAAGAATAACACTTTTTTTTTTCAATTTGAGGGTTTGGAATCTACAGACGCTAGCACTAACGAGAGCAACGATGAAAAAGGAAAGATTGGCTACCACGAGAATAGTTTAAAGGCGGAAAGCTATAGGAAACTGCGTAGTTTGAAACTTAGGCGAGGGCAAAGTTTCGGTGTAGTGGAAGACATTGGTGGCTTCGAGTGATTTCAAAAAAGTAATTGCAACTTATAATTGTGCTTGCGTCCTAATGCTTAAACATGAATTGGTTCGTATACTTTCGGGAAGCACGCCACTCGCATGCGCTCCCAATGTCTCTGTTTATG
Source organism: Haemaphysalis longicornis (assembly GCA_013339765.2). NCBI lineage: Eukaryota > Metazoa > Arthropoda > Arachnida > Ixodida > Ixodidae > Haemaphysalis > Haemaphysalis longicornis. The sequence continues at coordinate 183,078,594 of CM023451.1, read as the reverse complement.
TGGGGGAAATAGATGCTGGGCGCTAGACGCAAATAACTAATGGCAAATATAATGCCGACAGATAGAAATTACTTTCGTTAAATGGGTAATCTTTCGATGGAAGCTTAGCTGCTTGCATTTTACGCCGAATGGAAAGAATTAGCTGTTCGTATACACCACCAGTTCCAGCGTAAATGTGCACTCAGTATACACAAACCTCGATTCTGTTATCAGCGTATGGTATTATGTAACTCAGTAAATACAAACCTCAATTCTTCTATCTGCGTATGGTATTATGTAACCCCTAAACCGGATAAAGCTGCAGATCAGAATCTGCCCTTGTCTTGTTTTATATTTTGACACTTACTTATTGCAGGACCTTATCTCAACGCAGGAGCAACCTTGATTCTGCGTCTGCTCTATGGTGAGGAGCGTCGTGGCCTACATTGTCGATATGCCCAAGGATTGACACTGGTCTGACTACCGTTTCTCCGCGCGATGCACTCCCGATCAAATGGACACCGAAGGATGACCGTCGTTATTGCGCAACAGATACAATCACGTCAATTACTGCGCCTACAGCGTCGCCGGGTTCTCTGAACACTGCAGGCCGTTCACTTTATAAGAGCGTCCACCTTATACCCGCAGGAGACCCCGTAACCCAAACAGCGCACGACAGAGATGTGCAGGGGGCCGTCGAATGGAACGATGCCAAGACGGGAGCAATGCTCCTTTATCACCTGACCACATTGCTTTTTTCTCCTTCTTCTTCCATCCTCTAACGCGTGCGACGCATGCGTGGGAAGCCTCTGCGCGCCAGCACCATCTGCATTAGGTGCCGAGCTGGTTGCATGGTAGCCTGCAGGGTGCCGCTAAGTGCCTTTCCTCGTCTTTTTTCCATCTTTTTTTCTTGCTTAACACTCCTCCGCTGGTTCTTCGCCTTATTTCGTCCCGCAAGGGACGGCGCTGCTCCCGCGGCTATTCGCTAAGATGTCTGATACATCGTCGCACGCGGGCGTCTGCGTTTTTCGCCCGCCGCCGCCTGTGCTCCACTTGCCACGCCGCGGCGGCATCCCCGTTACGAGTACCACGCACCCTGGGAATAGTGGTCTACATTTTGCCTAATTTATGCTATTTCACCGCCCGCTTGCGTTACCCTTGTCCGTCGCTCAAGGGGGAAATTTTGGCGTGGATGGAGTCGCGGAGGAGGAGAGACAGCCCGGGGCGCCGAGGCAGCTATGGAATTGCAAAAATTCATGGCAGTGCGAACAGTGCGGGGAGAAAAATAGGACTGCAGGGGCCAGCCTCTGGCGGCCTGCTTGAGCACGTGCTGTTGGGAAGTGCAGATATGCCTGGGAAGACCGGACAGAAGCTGTGTCTACGTTTGCTCTGTTCTTGCATCGCCTCAGTGTAGCTTGCGACGTCACAACGTTCATGGCTTTGCGAAGGGTAGCGCTTATTATAAACCTGCTGCGCATGCCGCAGGGGTGTGCGAAAAAGAAGGAAAAAACACGCCGCGCATCGGCAGCTTTCGAACACGTAAGTGAAGCCTGCTCCCGGTTGCTACGCACATTTATATCCATGTCGGGTTCCCGTTTCCCGCCTTTCTTCAGTCGCGGCGACGAAGCGTCTTATCGGCACACAAACACCGTTTCACACCGAGGCACGCGCGCAGTCGTCGCCGCCGCGTCGCTTTCGGATTCGTCGTCGCCCGCGCTGCTGCCTTCACCCTCTCCCTCCTTCCTTTTCTTCCGTTTCTTGTCTTCGGGCTAATCCCTGGCTGAAACGACGCGAAAGGACGACCGGCTATACGATAAGGCGCGCTCAGGCAGGATGGCTGTTGTATCCACGGCCCCTTGCCGTTGTGTTTCGAGCAGAGTTTCCAGAGCTTTGTCGTAATTCTGTGTTATGCCCTTGCGATATGACGTTATGCGCTCGATTTCGACGCCGAGATCGGCTGCAGCGCTCCTGTGATGACGCAATCCACCGCGCTTCCACATACGTGCGCCGCGACATGGCACAGAGTTTCACCGTTCGCTGAAAGGAGACGGAAGAGGTTCGCGGCCTCGTTAAAGGGGCCACTGAAACAAAATACAAGTTTGGTTTATTAAGAGGACTGCTTTATCCTAAGAAAAATAATGCCACCAATTTCGGTCGCAGACATCAAAGAAATAGTCAAGATATTAAAGAAAGCATGTGAACCAGTGGCGACTTCCCAGCCATCTTCCGGCATTTATCTGTGTCGTCATAGAATCTTGTTCTTGCGATTGCCGGCTGCCGACCTCAGCCACCACCAAGTGCCATGATATGCCGCTTCATCGTGTCACTTAAATGATAGCGTGCAGTTAACACACTGATAACTCTTTGTAGCGGTGGCTCATATTACGTCACTCTGGTTTATATTACATCATTGGAGCGCGAAATTTGAACGCGTATCGATATTTTCTTTTTTTTTTTCCTGATTAAAAAAACGTCTTTCGGGGGTAAAACGGAGCTGAGGGATTCACCAAAGGCCATTTCTTCAAAACTGAACAAATTTGTCGTTTGTTTTCATGTCCCCTTTAACCTTCATCCCGTTGCACGCAATAATACGCACTTCGAGCAGCGAAACAGTTCTCGTAACTAGACAATGAAGCAGAGCTGAACGGATAACTTCGCATCATCAGTGAAGCTAACGCTGGAGCTCGATTACCAACTGCTCCTGGATCGGATATTTCTTACAAGAGGAACGTTGACAGCCGGCGGGGATGCTTTATTCCCGTCGTAGTACAAATGTTTTAACATACCAAGTTAGCTAGCAAAAATTAAAAGAGAATTCTTTTTCTTTATTTGGAGAGGAGGGGGGGGGGGTACTGCGTGCTATCCAAATCTACATTAAGGGAATATTCGGCTTCCAGAAGCCCTAGGATTTAAGGGTATCAGGGAGGAAGTTAACTTCAAGGCTTTCGAGGGGGCGAAAAGAAGATTAGAATGCTGGTGGACGAACAGCAGAGAGGGGAATATTGCCTAGGACAGTTACCACCTGTAACAGCAAAAAAAAGTATTTTGTGCCTAATAAGCGTTTTGTGCCTGCCCTAAGCAGCGCTAGTATTAAGCCAAGAGTGTAAAACATGAGTATATTAGTCCTTTTGGTAAGATGACATGTCATCACCCCGCTACAAAGGGGAAACCAATAGCAATCATCATCAATCATCATCATCAGCGCCGAAGCTGCACGTGGGTGATGAGGCGAGCTGTAGGGAAGGGCCATCCGCATCTGTTTAGACTACCTGGGGAGTCCCTGGGATATAATACGGTTGCATAAATCTAAGGTGCAGCATACAAGACAGCAACCTTCGCCAAGTTTATAAAATAAACCGCAAAAACTGTTTTCGCGGACATCAACCAACAGTATTGCCATCTGATGGCGCTTTCCCGTGTCTCTATAAAACGTGATTATTGGCCCCGCTTACTTCGAAAACGCTTAAGGGTAGCGGAACGTAGCTCGAATCTTTCGCCGTGGAAGGCGAAGCAATTATATGCGCAACCAATTTATTGGTTGGCGTTTTGGGTTCGAGGCTCATTCGCGTAAGATTGCTTTTTTTTTACCCTTTGAGAAGGTATGCAGGGAAAGACTAGATGGTAGATGGCAAAGAGAAGGTATCAGGCTTGGCACTTAGGGAGGGAAAAGGATGGGGCGATGCGTTAGAGAATGGATATATTAGAGAAATACGTGTGGTAAGGGAAGGGTGAAGAGGAGGCCAATAAGGCTACACTTCACGTTCACGGAGCAGTACGCTGCAGAATGGAAATTTTGTTTAAAAAAAAAAACAGGATCACTTCGCCACATAAATGGTGAGTACGACTTCCGCTCAGAAAACCCATCCTTTTTCTATTCCCCCATGCATTCTTTTAGAGAGCAATGGAAAATTTTGATGTCCAGCTCCTGACGGATGACCCAGCTTGCGCTGGTCGGGAGGGCGCAGGTGGCCACGACGTCATGTGGGCTCCAGTGCGCAAGGAACCACTCCCAACGAGCCACAGCCACCCATTTTAAACGCTCAATAGAAGTTCTCTGCAGAAGGGTTGCAAGCTGGGCTAGTTGGAAAGACATTCTTGGATAAAAACCAGCGCGAACTCAGACGAAGATCAGCGTCTGTCCTTGTGTTTCACTTCCTTCGTCTTCGTCTGAGTTCGCGCTGGTTTTTGTCCAAGAAGTTCTCTCTCTCTATCTCTTTCTCTCTCGCGTTTTGGTGCTGTTCGTGTAGTTGGAAAGTATATAGCTGTAGGCAAAGGCGAACGTTGTAAAATCGGTTCCAGGAGAGTCCGGATGCCCGGTGGTGTATCGACTTGCAGGGGAGAACACCGGGTGTTCACCTAACCCTCCTTCACTCACCCTCGGCTGAGCAGTGTGTGTCATCTCTGACCACCTCTGCACCGGAGCAACAATTCGCACTGGTGCATAAAATCAGAGCAAGCTCGCCGACTCCTGGAGATGGGAGGCTGACAACTTCCCCTTCCCCCAAAGGCCTAATAAAATGTATAACCACCGCCACTGAGACAGCAGATGTTTCAAAAACTTCGCGTGCTTCAATTACATCAAGAGAGAAAAATAGTTCATACCACGCCAGGAATTCCTGTCATTCAGTTCCATTTACACCAAACGGCGTGTAGGAGGCTTATATCTTACTGCGATCGGGCTCTTATACTCTAGACAAGGATTTGTTTCCGGAACTTGGCGCGAAGAAAGTAACGTCGGCACAGTCTATAGTCGTTCAACTTCAAAGACGCGGGCGGGTAATCATATACGGCATAAGCTGCGAAACACTCGCCGATGAAAGCAGAAGGCGAATTTCCTATTCCCGTCACTCGTCATGGCTGCCGCGATAAAATGAGCGGGGTTACAAGACGGCCGACGAGGGGCGGATGCGCGTCGCGAGACAAAAAAAAACCCCTTCCGCTGTCTGTGCGCTACATTGAGCGCCGACACTGCTGGAGCATCGCTTATCGGACGGGTTACGTGCGGCCCTGCTTTGTCACAAGTCAATGTTTTCTCCCAATCGCCTGGAATGAAGGAAATAAAGAAACGAAGAACGAGAGGTGAAGGAATTTTATGGACGCTCTAGATTGAAAACGTTTCCTTATGTGCCACAAAGATAAAGCGAACAAAACGCTTCGCCGGACGAGACTGAAATGCTTGAGCGGAACCGGTATACGGGTAAATGCAAGAGTGACGCGAACGCTGAATGTATGCATTCCGCGTGCGTGCGCTGTCAGTGCGTCGATCTCATTAGCGGCTGAATGGGGTCCGTTAGGTGCTACGCCGCATGGATAGTCGATGCTGCAAGCATTGAAGGAGTTCGCGGTAGGCCAGCAGTGATGTTCTTTGGCGTATGGAACAGCACAGCACCGCTTCACTCCAATTTTCTAATGAGGCCACGAGAAAAAAAAAATGGAACAGCTTGCACTAGTAGTGCAAGGATGGAGAAACGGTAGATCTGGCGGCGCCTCTCCCTTCGTCGGGAGACCCGGCTGTTGCACCTGAGATGGATTTCCGAACTTTCCGCAGAAAGTTCTCCACGACTGGCAGGCAGGATCATTTCGTCCGCAGGCTTTCAGATCTCTCCCAAAGTGGACCGCGTTAGCACGCGCTAGAACCCGCGGCAACCGGCTTCGCCAGCTCGGCGTCTGTAGCGCGAACTCGGCGTCTGTGCTCCCCACCTCACGTGCGAACGCAAGACACCACGCGAGGAGAACGGCACGCGAGAGATCATGCCACGAACGCTGGGCAGAGCGTTCTCGAAGGTCGAGGTGGCCGACGCCGGGCGCTCCTCACGAGGCGCACGCTCTCGTGCATTCGGTTTTTTTTTCTTGGTACTTTTTTCTGGTAGCTCTGGACGTCGGAAATAAAAGCTTAAACAGCTGTCAAAATGTACGGGAGGGCATGGAACGTCACCCGGGTCGTTCGTAATAGCCGACGCAGTTTAGTGAGTGAGTGAGTGAGTGAGTGAGTGAGTGAGTGAGTGAGTGAGTGAGTGAGTGAGTGAGTGAGTGAGTGAGTGGGCGAGCGAGTGAGTGAGTGAGTGAGTGAGTGTTATCGTAAAAACGAGTGTGAGCGTTATCGTAAAAAAATGTGTGTGTGTGTTGTGCGTTGTGTGTGTGTGTGAGAGAGTCGGAAAGTGAGTCTGAGTATGAGCATGAGCGCGAGTGTGAGTTTGAAAATGAGAGTGACTGTAAGTGTGAGAGTGAGAGTGAAAGTTGTGTGAGAGCAAGTGTGAGCGAGATAGTGAATGAATGAGTGAAACAAAATTTAACAGAGACGAAGACAGGAAGCGGTGCTCTTAAAGACGCTACCTAAATTAGGATACCCTGGCAAGGACACGCAAAAGGGGCGCGCAGAATAACGCAGTGGAACACAACTAAACTGGTCCCCGACCCATCGAAACCTAACACGGCATCAGTGAGCCGGATAGACACTCTGCCGAAGCGTAGTAATAATAACCCTGGACACCGCTCTGGCGTCTTGGTTAATCCTTGTCCTACGTGTACAAACTAAACAAACCGAAGGCAATAAACACCACTGCTTTACTTCTAGCAGGTACTCCTTCGACCACTGCTCGGCTAGTAAGGGACGTGCCACCGCTTTACGATTCGTGTTGGCCTACATACCTTTCATACGTCAGTTGGTGAATTAGAGAATTAAGGGTTCCGACCGTGGTGGTGTATCATCTAACGGGGTCTTATTTGTCCTTTTCGTCGCATAATAAGGAAGGGAGGTGTGCAGGAACGGATAGCACCGGGTGCGTGAGAGGCATGCGGAACCCCCGAAGAACAACTCGCGTAGTACAGGCGCTGCAGCAGCCGGTGCCAAAACGCGCGCCATGCAGTGGCGGCGGTGTTGTAAAGCCCGGGCGAACGGCGACAGCCATTGGACGCGGCGTGGTTACGCGGGGGGCCCGCACGATAACCTATTTCCAGTGGCCTCGAAATTCAGCGGGCTAATCGTCCCACGGACGACGGCTTCCGGCGCTACCTGCAGCAGCCGCTGCGCTTCGCGAGCCTCGGCGGCCGTTCTTTCCGCGCCCTGCTCCCTGGCCGTGACGTCACAGCTGCGTACGTGAAGGCACGCGATCCGCGTGCCATGCGGCACGCGACAGAACGGCCTGGCCTATAGCCCGCGACTAGGGAAAAGTCCGCGGCGTACCTTAGGTTATCCCCCAGACGACTTGAAGGCGAAAGTAGGAGTCGAGATGCATTACAGGCCCTTTCACTATTGCCTCCGTTCCGTGATGTACTGTGCTGACTGAGAAAGTAAATAAACCCCCAGAAAAGATTTTCGTTGTTTCACGTTCTCCTTTCCCCTGTTCTTATCCACCGTCGACATATCTCTTCTCCCTTCCCGGCGTGCCGGCATTTTACCGGCAACCGTTAAAGTGACGTCCACAGAAGTTCGCCACAGACGTGACGTCCACAGAAGTTAAATCCACATTTTTGAACTTTAATTACTTAGCTGAAAGGGACCCTGCAACACTTTCGATAAGCGTTTTTACTCTTTCTATCGCGCCTGGAACCACTGCGAAAGCTATAGTTACCGCCAGCACGGAGCGGACCTGCGTGATTTGCTCGTTGCACCAGATACGCCTGCATTTCTGCTTTGTTTTTGTGGCTTTTGTTTGTTTCAAAGTTGCTATCGAAAAGCGTTCATTGCTTCAACTGAACGAAAACCGGCCCACAGCCGCTACATGGCCATAGTGACGTAATTCGAGCCGTCGAAGAATGTCAAGACCGGGAAAGAGAGAAAAAATTTTTGAGCGAGTTTACAAGTTATCTGATGGGCATAGAGCAGTAATTTCTGGCTGAGGTACTTTGCGACCCCCTAATCTAAGTACTGGGGGTGTTGAGTGACTACGTTCTGCAAGCACTTAAGATTTCAAAAATGTTGACAAAACTGTTGCAGGGTCCCTTTAATTTTCTTCGCTATATGTATGTTCACTCGTTCAGATGTGTTCTTCCGCTCCTTATCTGCGGTGTACTGGTACGGACGCCCACTTCTTGGTACTGCCGAGTTTTAACCTCGTGCTGTGGGAACAGCACGAGCTTTTGACGAACTTTTTGTGGAGTTTTACCGAGCTTCTGCCGAGCTTTTTGTGGAGTTTTGTGGAGCTTTTGCTGAGTTTTACCGAGCTTTTGCCGAGCTTTTTGTGGAGTTTTGCTGAGCCTTTGCCGAGTTTAACCTTGTGCGATGGAACACATCCGGAGGAGAATCTTCTTTATACGATGGCGACCGGTTTTCGCTCAACAATGTTGAAGTTCGACTGAACGACAAGACATACAAGGGCGTTCACCTTGAAAGGTTCAATAACGCGATATCGGGTAGTCCGTATCCCGCGCAGTTCAGTTTCCATAGACCCCTAGATTTTTCTCTCTTAAAGAAAGTGGAAGCCCCGCCTGATAGAATATTTCTTCAAATGTGAATCATTTAAACAAGCAAGTCATTATGGACACCAGACGGTGCATTACCCTGAACTTCGGTGCACGTGCAAATTAGGTGCACGTGCACGAAGGGCGTGCACCCAACGATTTAAGGGCCGTATCAAAGTTACGTCGAGCTTGACCAGGAGCCGTAATTGTGATGGGAAAATGGAAATTTTGTGTTCAATGGGGCATTCGTTAAAGTGCAAGTGTACAGTCAGAACCTAAATTAAAGGTTTATTACGCACATCTTGACTTAAATTTATGATTGCAATTGACGGTATTTTTATGACAAAGAACATTACGTTAGCTTCGGCTAGCTTGAGTCGATAACCACGCGATTTAGGAAAAGCGGGGGACAGAATCAGTTATGCGCATAGAATTCCTTATGCATGGGCGTTACGGGTGGTCAAGGTTTGCGTCTAGCACACGATACAATCTCCGCAAGGGAACCACTTCATGCATGATGCGTGCAGTATTAAGCCTACCGTAACAACGTTACGAAATTTCTCGCGCAAGGAAGGTTACTGTGACTGAAAGAAACAGTTACGCGGCTTGTGCTTGCGCACGAATAACAGCAGTTCAGGGGTGTTTGAAGACATTGTTCAGTTGAGAAAAAATTGAACACCTGGGCTATGGCATAAGTCAACGACAGCATATTCACTCTTGTTCAAGAAAATAATTCATTCCTTCACTGATCGACTGATTTCATTCATGAGCACGCATCAGGTTCAGCGCTAGGAAAAAAAACAAAATCAGCTCCTGTTTGCGCCAGACAGAAATTCTTATTCTGTCCTCGTCTGAGAAATGTCTATTCCCACCCACCTTCTCTATTTTGTGCCTTCTTTCTCCTTACAATTTCAACCAAGCGTGTCAAGTTTGCTCTCATGCATGTGCGTGAAAACTGCGCGTTTCCTTTCAAGGGTTTGTCGCAGCCTTCCGAGTTTCATCGTCGCGTTCTGGAGGCCAAACGCGCCGCATTCGTTCGCGCCGCCGCGTGCTTTTCACAATGCCACCACCACTATGCCGAAGCCCGTTCGAGATAGAGCGGTAGTTTACGGGTTAAGTCACGCAACTTCGTTTCAAGCTGCAGTGCTCCCAACCAGAAACTCTTTGGAATCCAATAAACTTAATCTTTCCTCTTTGACTCACCGTTACTTTAGTTAGTTTTAGCACTAGAGTATTAGAAGCAGCATGGGCGAAAATCTCGTCTGGTCTGTGAGGCTCCTGAGTGAAAGTCTGAGGTGAGTGAACCGAAACAGCAAGAAAGAGGTTACCGCGTCTCCGTTGTTGAGCTCTCTCTGCTCGCTGTTGTGGGAAGGGTGTGCAAGGTGTGAACGCCGCGTCTCTCGGCTGCTTCATTACGTTAACGTAAGACGCATAAAGGTGCGGCGATAACTCACCAATGGAGGAGACGTCGGCGCCAAATCACAGTTTTCTCTCGCGGAAATGGTTTGTTGCTTATGGATCTCAGCACTTTCGTGCCGGAAATTTGACCCTTGACATTAAGGTGGGAAGATCTTGCATGCATTCATATTTCTTCTCCTCTAATGCTGTCCTCCGTGATGCAATATTTTTACACCGGCGGGACAGCCCAGTGCGGGGAACTCGGGCGGGCAGGCAACGGGGGTGAACCACTTACTCCCGCACTCAGGGAGTGCACGCAGGCTGAACAATCATTTTTCCCCGTCACAAACGTATGTCGCGGAAGGTTACGTAGGGGTCACAATGGGAGCGTGAGCGTCGGTCGGTGGGATCACCGCCGTGCGTGAGCGAAAGCCCTGAGAGAAACTTCCTCTCTGTCTCTGGGACAAAGTACCGTTATTCTACCCGGAAGCAGAAGCGAAGGGCGGAAGGGAAAGAGGAAAAGGAGCCCGCAGCGTTTTTTTTTTCAAGCGAACATGTAATAAACATACATTTATGAACCTTTCTTTGCGTTTCTTTCTCTCCCTCTCTCTCTGTCTTTCTTCTCTCTCTCTCCCTATCTATCTTACCCTCTCTCTTCCTCTAAACAGCTAGAAGGCCAAGTAAAGGCACCAATCAGAGGAGTAGAGAGTAAGCTGGGAAATGAGAGATGGAACAACGCGCCACTTCCCACTTCAAGACACTTCACCGACGGCGCGTGAAGGAGTGGCAAGGGTGAACGAGGAACTAAAAGTAGCGCTCAGAAAAATCGTGCGGTAGTTCGGCAGTGGTGCAGCGCTTGGCAAAGCTAATCTCGGTTGTCCTGTCGTGCGGTGCTCATAGTTAACTCATTGTAAAAGGGTTGAAAGTTGGGCGAGTTGGCAATGGTTCATCTTAAAAAGAAACAACTGCGCGCAAATTAACGAGGGTAGGAACACATGAGGACAACACAAGCGCAGTGTTCTCCTCATGGGTTCCCGTTCCCGTTAATTTGCGCGCAGTTGGTATTGTTAACTTATTGATCGTTGCCCCGCGAATGCTAGCTCCTAACTTAACGCGCTATGCAAATCTCAAGAGCGCGAAGCGCCTTCAAAATCTAGGTTGTGGTGAATGATTGGGTATTGTGTATGACGGATACACGCAGCGGATGATGGGTATACCGTGCATAAGTATGCCACAAGCTGCGGGACTGATACTTTTCTCTGCTTAACAGGAAATCGCTTGGTCACTTTAGGGCTGACGTGCATTTCACGAGTGAGTTAAACGCACTCATGCGCGCACGTCCACACAAACACAGCACTTGAAGGTACATACACAAGCACGCGAAACACACAAACATGTGCATGTGCACGTTTACACTCACGCACATAGACAAAAAAGTGCATGGAAACATGTGCATTGAAGCATCCTGAAATTTTGTGAGTGGGCTCAAATCGTTCGCAACCATTCACTGCGAACTGACCGACTGCGTCGGTGGTTGCCGATCCGAATGCACTAGAGCACATGGCACAATAATTTGGCAGTGGGCAGCGCCTCAGTGTTCTTGTTGTTTAATTCTTTCACCATTTGCCTTCCGCACGTTGTCCACGTACGTTCTGTCGTATAAACTCTCTGCTCCTCCTCCCACACTCCCCTGACCTCAGGGCGAAGCTATACGCGACCGCTAAGCACGTGTACGTCCCGAAGAACACTTTCACTTTTTCTGCAGACGCGTGATGACAGGCGGCCCGACGTGCGACCTTGTCCATCTCGGATAAACGGCTCCACGCCTTCTTGGCATAGTTACGACACGTGGGAAGAACGCTTATTCAGAGCGCTGCGGGTCTGGAATGGCGGGCTATCTGAGCTTTTGTTGTAACTGTCCGCTTGCCGTATTTTCGGTCTTCGTGTTCCTTTCTTTTTAATCTGTTTCTTTTCGCAATAAATGAGTTAGCTTTAAGAGTATAAGTATTATGTGTGTGTGTTGGTCTTTCGGACTTAATGTCTAAACGTAGTTTTCTGTGGACCCCCCCCCTTTTTAATCCAATCCATTTCGCTCAGCTGGCGTCCAGGGACCGTGTAGAACAATTATAGAAACTCAATATTGCCTACAGAGACATCATTCACTGTATTTATTTATTTATTTATTTATTTATTTATTTATTTATTTATTTATTTATTTATTTATTTATTTATTTCACCCCTTAGGGCCAAAAGCAATACAGAGAGGGAGGGGGTTACAAAGCAAAATGAGTAAACACAGTGCAGTGAGCATCATAACAAAAAAGAAACATTCGATTGCTCCTGATTGCTCGTGAACGTTAGCAGAATTCTCACGAAAGCGCAGGTTATCATTAATATCAACTATAGTCACGGTTAGGTTGTTTCATTCGCGGGAAGTACGGGGAAGAAATGAATGAAAGAAGGCTTTTGTATCGCATGATTCAAGACCAACTTTAATGAGAGTGATCGATACGATGGGAAGTGTATTGACGTTGGGGATACGAACCTTGAATACGAACACGGCAAGGACAATATTTTGCTGAACGCACGGAAATATTTGTGTTATTTGTCGACAAAATTCACTCCCGTATAGTTACGACCATTGGATTCGACGTTTCTGAGGCCTAAGCATGAGCTAAACGATCCGATAAACTTGAATTCTCACACAGGGTAAGATCACACATCCGCTTATCGCGCGAAAACACAAAGACACTTTGCGCAACACTGAAGCACCAGTGTGTAAGGTCTACGATGAACCAGAAAGCAACGCCTGCTTACGCACCGCGGATCAGAGAATTAATTCGGACCAGCATGTGTGAAATATGAAACACAAGGAAGGTGTCGAGTGCACTCAAAATTATGCGTTTCGCGTCTTTCTCCACATTCATTGCTAAGGTTCTTTTGAATGGCTCATCGCTTGAGCAAAGCAGTATTTTTCTTCTCAAGTACGTTCATTCACATCTTGGAAGAGTAGATTAAACTACCGTGTTGCATTCTTTTATCAACGCAAACCGCCAAAGCCGCTCAAAGCAAAGTGCCTTCATGTGCACTGGCGGCTGTTAAATACAGCTAACTTTAATCCCTTAGTAATATTTTATCATGGTATTTTTACTATATGCTGCCTTGCGGTCCGTATTTGGAGCCTACAATTTCTAGCTCCTGGCGAAGAGATTAACCTGGATTTTGTGAGTACGTCGTAAAAGACAATGTGTGCATTACAACTATCCGAATTTCGGTATGAAATTATCTTCAAGTTCGCGCCCATTTTCGATGCCTTAACCCCGAAAAAAAAGAGAGAAAGGAAACTGAGGTTGGGCGGCTTTTAGAAAATATAATTTCTAAGTTTACTGCACTCATCACGTTAAAAGTTGTAATGGTTCCAGATATTGCGGATGATAGCATTTTAAACTGTAAATATTATGGCATAACACTATAAATGTTCATCTAATCAGGCGTGAATTTAATTTCCTCCTCTGGGAGGATCCGTCATGGCCTAAACACCTGCTTCCTCGCTGTGAGCGAGGAGGGGTAACTGACCTTCGGCTGCACAATCCATGCACTCTAAGGCAACTACGTATTTCGGCTTCATCACAAGGTACTCGAGTGATCAATTCATGCAGTTAACAATGAGATGCCGGCGAATGACGATGTCGGGCACACAATTTGACTCAAAAGGTGGCATCACGCAATGCAAGCGTAAGGTTGCGCACTGTCGCCTCTCAGGTGACGTTTTGGTGTCCAGCTGTATGCACTTTACTGGCATTAGCAATGTTCTTTCCAAGGAGGCATAGATAGGTCACTTGGGTGCATTATGATGAAGCTGAACCACGCGATTATCGATTTGGCGCTGCCACTGATGCTGTGGTCTGCTTTGCAGGGAGCACACCGTCATTCATTTTATATCCCACTTTGTCCCACGTTTTTTTGGCTGTTAGTTACGGAGCTCCCGTCTTGCTTTTTACTCGAACTCTTCTTGTCTGAACTACCGCTGCTATCAACGCCCTCGCGGCCACACTTTCATATCGTTAGCCGTGAAGTAGGTCTACAGGCACGTTGCCGCAAGCTTAACGCGGTAGCAGCCGACGTGGATCGGTTTCCCTTGAAGTGAATGGGCTTCAAAAAAGCAACGCCAAAAAAGCGCGCCAAAATACTGGCGCCAAAAACATATGGCGGGTAGCGAAAGGTAAACCCGCGGCCAACCTCACTCTGTCAACTCACTACTGGAAGGAGAAAGCGCTTGTGACGGGGCACGCGTTCGTTACCATGCCGGGTCGCGCCAATTAAAGATTAGCATTGCCTACACATTCTTCTTTCGAATTCAGGATGTTACAATGGAACTAGATGCCTGCTGAGGAGCGCTAAGACGCAGGTCCTTCGCAGTTGGTGTTGGGGAGTCGTACGCGCCTTTCGATAATAACCCAGGCCATACAGCCATCGCCTCTCCTGCAGCTACACCCACCAACCAGATGTCCTTTCACAAATCGGGCTCATCGATTCCAATGTAATGACGCCGCCGCAAGGCCACCTGGAGGACATCGCGCGACGACTACGGCGACGACGAATCGCCGGCCAAACTCAGCTCCGACGTCGTTGTCGTGTTCGGCGTCGTCGTCATCGTCTTACTTGGTCGCCGCGGCAGCTTGCAGCAGCCGCTTTACACAAGGGATGCCCTACTTCTCGCCAGCTATATCGTTGGAAATCTCGCGGAGAAAGCGGCGCGAAAGAAGAACAGAATGCGGATCACTGCTGGCGAGGAAAATTCGTGATCGCGACAACGGGCGATCGAGGACTGGCTGCTGTATAGCTGGCTGCTGCTCTTGAGGGCGCCGTTTCCCTGCTGCCGCCGCAGCACTATCGAAGAACAGGTTCACACGAGCCGAGCTGGAGCGAATATCTTCCCCCTCTCTTCTGCTGTATACCTCCGTGTTCTTTTCGTGTCCCTTTCGAACTCACTCGATACACTTTTCCTATGTCTTTCTCCCTTCGGCAAAACTTATGTGTAGAACTACTCCCGCACACGCGACCGCCAACCTCCGTGTTCTTTTTTTCTTTTTTTTTTTGCCCGAAGTTTGTAGTTTTATATTCAAGCGTTGGCCTCGTAGCTATTTCCTCTGTGGCTCAGCGAACCGGGAATCCGTAGGTAAACTGTTCAGCTATCGAATGGTTTACCCTGGATGCACTTCCAGGGATAGCTGACTAAAACAAGTTTTTAAGTCGGAAGGAATACAGGGAAGATAGACCCATTAATGTCTATTATTATTTGATATTGTAACCTTAATGTTGACCCCCTAAACCCCCTGATTTGGGCACGGAAACGACAGTATTGTACGTGAATGACAATATATAACTTCTCGGTAGACGCGGCGTTCGCAAATTTTAATGGTCATCGAGAGAGCAGGCCATGTCGCCCGTTCTGATGATCTGGCGAGGAAATCCCTGCGAACTGTTTGTCCGCTTCGCGCGGGATACCAGCAATAAGCCTACTAATAACTTCGAGCATTTGGAGATTCTGCGGGGTCATTAAGAAATCGTTTAAGGCCTGGCAGGACTCCCGACCTTCAGAAAAACAAAACTAAAAGAACTCTAGATGTGAAACACTTTCGCTTCGTCTGCTTTCCCGGATAGGCGTTCAGGACTGCCGTAGGTTGATGATTGTATTTAATCATTACTCCTCGTTCATGAGTTCCAGTGGGCTTTCTCCGCTTGACGCATATAGCGGTCCAGTAGACGAAGAGTTTGCACCCTCGGCACCTTTTGGCAACGATTTTGTTCGTTGTGTTTCCTCCGTAGGAGAGCTGCGCGGGAACTGTTTGGAGTATGTGAACTGCTGAACTTTCAATTGGGCTACGGCTGCGTTTCTCGGCAATTTTCAGGCAAGTTAAACTGTGCCATTTACCTTAACCGGACGATCATTGTGTCGAGTGATGTCAAGTTTAACGCAATTTCCCCCTGTGTGCACGCCCAAGAGTTATGGCTCTAACAAGGCCTTCACCCGCTATTTGTCTCCGTCGATGCGTTTTTACCTTTCGTAATGACCTACTGAAGTGCGCTGCCTAATTTAAAATAAAAAAAATTGTTTTTTTTTCAGTCGCTTTTATACTCCTCGACCGGTCAGAAGTTTGACAACGCAATAAACTAAACTCCAGCTTATGGTTGAAGCCAGCCGAACGCCACAAGTACTACGCCCATCTTTTTCCGTCACGACAAGTAGCACCCGATACTTCCAACTCTCAGCCCTGCCCGAAATCGCGAATAACTCCGAATAAGCACGTTTAAGACAGTAGCATCGTCTTTGAAATACCCTGCCACTTAGCCCCTGAACGTATATAGAGCACAAAACAAGTAATGGCCGCTGAAGCCAGCGAACGATAGCGATTCGTAATTACGGGTGGCGAAGGGGGCGGCCGTGTCGGGAAGATTTCGCATCGCCGTTATGCCGCAATAACAATCGGCGCAGATGCACCAACGACCCCCTTCGTCGACAGTGGCTAGCAGTTTGCCTGTCACCGCGACTGTTACAGCTCAACCAGAAGACGAGCGGCCCGAGCGGCCCATCCAGCTCTGCCTCCCGCCCCCTCCGGCAGCGCGTCGCGTACACAAAATAACATAGCGGACCGTCTCGACGCCGCGGTTCTTCGGACGTCGGTTACGCGAGCGTTCCTCTCCCGCGCCCCCCTGCCGTCAACGCGCGCCTCGCCTTGCGGTGTCAGCGCAAACGGCCCGACGAAGGTTTCGGCGATTGGTCACGGTCATTGCCACGTAGTGTGAAGCCGCCCCGCGCATCGGGCGAGTTGCGCTTTTTACCTCTGTCACATTTCTGACGCAAAGGCCTCGCGAAGGGGCAGATGTATCCGGCGGGAATTGTAGCGGAGCTTTTGCGCCCTCTTCCCCCATCCTTTGGCTTCTGCGTTCGACGGACTGAATGAGGTAAAATTTGAGCTTTGAAATGTCGTTTGCACGTGATGTGCCTGCCCACCTCTCGTACATGCGTCGTTGCAGAGAATGTGCGGAAGGAGTCGTGCTCGCGCGAAGTCGTCGACGAAATTCGATTCGAAAAGTTACGCATTACGTGAGCCGAGGCTAGGGAGACGAATGGCAGTCTGGAATAAATTTCGCGGCACCCCAGAAAGGAGAGCAAATATGTGTGATCGCCTTTTTTGAGTGCACAAACTGTCAGATATTTCGCGAAAGGGCCGGGATGTAGTTGTACGTGTAGTTCCAAGGTAAGCCATTGTTCTGCGCTTTGCTGAACTGGGACAAACTGAACCGGAGGTAGTGCAAATAAGTGGAAATAGACGCGCCAGCGATTAGCTTTAAAAGCGACACTACCAACAAGTATGTCGTCTCTTAATGAAGTTACTTTCGCGCGCAGTGAACGTGGTAACGTAGACTTTTATCCTGTATTTAAACGGTGAGACTGATCAGCCCATTCAGTCCTTACATACGGCCAACGCATCGTCTAGAGGCTTGACAAATCTGATTCAAGGAGTTGGTTGTTTTAAAATGTTGCACGTTGGACGGTAGAGCAAAGTTACTGTATGATTAACTGTCCTGATACTGCCAAGTTTTCGTAGCCTTGAACTGCTATGATTAGCCCCCTTAAAAGCTGCGTAGCCTCGATTCTACCCATAAATCTGTTACTCTACAGAACCGCAATCTTTCCCAATGCCGGGGGTACTGCGACACTCGCAAAGGCAAGCCTTTAACTAAACATGCGTTCTATTCACCCCTCCTATCCACAGCGCTGTGCGAAGACCTCCCCAGTGGCATCTCAAATCGCTTGCCCGTCCGACCGCATACGGTCGAGTTATCTCATCGGCATTGTGAATGAGCCACCGCGGCAGACGTAGAGAGTCAATATCGTCACGATTCGGCGCGCGCCGCGAACATTGACCGAATATGCAAACGAGGTGACCCCGTGGCACAAGGAATCTCTCTCGCCACAGCGACCACGCACACCACCTGACCGCTGTCAAACGTCACAGGCGCAGAAGTCAGGACGAACAAGGTGAACGGAAAAATAAGAAAAGGGCGCAATCATACAATGGCCGGCGTGGCGCGTCTTGCAGTTCCAAACGAACTCATCGCCGCAGCATCGCTCGTGCGACACCGCGGGCGTTCCGCGACCCAAGCACCTACCGTAAGGTCATGCGGTCCACACAGCAGCGGCAGTAATCCAGTGGTCAGGGCACTTGGGAAAAGCGCGAAATCACAGCGTAATCCCTTCCTCTTATAAGCCTGGAAGGGCATCGACCACGGTGCTTCACCGGCCCCACCAGGGAGCCCCGCGGGAGGCGCGTCACACCTACCTAAGGATCATCGTGGACGATGGCTGCCGATGTCGTGCGAAACAAATCTCCGTTTTCCGCCGTCAGGCAAGGGGAAGACCGGTGGGACACGCTCGCTGACGGGCTGCACAGTCCGGGGATCAAAGGGTAGTCCGAACGGCGCCGGAGCCTTGCGCAGCGGGGGTTTGCTAGGCACCACACGAGTACACAACAACGACAACAACAACAGCGGCACCCACTCGGCTGCAGCAGCCCTTTGCGGAGGATGCGGCGGCGACGGTGGTGTGGACGTCGGGCGCGCCGGGCATGCAGTGCTTGGTGCAGAGGAGGCGCGTCCCACAGACTCAGTGTCCGATGGCTGACTCTTGGGAAACGGTCTAGATTCAGGGGACCTGTTTTTATATATAAGCGAGGGGGAACGCTGCCGCGGCGAGGGACGAGGAAGGATTGTAGCGGGAGGCCAGGCTGGCTGCTGCTCGCGCTCACTGAACAGGCGAGGGGCCGGAAGCGGAGGGGAGCCCTGCTCTCCGATGGGGGCTCCTCCGCTAACGGGACTCCTCCGAGTCGGCGGCCGCTGCTGGCGACGACGCTGGCCCAGTTCCGCTGCGCGGTGCGTGCCGCCGCTGCTGCCGCTTGCTGCTCCGTCGGCTCCGGCCGTTCGTTGTGCCGATGAGGCGTGACGCCGCCCGATGGAAATCACTGTGCACCGTTGTCCCCATCCAACCCGTTCTTCTCCTCCGGGATGCGGAGGTGATGGACGCTTGCTTGACCGTTCGTTTCTCCGCATCCGGTCGCCGCGAACTTGACGGGATGGGCGTCGATCTTCTTCTCCACTCGGGGTCGAGCCAGCAACGGGGCACTTGTTGATTTCTGTCGTGGGGATTGTGTTGTGGCCTGTAGCTTATGGCAGCGAAAGGAAGAGAAAAGGTACAGTTACGTTCATGACCCCCAAACCTGACTTTTGCTGCAGTAAAAACGGCGCTTCGTCGTCCCGCCGCCCTCATCGTGGGCCGAGATTAGGCTCAACTTTGTGCATTCATAACTTTCCTTGTTGATGCTGAGCCAAGGGCTCCCTTCCGAGTAAGGTCACGGCTAAATATTTGCAAGATTGTTACCAGGTACCAACAATGCCAGAAAAAAGAACGCGATGCATGTTTTTGACCTTACCTTTGGGAAGTCATAGGTACAGGCCGAAGCGAGTTTCTAGTCCTGGAGTCGAATTTGCGCAAGAGGTGATGTCACCCTGTCACAGTGGGAAACGAAAAAGGCTGGCTTGCAAAGTAAATTTTTCGTACAATCGGGAGTAGGATGGCAAATTCCAGACGACAATAAAGTCCCCACTGCTCATTATAACGTACTCCTGAAGTAGTGGTGTAGTGAACATAATCATGCTAGGGAAAAGTCGCGAGGGGTGATTGTGTAATTTCAATGTCCCAAATTATTCGCGCAAAGCTTTCTTCCATTCTGTCGAATTGCACTGTTCTGACAATTAAGGTGAAAAATTGCGTTCTATTGCTGTTTAGCTGCCTGCCGAACTATTGCGCGGGGCTGTCTAAGCTTGCACGGGAAACTTCCGTGGGCTGCGGAAGCACAGGATTGAAGCTTTGTATCCGATTTGTGCGTGGGGTGGGGAGTCGTGCACGTTAGTTTGAATTTACGATAACCCATGGTTGGCGCCCATGATATTAAGGCAGGCAGCATGTTATGACGTAAGCACGCAGTAGTAATAAATGCATAATATATTATGGCTGAAATGCAACGTGCCAATTATTTTGTGGCAGCTGGTTTTCCTTGTTGAGATGTAACTGTTATCGTGTTTCCGAAATTATACCGTCCTGGTACTGAAATAATGTAAAACTCACCTACCCCACTCAGCCACTTAGTCACTTCCTCACCCACCCACCATCACCCACTCGCCCACCCACTCCTTTACCAAATAATCACCAATAATTCACTCACCCACTGACTAAGCAATCATTCACTCAACCCTCATTCACTCACTGAATCACCCATTCACCCTCACTCACTCCGCCCGCCCACCCACTCAGTCATTCACTCAGCCACCCAGTCGCTCACCACACAATCACCAATAATTCACTCACCCACCCACCCATCCACTGACTTACCAATCATTCACACACCACTCATTCGCTCACTCAGTCCCCCACCCGCTCTGACTCACTCGCCCACCCACTCACTCATTCCCTCCACCACCCACTTACTCACCACTCATTTACCACTCCCTCACCCATCCAATCACCCATTCACTTACTCACTCATCACTAACCCATTCACCCATTCGCTCGCTCACTCACTCACCCACTCACTCACCACTCAATCACGAATGATTCATTCGCTCACTCACCCGCCCACGTATTCACTCACTCGCTCACCCACTCACTACCTCTACTACTAGTCACTCAGCCACTAGTCACTCCCTCACCCAACCACCCACTTACGCATTTATACACTCATTCACCCACCAACCAATTCACTCTCTCACTCATTGAACCACCCACGTATTCGCTCACTCACCCACTCACCCTCACCCACTCGCCCACCCACTCCACTCATTCACTCATTCATACACTCACTCACCCACCCACCCACTCGCCCAATCACTCACTGACCATCCCACACTTTTTCTCATTCACTCACTCACTCACCCACTCACTACCTCACTCAGGCACTCAATCACTCTCTTCTTCAGCCAGCCAGCCAGCCACCCATTCACTCATTCACTCACCCACTCGCTCACCCACCCATTTATTCATTTACTCATTCTCATTCACTCACTCACTCACTCACTCACTCACTCACTCACTCACTCACTCACTCACTCACTCACTCACTCACTCACTCACTCACTCACTCATAACAAAGAAGCGCTCAAAAACGGAAGACACTGTAGACCAGGAGTCTCAAACGCGCGGCGCGCGGACCTTTCGATTGCGGCTCGGCCTGCTCATGAGTGTCTTGTTCATTTATTTTCTTTGTTATTTTTTAGAGCGAATGGGTGATTGCACGCCGTGTTCGCGTAGCCAAGGAATCCTGATGCCAAGGTTTCCTGAAGGAATTCTCGAACCGCTACGCCAAATTCCATTCCGAAATGACCCGACGTATTTACAAGGTGTGGGAAAGGACTTGCTTCTTTCAAATGGCAGCGTCAGCGGACATTTTATTACCCCCCCTCCTTCGTTTCAACCTTCTTCGCTTTCGCGTCTCTTGCGGGACTAAATTTTATGACTGCGGCCCGCTGAATGGTGTGAGTTTAAGACCCCTTCTTTAGGCCAATACAGCAGACCATATTTACCTATGAGTTTTTTTTTTTTTTTTGCTTTTCTGCGCACGACGAGAACGAGCTCCAGTGAAGCGTTGCTGTTGCGCAAGCATCGTACTTGAGTGAATCACACCTCGGCCGAACGTGAGCGCTCGAATCTCGGGCAAACAGTGGAGGGTCGCAGAAGACAGCTCATTGCGATGCTCCAGGGCATCCGCTCGATTTATTGTCCGCACTGCACTCCTCCACTGAATACATACATACGTATCTTGGGAAAAGATTAGCCGTGAGAAAGATAACGTCAGTCGTTAGCGAGATGGAGTGCACCCCGGAGTACGCACACCTCGCGCGTTCCTGGTCGCGCGAACCTGAGGGCGCGGTGGAGTCAGCCTGCATTTCAATGAACGTGCCGGAACACCCGCGGCGAGAGCGGCTACAAACGGCTTTGTTCCACCTTCGTTTCGGACCATGAATCCTTTCTTCTCCCTCCTATGCCGACTCCGGATGGGCGACCTTGTTTCTTCTTCCTCCCGTACAAGGAGTTTCAGCGCCCGTTGTATATATATCCGAACCTGCACGCGGAGAAGAGCGGGACTTCCTTTCTTTTCTTTACGGTCCGTTTAAAGAGCAGGTCGACCTTGAGAATTGCCTGGCGTGTAATACGGCTCGGACGCGTTGGCTTCGTACA
Organism: Haemaphysalis longicornis; assembly: GCA_013339765.2. NCBI lineage: Eukaryota > Metazoa > Arthropoda > Arachnida > Ixodida > Ixodidae > Haemaphysalis > Haemaphysalis longicornis. The sequence continues at coordinate 183,056,522 of CM023451.1, read as the reverse complement.
GGTTTTGGCCAGCAGTTCACGAACGACTAATTGAGCGAGGACAGCCAGTCGAAACCAAGGAATCACAGACCAGGGATGCCTTCTGGGGGTGCCCGCCCGCAATATTAGCCTATGCTGAAGAAATATATACTGTCTGTCTGTCTGTCTGCCTGTCTGTCTGTCTGTCTGTCTGTCTGTCTGTCTGTCTGTCTGTCTGTCGTCGTCGTCCGTGTCTGTCTGTGTCTGTCTGTCTTGTCTGTCTGTCTGTCTGTCTGTCTGTCGTCTGTCTGTCTGTCTGTCTGTGTCTGTCTGAGGTGTGAGAAGGCCTGTGTTTTAGGCTAGTTTTGATACATCGACACTGACAGACGTTGGCTAGAGACAGTGGCTCCTACTCGGCATTGCTTGCCCGGTAAAAACACCCTGCGAGTGAATCAGGAGCCCTCAAGCCCGCCTATATTACTCTTCAGCTCAACGCCAACACAGAAGCAGTGTGAGATGAAGGCGAGGCACAGTACGCGAGGTTCAGACGACGCAAGCCCAATTACGTTAGAAACCAAGTTCAGGCCCCCCACCTCCTGAGGGTTTCAATCTCCCTTTTTTAAAGCCGACGGCTTCAAGATTACACTTCTCTACTTACTACCAATGACTCCAGTTATGGTACGCGAGATTTGCGATGTAAAAAACGAAAATCGCCGAAATGACCTTAGTAATTACCCTCGCGCATAATTCATTCGAAGTGCTCGCCGCGTCTGCGCGTCTAATCACCGCGGCCTTTCAAAAGCCATAAACCGCCTCGGCACACCGCGGCGTCCGACTAAACGAGAGTCTCCTCTTCGAACCTCAAGCAAGGGCAAGCTTGCACGTACACGCATTGATGTGTATACGGGAGCACTCGCGTAGTTTCTCGGACAATACACGGCCTTTCTCCTTTCTCTCTACCAAGACTCTCGCTCTCGGAACGACTTTATGACGCCGCGGCCCCTCCGCCAGAACGATCCCCTAAAGGCCGCAATGTCAGAGCGGCAGTGAGGCTTTAGCCAAACCCAGAAAATCACCGCAAGGAAACGTACTACCACTACGCTCTCTACTCCTCCGCGCTACCATGAGCTTAAAAAAGACGGCCACTGAGGAACCGCCACCGGAACAAAAGGCAGCAGTGGAGGGCTCCCTCCGTTTAATTCACAAATGGATGACCATGGTTGACGCGCGCGCACGCGCGCCAAGGTCACTGTGCGAAGGATGTTCGTGAAGGCTGCGATGAAGAAAAATGTAGCCGTAAAGCCACTCGTAATTTGCGTTACGCATTGTCCTCCGTCCGAGGCATACGCTTCGCCACAGAAGCACAGATGCGCCCCAGTTCGATCAGTGTTGGCCGCGAAGGGCGAAGCGTCGATGAGACGGAGGACGCTGCGGCGCGGCCCGCTAATGCGACGCTGCTAATGCCTTGGCCTTTGCGCACGACCGCCGTCTTTCGCGAATAAACATGCGGCTCCCTCACTTATTGCTTTTATTTTCTTTAAGAGTGTCCTTTGGAGCTCAGAATCGGTTTCGTTCGGGCTCTGTCTGGCAGTGGCGAATGGGGTCATAGTAACTGTGGGACGGCTGTCATTTGCCGGCGATAAGTTGCTAGGAACTGCGCTTTATATATAAAATAAGAAAAAAAAACTGAAGCGCCCATAGTAGAAGCTTCATCGCCATTATTTTTGTAGTTTGATAACAGTAAGTCTGTGTGTTGCCGACGCGCGACAGATTACCGCAAGAATAGCGAGTGTAGGGTGCTCTAGAAGTGAAGAATGTTGGCCGGTGTGGCTGTAGCTCCTAGCGCAAGTTTTTAACCCCGACTTTCCTCCGTGCCTTGCAGAATAGTCTGTCATAGCTGTTATGACGGAGACACAAAAGCGTGCATGTTCCACAAAATTCTAAACAAGCCCGTTCTTTTATTCGGGATCCGGGCCAAGTTCAGCCCATATCAACGAGCAGCCATTTTTCCGGCAATTTGTACCCTGTTATCTGGGTCACCCCTATCACTGTAGAAACTATTGAGCCTCTGGGACAATCTAACAATCTTTATTGCCCTCCGGGAGTTAGACATAGCGACAAAGATGTGCGGACACTATACTGTTGATGTATGTTTAGTTTACATGCTGTATATAGCATATAGCTCACTGAGCGCACAAATGTTCCAGGAGCGGTCCGTTCTAATGTAATTTTTATTGCTTAGTTTAATTTTTTATGAAGCCACTGTGTCTTTTCCTAATCTAAAGTTTGGAGTAGCCAGCTTACGTTTTGTTTATAGTTAACCTCCCCAATAAAAAAAAAAAAACGTTTCTTTCTCTATATATCGCGTAATTCACGGAGCCGTCAATAGTTTATCGGGGGAGCTTTCTGTCGGTGTGCTTCGCATAGGTGTCGTCAAGAGCGGAAAGACAGCGCCTACGCCGCTCGTCACAGCTTTAGAATGGCTCACAGGAGCCAAACGTGACGGTAATCGAGTTCCAGCGCAACACGTTCCGGGCACGGTTACCGTAGCAACGGCCACAGCTGCGATCCGGGACGCGACGGAGGACTAAACAAACTCTGCTTATTTTCATGCGTACACACAGTTTATTTTCACGCGTACGCACAACTGCCAGATCACCGTCAGCGCTGTCCCCTCCTTCTGCTATTATGACCGTGGTCGTTGCCTTCGAAACCAAGAAACAAGAACAAATTTGCCCTTGGATCTTCTTTTTAAGTGCGCCAAGCTGCTATGTTCTATGTGGTTATGGGCACTTAGGATTTATTCTTTATTGGTTGCTTAATTTTTGACCCAGCTTTGTCTGCATTTCAACGTAAACCAACAGCTGCTCCATTGCTTTGTTTCAATTAGGCATTGTCCCAGCTAGAGTACCGAATACATAAGTACAGCACTTCACGTACTGCTCCTGACCGCTTTAACGACGAGCGCAGCATGGCAACGCGGGCGATTCCCATCCAGTGACGAATGGAGGTTAAAAGGTATAAGGAGGCTAAAGTACGAATCGAGCTGCGCAGATCAGCTCAGTCCTACCACGATGCGCGCATTACCCACGCCAAATAACACTCCTCATTTTCGACCTCCAGGCTTCGGGCCAAAGGGTTAATACCGGTCGGTCTCTACTCGACCGCTTGCCCGATCGAGACGCGGCAGACTGAAGTCCCCGCTCCGAGCGGTAATGATTGCTACCGCAGCGGTCTCATCGTCAATGCGTACGCGATCGAGCTGTACGACGTCGCATCGTCGCGGTCGACTGCGCCGCGGCCTTCTTCCCTGTTATTCGCGCCAAGAGCGTGGTGGCGGCCAGGCGATCTCGCGACGACCGTCGGCGGTGCAGGCGGGACACTCCAGGAGGAAGACGAAGCGGGAATAATAAGAATAAGAAGACAAGAAAGGGAGAATCGATTCCTCGTCGCATAAAATGACCGATACAAGAGGAGTGATCGTAAGCGCGCGTGCGCCTTGCTCCCGTTTCTCGGGGCCAGCTTCTTCGGCGGCGGTTTGTGGGGCGTGTCCGCGCGCTCCAGACGCGCTGTATCCTGGCCCGCTAAAAGAGGACTGCTGGTGTAGTAATGAACGCGCGTTTTTTTTTTCATTTTTTTTTTCCAGAGGAAGACGATGAAGCCGACCTTTCCTTTTATAGCGGCGCTTACGGCGCTTTTTTATCGCGCGTCTGTAAGAGAAAGCGAGAGAGATACAGAGAAAGAGAGAGAGAGGGGGGAAGGAACGGCTCGGACAAGTGCTGACGCGAAGGCACGCTTTTCCTCCAGGAGAGGGTTGCGCATGCTGCGTGTACGAGTGCCGAATCGCTCGCGCGCTAGTAAGTTGTCGGCTTGAAAATAATAACAACCAGGGATGAGAAAGATGCCGCCGCGCCGAGCAAACAAACACGTTCTCGGAGAAAAGCGCGTTTCTTGCGGCGCGAGCGCCCCCTGCTCTTACGAGATTGCTCGGCATTCTGTTCCTCTCATAGCCTTGTTTGTTGTTGTTGTTGTTTTGTTCCATCACGCTCGAATGTGGGCGTCGAATCGTAATTCTACTCCGAACTTCGCTCTGTCGCTGTATTACGTTATTATTCCTGTTACCCCACCCCCCCTTTCCTACCCCGCTTGTGTTTTCTCTTTTTTTGTTAGGTCGTTCGGTGAGGAACCCATTCTCTTGAACGTAAGCCGCGAAACCTCTGGAATTGCGGGGAAGATTGCCGTGCTGCCTCTGCCGTACAAGTTTATTGGGGTGTCGTTAAACGGGGGCGTGTACGACGCGTGCACGGGCGGTTGTTTTCTCCGCCTCTGTCTGTACGCTCCTGAAGTACCACCTTGTGTGCGTTTCTCCGACTAGCTCGGGTCGAATGACTGGAACTAGGACCAGGAAATATATTCGGCGGGATGTCTGAAGCTTTTGCACTACCGGGGTGTCCTTGACATTCTGGAGCGAACATTTTGTCGGTATTTATTATCTTCGAGCCTTTTAAGAGCAGCACTGCATGCCTCATGAAGTACATTTACTGATAAGAACTTCGTTATTGGTAAGAACAATAATTTAAGGTTTTAGGATTTTATGCACAACTTTATATTCCAGTGTGAAAGGCAAGGTGGTGAAGGATTACTTTCAGGTTACTTGCTTCGACTGAAAACTGAAAGAATCTTGAGGCTGACACGGACTCAAAAAATTATTGTCCTTCCACTCTGTGAAAATAGGTGACCTGCGAAGCTTCACGCCGTCCTCATAGTGCACGAAACAAAGTACGATTGTTTGTAATTTACGGCTGAGCATACTTCCTAGCCAATTACCTAAATGAAATTTGGAAAGACCCGAACTTTATTCTAGCGGACAAACGTAGAGCTCTCTTTTTTTTCTCCCGCATCGTAGGCACCTTATTGTTTGCGTAACACGCCAACCCAACCCACTCTACCACTTAGGGCACCGGACCTGTCGCATTGGGCTGTTTGACGGCCGCGTTTAAACTTCATGCCAACACGACGGACATGTCATCAGTAAGGGCATGAAACCTATAGCTGCGCGTGCCCGCCTGCCCTCCCCCCCCTCCATCATCCCACTCCCAACCCGTGCACGCATAAACCGGTAACCGGTCATGAGCGCGGGTTCTTAGACGTGAAAGACACTGCCGAACATGTCGCTCTGAAAGCTCTTTAAGCTGAACAAGTGATATTGGCCCGCGTCGGCGTTCTAAGCACGCCAGTTGCTGTTCATCCGAGAGGGATTCGTAGCTACTCGGCCAGCTGGAACTTTAGGTGGCAACGGCGGCAGCAGCGGCTTTACGTTGTTTTTCTGCACCCATACACGCTTCTGTTCGGGCTGACGCTTCTTCAGTTTCCTCACTTTTTCCTCCAAGCGAATCCTCCAATGCCCGTACCATGCTCCGATGAAAATGGACTGAAACCGCGCGATTTTTCGTCGCATCACCGTCACTTTTAGCCGAGTGCTTCATGACAGTGACCGGCATTGGCCCCCACCGCGTTCCTGGCTTCGAAATCAACTATTACTTCGAAGGACGAAGTAAATCTGGGCCAGGTAGGAAGCAGTCCATAGGCCTAATGGTCCAAAAGCTCTGCAGCACTCATGACTATAGTTTCCGTGCCGCTGACGAGTTCAAACCGCTACGCGGTGTTGACTGATCACTCCTCGGAATACCCCCCCCCCCCCCTCCAAGCGAACGACATGCGTCCGTCCGGTAGCGAGTTAACACCCCGAAGGCCTCGTTCTTTAGTCTAGCGACACACACGTGGGTGTCCCTATCGCTGCCCAGTCGGAGGCATCTTATTGTCTGCGCAACACACCAACCCAGACCCAAACCGCTTGATTGCAGAGGACATCTGAAGGGGCGCTGTGAGCGATGAGACTGCCACGTTGAAGTCTCCCGCAGCCACAACGCTTGTGTCATCGGTAGCGGCATTAAGCCCTGCTGTACGTGCATGCCCCTTCCTTCCTCCCCCAAACCGTGCACGCCTAAACCGGCAACCGGGGATGGGTGCATAATTAGGCGTGGAATACACCGGCGAAGGGAGAGAACGACTTTAAATGCGGCCAAACTACGATCTATTGTTATTATTCCGCCCCAATAACTATACCCATGGTCATAGTTCTTGTGGCGGAACTATGACCATGGTCATAGCAGCTGGTCAACGAGGACCACCGACGCCACAATGTCGCTCAAAATGACTCTCAAGCTAAAGATGAATTATGTGCTCAAGCCGGCGTCCCAACGGGGCAAGTTGCTTTCAACTGGCAAGGACCCGCAGCTAATGGGCGCAGTGGAATTTGAGGCGGCAACGGCCGCGGCGGCGGCGGCTTTCGGGCGTTTTTACACCCATCCGCGCTGCTGTTGATTCTCCGCCATCATCTGATAACGGCGCGCTGCGGTCGCTGTCAGCCGACTACGCAACTTGTGAAATAGGCATCGGTGTTGCCGAGGGGAATAATCGTTGTGATAACCGCTGTGAAAGATGGGTTGGTGGCGGGGAGGATGAGCCCCGGAGCCCAGCCGAGTAAATTGCTTAACCGGAAGATAACTCGGTGGGTGAGGCATGTACTGCTTTGTAGTAAAACAAAATAAAGACTGTCTAAAACGCATACCCGTTCTTGAAACATTTCTCCAAGGGATTGCAAAATGATTGACTAAGGCCAATCGAATGCTAGGCGGATGTAAAGAGTTGTCATGGCAAAACTGCTGCACGTTATCTGGTGTAAAAAATACATGTGGCTTAACTCTGCAAACCCTGGATATGCAAAACGAAAACTTGGTTTATCCTGGCGAAGTTTTGGTTTCACTTCATTAACCTTTGATTTATCTATAGGTATCATACTCAGGTGTACACTCATCCTTAAGCCACGTATGACGGCTGTGCCTAGGTCGACGGCAAGACATGACTGTGATTAAGGATGGGTAGACAAGCATCGTTAGGCTCAAAGCCTCCCGCTTCCGCGCAACGCTCATAGAAGACGTCTTGGCCTGTCTTTTATCAATGGCGAATCTCGAACTGACTAGGTGAGCGCTGCGCTCCTCTTAGCCAAGTACGCGGCGAGGCACGTGGTAGGGCGGCGACCCAGCTGCGGAGAGCGCATGCGCATTGTCGCTGGCGGTGGTGCAACTGGGCGCGGCAATTCATGTGATGCGTTGCCAAGGCAACGGTGCAGCTTCGGTCAAATGAAAGTCATATTGCTGGAGACGGCGTAACTAGGCTCAACTAAGATCGTAAAGCTTTGCTTTAAACAACCTTCTCTTTACCGACGCATGGAAAACTCACGTGCGGGATTGTCAAAGAGTGAATAATTTAGAGTGACGTTTCTCTTTCGTACGCCAACGGGCGTTACGCACAAGCCCCTGGCTCTCCAAGCCCATGCCTTTGGCCGGTCTTGTTCAGCCCATGCACAGCGCTTGCTGCAGTGTGCCCCCAACTGACGGTGCACTTGATTGGCAGCCGGACGTCGACGTTTCCACTTCGTTGCCTGGAATTTGCAGTATTGGACAATTCGCGTGGCCTTCTCGCCGATAGAGAGGACAAGGTGCTTAGCTGTGATTTTGATTGTTTAGTTTTTTTTTATTCCTCACTGAGCGTCGTTGTGCACGTGGCTGGCTGTCCAAGTGTCCACTGCTTGTTCTTGAATCTGTAGGCTTCAGTAATTCACGTGGTCTTCTCCGCCCAGAAAAGGATGGTGGCGTGTTGCTGTGCTCTGTAGTTTTTAACAGCAGAGCTGTTTAAGTTGGAGCTTGGCCCGTTGGCGTTAGTAAAACAAATACAAAAAAAAAACTCCTCCGGTTCGAGGCGCCCGGCACGACCTTCGCGCAGCTGCGTAGGTGAAGCCAAAGCCAAGACACGCCTAGCTATGACGTCATCGCGCGCAGACGGCACCGCTCGATTTCTAGAACACTTGGCCCAGTGTTCGTGGCGTGATCTCTCGCGGGCGCTCTTTTCCTCGCCAGTTCACGTGCGCTCGCGCTACAGACGCCGAGTTCGCGAATCCGATTGCCGCCGGTTCCAGAGCGTGCTAATGTGGTCCACTCTTGGAGAGATGTGAAAGCCTGCGAACAAAACGGTCGGGAGTGCCAGTCATGGAGACCTTTCAGCGGCAAGTTCGGAAATCCATGTGAGGTTCAACAGCCGGGTCTCCGACGAAGGGAGATATGGGGCGACAGAAGAAGGGCGTCAATCCCGATGAAGAGGAAGCTCGGCGCAAAATCCGCCACGCCGCTACTCGAGAACGGATGTGACGACTTCGATCCAATCCCGAATATCGGGCCGGTGAAGCGGCGGCGAGACGTCAGCGAGTTCCAGAAGATTCGGAGTTACGAGCTCGCGTACATTGTACATATTTTAATCACCAAATGTTTATTGCTGTGTAGTGGGCTAACGACCACGCCACGCAGAAAACTTGACCGAGTCTCTTAGCATAACCACGCGTAAACTTACCCGAACCAAGAATAGGCTAGGTGGGGCCACGGCCACCAGCTCCTCTGTTTCTCCAGCCTTAAACATCTAGCGTAAGTTACGCCATTTTTTTGCCCCTGACAGACGGTGTGGACGTGATTGGCAGCGGGCTGCCCACATATACAGCGCGTAGCCTTGAATCTGCACTGTTCAGTTATTCACGTCAGCTTCTCCCCAAAACACGAGAGAAAGACAGGTTGATGTGATTGTTTTGTTTTTTGTTTCTGGGGAGCGTCCGCTTTGACCTTGAGAAGCGGGTTTTCGCCCCCGCTTCAAACCTACACCACTGGGCGCCCTATCCCGGAGCCCGCTCCTCCCACCTCTAGCTCTCTTCTCGTCCAGCGCTGGCGTCCCTCTCCCAGCTTAGCGGCTTCCAACAGATTCTCGCGGATTTTTATTTATTTATTTGAATACTTCCATGCCTGAAGGCTTTGCGGAAAGGAGTGGGGGTTATACAGCAAAAAAGTGAGTCAGATGTTACAATTGTTGCAAAATAGGTAGTTTGAACGTTGCAGGGTCGGTGAGGGTTGCAGTGTCGGCGGAAAGGTGGTTCCAGTGCTAGCTTGTTCTTGGAATGAAGGAGTCACTGTTAATATAAACCAACGGGGGCCTCTAACATGCTTGAAATCTCGGCACACGAGTGTTTTCGCTTGCGCCTCCATCAGATATGCGGTTGCCGCTGCAGGAATCGAACTCGCTTCCATACGCTCAGCAGCACAACGCCTTAGCCACTCAGCCACTCCGGTGGGTAAAAGAAACAGCCAGTTTTGCCTCAAATAAAAAGTGATTTTGGAAGACGTGCTGTGACTGATCAGCGAAGCTGTCTGGAGACCAGAGAAGCTTTTGAGAGCACGACAAAGACGTGACACAGAATTTAGATAACCGGTATGAGCAAATTTTATTTTTATTCAGCGTTGACGGCGCTTATCTCTAAGAAAGACACATACATACACGCAGACACTTTTATTTTGACTCCATAATCTTGAAAATGATGCCTATGATTACTAATGTACTCAAAGTTCATATCCAAATGATGAGCTTTATGAGCTTGGTGTAAAAAAGCGTTGTATAGAAGTACATGACCATAACGCCACACTGTGGATCGGTAACTCTACCGAAAAGTAATCGCTTGACCCCTTTGCGAAAATCGCGTATAGCCAAAGAACCTGCATAGCGAAGAGGAGCGGTTTAGACAACCGTACTGCGGCGAAGCCACAAAGCCCACATAGTGACGCACATGATCTTTTGTAATTGGCTTTTAAGTTTTGCTAATTGATAACGACGACAGTGCTTACACTATCTCAGCACTCAGTGCATTTCATTTGCTATCCAGGCTATTGTTCGGTGAACACACCGTTGCCTTTCGAAGGGGAATGGGAGACGATCGATTCATACGGCTCCCCCTACGCGCGGGGGTCAAAGGTTCCCAATGGAAAGGGCACCGCAGGCGTGACGAAACAACGCCTCTGTCATCAATCCCGGCACCGACAGCCTCTTCCGGATACCCTGCAACACTCTGACGCATTGTCTTTGCTGCCTCCGACGCCTGACTGCTCGTTATCGAGGACCCGGAGTCATTCGCACGCGGGTACGTCGGTGACCCACTGCGGCGCCCTTTGTAACGCTGCAACAATCAGCCGCTTTCTCCCGGTCGCGGCTTGTGTGGGCTCTGTTGTGAGGATAAGGGGTGCCCCTCGTTGCTTCCTACGTGCCCTCACTTTTCATTGAGAAGTTTCGAAGTTCGTTAATGGTATCTTCGCAGCTGGTGGGAAACGGCATTCACTGGTCTGAAACGAAAACAGAGGCATTATTTCTTCACTCGAAGTTGATAGATAGGGTAATGTTTTATTTCACAAAACGAAAATGATTTTTCGACTGTATTCAGACGTTTGAAGACCCGTTTAAAGGGCATGCACTTGCACATTCGACCAGCAACGCCGTAGTACTGTGTCAGTTATATACGTGATTTTAGAAGCAATTAATAAGGGATTTAAAAAAAAGCGCAGGCTGATCCACCCTGTGGGGGCGGTTAGGAAGCAAAGCTTTATAAACCACTTACCACGGGTGACTACGACCCCCTTGCGTTAATCACACGTACACTGTACCTGCAACACGTCCTTTATTATTCTACTTCAGCGCGACATTCAGCACGGCCGTGCGATCGGTGTGATACAAACTCAGCGTTTTCACCGCATTTCATACTCTTAAGTGTTTTCACCTCAGTTTATATCTTGTAGCAGCTGCGCAGCTGCGTAAAACCATGGGGGTTACGCAGCCGACGAACGCAGTTGAAACTGTTCCTGGTTTGTTTCGCACGAATCTATCGTTGCGCTGTCTACTGCATATCCGAAATGCAAGTTATCCATAGATCGCCGGCAGAGACGGAGGAGAAGTGAGATGCCATGCGTTGGTGTGAGCTTCCTTTAATTTTTACTAACTCCTAGCTCATGCGCAAGGCGAGCACACGGCTGCTACACGTTCCATGGGCGGAGCGCACAGCGGTGCGAGAGGTCGCGTGACGCTATCACGTGGCATTCAGCGAGAACGCAGGGGGTAAACCCGAAGATTTGCTCGGTGAGTGCACCGTCTGTCTCCGTCATCTCCGCACTAGCTTGTAGCTCAATTGGTAAGAACGGGCTCTTGCTCAGTTTCTCTATTCGGTCCAGGTTCGATTCCTGACGGTGTCAGTAATTTCGCTTATTATTAGTTTGCGGGAGCTTTCTGTTGACGTCAACGGTCGCGGCAAAACCCTTGGCTGGCAGAGATACAAAGCTTCGCTTTAAAAACATTATATATGCCCTATAACGCTGGTTTGACAAATCGGCAATGGTACTTTTGCATTTGTCCTCCTTTCGCTTGCAGTCCAGTCGAAATTCTTACCGAAGGGACTGAAGCGTATTGACAGCCACTTCCCTGAAGTGTGCAAGTGTCCCTTTGATAGATTTAAAGTGGTTTGCATGAATACAGTGCATAATTCCCATACGCAATGAGAATTTTAATTTTAGCGTTTTGCGCTCCGAAGCTATTACCAGGTTATAAACCGCGCCGTAGCGGAGGGCTATGGGGGAATTTAGACCACCTCGGAATGCTTAACGTGGTTCGAAATGTTGACATACGGGAGTTTTCGTTTTTTTTCCTCTATTAGAAAACATGGGCGCCGCGGCCGGGATCAAATCCGGGTCCTTGGGCTCCGCAGCTCAACGCTTGAGCCACGGAGCAACAGTAGTTGCGTACGTCGATCAAGGAACCTCACGGGAGCGCATAACTTGGTAAGATTCGAAACGTGTCTGTTTGCTTTACAAAATCGTGAATAATTGTCTATGTGCCATCTGGTGACATTGATTGTTTCGCGTTGTGCCGCGTTAGGTTTTGTAATCATAACCACGCTGCGTAAAGCTAAAGTGATCCCTTACTGCAGCCAGCAACTGCATCACGTAGCCGCCCCCGGCTTTTGTTTTGACTGAGTGAGGCTAGCGCAATATTTGTCCGATGCTTGTTGCATGGGCTTGATGGGCATAGAATACAACACATTATCCACTAACCTTTCTTTTTGTTTTCTCATAGCAGCTGTCATTCGTTGTGTATGCGTTCACTAAAGTGTTCTATTTAAATTCAGCGCGAATGGGCTAGAGGTACTGAAAACACTCTCTGAAACAATAACAGAAAACTCTCTTCAGCAGCTTAGGTAGATAAGAACCAACAGAACATGTCACATTTTCTTGTACAATCCGTAGGAGGCGCGCAGCGATAACTTTGATCACCTTAGCAGTCGCTTAGAGTCGTCATCGTCTCGTTACGTATTTCTTTGAACCCAAATATTGTCGCCTCAGGATGCTTTGTGCCTGCACTGCGTCGGCTCGCGCGAGCTTTCGGACCTCATTGTTTACCACACCGCAACATCGACGTCTGAAGTAGTTGTCATTGTTGAGAACAGAGAAGAACCGACGACACAGCGCAATATCGTTCCGAACGTCTCGTAGCTACTGCTAAAGCTTGGTCACCATTGACTCACGAGTGCAGCGCTGGCGACGCGCTACCCACAAACACATCCTCTTTCTCTTTCATTCCTATCACAAACTGGCGGGAAGCGTGGCCCATGACCTTTGTGGATTCAACAGTCGTACTACGCACATCGTCTCATCGGGCTGTGAACGGGTGCTACGCGGAGCTAGACGTTACTGCGAAGGCTAGGGCACCGCCACACTTACCTCCGACCCGTTCGAGGCACTCCGCGCGACACTGAAGTCGGTGGAGGGACTTCAAGACGTCATACTCCCGTCTGTGTAGTCGCCATGCCAATGGAACGCGTCGTCTCGTGGTCACAGAGTCGCCACTGCGCATGTGCCGTACACTGTAGTGGCTAGTCTTTAGCCTCTATAGCCAGCAGCTTCGCATAGGCCACCGCATTGCTATTGGCGCAACCGCGTGTGCCACGAGAACACAGGAACATGCGTGACGTGCGGTGCGATTCCAACCACGGCCATCGCGCATCATGTGGCAACTGCCTCACCACAGCTGGCAAGAGACTCGACGACATTATGCGCAGCGCTGAAAGAGACTCGAAACGCTTTTGGCATATCACCGGTGCGAGAATCGCCAGACTCGCAGTCCACTTGGTTGCGATAGTTCTATTGCAGGTATCATAAAAAGACGCCAGCACAGCTATCGTCGTGAAGAAAACGGTTGAGAAAGTCACGTTACTGGGTTGCAAGTTGTATAGACACGTGTCGGAGGAAAGGTTAAGAAAAGCATGAGAGGGTGCTTTTAGGCATTCCACGGAATGCGACAACAGCAAAAGAACGAGACAATTTCTGGGGCGGTCTTAGTGCACTGGACTTCATTTAAATGTCGCTACGGCCTCGTTAAGAAGCGTAGTGACAGCCCCCGCATACACGTACAAAGAAAGAGAGAGACTGACAGGCAGATGAGTAAGCATGAATCTAGGTTTCTCCTAGAAAAGGCCGACATGCGTATACGTCCGACACCTGACAAGGGCCGTAAATGGAAAAGACGCAAGAAATCGGTGAACCCGTTGCGCGGAGATGAAGTTTCGCTACATTTCCTGACCTTCGCGCGGCTTCTTTTCATCTTGCATAACTGGACAGGCAGCGGCGGGTGTTGTTACTGCGCGGCGCGTTTTTGACTTCTGCTGCCGCCGCTGCTGACTCGTGCAAGTGTGGCAGCTCGCAGACCACCCTTTGCTGACGCTTCCCCCTCCCTGCGGCCTTTGCGCTCGGCCTCTGAGTCTGGTGTTACGGAAGAGAGGAAAACTTGCCAACAGGGGTTGTAGGTAAATATATCATGATCAGAAAGAGATGTGGAAATATCTATTCACTGGCCGGATTGCGAGAAGAGCTGGCGAAAATTATAGAGAGGACAAGGTTGCAAGGAATGGGGTGAAGAACGTCCTTTCCTCGCTCAAGGTTGCAAGCCGACGAATTTCGGAAATGATGACGGATGAATTGACCCTAGTTCGACCGCTGTCTCGCGCTCCAATCGAGTCGCCGTGGAGGAACGCCAATGCGGCGGCCAAACTACGATCGTTCCTTTTTCCTAGTTTCACCCATAAGCTTTGTTCGCAGAAAAAAAAAATTCCATTTCTTTAAACCATGAAAGTTCTTGATTCCAGCAGGAGTTTTCAGTGGCAGGCTCCTTTCCTAAGCTGGCTGCAAACAGAACCAATAGGGGTTTTATCTGTGAAAAAAAAGGGGACAAGCTCGGGCTGCCAGGGAATTGAAACGAGAAAAACTTGACAGGACGCGTCGCTCTCAAGGACTTTTCTAAATACGCTAGTTTCCAACAGTTGCCCTTTTCAGTACTTCTGATTGATATCGTGTTTTCCAAATGTGCCGAGGCACCTAGAAAGCTCGCAGATGTTGTGCAAAATGTCAAATAAAAACAGCGATAAAACAGATAAGGGAGCGAAAATATCGTCAAGCACATACGTAAGTTCGCTGACTTGCTCCGGGGTAGTATTTGGGGTCGCTGTGTCATGCGGCCGCGCGTATACATTGGGCCGGTCTTGCTAAATTCCCCTGAAACATTCACATTTTTTAACCCAACGCCAGGCTATCCTCAAAGTTGGCGACCTCACGTCGGATCCTATATTGCTTGGTGATCGAGGCACGCCGCAAGGTTCCGTATTGTCCCCCTCCTGTTCAATCTGGCCTTACTCGACTTGCCCAAGCAACTGGATGCCATCCCCAAGATACATCATGCTCTATATGCAGATGATATCATTATCATGGACAGATACTGACTCTATAGGAAACATACAAGATGCTCTCCAAGAAGCTACGGACATTGTGCACGCTTACGCATTGTCAGTGGGTCTTCAATGCACACCTCATAAGTCAGAATTAATAATTGTGCGCAAGCACCCACCAGCTCGAAATATTGAGCCCATCTCCTTACATTTGGACGGCCAGGACGTCAAGCCCAGCTCTTCAATCAAAATTTCTCTGTCTCACCATACAAGCAAATACGCGGAACGATCTGACCTTATCCAAATTATCCAAGACATTCATTCAAGTCACGCACAGGCTCCGACGCATCTCTAACCGCCCTCGGAGCCTGAGAGAACAAGATATGATTAGACTGATTCGAGCCCTTCTGATCTCTAGACTTACCTACGTTGCTCCATACCTCTGCCTCACAAAAGAAGACTTGGACGCCCTTGACAAGCTTATACGCAAGACATTCAAACAAGCATTGGGCCTGCCTATGAACACCTCTACTCATCGGCTTCTTCAACTGGGGCTTCGTAATACAGTTTCAGAATTAATTGAAGGCCACCTTGCCAGCCAACGTGTCCGGCTCGCTCAAATACCTGCGGGCCTTGGTTTACTCAAACACCTACGACTCGCGCACCCAGCATCTCCTCCTGCTCTTCTTGTCCTCCCCGAGACTTGGAGATCTGCTTTACGGGTTCACCCAATACCAAAGAACATGCCCACTGACCTCCACCCGGGCAGACGACAAGCACGGAGTCAAGCCCACAAGAACATCTATGGGAACCGTCTGGACGTCGCGTATAGAGATGCTAGCTCGTATCCAGGCGGGCAGCACAAGGTTGCAACCGTCACCACCAAATCGGCCCTTATAACCTGTGCTTCAATTAATACGACATCAGCGCAGATTGCCGAAAAACTGGCGATCGCACTCGCACTTATTCACACCAAGAGCGCGGTCACCTTAACCGACTCCCAACCTGCCTGTCGGAGCTTCTTGGCGGGGAGGGTGGTCCTACCAACTTTCCGCCTCCTCACGCAACATCAGCCACAAAGAAACGTCGCCCTCGTATGGAGACCCGTTCGCTGTACATTGACGGGCAATAATTTTGCCCATCACCAAGCCTGCGCACTCTCCTTCCAGGCCCCCAGAAGAACAAGAAGACATCTACTCGACAGACAACAATTTCCTCAACCTCACTCCAAGCTGTTCAAATTAGAAGAAACGAGTCTTCGTCGCATCCAAACGAATACCTTCGTCCATCCTATTCACTTACACCACATGTTTCCCACTCAATTTACCGTCAAATGCACTTTTGCTCTAAGCCTGGCACACTTGTCCACATTCTATTAGAGTGTGCGCATAACCCTGACCTCCCAACCATTCCTTCCCCCCTCCCCCTCCATAAGCTGTGGGAGAACCTGATTACCAGCGACCACCTGCAAGTCCAGCAACTACTGGCATCTAGGGCGTCGCTCGCCCGGTCATCACTGGGATTTCCGGATTAGGGAACCACTCCTACTTTATAAGGCTCATTAAAGTTTCCTACTACTACTACTACATTTCTCAGCTTTCTCGAAATCTGAAATGCCTTCAAAATGTACTCAAGAAGCACATCCAGTATTTCGACAAAGTGGGACGAAGTACTGCTGCCAAATTTTACTGTTCTACGCTCCTCAAATAACTTTAAAACTTGCTGAAAAATTTCTGCTCTCTTTTTCAGGAAGAGCTGCTGACAGGCGCCATGCACTTCGACCAGCAAACGCTGGTGGAGAGAGCGAAGAAGACCGGTAGACTCCAAGGGGTCTGCCACCTGGCGGGTGCCCCTAACACCAGTATGTATGTATGTATGTATGTATGTATGTATGTATGTATGTATGTATGTATGTATGTATGTATGTATGTATGTATGTATGTATGTATGTATTGACAATTAGAAAGAGAGGAAGGTCCACCAAAAGGCGTAAATTGTCTCGTCTAAGGGCGGACACATAATCGCCTGCTGGTGTAGGGATGGGGAGGACCTTGCTGTTTAATAAAAGTTTATTCTACGCCCTCCTCTCTTTCTCAGTCTTGCATCGTTTTCGCGCTTGAATGACGTCATTCAAGCAACGTCGAGGCTATTACTTGCCTTGTTTTACTGCAGCAATACGCACAGCCGATAGCCACTTAAAAAAAAACCGTCACAAAAGCAAGGCAGAAACTGGAATGCGTATCTGCTGCGACGAAGAAACCACACTGTGCCGTTCTGTGCTGGAGATAAAAATAGTTTTCTCAGTGGCTCCAGGAACGATAAAGGAGATGAAGGCTCTCATCGGCACTGCTGCAGGGCCCTTTTAATGAGAATCTGCGAGATCGATAGCAATTTCTACAAAGAAACATTGTCGTCGGGCTGCCCACTGCGCGAGGTGGTGTCCTTCAGGAGGACCAAAACGCATCACAATTATATTGAGGTGAGATGAAAAACACGCCCGCGAGATACGGGCAGCCTCCGCCATACGTAAGAGCAATTGTGTTGCTGCACCACCAGTTGCATTGTTGACGAATATAATATGATATTCCGAGATTTTTCTTCCACAACAGTACCGACATTGACGGACACTTTTTCGCTACGACGTTTTTCCCTTCCTGTCATGTTCTTCGGAATGCTTATATATAAGCTGTATTCTTGTTGTTAGCGCGCGCATCATTCGCCTTATGTAAACTTTCTTGTCTGTAGACATCTTGCCAGTAATACCCGCCGTTAAAATCAACTAGGTCTCTTGAAATCTCTGGTAAGTAAATGTCAGCCGCAAAATTTTCGGGCACAAAAATCGCAACCCGTCGTTTGTTCCAATGCCATACGGGCGCGAATTCCCAACTCATCTCGTTCGTCAGAATGTCGGTACGGTCGGACAACGACAACTAACCGTCCCTGTTATACCCCGCCCCCTTCCTACAGCTAAGGCGTTGCGCTGCTGAGCCCAAGGACACGGGATCAATCCCGGCGGCGGCGGCGGCCGCTTTTCA
Organism: Haemaphysalis longicornis; assembly: GCA_013339765.2. Taxonomy (NCBI): domain Eukaryota; kingdom Metazoa; phylum Arthropoda; class Arachnida; order Ixodida; family Ixodidae; genus Haemaphysalis; species Haemaphysalis longicornis. Next base: position 183,038,840 of record CM023451.1, on the reverse strand, counting down.
GACGAAGGCGAAAAGCGCAAGAAAAAAGCGCCCGTGAGTCGATATATCGTTAAAAATATCCAGGTGCTCAAAAAACTTTACCATCCTTCCCAAAGAAAGTTGAGAGAAGCGCGAAAGCTTTCTCGCATCAAAACTGCATCGATAAATTCATCCGATAAATGCGCATCCGATAAATGCATCCGGATCAATGCAAAAACCGGACCGGATCCGGATCCGGTCAACACTTCCGACAAAGGCGCGTCCAACCTTCGTTGAAAGTGCGTCCAATCGATCGTTAGGCCTTCAAAGATCCAAATCGCACACGAAGAATGAACCCCTGCGACGATTTTTCGCGCGCGGAATAAACGCATCTACATATAAACGATTTAAATGTATGCCGATACGTGGTTTATGAGATTAGGGTATACTATTGTACTCTCTTTTCATGATCGATACGTGTATTGTCTTATCTAGAAAGGTTCTACCAGTTTTCGCGAGTTTTAAGTAACCGTTTTGGCACAATGGAAGCCCGCTTTCACGCACGTGCCGTGAGTCCAGAGATCTCATCATAGCTTTTCGGTCCACCAACCAGTCTATGTAGGAATGCACTAGTTTTTTGACAGGACGTCATCGGTCCCAATAAGAAAGCTTTCGCTTCAATAACCCGGAGCCCATCACTACGATGCACCTCATAGCCCATGTGTAGCTTGGGCGCGTCAAAGAAATCCCGGGCCATCTTCACTAACGTAAAATCTGGGGAGGGGCGAATCATGCAGTGTATAAGTGTATTCTTGGTGCCTTGGTGTTTTGTCAACGGAGATGAAACCGTTGGGAGGTAGAGCCATACAGCTTGGCTGTAAAAGCCTCTTGTCTTTAAAGCACGAAGCTCTGTAGCGCGAGGCGTAAACGGGTTTCCCCGGTGTTTTAGCACCGTGACTAGATGAGATGACGATTGTGGTATGGCGCGCCAAGGAAACCGAAGAAGAAAAGGCTGAGTGCAAGGTGTCGCCGCATTCAAGTCAGCCAGGAATCGGGGGAAGGTCCGAGAGGAAAGAAGACAATGAGGAAGAACCTCACGCTGGAGAAGCAGCATTCAAAATTTTCTTTCTGCTTCAGGTCGTTTGAATTGCTGAAGGGTGCTAAGTAATGGGTAATTCGGGTTTTATTCATAACTAAGTTTCCTCTTAGAGCCTCTTTTTGGAAATAATTTAGTATTTTGAAGTGCCCCACGTATTTAACACCCGATTTAGCCCTGGCAAATCCCCCCTTGTGGGTACGTTCCAAAATCTTTGACATCATCATCATCATCATCATCACCACCACCACCACCACCACCACCACCACCACCCACCACCACCCCCACCACCACGGCGGCACTTCCAGGGCCTGTCTTCGGGACGGCCAGGTGACCTGTGGCCGTCGTAAGGACGCCCCGGGCACCACGTCGCCGGCAACGCTGGGCTGTGGTGGTATTTTCACCGCCACCAACCTCCCTTATCTTCGTGGTCCTCCTCAACTTGTCCTCCCCAGCACCCCTTCAACAACGGGCCGCATCAGCCCCGCTGCATGTGAGACACTTGCCCCTGCCATCGCCTGGTGCCCTCGACGCCGTTTCCGGAGCCACGACCACCGGTTGCATGGTGTGAGGAAGTTGCTTTATTTCTACTTCCGTTGGGACGAATTTCCCCATGTCATCTGACTTCATTTTGATACGTTCTATGACATAGCTTTTGTTTTACCCATTCTTGTATTATTTACCGTCCCGTCCTTGTGATCGTCCGTCATAAATGTAATCGTCCTCACTTCTACCAAAACCCGTGTTGCGATCCCTCATTCCTGCGTCTCTGCAACTGGTCCTTGTGTCTTCCGAACCTTAACATCATCACAACGAAGACGACGACGACAGGACACGCCAACAGCACCAACCCATACGGGGCTTCGCCCTAACACCAAAAAAGATGAAAAAAACCACACCACCAGCACTGCTGTGCTGTCATTCTACACCAAGTCACTTTATCGCCTCACATTTCTGTTTTGTAATTCCGTCCTCAGTCACGTGACTTTCTCATTCCTTCAGCGCGCGACTCGACCGTAGGGTGCCGGGCACAGCGGGGGCAAATGGCATCGGGCCCGTTACTCCTAATGTGCCACGCTCGTTGCGAGAAATTTTTATTAATGAGAACCGCTGGCCGTTGCCTAGGCAGTAAAAGAGCGCTAGCTGTCTGCGAGGCGGCCTTCCAGGGTCTCGCCTCCCACTTTTCTCTGCTGTCGACATTGCCCGGCCTGCGTTCCTGCCTTGCACTCGTACTCGAACGTCGTTGCCGTTGGGGGACCATTCTGATTTGTACTTTACTGCAACTTTTATGTGCTCTTTTTCTCCCGATTATTTGTCTGTCGTGCGTGCTTGTGTGCAGACGCAAATGCCCGCCGCCCTTCATGTGCTGTGCCGAGATCTATCGGTGTCTCGAAGCTCACAGGCGCGCATGGTCTCGAAACTGCACGGCCTGGTCGCATTGCCTCTTTTTTTTCATTGCGCGCTCCGCACGCTTTTGCGGCGCTCTTTTTGCGTTTTTCTCTGTCGATTTCTGCTTTCCGCGGCGCGTATCCCATTCGATTTCTCCTTGTTCCGTCGGCACGCCCGGAGCGAGGGCGGGGCTAGCGTTGAGCGCAGAATCTCGCTAGGGCCTTAGCTGGCGGCGATGCAGTGCGCGCATTGCAATTCGCACCCGTAGCGATATAAGACTATAAAACAAGAAGCAAGTGTTGGCGAGGACAAAAGATAAACACGGTCGAGCTGGATCGAAATCCGGTCCGACCGTGTCCGACGAGCGATCGCAATCGAGTGACACTTCCGCAAAAGGAGTTTTTTCGTGGCGAATTTCTTCAGCACGGGCAGGACACTTTCTTTTTTTTTTTTCTTAATCAAACTCTGGAGTTTTCTCCCCATCGGAGGAAAAAGAAAATACATCATCGGAAAATAATTGGCCGGGCGATAGATTGCGGGAGCTGTGTCGCTGCAATGAAGCGGCGGCTCACAGTAGTTAAAAAGCTCTTAAGGAGAAATGTCACAATAATTACGGAATTTATGTTCGTCTTACAGCATTAGTGGTATACGGAAGTTTTTGTTGTTGTTCCTTCACTTGCGGCACATTGTCAGGCGTGTGAGTGGTCTGCGAGCTTATCCTGCGTGCTTCCCCTTGCTACCAACCTCGTCAACGAAGTTTTAATTTTATTGGCCTCATAACGTTGTCAAAAAGCTAAACCTAACTATCATTTTCATCGCCAGTCGCCTTCCTTCGTAGAGACCATGATCGGGCAAGAAGCTTAGAATTAGTACTTGAATCCGTAGATGTTCCTCTATATTAGCACTGACGATGCGGAGTAGCACGTACTCGCAGGAGATTCTCGAAGGCTTGATGAACAGACGAGTTAAAAGGTAATTTCAATAAATAATTACTATCAAAGAACTAACTTAAAGCTTCAACCAGCCGATAATTTCAGTCGTTAATAACTTCAGCTGGTGAAATTTCTAGCCCTGTGCGAGGTCACCCTCGCTGTCTTTGTGCTGTTTCCTTTCGCCTAAGGTTTTAAGAACCGTTCCAGATATGAAATGACAATAGTATAGCGTAGCGCACTTTAATCGAAAGCTTAGATACTGCATGTCTGTCCTAAGAAAAATTGGTCTCGTATCTGCCTGCTTCGTTGCAAATGTCATCGACAGATGATAGCCTACCGCAGCCCTTGCCCCGTAAAACCCCCTTCTCCCTCCCCTCCCAACCTTCACGCTGTCCGCTCCCCTCTCGCTCCCTCGTGATGAAAGGAAAGCGAAGTTTACTCAATTCGATTTAATTTTGCCGCGTCCGCGCTGCTCGCGCGTCATCTGTTGGGATTTTTTCGTTTCATTTGCTCCTAGAACAGCTCGAAGAGACGCCCTTTTGGTTAAATTTGTTCCGCCTCCTTCGACACCATTTTTAACGTGTTGTTTTGTATTCGCTATTGCAAAAAAAAAAAACAAAAAAAACAATGCGATGTGTACTTTCAATTTAAAAAATGCAGCTTCTCTCTGTTACGTTGTTTTGCCTAAACATGCCTAATATTTTCTTTCTTCTGCGCAAACTTTTGGCTGGTAGGCTGACCAAGCTAGAGAAGACAGGCTGTGTTCCAATTCGCGGACAGCTTGGTAGACAGCCTACGAAGCAGTCTAACTAGACGTCTAAAGGAATATATATAATAAAATTGGAACGACGCCGCGGTCCCAAACGCAACACCAGCGCAGGCGACAGCCTCGTAGTAGTCATGTTGAGGATTGCAAGCCGCAGATTTCGTAACTAATATTACCGTTGTTAATTCAAACATTACGCAAGTTAAAAATTAAACGAAGTCATCTTCACCACTAGTATATTATACTAAATATTTCAATAAAAGAACAAGCGCTTTTGTTCCAACATTAATAAGCAAAAAGATGGCGCTGGCGTCACTTATTAGTTTAGACAGGAAGGTAGCCTGCATCTTTGCTGTCTTTGATGCCGTCTCCTCGAAGCAGTGTTCGTTGACTGCTTTGTTCGAATCGGAACGGGGCGTAAGATGGCGTACTGTCCGCGAAGACGGCAACGAAGCCGTCTAAAGGGGAAATCGGAACGCACCCACAGAGACAGGCAGGCCAGAGATTTCGCGTTTATACAGCCCAAGAAAGACAATCGTCCTAAAAAAAAAAAGAAGACTGAACCCATCCATCTAGAACACTACTGCTGCGTGTACTGAGTTGGTTACTTTTCGAAGTGCAACAGGCTAAATATATCCCGCTAACTTCATCGCACTTCTCAGGGATTCGTATGATCCTTTTCCTGGATGTGGAATCCTTTGATAGTTTGCACGAAAGCGGTAACCACGGAGCGAGGCACGTGCTTCAATCCTGACGCACCACGCCGACCGAGCTGTCATATCCCCGTAAGATTCGGAGCACTTTAAAACCGGTCAAATTGGCCCGAATGCCCGAACTTTACCCCTCTTCGGCGCTCTCTTCTTTCGGGTACTACTGCAACTTCGCGGAAGTTACGCTCGACACTCGGTTTCTCCTTCAGCCGGCGCGCTCTAAGATGCGTGATCGACGTTGGTGGGGCTTAGGAAGCGCGAAGTAGAGTGCGCGTCAGGGCCGCCTTCCGCACGAGACAAGGTGGACGCCAGACGAGATCGGCATCTGGAAGAAAAGGGTATCATTCCCCCGCTATCGGCGCGTCTGCTGGCCCAGAAAGTATGCGGTCGCGCACGGGCCACCGGCCGCAAAGGTGCCGGTTTTGAACGGTCTCTGCTACCGCATGCACGTGCCATCGGATACTGGTGCTTTAGGCTTGGTCATGTGCGCCAGGGTTCGGCGCTGCAGCGTGCGGGGTAATTTCTTTCTACTATGGATGGGCAACGTTGATAGTCGCGTTGCTTCTTTATAGGCCTTCTCTTCGTCCAGCAGGGAGCTGTCATTTTGTCGCCCCATTTCGCGGCGCAATTAATTGGCGCGCTCGACAGGGCTACATAACTTCGGATGCTCAGCATGGCCCGGAACATGCACGGTTGCTATACCAGTGCTTTATTAACGATGTTCTCAATGCGTAGTTCGCACAGTGTAGAAAGGGAAAGGGATATTCTACATGCAGTGAGATGAATGGGATCCCTGGCAGGCAGTGTTGTCGTCACTGCAGCGGTGTCGTCGCTTGCGGTGGGTTCCACCTGTGGCGGGGGCACCACTTTACCCCATTCAGAAGAGATGTTGCACCAGAATGGTTGTGAGGATGTATATACAGACAATTTAGACTAGACATACCGTAATTGACCTCCGCACCGCGGAACCGCCTGAGTAACAGCTGGTGTGGTGTGCTTGCTTGGAGTACTGAGTATTAGGCCTTTAGTAAAGACCCGTAGCTCATCGAGAGGGTAGGGGTGGTAGAGAAGGCAAAAAGCCTTGTGCAGATCCGCGGGGAAAAACGAAGTGATTTGAATACTTCGTACCGTCGACACGGCATGTATTTCGGTAAATCTCGGCATTGTTCGTTGGAACAGCCAAGCAACTACAACTTAAGTTTCAATGAAATGGCAATGTATAGCCGTCCTGTATACAAGTATCTAGACAAGGACAATGTATACAAGTACCTAGACAGCGTCAGAAACGGGAATTCTATTAAAACATGGCAAGAAGTGGCCATACAGTGTCAGAGTTTATGGTCATTTACACATTTCTTTACGGTGGCGAAGTAATGTAAACCTTTACAAATGATTCCACGATGTGCTGTACGATTAAGACGTCTGCAATAAGTCCAAAACCGAAACTTTACTATTGCGTTCTGCTCGCACTTACCCACATCAAGTGGAGCAGAGCGAAGGCATAGCAAAGCCGGTACCCTCCCTTTTCATATCTGAGACGGGGTTCTGTTATAATTTTGCAACTCACCTCGACATGATTTCGAGCTTCGGGCCGACTCGTTCTGTTCACCAGCTTCTAACGGCATTTAAAAAAGAGCAGTAAATGCTTGTACAGTGCTCTATCTCTTTCTCGCTTTGCAGCACAAAAATATCACTCCACTCAAACTATTAATACTGCTCTCATAACACTCACACTCTGCTCTAAGTCATCAGTAATCGACATCTCCGGCTGTTTTAGCTAGACGATTTCTTAGTTCGCTTTGTTATTTCTCCCTCTCTCTATCACGCCATTATTTTGTTTTCTTCACTCCTTGGCTCGAGGGTGTGCAGCGAACGCCTGAGCAAGGGGTGGGGGCGGGGGGGGGGGGGGACAAGCTTTTTGCGGCCCCGATTATTCATGCTCTCGGTCGGAATCGCGCCTGCTTCGTTCGTTATCCCTGGAAACGCTGCGTTTTTGTGCGCCGGTGTGGAGAGTCCGTTCGCGTCGTGCCGGCCGGCTGCCCCGCAACGCGACGGTGCGCCCGGCGAGATTGCGCGGGCCGATTGCACTTTGCGGCTGCTGCTCTACATCGGCCTCCGCCCCCCTCCCTCCTTTGCAACAAGCACGCCCTTGAGCGAAGTCCGCGGGGCCTTGTCGCTACTAGTTTACGTTGTGCATTACAGTTGTCGCGCTCATTACCAGCTGGTTTGCCGGGGTCGCCCGCAGCTACACTCGATATGTTCCTCTCCTGGCTTGCATCGCCCCGGGGTATGTCAAAAAGCGATAGCATTTGTGTGCGGCGTCATTCCTTTCCTTAAATAGGCATGTTTTCGCCGTGGTGCGTTCCTGCAGTTGTTAGTGTTTGTGTTCGTTTTTGTGTGGATTGCGTGTCTTTAGCCATTTTCTCCCTGTATTTTCACCCATATGATGTATCCAAGCCAATCTTTCTGCTCGGCTGATCTCTCCGCAGTTTTTAGCGGCGAAGCCCCTAGTGGCTGGGCTGTCGGCGTCTCCTGTCGTCATCATCTCATGTAGTCATGGTACTAAAACACCGGGACACTCGTTCTCCAACGCCTCGCGCTAAGACGTAACGCGTACGAAAAGAAAGGTGTGTAATGTATAAAACCATTTCAAAATAAACTAACGTAGTTTAAAGATTTCTGGAACGCTCCCTGTCCGCTTCACCAATCACCAAGCCTAAGCAGAAAATGTTTGTAGGAGTGGTTATAATTTGTGTTACGTCCAAGTACCAACCAGCTCTCGACCCTAGGCCTGATCGGGTCGTGTGGTTGGTAAAAGCAAGAAAAGGCATACTTACCTGGTGCTGGGGTCTCGTTGATCACCGAGGACGAGCCCCCAGGGCGAGGCGTGGACATTAACTGCGCTCGCGTTGACCCCTGCCACTACCCCCAAACTTGAAGCAGATGGGTATGCAAATTGCTTAAATCCGGTTCAACGCAAGAGAGGGCGCCACCGCATCAGCAAGCGCGTGATTGCTCCTCCCACTGGCGCTTCTCCGGCGCCCAATCAGCGCGCGCCGTATGGTAAGAGAGACTTACAACCTTTGAATACACTTATACACTGCATGCTTCGCCCCTCCCCAGGCTTCACGCTCATGTAGATAGCCCGGGATTTTTAAATGCAGAGCATTTCAGTAACTGACGATGTCACCCGCGTTGACGTCCGTAGTCGTAGTCCGCACCCCTCCCCCTACACTATATAAAAAAATACTATCCGGCGCCTGGTTCGATCCCTCGTACCCTGCGGGCGGAGGTGCTCTACCCACTGCGCCACAAAGCCGACACAGAATGGGAGGCTATGAACGCGCCTTATATCCTTGACTCATTCAAACTACGTCAAGAAGCTGCTGATACAACGCATTCACAACCACCAACTCCCCAAACACTAAACGTTTACGCAATACACCCACCCCCTATGCGACGCATTTACTCCAGTCCCCCTCGCGGGTAGATGGGCCCAATTTCTTAAAAGTGTCGAGTATTTATGTTTTCTCTCGCCCTTTTCACCATTTATTATTATGCTTTGCGGTAGTGACGTTCATAAGCTAGCTCTTCTCCCTTAAACGCTTCAGTAACTTCCACCCTTTCCCTCAACGCGCCTAATAGATGATTAATATTTTTGTCGTGTGTATGTGGGTCAATATGGCGCATTCGGCGTTTGTCTTCGCAGGAATGCAAGGTACTATCCACACCACTTAATTCGATTTATTTTAGCCACAACTATTAGTGGGCGCCAATTAGTGAGCGCCCCATCCGTCGTGCATGCCAAAAAGAAAAAAAAGTCTCGTTAAGGCCTCTGAAGATTGCTGCACAGCAAACATATGTATAGTGCAGGAAGACAAATGTTCTAGAGGGACATGATGGGCTCAATTTAAACCAAGGGCAACTTTTATGACAGCATTCCATTGCAGATGGATATGTCGCATCTCTATTTGACTTAAGATTTCAGTTATTCTGGAGCACACTCCATAGAACCACCAATACGATCCAGTTCCGTCAACCGCGTTCACCTGCCAGGCTTGTCAGAATGGGCCATTCTTCTAGCCCCTTAGGTTTACTCTACCACTCGATCGGGGAAATTAACAGTCCATTAAGGAATTGTATCGGAAACAGCGACAGGGCATTAAAAACACCCGCTTGGCATGAATGAACAGCGGACTTTGAAAAGTAACACTGTGAAAGATTGCTATAATGTGATAAAAGGTTCGTATTTTTTTACGGATTCTTCATGAGTTTTTCTTGAAAATGTTGTTTCAGCGAGCACTAGAAACGTGTGATGAGGTACCTGCTGCCTTTTATTTAATTGAGCTTATTATCGCATTTTCATTTGAGACTTTGGGAATATGCTCGATTTTACAACTTTAACACGGAAGAAGGGGCAGTGACGACAGAAAAGATGATTTGACAAACAACAACCGAAAGTTACTTCTTAAATACTGAGCACACACTTTGGCAATACGGCAATAGGGCTTGCCTCATCTTTGCGCTTCTGAAAAGCCGACACAAGCTATGGTTCTGCCAGCTTAATGTAAGCGAAACCAGGGTACAACTGTTCGGGGTCTTTAGGCACGAAATAGGTTTAGTACAACGGACTTGCAAAATTTTTGTTGGCGTGCGCACGCGCATGGACATTTGAAACGAAAAATTTAACAGAATTAAAAACTAATATTGGGTCGCTACGATTGCCACTTTGTCACCTCAGAGACTCGTGTGTTTCCTGGCATCTTTCGGTTGTCTTCTTTGCCAGCCGTATATTCTTGTTTACATGCGGGCTTGCTTGTTGGTGTAACAACGAGAATGGTGCTTTTTTTCTTGCAGCCGAGATGTTGTAGGCTAACTCTTTTGTTTTTATTTGTTTTTGTTTTTCGTCTGAGAAAAAAGTCGCTCCCGTCCTCCTCCCTTCGCCACACCCCCTTCCCTGGGCCACTTCTTCGCCTCCGGCACGTGATATTTTGATATAAGACTGGTTATATTGCCCTTACTGCAATGTCTCCTTATACATGCATTTGTGTTTAGACGTAAAGCCGACTTTAAAAAAAAATTGGTGTCTGGTTTCATTAAAGCTGTCTTTCCCACATTGTGTGTCGCGCAGTGAAGTCTACTCATAAAAAAGAAACTAGGCGGCAGAGGGCGCGAACGAGGTGAAAAGAGACCACCGACGACGATCCGGCCGCGGGCCCCAAGCGTTAGGGCGACGCCCGGGGGATTGTAGCCACGCGAGACGTAAAACGCAAGGCGTCGCGTGGCTACAATCCCCCTGAACGCTTCCCCGGCGCGACGGCGTGGCTGGAGCGGGAGCATGTGGCCAACCAATAACCCACAAACAGCACCGCTGGTCACCCACCTTCAAAGAACAAAATGGCACCGAATTTTTTCTGCGCTATGTACGCGTACGGTACGTGCTGCCGTGACCACAGATGTGTAATGCGCACATGTTCCTATACGCTCAACGAGAAATCGCAGGCCACGGTGCGTGTGCAGCTATCCTACTGAGTTGATGTTTCCATGATGCAGTTACATAAAGGGTAACGTAAACGCACGCTTCTTGCGTTTGTTACAGAGTAGTCGCCTCCTTAAAACACTAAAAATATTCCACCTGTGTGCTTCCCCACTATGCCCCTGTGTGACCAATCACAGCGTCCGAAGATAGAATTTCACTCACTAATGATGGGGTCCCACATGTGGTATGACTCAAGGAGTTTGTGCTGTAACATAGTGCAAAACGTCATTGTTCTATTGCGTTATATCAAAGCGTAGGCAGCATTTATGGGGTTAATGACAGCGCGCTGCCTCGTCATTGATTTCCCTTGGCACTTTGACTCTCATGATTGGGCAGCGACTAGCGTTGTGGAAAATCACACCCTTTGGTGCTACTAAGGTTGTAGAATTCTCTTATAGACGGGTGTACGATGGCTGCTGGTCGCTGTCCACGCGCTTCAGAACATACCGACGTAGAGTTCCGCACAATGCTCTTTTTCTTCTTCGGTCTATTTTCAAGAATGTGTCTGCCCAAGCGTATTGCGCCATAACAAGCGAGTTTCCAGCACCATTTGTGTACGTTCCCGTCACGAATCTCTAGGCGGCCACACAGAATAATCGCGACGTGAAATCTTTCTAGTCATGGAACCGCGCGCTAAGGCAAACAACATCCGAGTCGGCAGCTTTTCCCCCAAAGACGCCATTTCCTACGCAGCGTTGCGCGTTACAGCTCTGAACGCGGCAAAGGCGCTCGACTCGGCGGCGCGTTCGTTCGCGCGCCGGGCGGTATAATCAACCCGTTGGCGTATGCCCACCGCGAAATGACTTGGAAACGCCCCGGGCCGGCAAGTGCACGCGAGCAGGTACACACGCACGCAGACATTCGATCGGCTCGTTCTCGAAAGCCGTTGTCGCCCCAGCCGTGTTCTTTTACATTTTGTTTCGCGTTGCCGTTTCTTGTTCTCATGGTTAGCGGCGCGAAATACGCCGCGGCCGCGCCAACGCAATCGGGCGCTATATCTGCCGACATTCCTGCTCTCTGGAACCAACGCGAACGGAACATTTCCACTGCCCCACTAAGTGGTCCGCCTTGCTGTGCTGCTGTGTGAGCGCTTGCAGTGTTGCAGCCTGCGGGAACGTGCAGCACGCCCTTGCGAGAACATTGTTATAGTTTAGGTAAAAGTTGCGAATGTCAAATTCAAACTTTGGCGGTTTTACGCTCGTAAAGTCCACCTTGTCTACGAAGAGTGCCGTTGCGGGATGCTGCGGCTTAATTTTGAGCGTCTAGGAACCTTTAATGGGCACCGAAATCTGAGAAAGCGGGCTTTAGCGTTTTCGTTTCCATCGGAAAAACGGGTGCCGTGGTGGGTATCGAACCCACGTGCTCGTGCGCATGCTCAGCAGCGAAACGCCTTAGCCACTGAGCCACGATGGCGGGTTAACCTTAGCAAGCGGTTTTTTCGCTACCATCGCCTTTTTTTTCGTTGACTTGCTGACACAAAGTACATGACTTCATTGTGCGTTCTGACGCATGAGACAGTATACTGTATAGTCTGGAACTTGAGAGTCGCTGTTCAGGCTTTCGTATGAAACTTTCGACTAAATTAGGCTCTATAGAAATAAATACACATAGGAAATAGCTTTGACTAAAAGTTCTGAATCTATCGCTTATTTTTATGGTCCATCTAAGACAGAAGCGGAAAGCGCCCCAACTGTAGACTGCCTAGCGTTTGGTTAGGAAAATTGCGAAAGTTTGAAGTCTTCACCAAACTCTGCGTACGGAGTGGGCTTGCAGCCTAAAGCGGGGGAATAGCTTCCGCACAGTACGTGGTCATTATGCCTTCAGATTTGTCAGATTATGCCAAAGAATTTATATGTGCTTGATAAATTTCGAATGAGAATGTACATAAAAATAGGCTCTGTTTTAGAAGTTTATTGTGTAGCAATAAGTGCTGAAAACAGAGCCACTTCACTGTATTTGGGACGCACTAATGTAGGCAGCTTTGCAAGTTTAGGTATTAGTTTCCCACTCTTTTATCGCTCCCAGAAAGAACTGATACCAGCACTACACTGTCTTTTTAAGAAGAGATCTGCAGGTTTTGCTGACTACGATGTGGTACGCCAAATTTTTTGTACATTCGCGACGCACAGTTTCTGGTTTATTTGCTTTCTTGATGCTCCGGCATTTTTCCTATGTCCGAGAAGCGGACTAGCCATTTCTCGCATTACGTTCATTGCACGCGCTCTCAGTCTAATTCTGAAAGCAGGGTGCAACACAATCTACTTTTACCACACGTTTGACGAAGTATGGTGCAGCTAAAGCGCGTTGCCGTTGTGTCGGTTTTCGGGGGAATGTGGAAGAGAATTGGCACGCTCAATGTTGCCAGTCACTGAAAGGGGCTTCAACATCCACAGGTAACGCGCCAAAAATCTTTGCGTTTGGCAAACCACCTGATTTCAACAAAAGCGGCTCTGAAATCCGGGTTTATCGACGGGCTTCCCAGCGCCGGACTAAGGGCAACGCCATCTAGGAGGGCGTGGGACTCAATTTGGACAGCTGGGATTCTTCGGTAGTCCCGAATTTTGAAAACAGAGAAGTTTGTTGTGTTTCGCATTCTTTGTAAATACGACCTCCCGGAGCTTGGGACCAAACGTACGGCCTTTCGTGCTACGGAGATGACATGCCCGCAAAGCAACACCACCGCGGGAGGTCGCGCGGGAAGCCCGGGAGCACGATTCATTGAGCGCTCGTGGCGCTTAAGTCTGTCGCCCGCGTTGCAGCGGGAAGGGCAGACCTTCCACGTTTGTAAGTGTACAAGTGGGTAGCAAGGAGCGTAAATTCGGCCTGAATAGTACGGACAACAGAGGGACGGCGGGGGAAGCTAATTAACATACAAAAACAACACATTAGCTCCAAAGAAACATAACCCGGGCGAAAATAAAATTCGCTCCATTTCAGACGTTTTTGTGTATACTCCTGAGTAGCTCCCCAGCTTCTGCACAGACAAAAGTTATTACACGTAACCCTTTTTTGAGGCAGACTGAAAGATTTAACGACTTCTTTGTTGTTGTGGCGTTGATTTTTGACGTTCCAGTAGACGGGAGGTGTTGGCCCAGTCGGCTTCGACACAGGCAAATCTGTTCTGCCGTCATGCACCATCCCTCGCGAGTTCTCGCATTTCAATGCGAAAGCTTTAAAGGTCCATTGAAAAGAAAAGCTACTGCCGGTGTCTGTAGCCGTGAAACGGCACACAAAATGGCCGAGGGAGCACCGAGAATAAAAGTAATCGCGCTGAAAATAAATTTGGAGAAATTTTGAGTTACGTGGGAATCAAACGCAGGACCTCTAAAATGAGAGTAGAAGCATACGACTCCAACACAAGTACGGTTTTTTTTCTTTATTTCCCGGCACCACTACGGCTCAATGGCTCTAGCCGATAAAGGTGGACCTTGTGGATGCGTTGTTGCCTTCGACTTAGAAAATGTCGACAATCGGTACCCGCACGTATTAATTTGATGTAGCTTGAAACGTCGTTATATGCTCCACGTTAAGGTACCCACGCCTTAAGTATAAGCATAGGAATAACAGCATACCCACTCGGGTGGATTGGACAGTGACGATGACTAATGCCGTGAGGAGCTCACGGCCGTTTCAGGAAGGGAGTGCCTATTCTGTGGACCAGTGGCTTGTGATGATCGTGAACACAGGATGATGTGCAGCATATTCTGTGGACCAGACTACGGGAAAGCGTTCAAGTTTATTCTGTGGACCGTACCAGGGTATACTTTTTCCTTATTCGTCTAAAGCTACCAAAAAGATACCAGTCCACACCTGTTTGCATAAACAATGCGTAGAAGTGACTTAAGAGAACAAGTCACTGCAAAAAAGAAAAAGAAAGCTACATCTGGGACTCCAACCCAGAGCGTTATCGCCAAAAACCCAACACTCTACCACTGCGCCACGGAAGCCGACAACCGAAGCCCTCTTAGCAGTAGCTCAAAGCAGAAGATAACCCTGTGGTCTGGACCGCAGAATAAAGCTGAACATTATTTTATGGTCTGATTCACAGAATAGGCAAAGTGTTTCAGGAACTCCCTTGTGGCTGCGATGCCAACATGCCCACCCACAATTCTCCTATACCAGTTGAAGGGGATTGGCCATGTGGCAGTGATCGCTGCCATCGGGCGCTCACGACCGAATCATCAAATCCCATTTCCCTGCAACATTAAGATAACCTACCAAATTTCTCACACACCCTCTAAATGCAATTGGCCAGTGGTGATGATCGCTGCCGTCAGGTGCTCAGGGCCGATTCACCAATTTACATTTGGCTGTGACGTCCGCATCACTTTAGAAGGAGCGGCTTTCCATTGGACAGTAATTCTTTCGCAGTCATAGGAAGTGATTACGGGTCCTCTGAACATTTTTACCCTCTAGCGGCTGTCGCGAGCCCCACCATTGAACCAAATTGTTGAGTTTACGACCTCAATCTGCTAGCCGCATGCACAACAAGGCTGAACACACAAGCATCGAATAATATTGAGTTTTCTGAGCATATACATTTTATGACGCCGGCGAAGAAATTGGACAACTTTGAAGCTAGAGCGCATTGATCACACCACAAATTTAAGCCACAGCATACAGTCCCTTAAGTAGACAAAAAATAGGCTCGGACTCAACTGGAAAGAAACAGTTTGCTCAGTATTCATAGCGTTGGAATATGCAACCCTACCTTCACATTCCTAAACGTCCAACAACACATGTAACCGCTAGCATCATCGCATAAAGAACCTAAATCGCCCCGAAGCCAGTTTATTCCGTTGGCTTTTTACACCTTACGTGAACTGACTACGACACCTTCACCGGGGCTAACTTCCTGGCTTCCTTGTGCGTGATTCGGGCCGGTGTGTGAAGAAGCCAAATAGTCTGTTTTATTGCCAAGCGTATCGTTATCTGCAGGTTAGCTTCCGCGTCTCTGACCTCCACGCGTGGAAAACAGCAAATGTTCTTTCTGTTTGTTGTTTCGTGCATGTGTCCTATTGTCAAGGTCTGGAACTTTTGGGATGCTTTACTTCGCGAGAAGTATGACCGGAAAGAAACCGCTATGATTATGTTTTCGCTTCAGCCAATGATAGTCCCGCTGCGTGTGCTACTACAGCCCGCAGTCACCATCAAATTCGCATGCCGTTTAAAATTTTATTTGAACCTCAAACTTGTACACTGGATCACTTAAATATTCGTTTTCAGTAGATCAGTTATCAGTAGGCAGCATGTGCAAGACCAGTATATTCAAAATAAAGTGTGTGCGTGTGTGTATGTGCCTCGGTTAGGAATGACCGCCGTAACCGCTCAAGGGTAATACATTTGCTGATACCTTTCACCTTCATTTTGTGTCGCCTCCATGTCGTGTGCTTTCTTACAAAGCTTGCTGCATGGTCACCCACCTTCGCAGAGTAAAATGGATTTTAATTTTTTTTTGCTCTAAACGTTCTCCAAATTTTTAAAAGACATAAAGACAGTTCAGTGGGCGAAGGTGGCATTGTATATGGAACCCTGCTACGTATACATAAGTGTGCACTGGCTCGCGCAAAGTGCCATGCAGGAGGCAATCGCGCACCCACACGCTCCAGAAGCGGCTAACCCTCTCAATCACCGTCTTCGATGATATAGGCCTTGCCCAAGCATTTGTTGCTCGCACAAAAAATCAACAAATTATTGCCGCCAGCTTTACGCATTACCGCCGGAAACAACGAGAGATAATGCCACCGCCCGAGCGCCGCTGAAGGCGCTTACAACCCATGCTGTTCGTGAGCTGTTCTCGCGAGCACTGCTCTGGCAGCGCTGGGAAACAAGTAATCGCAAGGTTGTTGTTCGGCAGGTCCGGGCGTTTCCTCAAAGCGTCGGAGCTGGACAATCGTTGGGCGTTGCATACGCCCGCTTGATTCATGGGCGCCCTGCGGACAAACTGTAAGTCCCAGATCATAAAAGGTAGTGAGCGTTTCTCTGGCAGCTGACGAAATGAATATTTATCTTCGTGCGTGTTTACTCGCAACACAGTTGTTTTCAACAACGAGTTCTACTTCAACAATTTACCTCTGAGAACTGCGTGTACTGACTATTTCAATAATACGTCGAGGGCAAAAGTCATGGGCTTAGGATTCACAACGCCACTGCAGTTTTCTTCGAATAATTTTCGGGCGACGCAGAATCAGACTGGAGGTACGAAAGATGTGTTATAGACTTGTGTTGCCAGCTGTACATGAATTGTCCCTGCACTCTAATTTAAAACAGAGTTAGTGTGGGGATGGTTCCTGAAGAGAAGAAGGACTAGGAAGGGGGTTGGATATTGTTACACAATCCTTTAGTTCACTGGAACATTAGCCGAATCAAACTAAGGGCCGTATTCTGAGTCCCTCCTCCACTCCATTCGGTCCCTCCACTTGGTTGAGGGTAGGATTCCGCAATGCGTATGCATGATGAAATCGATTTCAAGGATCTCCTTCACTGGAAGCTCGACTGGAGGAAGGATTCAGAACACCAGGGTAAGAGATGAACACTTGACGACAAGCATCCGGAACGGGAGTAGCCTACTATTAATAACCTGGTCAGCATGTTGTACAGTGAAGTGAAGGAGTGGGTTGAGAAATAACAAACCTAACTGCTGAAGGGCCGTAGCTCCTTCGGGCTAGAAACATGAATTATTTGTTATATCGGCAAAGAATCGCGCCCTATGCTAGCACTAGAACATATGTGGCGAAACCCGACCTCGCGTAAATTTGAGGTCGGGTTTTTGCCACATAGTCGGGTCTTCGAGGTGATGCCGTCGTAAACACTCGCGTTTACGACGGCACACTTGAAGGAGCAACAGCGTCACTTGCGAAAAAACAATAGTACCTAAATTTGCAGGAGTTGTTGGTGAGTCATGGACCTTAACTACGACTCTGATTTTGAGTAGAATTTCGGATGAGTGTTTGTTACGGTTCTTCTTGGTCGCACAACGCTTAACTGAACGTACGATATGACATAGAGCAACTTGCCCTCTGTCCAGTTGTGTAACGGTTTAATAAGATAAGCATGGATAAGAAAAAAAAAAACATCTAGGAGAGGTAAAACAGCTTTTGGCAAGCCCCCAAAAAATGAAACTTCATAAAATTTTGGTTGGTTGGAAAAAGATTGTCTACACAATCAAGAGCAATAGAGGATATTTACCTTTCAAAAATGAGATTATGGTAAATTGTCAGGCTTTGAAAAAACTTTGAGAATGAATGCCATAGAGAAGCATATGCGACTGATTCAAGAAATTTACGGAGATGCGATGACAATGATCGATGGCAGCCACGAGACACGAGGTTCTGAGGTTACAGAGAGGCCACGTAAGGACACGGAACACATAGTTGACGTTACCGTGCAACAGGCCACAGCAAGATGGCACGGGTGCATAGCGACTGCAGAATACACTTCCTGTATCCAACGTCGTCAGGGAATGCAGAAAACCACAATCATGGAGAATTCAATTAGAATTGTTCCTCAGTGGAAAGAAAAACCAACTTTTATCAGAAGGAGTACTTTGCGTAATTTGGCCCAGCGATCAACAAAACAGGCAGCGCAAGGAGAAAGTTTAAAAACATGGTAGCTCTAATGAACGTGGACTTGGGGAGCGGCGGCAAATTCATTTTCGATGGTGTATTCACTAGATAGATAGTACGAGGTTCCGTGATTTCTACATTATTCTGCACGAACCCTTTCTCGCTGCTGCTAAAAAATAGAGTCTCTTGACACTCAGTTTTAATTGAACTGAATAAGTACGAAACCATGGAGGCTATTACATCACATTTAGGTCGACGCCAGGATGCACGCTTAAGAAAGCTGAAGCTAAAAGGAAGCAACGTTCTAAAAATGGTTATATTCGTAGTTTTGCGCAGCGCATTGACAAGGCCAAAAAATATTACCGATAAATAAGTGTTGTTCACAGCAGAAGTTTCCACCCTGTCAGGACAAAATAATTTGTTTTCACAGAGTCGTAATATTGTTACGGTGAAAAGGGATTTATTTACATAAGGGGACGGGAACTAGTGAGTTGAAGGAGGCGGGCGACTGGACGTTCTGGCAGCACGAGCCCTCACCGATTTCTGTCTCGTCGCCTGGCTATCACGCATCCCTTCAAGGAGATTGATTGGCATTGAACCGTCTCTGCTACTGTTTTTCACCAGTTTCCGATCATCGATGCACAGTTTAACGCGTGACAATATTATTGACAGGTTCAGTAGCAGAAACCGCGAACGCTTTTCTAGAGAAAAAAAAAACGAATTGTTTTGAACATAAAATATTGGTAACAGTGCTTCGTAAAGGGCTGGAATGAAATTTTAGATTTATTGTCCGTGAAATTTGACAAAAGAAGAGATTTAGATTAGTCCTCGCCGCAGAAGAACAGCTATAAAAATTTTTCGTGCGTCACTAAACAATGTTTTTGAAGTTATTGTATCTTATTGTATATTGTATCCACATATCTTAAAATCAACATTTGCAGAAAAATGTGTCGAAATTTCGTTCTCGAAACAAAAGGTTTCGCTTGGTTTATGAGCGACCTTTAGCTCACCACAAGAACTTTCCATCTGACCGTTTCCGTGGTTCTATTGCTTTTATTGTTTCCAGGGTTATTTGATTCATTGATGATTCTTGTAGTTTTTCTCCACTGCAATACACTTGAATTGCTTGAATTTCCTTTGGCAGTGAACGCAATTTTAAGTTTTCAGTGAAGCACTTCAGCCTTTTCAACTCTCGTATGAACTTCCTGCAGGTAACTAGGTACTTTTTCTCTGTATCAAGTTCACGGTCCTCAAAGTTTATAGCTACACCACCACCACCGCCACCATCATCATAATCATCATCATCGTCATCATCATCATCACTGCAACGTCCATCACCATTATAACCTGTTCTCTATCATCACTACCCACCGCTCTGGTGTTGGAGGAGGACGATCCTACGCGACAGAATAAATCAGGCATCTGTTGCGGCGAAACGTTTGGAGCCGTCTATCTTGGCTGGCATTTACTCTAAAAACTTACATTACGCGTAACGCGCTCTAGCTAAGCCTTTGCGGGCACGCAATTCACCATGTTCTAAACGGCTTAAAAAAGGAGTTGAAAATTTCTGTTTAATGAAGGCCTCAAGAAACTATGCCACCATGAGTCCTCCTCTGGCGGAAGTGAACCGTGGGGCGCTTAACTTCAGCCAGGAATTGTGAGAACAGTTCTTGTGTCTGTTGCGGAAAGTATGCTAAAGAAGTTGCCAATGAATGGCATCGGTTGTCAACGTGCACCTAAGGAAAAACAAAAGGCAGCTGCTGTTCCCTGCGTGCACTAAATGGCGCTGTGCGTGGAGAAGATAGCGAACAAAATGCAAGTCATACTGCTTTGCCGCTTCCGCAATTCAACGCTTGGTTGTCGGAAGAGTCAACGGAGCCCTTTTGTTGCAGAAGATAAAGAGGTCCTTTGTCAGATTCCTCTGTCCCTCCAGGGGCCAAAAGCACATTGGTCAAAAGTACAGATGTTTGGTTGCGATTTGTACTTCAACTGGATATTTCTGAAAGTGTTGACGGAGACTCTTCAAACGAGTGTTGGGGACTGAAGTGGTCGGCGTAGACTTCAGAATGGCGCAATAATTTTCTTTAACTTGTTTCAAGCCAACACCGCAGAAGGCCGGAAGTAGAAAAAGCCGTGGCATAGGACAAAAATTTTACCGAATCTACCTTTTGTGAAAGTATGCGAACTGTCTAAGTACATACATGATTGTCCTCATGTAACTGCGAAATAATGTTGTTAAACATACAGGACGAGCGTAGTGATGTTTAAAGGAGCTGTTTCATGAACATGTTCATTCCGAAGTGCGCACATGATTTTCCAGCAAATGCGAAAAACGGTCATACTCTGAAACATTAAGTTTTGGAAGGAGGCAACGTATTCCATTTATTTATGGTGAGTTGGAAGAACGAGAATTCGAAGAAGTCAGCTTATTATTGATATTTATTAGTGAATGCGCATGTCGTGTTCGTCATTAGAGAGAGAGAGAGAGAGAGGTGAGAGAAGCTACACTTTATTTAATACCCGAGATGGGTTATGAAAGGTAAACGTATCTGGCGGTCTACATTTCTCAGCCGTCAGCCAGGATTCCTTGCACCCTAGCGGCAGCTTTGGCCACCCGGACTTCTGTGGGTAGTGGCTCCGCAGAGTTTCTTTTCTTACATGCACAAAGAGCTATCTCCTTTTAACTAGTTGTTGACTAATTGGGATAATTGATTTGGCCATGCGAGTTTTTCACGGTGTTCGAGGCTTAAAAGCACTGCTTTTTAAATGTTTTACGGCGAATCTGTTGCTTTGTATCTGCTACAGATAAACATAATAGCTTTCATCTGTGCTCTTCGAAGTCTATTTATGGGTTTTAATAAAAGGAAACCAATTGGCTTTAAGAATGTGTTAAAGGCGACTAGTTTTGTGTCTAGCGGCGCATGTTTTAGTCATCTTCGGTGCATGCCGGTAAATGTGGCATTGGTGGCGCGGGAATACCGTCTAAAGTTATGTATTGGATATACGTCCGTATATTTATGGTCATTAACGGCTGTAACGGAACGTTATTTATGGTCTAATAAATTTGGTGTGGTATTTTTTTGCTGGTTATTCTTAGAAGCGCTGATATTGTTATATTGAGCGTCATCTGTCAGCTGACGCAACAATGGGACACTGGTTGTAACGCGCTGTTAAGTAATAAATAATCTTCTGGGAATTATTCCGGTGGTAAAGAATGCAGTCGTTCACAAAAAGTCTTATGTTAACTCGGATACCCAGGCAAATGTTTCTTCAAAACTAAAAAGAAAATAGGGGACAGAATGCTGCATTGCGGCACACCAGATGTGACTCTCGCTATTAAGTCGTGTTGATGAACTTGAACGTAGTTTTCGGTCAGTCAGGTAGTCTCTAATAAATTCGGCAACATTTTTATATGGCCGATTTTAGTTTTTAGTACTTCTTGCGTCGTATGCAATCTAAAGCTATTGAACAGTGATAGAGGATAAGGTCTGTTTGCTTCGCGTGGTCGGTGTTGAAGAAAAGCAAGGAACCACTTCAAGAAGTTAAGTGATGGGGTACAGACCTTGGCAGAAACCACACTGAATGGTGATAGGTCATGCTGATGAAACGTGGTTATGTGCTTGAGGACGGTGAGTTCAAACGATTAATAGGATGTGCTTGTAGGGGAAATTTGTATAAGGTTATGCCCATATTTCATTGTTTCTTATTCTCCACATTTTCGGCTCATGAAAAGGTGGGTGTGCGTTTATGCACAAAAAGGCTGAGTAAATTGTCATTGCCAGTTTTGTCTGGTTGTAGACGTTATCGTAGTTTTTACTTTTGCTTTGCACTGTGAAGCATGAAATGGTGCCACATCATGATCGTATGCAGGCGCCGGTGTGCACGTGAAGAAAGTATACCCGAGGCGTGCCCTCCGGTTGGCGACACACGACTGCATGGAAGGTTGACCTAACTTATTGCCTTGGCAATGATCTTGCGCCAAGGTAAGAGCACACTGAGGGGTGCCGCCCTTGTACCTATTTACAATACCGTTAGCCCCATTCTGCGTCGTTGCCAACAAAACCTTGCTGTTGCTTGTTTTGGGTAACAGAAGAAGTACATTCTTGTATTTGACGGCCACGCCCACAACCAGTGCGAGCATGCACCCAGCTCGACGGCTGGACCGTTGCTTTTTGCTTTCCATTCCCGCATGCATAATAGCTGGCTTCCAAGATTGGATTGCTGTGTACGTGCGCGTGCGTTCCTTGGTTTGATATGTTGTGAACACGCGCTTTATTGCCTAACTAGGCTGTTAGTTACTATTCTACACGCATTGATTTCTTGAGGTTTGCAAGGTGCGCGCTTTGGATTCATTGACGTAAATCAATCACCCGTGGCTGATGGCAACACGGTTGAGTTCGACTGCGTATGGTGGCTCTCGTAAGACAAGAAAACTTCTATCGTAACTCAAGACAACTGAAATTAAATATGCAACATCCACCACCTAGTTACGGGCAGGACTTAGCAATCGTGCATTTTTAATGCCAATGATAGAAAAATTGCGCTGAATAAAGAAATAACGGCTCCCAGCTGCGGCGTCGGAAATGCTTCAACTTTCTGTGGTCGAGTCAAGGTTGAAATGTGTTTCATTTGCAAACTGCACAGTATAAAACACTAAATACTCACTCTAAATTGATTCATGACTACATTTTTAACAAACTCAGGGGATACCGCTTGTCTTTTGATTTCATATAACGATACGTTTCCCGTGTGTGCACGGAAATAAGAGCACTGGTCGGACCATTCATGAGAAGGAGGAACCTAAACCCGTGCTGTAAAAATAGAGTGTAACGCAGATATATGGCATGAAAGGGTGACTGCCGAATGGTTCGATGTAACCAATATTTCAGTATACGACATACGCAACATATTAAAAATGTTTCAGGGGAGTATCACGCTGTTTCATATAAACGATAATTACAAAGGTCAGAGTTCAATATAAGCGCCTTCGAATCTGCACAAAACTGAAAGGGTACGTTTCGAAGATGGCTGTAGTAGTAGAAGAAAGAAACAGGCAAGCTTCCTGAAATATTTGAAAGTATTACTTCTCAAGAAAAGGAGTTAAAGCCTTGTCATTGTCATTCACCTCGCCTCTCCTGGTGAAATAGGGCGTACCGTTCCACGCCGCTTTCACAAGTAGGCAGGCAGGGCGGATGAAGAGGCTCTCTCCACAGTGGCAAAAGGCGTACGACTGCGAGAGCTTCTTAACTAGCAGCGCAGGCGTTCAAGCTTCCCCCAGAGGCCGGTCGCGCGGGAGGAGGCGATAGGTCAGACGGCGGCTAGACGAGGCGTCTGCTGTCGCCGGCGCTGGCCGCCGTGGGTGACAGAGCGTGTCGTCTGGACGACGAACGTACAGACAACTCTTATCGGCACCCGTAACAATGGCCCTCCGCTCTTGCTTTATTTCTCCGACTCGCTCCCGCGCTCACTCCTCCCAACGACGCGTCGGTTGACACCACGAGGTCCGGCCCAAGCAATGGCGGCTCGGCGTGGGAGCTTGCGTGATGGCGTTGCGTTGATACCGGGACTGCCTGCATTCTTCACTCGTGCTTGAGACCGGCAATGCCTTTGTTGGCACAGCCGGAGCATGGAGAAAGCGTGACACTGTAGAGCCGCTATTCCCTATAGTGCTGTACCCCCTGGTGTTGCGCGTTGATACCGGGAGTGCCTACAGACAATGAAGGGTTTCGTTTGCACCGCCTGCGCCCAGTGAAAGCGCGATATTCTCGAGGAAAAGTCCGATAGGACGCCCACTCTTTCATCGCGTTTTGCGGACCACGTGGGTTGCGGAGACATCTTAGTTGTGGACAACTTCTTTACGCCGAAAGGCAGTCGTCTTGCCACTGCATTCAACTTCCTTCCTTGAAAGATTTATCCGAAGTACCAGTGTTAAAAAGGTATTGCGGAAGACGAACACTTTCATGTTGACTCACTTTAACTCTGCAACTCTGCAGCATTATTCCAAGATTGTAATTATCTGGCCGTTGTATGCACGACAGATAATAAGTTACACGAAAGGTAAAGAGCACGCAACAAAGTACACAGGGGAAGGGTCTCATTGCAGTGGTGTTCCTCCTATCCTTTTCCTTTGTTCATTTTTTGATTATGGTTATTAATTTCATCATAGTCATAAATATGCTGGACTATCCTGCAATCTCTGGTGTTTCTGATACTAATATTACCTAGTTTCATATACCTATACCGAGCCGTTCTAAGGGTGCCCGCGGTTCATGCACTTGCACGAACTTGCTAATGATGGTCTGTCTGTCTGTCTGTCTGTCTGTCTGTCTGTCTGTCTTTTATTCATGTTACCACCTGATAGAGATGTAAAACTCCCTGGCCATCTCCACTAACTTGAAACCTGGGGAGGGGCGAAGCATGCGTTGTATAAGCGTGTTCTTGGCGCCTAGGTGTTTTTGCCAACGGATATGAAACCGTTGGGGGTAGAGGTATACAGCTTCGCTGTAAAAGTCGTGTCTTTGTAGCACGAAGCGTTGTAGCGTGAAGCGTTGGAAAACGAGTGTCCCAGTGTTTCAGTACCGTGACTACATGATACTACGACGACATGAGACGCCGACAGCCGGAGCCCCTAAGGGGCGTCGCCCATAAAATGAAAGCCTAATGGAAAACCTTGTCAGGGGAAACTGCCCTCTGCTTTCCTCATTGTCTAATCCTCAAAATTTCTACGACCACGCCGGGAGTTATCTGGCCTGAATGATGCCCCAGTCCCTCCTAGCATTGATCTCGGTACTACACAGAGCAGCACACTTTTTGTCGCAGCGTTTTCCAATCTAAATCTTTTGCTCGTGAACACCTCCCGCGCGAGCGGTGCATTGAGCTAGTATTTCGACAGTCGTGTTTGGCGACGCGGCCTCCGGTATGCTAGCGCCACCGCATCTGTGCCTGATAGACCACGTGACTTGCCTTCGCAACCTCGTGCGGAACGGGGCGGGACGGATTCTTTCCTCGTCTGCCCGCCGCCACGCCGCACATCACTCGCTCCGTAGAGCGCGCAACCATGGTGGTGTTGCTCCAATGGCGGATGCTGTTCTCTGGCGGCAACCACAGATGTATACCTCGCCAAGCACAACGTTTAGAACGTATAATAGTTTTGACATTTAAAAATAAATTTTATATTACAAAATAACTTTTGTCAATGGTGACTACCAAGACCTAATGCTTTCTTGGTGGGCAACTGCGCTGTAGGTTGGGCCACAAACGGTATTGCGCTAAACGCGTTCAAAAGTTAGGTTAGGTCAGAGTACATGGTACAAGTCATTACACGTGGAAGACTCATGCGCTTTTGATTAGATCCCAAATGGTAGATGTATAATAGCCTGTCTGAAGAAGGGTACGTCGTTGGTGCGATACTGAAGTACTAATAGCGGGCTGAAGCGACGCATCGACGGAGTGCCAGAATATCCGTGTCCACGCGCGTATAGGCCAGTATGGCAGTCCCGTACATAGAACTAGCGAAACGAGGACGTTCCAGACGTGCTACTACATTTGTACGGGCTTTTCAGCGGCCAAATCGCTATAATTTTTCACGACCATGCAAGCACGAATGAATCGAGGGGTTCCAGAAAATTTTAGACTGCAGTTTTAAAAATAATCCACGGAACATTGCTCGTTCAGTGTACTTCTTTCCATTTTCCGGTGTTTCTCCGCAATGTTTTCTACGCGATGACGGTTATCGACGCACCCAAAGCGCAATTGGCGCCCCGGAAAATGGTGAAAACGTAAGCAGACAGGGAAAGCTAGAAGCGTTATGTCCCTCGTGAAAGAATGTTATGTGCCCTTCTGCGTGTACGGCGATGTATGTTGTATAAGGCGGATATGTTCCGGCTAATCGCTCCGGAGTAGGAATGTGCTTGCGCCCCTCGTCCCTACCCCACAAAAGAGAGGATCATAATGATCACAGATTTCTGTGATAAGGAGTCTTCTTCCTGCTGTAACCCTAATGTCTAATATTCACCACTCATCAACGTAGTCACCCACCATCTGGTGTAGCAAGCCTTGTCCCTAGCAGGGTTGACCTCACCAGTTCACATTAAAGAGCCTTGTCTCTCTGACCTTGAATCCACTTATTATTTAACATTAGCACCTAAGTTGAAACATTGTCCTCCCCCCTTATTGAAAGGCGGTTACGGGGACGGCTGTGATGACGCCTCATGACGTACTTTTTGGAACAAGATTCACATTATACTGAATAAGACGCGTCTCCCTCAAAAATCTACAAACAAGCAAAATAATCGACATTTATGACAAACTTGTGCGGCAGCATAATCCCTGAACGCCTTCCACGTCATTCAAATTCTCTTCAGCCTAAGCTGTTTTGGTTTAGTCCGAGGGTTAAGTGAGAAAGAGGAAATTGGGGGGAGGAGGAAAGCTTCGTGAAGAAGGCATGTATGGAAGTAATCTTTCGCCGGAAACGATGTATACCTTGCATTTTGTGGTAAATAGTATTATGGAGAAACGTAAAAAATTCAGCCTGCCACACGATTAATACACGTCAAACGAGATTTATTAACTAGATGACTATGTTGAGGACACCGTACTAGCTCCAGTAAACGGTATTTACTAAAGTTGTCTCTAAGCATGAAATCCACGTTCCCTGAGCACACCGAGGTGCGATGATGACATTGCAAAAGCAGGCAGCGCAATTGCTGCAAGCGCATGCAAAGAAAGGTCTGTCTGTAGCCTGCAACTCACTCACTCACTCACTCACTCACTCACTCACTCACTCACTCACTCACTCACTCACTCACTCACTCACTCACTCACTCACTCACTCACTCACTCACTCACTCACTCACTCACTCACTCACTCACTCAATCAATCAATCAATCAATCAATCAATCAATCAATCAATCAATCAATCAATCAATCAATCAATCAATCAATCAATCAATCAATCAATCAATCAAGAAAACAAGCAAGCAAGCCATTGAAGTGAAAACGCTTTTGGCAAAGTTTTCGACATTGTTTCCGCCCTAAAAAGTACTGTTCACATTTTCTTCCCTCCTGACTAGTTGAGTCCTTTATTTTCCTAGCATTGCGTGTGCACTTACATTAAACAGCTAGATTATCCTTAAATGTAATTACGAAAGAAGCTGGTGGCAAGTATTTACCGGATTAATGGCTGCCATTAGTGCGTGGCGAGGTCCGGTCAACGTTCGGGCTCTGTCGTCGCGATGTATAGGTATATCCATTGCTCCACATTTGCCATCAAGCTGACTGCTTGTTCTCACTTCCTAAATTCATGTTACAAGGCCAGGGTGCTACGTGTGTCGCAATTAATGTTTTTTCTTCGGCAGACATTAACCATCCGAACTTTCAGTAACTCCTACTGAATGCAATGAGCGTGTGGGTATCTCACGGGAAGTATGGCATTCTAAACGCTCAAATCATACCCTAGATCACCCGATATGGACCTTTGGCTGTGCGTGCAGAGAGAAAAGCCTCATTCTTGGCTACGAGGCGTGCGATAAGCCGTTTCGGGGTGATACCGGAATTCTTCAATAGAGCTTTCACCTGCCCTGGTGTGCAGACGTTTTCACCCCTGTGGAGGCGAAACAATGTGTCCATTTTGCCATAAGGACTCATCAGCGCGAGGAGTGGAGAACGGTGACAGAAATCTCTCGCTGCCGCGGTTATGTGTCATTCTTCCAAAGCGGCGCACTTCCTTCCTCTAGTCGAAAGCTGCGACTCCGTTAAACGCCCACCCCATAACGCTGGCAGTAACGTCCACTCCGGCGTGCGTAATCTAGACGTCGGCGCGTTGAGATCACCCAAACGCCCTGGGGCGCGGGATCGAGGCTGTTTAAGTGTCCATTGTACCCTCTTTAGACCGTGGGCAGCCTACTTCCCAGCACGGGCCCGCGCCCAAGACACGAGCGGCTCGCGTGTGCACTGTCGGTTCGGAACACTTCCTCGCCCGGCACACACCCACAGAATGGCACGTCATTGTGTGTGCGCGTCCATTCTCGGCTTGAGGCACACGTCTGGGGCAGTGTACCAAGCGCGTTACTGCGCCCTATTACGGTGGTATTACGACGTGTGTGCATTGTACTCACGGGTGCGACCAAAGGGCGGCGACGGGCTATCGTCCTCTTTGACGGAAGGAAGACGCCGTTGGCACGCTTCCTTCCAAACAAGAAAGTGGTGCCGGCGAGGCAGAATGCGCCATTGTTGGCTGTCACGCCGTGAATGGGCCGGTCATTCAGGTCGCGCGAACTAAGACTGCCGCGAGTTTGGCGCGTAGGCAAATATCCCGATGTTGATCTTTCTGAGCCACGCTTTTGGAGAGACTAAAATCTTGCGTAGCTGGACAGTTGGGCAATGAGCAGCAAGGCGTTACCCTTTTACTTCCGGTCGTGCTCCGGACATTAAACGTGTGGGCTGTCACCTTTTCTAGGGGAAAGCAAGGAAGTAAGAAGTGATACGCATGGGCACAGAAGATAAAAGGCGCGCGAAGTGTGGAGGCGTGCCGGGCGGGCTGCTTGGGAAATCGTAGGATGACAGTCCGATCGAAATGTATTGAAAAACGTTCGAAGTAATATGTTGGAACTTTAATAACTTCCCACGACAAACTGGCAGCTTTGTGTCATCAGAACAAGAAAAATCTGAGCAGAAACTCTGAGCGCTGGAGGCTTTGTGCTTGGTCTCAAATTCCCATGCGCTAAGGCAATCCCGTGGTTCACATTTTCTACTTTCAGTTCACTGCCATATTTATGCCTAAGGAAAAAACAAGAAACCCGGTGAAAGACCGCATCGTGCATACTATTTGACTCAAAAATGGGGCCCGCCCTGTACCACCGCGCAATGCAGAACGTCATGCTTTAATTCCCTGATGCCACATCGCATACCCCACTTTTCAGCCAAATCGCATGCTCGGTAGCGTCATTCCCAAAATTTCATCGTTGACTGCTTGAATCGGAAAATCCGGTGCATTGGTGTGAACCTGAAGCACAGGATTGTCTTATCGTGTATAGCCGCAAAATTCCTCCCTCAGGCAACTACTTCCTGATAAATTCATTGTCAAAAGCTTTTGGCAGACGGTGTTGTTAATGGACCGGCTCATGTACTTGCCGTTACTTTTACTATTACTGGTATTTAACGGTGCATTGACAACAACACAACCTTACGACAGGATGAAGCTCGTGGTCACTTCCAGGCTGTCGTGGTCACTGACTCTGGCCATCGCGGCATCTTGGTGAACTTAGCACCTGGCCTCCAGGTACTTAGGAATTATTATCGCACAACTTGATGATGCCGAGATACCACACCAAAAATTTAACAATGTATAAGGAAACTACTTCGCAACCTTATGACAGCAACAACTGACCACATACGCGGTCCGCAGCTAGCTGAAAGATTGACAAATACAAACCGGGACAAAGTTAAAACAAGTTGCTTAAAAAGAAGCTACATACATTTCTCTAAGTCACGTATACGAATACAAGGTAGGGCGCACACAGGGCAGACTTTTCTACCGTAAAATTGGTAAGCGTTGCCCAACTGCGACTCTATTCGAGGCGTGAGGTACGGAAAGTCTGGTTTTTCTAGCCTACAGCTTGCGCGTTAAAGGCTCCATGGAATGAGAAAAAACGAAACCTTTGGTCGACCTTTCACTGATATTGGTCGTTAATTGCTTTGGAAGCAAGTGACGCGACACCGTCATTGAGCCATTCCCGCGGGGTTAGAAGTAGCGGAAGCGACGATTCCGGCCGAGCGGAAAGGGAACTCGCTGCCGATTAGGGCACCGTACCGAGACAAGGCTGCATGCTTAAGGACGACCCACGCGGTACATGTCCACCGAGCCGAGAGTCATATGCAAGCGAGGTAGCAAGGACGCAACCAAGAGAAAGTTGGCAAAAAACGAACAAGCGAACAGGCGTACGAACGAATGAACTAACAACAACGACCCCCAAGACCAGAAGAAACAAGGGTGAACTAATCAGGCACTCAGTGAGCGAGCCAATACAAAAAGGCCCTTCTTTTGTCAATGAGGTGTAAAGGGCTGCACAAAAAAATGAAAATGATTTCTTGATATCCGGAATTTTTTTAGTTCAATAAACACAAGAAATTGCGGTTGGAGAACTTTGAGAAAATATTTCTAGCTTCCATTCTCTTGACTATAGTATGCATGCAGTGTTCATTCAACGTGCTATGTCTAGGCTCTAATGGTTGTGTTCGTATAAATTACTTGCGAGCTTGTGTGGGAGGGCTTTCTAGTGCAAAAACTGCTGCAGGAATTTTTTTCGCAATTTAGGGTTGTCATTTCTTCCGTAATTTTTATTCTTCTTCAAAACAAAACTTTCTGTCAATCATGGTTTCCCTATTCGAGATGGCCCTTCGCTTAACGGACATTCGAAGTAATCGGTCGAAGAGCGGTTCAAAGATGTTCGAAAAAGTGATCCAAGTTATCAGCTAGCGCTTTACATTTACGTTTGTTGCTATCGGTTGTGTTAAACCATCTAAAATAGCAGGGGATCCTAGCACGCCCATAAATTACCTGCGACGTGTAATTGTCCGTAGGAAAGTACGCTGGAGTTGGGAAAACATATTTGATCCTTTTAAATGTGTGATATTTATTCCCTGTTTGCATTCAATGTACCAGAGTTTTATATGATTGAGGTAGAATAGTTTTCATAGTGTTGTGGATGAGCTTCGTGAAAAAAAAAAGACAGTGAAGATGATTAAAGTATGAATGCTATATAGCACTATGTGACGATTCCCGAAAATGAAGCTTAGGCCCAAATTTTGTTTATTTTTTTCAATTCGCGCATTTGTTTATGGCTGCGCTATTTCAAACTGTGGTCAAAGCGCTCCGTATTTAGTGTGAATGCGTCCAATTCTGGGTGTCCCCGTTTCTTGTAGAAATACTTCAAAGGCATTTTATGTCGATATTTTTCTCTGGATTGCCTATTTTTCGGTCAGCATAGCATGCTACATGCTAATTTATTTGCCTTTTTTATTCATTTGCAGCTTTATCAAGGTATACACTTTCAAGCTACCCATAACTCTTGTTTTGAACGGACTGCGTAAGAAAAAAAGAAATGTGCAGCACACCACGAACAAACGCCAAAGTAAATCTGTAAGCATGCAAAGTTTTGTAAGGCTTGATTTC
Organism: Haemaphysalis longicornis; assembly: GCA_013339765.2. Lineage (NCBI taxonomy): Eukaryota > Metazoa > Arthropoda > Arachnida > Ixodida > Ixodidae > Haemaphysalis > Haemaphysalis longicornis. The sequence goes on along the minus strand of CM023451.1, from coordinate 183,007,713 downwards.
TATAAGTGGCTGCAATCTGAAATTGTAAATGACGTTTGTTCCGCGCGGCTGTGGTGAGAGCAATGGTCTTTATTTTACATTGGGATAAATAGGAAGTCGGCGATCGCTCAATATCCTCGTAACTCTTGTGATCATCGCACACTTAAGTCCTTTAAGCCTGGCAATAAAGGGGGAATAGTGCCGACTCACTAGCGGCTTTTTCGCACTGCCCCTATGACGTCACAGGGACTAGTTAGCGGAGTTTACCGCCGCCGACAAGAAGATAACGCTAGTAAACATGGTTGTGCGATGTAGTGGTGTCTCTCGTATCTTTTGATTACTCTGAGTTGAATGGTAGCATTAAGCTTACTCCCTGGCCATCCTGTCCCTGCTACCTCCTCATTACGTCACTGGTGACATTGCCTAGGGAGAACTTTGAATGTCAAGACTTGCGATTTTTTTCTGTAAGAACAAAGTTCTTCGGGACAGAGTGGAGTTGAGCGAGCTATTTCAAAGGATAGTTATTTGACACAGAGCAGCATGTACTATGTAACTTGCCTTTGTAATCACCTTATGTTCCGGTATGATAAAATAGGTAGCTCGCGGTGCTCGGTTTAAGAGTGTCTCGCGTTTTGCAACCGACAATGACATGCATTTGGGGGGGGGGGGGGGGGATGTTCTTCTGGATGTGCTCATACAGAACATTGTTGTAAGCCCAGTGCAACGTAGAAAACTGGGGCTAATAATATCACACGAAATCACTTCATGTGAAATGGAGTGAGTGAAGTCCCCACCCCAGGCGTGCATTTTTGACGCGGTAGACGTGATTTGGTGCGCAACGAGTTTTGTCATGTGGCTAGTCAACTGACTTTTGTTAAATATTCTCTGAAGGCTAAAATAGTGGTTTTTAATGCTACTATGCATTTTACTACAGTATATTTTGAAACTCACAATGAGGAGAGAATTTTGAAATTACTTTGATAAGCCGTGATGGCTATCTTGTTGCACCCGCTTTTAGGCGTACAATGTCTTTAGAAGTATCCAGAGTACGTTTGAATTCTAGTGTAATTGAGTGGGCACGTATTCCACGTATTGGAAAAACGAAATTTATTTACTAGTTTGATATACTGTGTACCGATGCGGAGATCATAAACGTTCCGCCATGACTGTTCGTAATGAGTGACTTAGCTTCTGGGTTTTCCATGCAAGTTTCATAGTCTGGTACAAGGTCCGGGAGGCTATAAAAATTTATTCTGGCTTCTGTATTTCGTCGCAATTTGAAAAAGCAAGGATGTCAAAATAGTATTGCTTTCACAAATTTGCATACAAGTGACACATTCGAACGTATATGGGACAAAAATGACAAGATCGATCTCGTGGTAGATTGGCCTTGTCATTTTTTACACTTTGTTCAAAACACAACCGAACTGTCGAAGACAAATACCCACATTTATACAAGGCCCCATGTTCCAATGCTGTGCTTTAGGCACAACGAATGTGTATAATCTGTGTGCCACATGCTTCCGTAGACACTTATTTTCCCCGCTTACTCACTTCATTGTCTGTTGACTTTTCAATTGGAAGGCATTTTCCCATTTCATGCAGTAGATGGCTTTCTCAAGAGCAGGTCAGCGACGTTTTAAAGCGAACCTTCTCTGGACTCAGTGATGACAGTGTCGTAACCAAAACGTACCGCAGGAAAGCCAACATAACACAATGGTTCTTCACATGATGATGATCACGATGATGATGAAACAAGAGGAGGAGGAATACCTTAATTTTCAGAGGGGGCATGAATGACCTGGTGGGAAAGGAGTGGGAATAATCGAAAAGATAGCACTGTTCAAGGTTCAATCACATGAAATTTAAAGTCTATGGTTCCGTGAAGATACAGTTCGTAGATTTCATGAAGAGATAGGGGGTACGTTTATGACAGGAGTAGGTCCAGGTTATCACACCAATTTGTAGAGACCACTGATCAGTGAGTATTCAATAATTTTATCTAGCGCTGAGGGGTCCTCTCGAACGCGTATCAAATTCACTTCTTCATCTGCGGGTGGGGAACCAAGGTCTAATAGTGGCTCGCGACCAGCCATGAAGTGTGCACAGTTCTATATCAAATGATATAGGTTAGGGATGCACATCTCGTCACAATACGGACAGCGTTCGATGTGGGAGCTGGCTCCGTGGGTGCATTTATGTACTACGTGAGGGGTTACTGCTGTGTTAGCATAGATCTCTCACCGAGCATGTGAGTGTCTTGAACGGGCCTAGTACACCCACCGGAGTGGTATCTTGCGGCCTCTTGCCACTCTCTGCCTTGAATTTCCGCAGGCGAAGTTGCCAGTCTGGTCGTGGTAGGTGTTGCAACGGGGCACTGTAAACCACTGGAGGTGTGTCAAGCCTCTCCCGGGCGGCGGTGTGAGCCGTGTGGTTGCCATGTGCCCCAGCCGTGTGTCCCGGGAACCAGACGATGCGGATGGCGATGCCTTCCAGTTGAAGCTCTCGGATGGCGTATAGTATATCCGGGGCCGCATAATTAGGTGAAAATGTCCTGTTAAATTCTTTTTAAGGGTGACGTGAGAAACCGTAATGATGCGAAATTTCCGGGTTGAGAGAGAGTCACAATGGTCGCGAATGGAGTGGGCAGCGCCCAGGACACCCATGAGTTCGGCTCCTTCAGCTAGGCCTCATGTATTGGAGATCTTCCGGGAGGAGGAAGAGGAATAGAGGAATTAAGAGTTTTCCTTTGGGGAATAGTCCTTATTTCAGGACCCCTTGAGACCGTCCGGCTTCTTGGGCTGTCTTCACCAGCCAAAGCTGGTCGTCAGGGTCCGAGCTGGACAGTGCTCTCTCCCAGTGCTCAGGGGAGGGGAAGGGCAGGAAGGGGCAGGTTAGGGTTCTGATCGCAGCCCCACACAATATGGTAAAGCGTGCCCGGAGCTTCAGAGAAGCGGCATCGCGAGGAAGTACAGGGTGGGGGCCAGAATGTGGGCTCTAGTGGGGTGGGGAAAGGTGTTGGTTTGGATGCCTCGAAGGTGGCGTTCTTGTTCTTTTGTGAGGTTTTTGTGTGGAGGAGGGTACATTGTTCGCTGCAGGCGGTAGTGCTGCGTGATTTCTTTGTAGGACAGGAGGGGACAGACACGCCACTGCTCGCCGAACTCCTGACTAGACCGGTGTGTCAGATCTCGGGCAGTGCTGATGGGCAGCTTCTTTGCCGGGCACGTCGGCATGGGCGGGAGCCCAAATAATCCTTACGCGGTGTTGTGGAGGATGCTGCAGTAGAATTTGGGTGGCGAGGGGTGAGACGAAGCCGCTGGAGAAGTTCTGCATGCTTGTTGGCAGTCCGTAATAATTGTCTCTGCAGGGGTTTGAGCAATTAATTGCTAGGGCTACGGCCACTTCTTCTGCCTGTAGTGCATGGGTGGTAGGAATTGATGCACTTGTGAGGAGGGCTTGAGCGGCAGTCACAACAGCAGTCATAGCTCTCCTCCCGGGAAAGGTGGCTGCGTCTGTGTATACTGTGGCGGAGTTTTGGCCGTACCGTATGAAGATAGCTTTCGCTTTGGCGTCTCTGCGATCCTGATGGTGCGTTGGATGCATGTTCCGGGGCAGTGGGGCCACATCAGTGAATTGGCGGATCTCATGCGGAAGCTGAGTTGCATCGGCCTGGGGTTGTTGAAGCGGTGAGCGCAGGCACAGCTGGTTCAGAATCAGAATTGGTCTGCCGGTGGAGGTGGAGCTCAGACGTAATAATTGGTTTATATGATGAGCTTCGAGGAGTTCATCCAGGGTATTATAAACTCCCAAGTGTAGTTTGGATTCTGGACTTTGACTTGACTCAGGTTGCATGGGTGTCAAATCCCCATTCAAATCCGACGATGGGTGGCGGGAAAGGGGGGGGGGGCGCTCAGTTTTCTCTTGAGGGATTCGTTTGCTGTCGTCTGAGTTTGGACTTCGGCTCGCAGGCAGCTCGCACTTTGATCGTTGATGCTTAGACTTTGATTGCAGCGGCTTTGACTTTGCCACTTCGCCATTTGATTTTCGCACTCAAGGAAGCTTCGCGTTTCAAGTTTCAAGCATTGTAGTGGTTGGAAGGAGGGGATTTCATTTTTGTGTGTATTTAGATCGAAAGTTTCCAAATTTCCGCGTGGGGCATCATTTCGCAAAGCCACCACACACCAGTATATACGGACCCCTATAGATAAAATTTGGGATAAAAGGGGTGGAGGCGCGAGGGGGGGGGGGGGGTGAGTCCCAAACAGTTCCGTGACTATTGCATTCCAACGAACTTCTGTATTAATCCCCTTGCTACTAGTCTGTCACTGCACTCGTTGATAGTAAATTTGCTTTTTTACACGTTAAACATTTTGCTTTTTTTGAACATGTCTATTTTTGAATACAGCGGAATTACAGGCAGCGCCGTCTGTATGTAGTCTTTTTGGGCAATAAATTTAAAAAGACCGTGTGTAGCGAAATCAGTGGCGTTCGAGGTATCTCAGCGCATGTAACCTGTATTACAGTTGTACAGGAAATCTGGTTTACGTCTTTTTGTTCTTGTTTGTTTCCTTCCTTTTCGGGCAATCAGAGTTCGAGACACTCTGAGAAATCAACAGAAAATATTTATTCAGCAGATTTTCAGCGGATCACTAATAAAACGCGCACTCAACCCCCCGGTGGATTTCCGTTTGTGTAATGCCAATAATCATAATAATAAAAAAGATGTCGCATTGCGAAAGTAAAACGTGAACGAAACACAAGGAAGTACCGCCTCGATCTAAACGCCCCATCCGTCGCATTAAAAAAGCCGCACTCCACACCGGATGCCTTAATGGCAGGCAGCGAACACCACCGATGCGGAAGAGACTTCTAGCGCACCTAACTTCAGTTTGTTTTCTCTTTCCTCCAGTGCGCGCTTTCATTCTACAGTCATTAGTCTGCGCCCGGAGGCGCCGCTTCCCGTCAGTAATACCAATGCAAACGTCACAGACGATTTATATATCTCAGGGACTGAGAACACATTACCGAGGAAAACGACGGCTCGAGCCGATCACGTCGGGAGTTCGTGGGTGGTTTGCGCTTCCTGAAAAGCGACTCGGCACTGCGCTAAAAGCAATCCAAACACCTCCAGTGAAGCCTCAACGCAACTCTTCCGTCTCCGTCTTTAAAATGCGGCGCTGGCTTATGGCTGATCCCAATTTGACCTTCCGCTGGCTGTAGCTAACGTATACGGCAAAAACGAAACAGGCTTCACATGATTACCGCTTATTCTTGTGTTCACTGAGGCACGATTGGAGAAGATTAAGGTCTAGTTTCGCCGTGGCGGTGTGGTTCACCGACTATTATAGTTTGCGTGACGATAAGAAAAAGACCTTTGCACGAGCGCGCATCGCTTGTATACTAGAGAAGCGGGGCAATAAACTTTATTCATAAGCGCCGGCTAAGCCGTACGCAAATTTAATGCGCCCTGACGCCTGACGACTTTTGAAACTGTATCACAATGCCACGGCATAAAAGAAACCGGTTATCGTGCTTTTCCTGTATCTCAAATTGTACCTCTAGGTTTCACTGTGGGATGATTTGCACCTTGGGATGAAGGTTAAAGCGGAACGTAGCACCTCGCGCAGCGTCTCTCTTTCTTCTCGGTCTTTTTTTTTTTTTTGCCCTTGGAAACGCAACCGCAAATAGAAACGAGGAAGGAAATCCTTTGTAGCAATGAAGAAAAATCTGTATTATTGGAGCAACTTGTGTGTTTTTTTCAGCTCGGAATCCTGACGGTTTACGACAAATTTCAGATATTTCATGTAGAGGATGCGCTCGGAATTTATATGTCTAGCTTTTCTCGCTCATTTTAGCCCGGAAATCTCTTCTGAGAAGGTACACACGTGCCCTAATTCCCCCGTGTGTCTGCTCCCTGCCTCCTAATCTTTCCCGGGTGGAGGACGTTTCTCTCAGGAGGCTTCGGGCTGAGGTGGTCCTCACACCTTCAGTAACTTGGACTTTTGGGCACTCACAAGTCACAAGACGACCCAGGAACTTGTCCCAAGTGTCCGTCTCCGGCGGCTGAAGCTGATGCCAAGCATCTTTTATGGACGTGCGCGGGAACAAGGACAGCTCGAGACAACGCGCCCAGAAAGGTTGGCCTCCGGTGCGATAAACCGGATGACTACAACCGCTTGGCGCCGGAAGATAAATACTGCAGGTCGCTGATGGACTTTCTGCATGCCGCTGGACCGCATACATACCTGTAGACTTGAAAACCTATTGGTTTCGTGACCATCTGTGCTTTTGGCAGCCCCCCTCTCTCTTTACTTTCTTCTCTTTCTCTTGCCTTCCTACTTTCTTCTCTTTTCCCATCTTATAAACCTCCATCATAAAAAAAAAAAGCTTTTCTCGACATCGCATTGCTTTCACGATGAATTTCTGCCTACTATTTGAGTGTTTATATATTCTCTCAGAGAGGCCGTACCGAATGTGAAACCTTGTTTCCTGCTTGTTCAACATTATGGTTCAACAGTTCAACAGGCGTGGAAGGCCGCGGGAGGAGTATGAAGGGCAGCAATATGTGATGGCTAATTACACAACAAAACGTAGAGAGTTATTCAAAATTCTCATGCTAAGTTGGTATTCAATATACAAGATTGTTTTGCTGAAAATATCGCCTTTCTAACAATGTTTTACTAGGCTTTTAACAAGAGCTCCCTACCTCAGAAAAATTGGAGTTTGTTAAGCATCTGCACGTCTTCTTTGTTTCGGATACCGGTACAGTATAGATCCGAGAGAACCGATATGGTACAACAACCGAGAATGCAAGCTGGCTTAAGGAAAGAGAGAGAGAGAAAGAGAGAGAGGGAGAACCTAAGGTGATGAGAAAGGGAAGTCAAGAAACAAGTAAGCGGGAAACATTTGAGCCATATGAGATTTGGGGATAACATCGGCTTGTTGCAGGACTCAGGAGAAGCCCTGCAAAAAAGTGCTGCAGGAACTGCGCTCAGAAAGCAAATCCGTAGGGTTAGAGATAAAGATGAAATCGTCAAAACTGACGTTTAAGCAGACATGAAGAAAGCATCACCTTTCGCCTTGGTAATTCAATTATGATATTAAGATGTCTATGTCTATATAGTGCCGAAGAGAAGTCAGGCCTAGAGTTGATGTGAGCTGGGAGCATTATCATCATCAGTAGGCTACCTATGGCGATAAAGATATGGTATAAACTTAATGCGTACTATAGCGTACTTAACCCATCGGGGAGAAGCTTGGCGGATAATTTATAACGTTGAAACAAAAGTTAGGTCTAGCTACTTAGCCAAGGAAAGAAGACGTAACGCCTAGGAATAGGAAACGAGCCTTTTGGATTAGGTAGCGAAATCGGGTGCGGACATCCTAACTCTGATTAAGAGGAAGAAGGTCAGTTGGACCAGGCATGTTATGCCGAGAACTGGCAAGCGCTGGACGGCCAGACTGATAGAATGACTGCCGAAAGACAGTCCTGACTAAAGTAACGCGGATGGGATGAGAAAAGTTCGCTGCGAAGATTAATTTGTATAACGCAGAGTAGACACGGTCCGAACACTACGAGAGAGGAATTCGTCTTGCATGGGAAGTAAACATAAAGATTATGTTGAAGAAACAAACAAAATTAAAACATGAAATTATGCTTTTGAACCAAACATCGCTACTTAGGTATTTATTATCGGTGACCAGGTAACAACGACGTCTAATCGCGACAAGCATATAAATGAAGTAGCTCAGGAGCCTTACGCTTTGACGAGTGGGCAGAAGTGACAGTGAGCAAATAAGGAACGTTTTTTTAAACACCTGTAGAAAGTTAGCTTCCGAGCAAACTTCTGGTCTCGAATTATAGTATTTTAAAGATATTCAAGACTCCCATCAAAGCACACGCAAATCTACTGTAATGACCAATCCAACCTTAAAAACATTTCAGAAAAACTTTAATTACATCATACTTCGCGATCAAGATGAAGCGATGTTCGATTCACCAGCGTCCAAATACATCGCTGAACAATCCCATAAAAGTAATCGCCAATGCCGCCAGCAGTGTCCCGCGGCGTTTATTACAAATTCGGCACATGATGACCCTGCACGAGTCCACGATGTGTCATAGACCGCGTAACGGGGATGTGCACGTATGACCTTTTGCTTAAGGACAATTAAGAGATGACTTTTTGCTTAAGGGACATTCGATGTAATCGATAGAAGAGTGGTTGAAGGATATTCTAAAAAGTGATCCAAGTTATCGGCTAGCGCGTTACATTTACGTTTGTTAATTACATCTCTAATTACATCATATTTGGCGCCCAAGATGAAGCAATGTTCGATGCACCAGCGTCCGAGTACATCGCTGTACAATCCTATGAAAGCAATCGCCAAAGCCGCCAGCAGTGCCCGGCGGCGTTTATCACAAATTCAGCGCATGATGACCCTGAACGAGTTCGATGTTCCATACACGGTGTAAGGGTGATGTGCACGCATTATTCGTCCTTTTGATCCTTGGTTTGTTCATAGCTCTCGCGACACCCGTCTAGATGAGTCCATCGATAAAGACTACATTCGAAGGTGCTATCGTTCTGATCTTTTTCCCCCTTCTTTCTCTACACCTTCATCTATGCTCACCCCGGATGCTTAGAACCATTGTCGCGCTCCAGCGCGGAAACAATCTCGCATTGTCCCGTGCGTGAGCGTCACCAGTTCCAGCGAAGGCATCAAGGAACGAGAGATGGCGAGAGGGAGAGCGGGGCGGATGGTGCTCGGCTCTTCATTGTTCTTCGCCAATTGGCCAGCGCTCGCCACGCTGCACTCTGCCACGCCATTAAAGTCCCGCTAACGCGTCAGAGGCCGGCGCAAACATCCGTGCCATCGTTACGTAAACTTGGTCAAGGCGAGTGCGAGGCATCCCCACCCGTAAAGTTTTTTGGACAACGAAACCTACACGCCATGACCTACGACCCTTGGGACGCTGGGGCCGCATTAGGAAAGAGAACTCGACCAAGAGCTTTAATGACGGCCATTCGACGTCCATTGTGTATGTGTGTGTTTTCAAAAGGGGCCGTTTCCTGAGCCTGGTGCAGTGGCGCGTCGGTGTCTTTGAACGTGGTAGAAAATATGTAAGGGTCGTGCGAGGCGTGCTCTTGAATTCAGCTCCGGGAATGTTGGAACGCCGGCCGGGACACTTGAAAATTATGTTATCAGACCGGTGTGTTACGATCCAACGTGTTTATTGATAACCACGGTGGCGTACTTGTGATTGCTTATAGTCGCGGCGGTCCTATCGATATCGATACACTCAGCAAGCATGCTGTTACCTTTTCTTGCATCTTCTGGTATGGATGCTAAGATGTGATCAGCAATAAATAGCATTTATGAACGCTGCATCTACAATTAAACAAATTGACTTTTGTGATAAAAAGTAGAATTGTGATACTCAGACAAGAGATTCGCGACTGGAGGGCTTAATTAGCTAATGGATCTATTATTTATGTTACAATGTGCTATTCCCCTCCCCCGTATTCCCCGGAGGAAAAACCATTCCTGGAATATGGTTTTAGACATTTGCATGAGCAATGTTTCCAGGCCCAAGCTACGCCGGCTACTTTACAGGCTCAGAACATGCGTTAGGATTTATGAAAACACATCTCACCTCTTGAAAATCGCCAAAGAAGAATTTTTAGATGCGTTACGCATTTCTATCAGGAATCTTCGCACTCAAAAACTGATTCAACAACTCAAGGTCCTAAAGGATACTTAATGATTTGTTAAAACACCCTTTTTTATACCCTTATGTGGGTAAGCAAATTCACTGTATAAAGTTCCAACGCAACAGCAGGCACGTATACGCTTGGCATGTCAAGCCTCTTGGTCAGGCGGTTTGCCATTATCACTATGCGCTGAGTAAATGTTGGGGCTAAGTTTGCACCATTCAGTGGCATGTATGTTTTCTATTGTTTTATAATACTCAAGTATTGGCCGAAATATTCTGTGGATTGGTGTAAAACCTTCATTGTAATATCCATTCTGTTTACCTGTAGATCTCTAAGTGCGCTGTTTTGTCGTTTGCGGGCAATAAATAATTTAACATTTTCAAGCATCTTATGTAATGCAGTACTGTTAATGGCTTCTCGGGTAGTGCACGGCACTTCTAAATACCTATTGTGGGCACGGCGAAAGCGCCGGGCGCAGGTCACTCATCAATCGTTTTGTTTTCGCCCTACAGGCATTACGGCTGTCTGCATCCGCACTACCGACACCCGTCTGCGCAGCTACAACCTTTGACGCAGTGGAAACCAAGTATCAAGTACCCGCCAAGTCAACGAGGATGTGCCGCCCGTAACTTCAGTCTGTGGCTTTGTGGCGTCATCATTAAGCTACCGTATAAAGACTGCACCATTCCGGATGAACTTCAGTGGGCGCGGCGAAAGCGCAGGGCGCAGGTCACTCAGCATGCGTTTTGTTGTCGCCTTGCAGGTCAGTTACAGTTCCTTGCGAAGTGGTAACAGATTTCTTGTTGTCGTGCCGTTCCCACACACGTACGTCCGTATTGCGTATGATTGTTTTTGTGTTTACAAATTGTTGGTTCGTGGTGATGTGGAGGAAAATCCTGGACCTACGGTAGAGGAGATGTTAGAGCAGCTTTTGGAAACCTCAGCAGTCGATTAAAACTGACATTTCTTACCTAAAATAACCTCCTGGAGGCTACTGAAAAAATTGGTATATGGTTTTGGTGCTCGTTTGACAAAACTAGACGAGGAGGTAAAGGCATTGAAAGACACGGCTTTCCTGAATGAAAATCGTGGATAAGCGGAATTCGAAAGGGCACTTCATTTGCAGCAGGAAAGACTCGTTGATTTAGAGGACGGAAGCCATCCGTCAAACCTGATTGTATTCGGCGTTCCTGACATATCTGCAGAATCGGAAGCAGCACTGCGAAGCACCGTTATTAAAGAGCTGTTTAAAGATTAACTGGGCGTCACTTGCTTGTCGGTCGCTCCAAATCGGTCGCTCCAAAGCCAAATCACCCAGTTATTCTTAATTTTCAAGATTACAGGGAAAGGCAAGCTATCGGTAGCAAGGTTCTAAAGGGTACGCGAATTTCTATTCAAAATGTCTACTGTGCAGACACTCTGAGAAAGCGCAAACAACTCTAGGACAGCGGGAATGCCGATAAGGACGCTGGAAGGCAAGTGTCTTTGGTAAACGATAGGCTCTGAGTTGAGGAGAAGGAAATACTTTTATTGAGATTTCTAAGTGGGCCAGAGGGCGGCCTAGACGAGTGGTTCCTTCTTCACTGATGACACCGCTTACACGTGGGATGTTGTCTCGCGCGACCGCAAGGCAGAGCCAAAATCAAGGGTTCTGTAAGTCACAAGGTGCCAACGGCTGTTGCTAGCTAGCGACTAAAGCCTTGCCAGCTACGCTTGCTTTCTTTCGATTCTAGGAGTATTGTAAATAAAATAGATAAACTTGAAGATTTTTGCTGCTAATATGACCCAAAGGTTTCATCATTGCAGAAACTTGGGTAAACGAATTTATTCGTGATGATGAAGTTGTGTCGCCGGAATATCAGTTGCACAGACCGGATAGAGGCTCCCGTGGTAGCGGCGTAGCTGTTCGTGGCACGAAAAGGTGTTGATGTGTAAGTTCTTGACCACATTGATAACCATGGAAGCCTGTTCTTGAGAGTTTCGCTGTTTAGTATTGCGTTCGTCTTTGGTGCTGTTTATCTTTCTCCCGAGTCCGATGCCTCGTACCCGAACTAATTGTACGATCACGCACTAAAATGTCAGAAAAAAAATGTAATATTACCGGCGATTTCAATTTGCTTTTTTATTGATTGTCAGAAATTTGGCTATGGCTGTTTTACCTACGGAGACACTATATTGGACATTATGCATTGTCTGAACCTAGAACAAGTAGTGACGGTAAACACAATAGAAAACTCAGTTCTAGATCTTTTGTTTCTAAGCGAATTTTGGGGGTGGAACTCTGTTAATTGATGAGGGTATTTCAGATCATAAGTTATTTTTTTTGTTTATTGAGAACAATACTGATTCAAGGACAAACGCTTCTGCAATGACCAATACATATAATATATGTTAGCTATTGAGGAAACACCTTGATGTAAGCGCCAACTAATAGTGATGCTTAGTAGCTGCCCCTCCCTACCCCACTTTTTTTTAGCGTCATCTATCGGTCATTTCTAAACCTTTACGATTGCTTTACTTCGAGCTCGCAAGATGACGAGCATTGTCATATCTTCGCTCCGACGGATTCGTTTTTCAGTCCACCTGCACCGCCTTTGCGCTGAGATGCACGATTGCACACAACCTGCGTTTTGATGCATTGGTTGTAGCAAGGTAAGACGACTAACAACAACTAGTTGCTCTCAAACGGCCGCGTTGGATGTTTGTGATTTCGTGTGTTGGTGAACGGCGGGGTTACGACCCAGTGGGAAACAAAGGCGGCATTCCGAATGCAATCGTGACTTCTCCTCTGTGAACGGCGGCGCGTTCGCGCAGAAAGCGAAGGCCGCCCATGACGAATGGAAGTCGCGCATACGGATGGCGTCATGTCTTGGTAACCGCAGCTCTGGTGCTGGGCAGATGTCTTGGTTATTTTAGCGCATTTTGAACGCACACAGCCACGGTAACCTACCTATTTGTACTTCCTCAATCCTCAAGCCGATCAGCTCGCTAGGCCTTCCTCGCATAAAAAGCCTCGCTCGGGTAGCACCACCACGCTGGTTCAGGGGAGGAACGTTTCTGCATTAGTTGACGAAAGGGTGAAATCTTCCTCCTCCCCCAGGAGGAGAAACGCGTTCCTCCCACTTAAACGGAGAATTTTGCTACCTCTCAGAGAGCAATATATGATGCATTCCCGTCTCACCCTTAAGGGAGAAACTACCACATACCACACCCTTTTTTCTTAGAGTGGACCGCCCGGTTTGAATGACCAGCCAGTGCGGCAAGATGTTAGAGCGCGTGATTGCTGAATACATACATGATTTTTTGTTGAAAATAAGGCGTTTTCAGTTTACCAACACGGGTTTAGGCAAGGTATGTCAACTGTTACCCAGCTAATATCAACATTACATGATTTGTAGAGTATTCTTGACACGGCTGGCCAAGTGTATGTTTTGCTTATGGATTTTTGCAAGGCCTTCGACAAGGACCGCTATGGCAAATTACTAAGCAAGTTGGAACGCATTGGGCTCCTCCCTGTATTATTAGGTGGATTTCTACATACCTTAAAAACATAAAACAATTTTCACAAGTGCAAAATGTTTCTTCAAGTATGCTCCCTGTCACCTCCGGGGTCCCACAGGGCAGTGTATTAGGACCATTGTTGTTTTTAATTTATATTAATTATTTGCAGGATGTATACCAGATAATGTTTCAGTAAGATTATTTGCTGAATATTGTGCTGTTTTGAAAAAATACATCTCGAGTGAAAATGACCATGGTTCGTCGAGTGTAAAATGACGATGGTGTCGACTTACGAAAACTGCCCGCGTTAAAGCCCTTTTATGGGCGAATTTCGCCTGCGAAGAGGTTGCGGCGCCGCTCGCGAAAAAAATTTCCTATTTTCAGCGACATATTGCAAATGCTAAGCCGCGTTCACAGAGAAGTTCGACTCTTCCAACATTGGAAATTACCATACAACGGAATAGACGTTTTGGTGGACGAACGCGCCCATGCGAATTAAGAATTGCCCATGTGAAGGCTTCGCGAGCCAATCTTAACATTTACCATCTTAACAGCACCACTATTAAAGAGGTTGATAAATATAAGTACCTAGGGGTAACACTTACCAGTAATCTATCATGGGGGCGCACATTTCCGAAATCTGCCGTCAGCTTTGCAAAAATTGGGTTTCCTTAAAAGGAATCTTAAAAATGCCACTTCACGTGTTCGGCTTTTAGCGTTCAATGCGTGTGACAGGTCTAAGTTAGAATACGCGTCGGCAATATGGGATCCACATGTTAAGAAGATATATTAAAACTTGAACGCGTACTGAGAAAGGCGTAAGATTCATTTTTGGCAAATACAAAAGGGCAAATTCCCCTTCATTGATTATGATGAAGAATGATATTAAGACATTGTAAACACGCAGGAAATAAACCGTCTGCTTTTAATTCACAAATTTATTACAGGAAAAATTGCTCTAAATGAGACAAATCTTGTTAACCCTGCTATGACACGAAAAACAAGGCACACTGATGAACATGCCCTAACCCCTATTTGTGCAAAGACCAATTCATACAAGTATAGTTTCTTGCCAAGAGCGGGGAGTGAATGGAATGACTTGCACCAAATGTTGTCAATGCCGACAATTTTTCGCAAGAATTGGAACGCTTCTTTTCGGAACTGCAGAACTGCAGTTGTGTTGGTGCTTGCTATTTTGTGGTTATTAAGGTGCTATTGCATTTTATGCTGTTTTTCGCTTTATTTGTTCATTTCTTGGTTTTATTATGTTGTGGTTTGTGCTTTTTTGTGTTTTGTCTTTTGTTAAGTTCGCGGTCTGATGTTATTCAGTTCTGATGCTGTTTCCATTTCCTGTTTTTGATTTGACATTATGTCTGCCCATTGTGCTAGCGTAGTCCACTCTGGTCCTTTTTCGGATTAATACTGTTGATCATTATTTATGTAATGCCCCTCCTGCCAGGGCCAAAGAATTGGCCTGCAGTATTCCTAAATAAATAAATTGTGAAAACGAATAATTGTGACGTACAACGATACGAACTACTCAGTAAAATAATTTGGTGGTTACACACTAACAAAGCTCCTGTGCTTTACAGAGAGGCCCACAGCAAAAAACTCGGTTCATGATCGACTCACTCATCCATACCAACCACCGTGCAGAATAATTTACTACGAAACCCTCTTGATTGTCTGGTTGCTGGAATGCTCCTCTTTGAAGCGCTGTTTTTTTTTTTTTGTGCCTTTTCTGAAAATTTCTGCAACGCTCATTAGGTGGCGCATTTGCAGGAAAGCCTCTCAAGGAACCTCAACCCACATCACACTGTCCTGCCTCAGCCCCCTCACCCTTCACTTCAAACTATAACGAAGCTCGTCTCAGTGGGTTGTCCTTCTTTTTAAGTTCGTTACTTCCCAACCGCCTTGTTTGAACAAAGGAGGCCCCTGCTGGACGCTAATTGTTTTTTTATATAACGCGGCTGAGCGGCTGTTTTCAGCTTGGGAACGTCTGTCGAGCGTGAGTCATAAATCTTGCGGCTGCCCCCGTTACGTCTTTGTCTGCACAGAAGCCTTTTCGAAGGTGTACAGAAGCCACACATTGTGCGGGCAGACATTTAAACTCCTTCCGACCGACAATTCAAGGTCGGCGTCAACTTAATTGCCGCGCTGCTGTCCCTTGAAAGAGCGCACAATGGATCGGAATATATACATTTTTTTATCAATGAGGCCGGCTTGTGAACGCAACACTGCCTAACGCCCTTGCTCGCGGACGTCAACTTAATTACACCCAGCAATATCCACTTAAATTGCATCGGCGTTTGGCCTCGGATGCAGCTTGCAATGTAGGGTACAACACAAAAACAAAGGGCGTAGAGTTTATTGTATTTGAGTCTCGTCATTACGACGCCCGAATGAGAATACCAAGGCGTGTATGAATAAGCTCTTTAATATTTCGTCCTTCGTGAGAGACAATGTCAAATGGGTGGGTGGTCCTGACTGACATGCACGCTCTATTTTAATTTCGGCTCCTTGCATTTGGACAGCCCACCTCAGAGTAAAGTAGACTGCTATAGAAGTAGAAAGTAGAAACTACTGAGGTCATAGACTGTCTTACTCTCAAAATGAGTCCGAAGTTGTAGAAAATACTCCCTTTATATCATGCAGAAAACCGATAAATCTCGAATCTCTTCTCTTTTTATTCATCACTAAACAGGGCAATTGTTCTTTTTCTTTGTTCAATACGTGTGTGCAAACCCCGCTTATTAGGTTCACTTGAAAAACATATCTTATCGAAAATATCTGCCAAACGGAATTACCATGTTATTATGTGTTGTTTAGAAGAGGTAGTTTCAAACTCAGAACTCTCCTGGAATTTCAAAAATTCGGCCACCTCAGCAATTGAGATGCAATGACTAAGGAAACCGCGGAGCTGATAGTCTTCACTAGTTTTAACATGGCTTTTCTTAAGTCTGCCCCTTTCTTAAGGGCTACTCACCTGTTAACATTCGTACGGGACACACTGCTTCATGACCAACGGACTAAAAACCATCCGTGCACCAATACGAAAAGCTTTACAAATACATATCAATGTTCACAACGGCCTAGTTTGCTTATTTGAGAGATATATGTCACTTCTGTACTGAAATAAAAAAATCAAGCTCTTGCTTACTAGACAGCTAGCGCCATCTAGTGAAGTGACATATTTCTAAAAGAGGTAAACTGGGCCGTTCGAAACATTTCTATGAACTTGTAAAACCTTTCGTATCGGTACGCGATGCTTTTTTAAGCCCGTGGGTCATGGAATTATTAAGTCCCATAGGAATGGGGTCAGGTGAGGAAGAGAAAGAGAAAGAGAAAGATGGTTAATAAGCGAAGCTTTCTCCTAGCAAACCGAGTTAAATCAAAGTCCACAATCCACCCTCCTAAAGTCCAAGGTCCAAACTGCCTAAGTACACTTCAACTCAGTCCATAGCCAACACCCGCGCTACGGACCCAAAGTAAATGCTGTGCGCCCGAATGTGCCGAGAGCGCCTTTGGAGAGGCGCCACTTTCGTAACACGGGGGTCCTAGGTTCTATTCCGGCCACGGGTGGCGGGAAGCCTTTTTTAATGCGTAGCATTCTTTGCCGACTACTCCCACAGCCAGGACCGTGTGACGCCCTGCATTTTCAGAAAATGTAGATATCGCGTAAGTTCCAACTGTGATCGTTATAACAGCGTCAGTGGAGGCAATTGGTAGAACAGCATTTTGAAAAACTAAAGAAATTAAAAAAAATGTTAAAAAATACGAAAAATGGCGAACCTTGCAACTCCGTGCACTCTTCCACAATACTGCAGATTTCGCGAAAAGTTCAACCTGTAATCTTTATAATAGTGTAAATGGAGGTAATAGGTTAGAATAAAATTTTAAAAACAATAAATAAGCAAAAATAAAAAGTTCGGAAAATAGCAAACCTTATAACGTCCTGCATTTTCATACTAAATTCAGATTTCGCGAAAGTTCCACATGTAATCGTTATAATAGCGTAAATGGAGATAATAGGTCGGACTGCATTTAGAAACAACCAAAAAGAGTGGCTGTAAAGAACTCACACTCAAGACAAGCGGCATAAGAATGCTACGAATTAGTAGACAATTCTCTGAATTTCTGCAGATTTGCTTTTATTAAGGCGCACACTTCCAATGCCTGCTCGTGGGCTTCTTGCCTCCTCGCCGCTTTCTCTCACACTTCTTGGCCTAGCACTTTACCCCCTCTCCCTTCGCCGTGCGGAATTTGCTGTTAACAATCCGCACGAACAGAGGAGAGCTTAAACAGCTCCTCTGTGAAAAATAGCAAAACACTGATGTCTGAGGGTTTACACCTTAATTACTTAACTTTCCGAAATGAAATGTGCGACGTGCTATTTGAGCTACAGAAGAAATACGAGGTGACCCACTTACACTGCCATGATCTATTACGGCTGCGTTCGTTGTGGCTGCTTTCCGCCTTTACGTGCCTTTGTTGAGAGAGAAAAAGTGATACGATACCCGTCTTCATTACAGACTACTTTCGACTAATGACGCTCAGGTCCCCCCTGCTCAGTTTAGCAGTTCTTCGAAGCTGCTAGTGGCAAATTAGGTGCGAGAGACATGTCGTGTGCCTTATCGAGTGCCGGCAAACTAATTGTCGCGCCTTGGGCCTCACTGGAACTACAACTCGGCATCGCTCCTCTCTTGTGGCGCCACTTTTCCTGTCAAATTTACGTTTCTCTATTTCATTATTTCGTTCGGTTTTCTTTCGCCTGTGCTGTGGTCAGTTGGTCAAGGTGGAAAAACGAAACAAGCGTACACCGTTGTAGCCGATATTCGAAAGGAGGACCAATTAACCTCCGCCAGCCTTCGGTCGTACGGCGGCGGGGTCTGCGTAACTCGGCGGTCAGACATTGCGACCGCAATAAGAGCGGCCGATTTATCTAGATTTCTATGCCATCAGGCCGAGGTCTCCTCAGCCTCAGCGTTATATTCTGTTTTGTCAGTGGATTTTCAGGGCTATGCCAAAGCAAACCTCAGACATGCTTTCACCGATGTGGGAGAATTCTATACGAGTGGTATTTGCATTCATGGAATTTTGTAAGCAGGGTTTGGTGGGGCCAGAAGGCTTCGAACCTCTCTTCCCTCCCCTCTACATTTTTGACCCTAGGGTGTCGAAAGGGCACGATAACTCTGCCCGTCAACAAATAATGCATACCGATAGTGTTTTTGTGTGGATAAGCTACGTACCTACCACATGATGGTTCTATGTATGTTCTCACCACGAAAATCATCCATTTTGCAATTTAAGTGGGGAAAAAATTAACAGAACCATCGGAAAGCTATATGCAGCGTGACGTCATCTCGAAGTCCTCCTAGTTTCGATTTGTGCATCGATGAATTTGCTTTTACTTTTCTTCTTTTGTTTATTTTTAGTCCTCCTCCTTTTATCTTTTATCTGTCTTTTTTGGACGCCGGTTTCCTCCCCGAAATAAAAATAAAATCCTGCGTACGCCACTGTTTGTATTTATGTATGTATGTATGTATGTATGTATGTATGTATGTATGTATGTATGTATGTATGTATGTATGTATGTATGTATGTATGTATGTATGTATGTATGTATGTATGTATGTATGTATGTATGTATGTATGTATGTATGTATGTATGCGTGCATGCAGGAAGCTTTGAAACTTTGAAGGTGGTAGGGAACACCAGAAAAAATTGGCTGGCGATTACGATACTCCCTAGTGGCGATACTCCCTAGTGCGAAATTTGGTCGCAGCAGCAGTGCGCTGAGGCAGCACTCACTCGTGAGTTCTCTCGACGGCAGCGATGATGAGCATCTGCGTCGGCGGCACGAAGTGCGTCTTAGGAATGGAGCGCGACCCACGTCTTAGGCAGGGAGCGCCTACCATAGTCACGCGCACGCCCCCCTCCTGTTTTCGCCAGTGCAGTGCGGACGAGCGTCTCGTGCGGGCGCAGCAAACTGCCTCCCCCCCGCGTACTTTCATAGAGCGCTCTCGCCGCCACGGCGAACCGCCCTGCCCTCACAATGTTGCGACACTCTCTTCCCTTGCTTTCTTTCACTATTCGGTTTTTAGACACTTTCCTCCTTTCTGGTCCTTTCTTTCTCTATTCGGTCTTGCCATCGCTCACTCGGTTAGGAAGACGACGCGACTCAGCCCAGAGACGGCCGCCTAAGGGCTGCGGCCTAAAAAAGAAAACTGGACAGGGTAACGACCTGGATTGGTGCAAAGTTTCGTGCATGTATACACGTATGTGTGTACACCCGCCCAATTTTTTACCAATATCACGGGAGCGTCGACCGTTCGGTCGATCAGCGCCGCGGGATGGAGTGATACGGCAAACTCGGCGAGAGTAGCCGCATGCGCACTAAGCGAAGGCCGCTGCTGCCGTCATCTGCTAGGCTGTTCCAAGAGCAGAGGGCCACCCCCGATTTTTGTTATTCGCTCTGCCTGGTATACTCGAAATTTTTCTTCAAGCCCAGGCACGTTGCGCCAACTGAAAACAGTTATCAGTGTTGCCGAACGCAAGGTTCATCATTCAGCGCAAGGTTCGTTCGGCAATGCTGATTACTGTTTTCTGTTGGCGCGAGGAAATTGTTCTTGAAGAAAGATTTCGAGTGTGGATAGGCAGTGTGATAAGCGAATAACAAAAATCTGGGGCGGTCCGCTGCTCTCGAGCAGCCTAGCAGACGACGGCAGCAGTGGCCTTTGCTTAGGCTTAGAGCGCATGAGAATACTCTCGCCGAGCTTGCCGTATCACTCCTTCACGCGGCGCTCGTCGACCGAACGGTCGACGCTCCCGTGATATTGGTAAAAAATTGATTGATTGATTGATTGTAGGGTTTAACGCGCCGACGCAACGCAGGCGATGAGGCGCGCCGTAGTGGAGGGCTCCGGATTAATTTTGACCACCTGGGGATCTTTATCGTGCGCCGAAATCTCGTACACACGGGCATTTTTGCTTTTCGCCTCCACAGAAAAGCGGCCGCCGCGGCCGGGAATCGAACCCGCGACCTCGTGCTCAGCAGCGCAACGCCTTAGCCACTGAGCCATGGTAAAAAATATACATACATACATACATACATACATACATACATACATACATACATACATACATACATACATACATACATACATACACATACATACATACATACATACATACATACATACATACATACATACATACATACATACATACATACATACATACATACATACATACATACATACATACAGTAAGCATGCGCATCATGGTCATCATAGTCATCATCTTCAAATGATCAAAATTCATGTTTTGTCTTCGTACATCTGGCGTTGCGAAGAAGGCGCCTTTGCCAGGCTAACTTTGTCAGTCTCATTAAAGGCCACTCTCTCTCTCGCACACACACTTCTCCGCCTTACATGGTCGGCCCCGGTCTACTCCTGTCTCTAGATTTCAGCTGAGATATCGCGCACCCGATTATGTCTAGGACGCTCGCTTCCTGTTCTTTAGTGTTAGCGTCATTTTCTTTTCAGGTGGTTTTTGGGCTGACTTACTTTTTCTTCCGCAGTGTTCTGTAAGTGCTCAAGTTTCTCCTGTACAAGTCATAACCGATACATATATCACTGCCTCTTACCGGCACTTTCTTTTCAAAGTGAAATCGGGCACTTCACGGAACACAATTTTATCCAGCGGCACTTAATCGAATCCATTTCATGGAACACCCTATTTGCGAATGCCCACATTGCGAATACGGTGTAGTAACTCTGCCTCCTACGATATCTAACGGGAGAACAGGTTTGGGCATGTGGTTCCTGGTTTATGTTATTATATATGACAGAATTTCTTAAAGCAAATACAAAACTACAGAACTAACCCTCTGAGAATGAATATTCCACACGTTAGCTTAACGAGCTTAGTTTTGCATGTAAAGATCTGCAGGGTTAACATAACTCGTTTAACGTCACCTCGTGCATATTGTACTATGGAAGGGTTTGACCTCGGGCGGTGTGGCTCGGTATTCCCCCGGCGAAGTGCTGAATCTCTCAATGAGGTATGAAATAAAGAAACCGTGTTTTTCTAATAATGCTCCAAAGGTATACGATTTGTTTGTTTTTTTTTTTTTTGCTCGGCGAAGGTACCCAGCTTGCCAATGCTGCTGTTTGAAAGCATTCCGGCAGGCATCCAACCCAATCTTGCTCTATTAGTTACCTCAAACAAAAATGTCAGAAAATACGTGTCGATCGCAAGTGGTCCTTTAAAACTAGTAAAAAGGGCTAACCTATACGCTTTTGGGCGCGTGCCAGTGTAAAGAAAAGCCTTTTTCACTTCTTTTACTGTTTTACTTTGTTTTTAGTACTTGTTAACTTAACCGCATAGACAATGGGGCTTGAGGCAATTAGTACGCATGTTGTCGATTAGCGAAAAAAAGTGAGAAAGGCATCACACCTTCTATAGCGTCCACTTGTGCATATGCCACACCGGTAGCAGACGGACCAAGTGGTCGCAGTATCAGCGTGTAAGGACACATAAAAAAAGGGGTCTGTCTTTTTCTTCCTCCTCAGATAGCCGCAGTTTTGTGGCGCTAATCTCTTCGGTTGCGAACTGTGTCGACGTGTAACCTGGTCGCTTCAGTGAGCGTGCGAGAGAAGTCGTGATTTCATAGCGATAGCGATGCCGCGGGCGATCGGCTCCTTTGGAGTTTCCCTCGCAAGGTTGGGATTTTCGGTGGAAGTGATATAGAGTGGAAGAAAATAAATGGGCTGGCCGACACGACAAGGCAAGTGGGACAACGGTCTATTTTTTACCGGCCTCCCCAACGTGATAAGAACCGACTTATCATTACAGCGTGCCACCAACGATGGGCATAAAAGCGGCGAACAAGCGTGTCAAAAGTGGTGGACAGTTATCGGAAGATGGGTAAAAAGAAGATTGAGGCATCTAGAAATCTCAATTCATCTATGATATAATCGGTCGTTACGGTCAACGTTACAAGATATTTTTGTTACGGTAGCTATCGGCGCAAGTAACCAAATAGATGAGAAGCGGAAAAAGAAGAGAAATAAATTTCGCTGGTTTGACCTTAAAAGGTTCAGCACACATAGTTCGCCCAGTTTCAGGCATGAAGTACCATTAGCGGTACGCCACTTATATCATCAAGTTCAGCCACATATTTTATAAAATCTAATACACGTAGTCAATACTTTGAATTAATCTATTCTTCTCTGATGGCGAAACGCGAATTCATCGGCTATCACTTTTTTACTGTTAAGAATGCGAGGTTTCGGAGTTTTGAACATAACTTTCGCGTCGTTATATAGTTGAGGAGGTAAAAGGATAATCATCATAAGTCGTGCCCATTTGGCCTCAACGGGAACTAGAGACGACAAGAGTACCGACAGTTCCGGATATATGCCGTATGACCGTGCGTTAAAAGGACTTGCTCCGTGTATACGGCACGTATCTACGTAGATTTAACGAGATTTTGACCGTCGCCTGGCATCCAGAAGAGAAAACTGCAAGCGTCACCGCTCCCGAAAGCACTTAACTGTTCCACACCAGCAACGTATGACACATCAACGTCGGTGTTGATCAAAATTATGGGAAGCTGCATGCCGTAAGATGTAAAGTCAGAATTCTTCGCCAGCTTGTTTGCTCGGATACTGGTATTTTGTTTTGCTTAGACCGGCGGTTCTTCGTTGGATTTTACATAACTGACTGAATTCTCATGCAAAGTTCGACAAAGTTCCTTCTATAGCCTACGTTGGCTAACCTTAAGTCCCGTCCATTCCCTAATCGCCTTTACACTTGAAAAAAAAAAAACGAGGTAGGGGAGGGGGGAGGCTGTAGGCGTTCCTAAGGTTCTGCAGACGCCCTAACTGACGCTGCAATGTTGTATTGCAACCAGCTCATCGTCATTTTTGTTGTTTCCTTTCATTTCCTATGTGTAAATTTACTTGAGAAGATCGTGTTTTATTTTCTATGTTCTTTTTGTGATATGTTGACTGCAGTTGCTACCGATGCCGATGCCACCGTGTGTTTGTGACGCTGTGCAGGGAAGTGCGTCTCTAAATAAAGCCTACGTGAAATTCGCAAAAACAGCGACAGAAGCAAAATAACAACCTCGATAGTACCTTAGGCTCGAAACGTTCGAAATGCTGGTTTGCCCGTTAGATTAGGTAAGGAATATACACTGAATGAGAACAGGACAGCTATATGCGGTCACTAATACGAAGTATGATATTCCTGACGATATGGCTGACGAATTTCAAATAACTTGATGAGAGTCGTTAGTAATTTGTATGTTGTCTACTCTCCGTGAGCCCCCCCCCCCCCCCCCCTCTTTCCGCCTCTCCATGTCCCCGCTTTGTTTTTAGCATAAGTGAGTGAATTCCCCGTATACACGTGCTGTTACTAGAACAAAGACCTTCTTAAAATAACCAAATATGCACTTTTACTACGACCAGGTCACACGATAGAATTTGGCCAGTGCCATGTTTCGCGCCTGGCACGCGTCCGACCATGCTATCATTAGTTCACTTCTTTTAGTGCCGGGTACACAAAAAGTTGGAATGAACTGTAACGTTTTAAAGCGAAGCTTTAGTGTTCTCACTTATGGCGTCTGTAACGCGAATGCACCCTGCAGGAAAGTTTTCTCTGACGATGACGATGATTATGGGTGAAGTGTAGCTAAATTAAAACGCGTCCCTACGAAGATTGGCGACACTCCGTTACGCCCCTTCCGCTAAAGTTTGATGTGCAATAGCGGAAGCAGGCGACGCAGGCGTGCGACAGCGGACGTAAATAGGCCTAACGTCATGTTGTGAGGTGAACATCGACACCGTTACACACAAGCCGACGTAGGATGAGAATGGCGTTCCTCTGAGTGTCCCAAGGCGGTTAGCCACAAGACGTAAGGCCTAACTTCCCATTTCGATGTTTAAGACGTTAGGCCTAACTTCCCATCTTGGGGTTTAAGACGTTAGGCCTAACTTCCCATCTTGGGGTTTAGCACCTCACACCGACACCCACTCAAAAAATTGCTAACTGAATGCCAAGGCACAGGTACCGATTCGCGCCGTACTCCCCAAACCTAAACGTTAGGCGTATACGTAGTGCGCACCCGAAAATTGCTGGGGGTATTCTAGAAAAGAGCCGCGTACCTGCAGAGTAACACATAGTTGCAGTGTCGGATTGACCAACCAAAGAAGTACGAGCCATGTATACCAATATTTACCCAGAAAAAGCATGCAGTTTTATTAGGCGAAGCTGATAATAAAGTGCGCTACCGACAAGAAACAGCTAGTACACAAGGGGACCCAAAATAACTGAAAGATGTCGTAGTGGACAACCTCGTATCACGTCGAATCACATTTTCATTCCAATAGCATGCTCTAAAAAATAAAACTTGCAATATGATAGCACCTTAGGAAACCCCCGATGGCTTTGCATGAATGTGAACTTTAAAACAGTGCTTCTCAAGTGTCGGGTTGATCTGGTTTGCACCATGTCATGCCATTTTTGCATTAGCGGTTTAACGGTGCATTTTCGGAAACAAAAAAAAAATGAAGTGGAGGAACAGAAATAACAGTTCCCCAAAAATTCATGCCTAAAATCAGCTCTCTTCCCCCTATGAGCGCGTAGCTTAGCGCACACCTTTGCAAATTGAAATGAAACATTGATTGGCAAACGCGAGGCTTTTGTACTTGCATTTTTCACTGAAGCCAGTGGTACCATGACATACCAGAGAGGGGAGAGTGGGTCGAAGGGTGCTATTTGGTACTTTGGTTAAGCAGGCGAAGCACTGAGCTATCAGAGCAAGTTAACATATAAGCAGACAAACGGTGTTGGTAATTAATCATTCCATCTTTGTTGCCATAACGGCGAAGAAGAAGCACATCGAAGAAGTAGAACGAGCGACCGAATGGAATGTACACACTTAAACTAGGCGCCCGCAAGGTGCAACGTGTAACCTACCCCGTGTTCTGTGTTGAACAGGTGGCTTGATTCCTCTCCCCACGCTCACAGCCGAGTGAATAAGCCGTTTGACTCTCAGGTACTAACTCACGGTCGTAGTCCAGTGAGTGAGACGACTTTAACTCCGCTGATCTTCCAGACGCAGGTTGGAATCCTGCCGGTGCCGGTGATTTCTTTCCTTTATACAGTAAAAGCTCCAAATCGAACTCCAAGGAAACCATAAAGCTGTCCGAATTTAGAGGACTTCGAATTAGCGGGCGGGCGCTGGAATGAATGGATATCGCGCCACACTCCGTGGGCAGAAGATAACGAAGCCACCACTGTGCTAGACTCGTTATCGCTAGACTCTTTATCGAAAGAAGCCGGACTTGTTATCGCTAATTAGGCGCTACTACACGCTTGTGGCAGGTTTGTCGCCATGTGATCGCAGGGTCAGACCAGCGACCACGGCACAAATAAAACCTGCAACGGCATGCGCCGGAGCACTGGCACCGGTGTCGCGGCGTGCGCTGCGGAATAGAAATAGGCTTGCGCAGCAGCGTATCGCGCGCACTACGCTGTTTCTTTTCTGTTTCATTGTTTTGCATATCTAGTAAATTTGGTTTGGTTTGGATTTGCAACACATTGCAATCACTCTGGGACGACTTCTTCTCCGAGGAGCGATGGAAACCAGGATATCCCAGGTCGAGTTAACCGTTATGGGTACCGACACGTTCGAATTATCGGGAGTTTTCCTCCACTGAAATATACAGGGCTGTGCCGGGAGCAGAGCGTCAGTTCGCATTTACTGTAAGTTTGAATTAACAGAGTTCGAATTAACGAGCTTGTACTGTGGCGAGTTTGGTGAAACGCCGGAATCAACGAATTGCTAAGCAGCTTCGCTGCTAATAATTTGGCCATATGTGTTTCAGGTGCGGCAACCAATTCTCTCCTGGGGGACGGCTTTTTTTTTTGCGCTTGGTCAGCATGGGAACAAAGCCAACATGACCACTACGTGCAATCGTGTTAACGCCTAACTAGATTTGAAACAACACAACTACTCAAATAACCCTTACTTGCCCAGCGTGTCCTTAACGAATAACGGCTATACGTTTCGGGCCTGGCAGCGCCAGTAATCGTTCCACCTGACTCTCTCATACAGGGAAACAATGCCGGCTCACATTAGCGTTTCCTCCAGCACCCTTCGCTCCTCATAGTATTGCTGCAAAAAATTGGTGTAATGGTATGCCTTTGAGCTGTTACGCCCTACAGGGCAATCTCTCGCAAAAAAAAAAAAAAGAAACTTTCCCTGCAATTTTCTTCTCAACCACCCTATTCATCCTAGCCTTCTTCTTTTAGCCTTTCAACTTGAATCCAGACTATAGCCGACGCTCTTCCTTTTACGGTGGCGTTGCGCCGAAGATTGGCAGCTGATTTGCATTCTTCTCGTTCATTGGTGGACTTCCTTGTGACGAATAAGCTGCATGTTTTGGTCGCAGTCAACGAAGGGTGTTTTGTTGTCCTCGATGAATCGGCTTACTTCGAGAAGGCAGAAGGTGCGTTAGGAAGGAACTTCGTCAGAAGAACGGACACTAAGGCTAGCAAAGTTAAAGAGCGGGCAGTTGCACTTGTAAATGAGCACCGTCTGGAGAGACTTGCGACGTCGGTGAAGAAGCTCAAACGCGATGCTAGCGCTGTGGTGGTCTGCATCGCCTCGGGAAATCTGGGTAAATGAGCCGTCCCTCGGCGTGCGCCTAATGCCGATCAACCATGGCGCTACGGGGAACAGCGCAAGCTGAAGTGTGGCCTCAGCTTTGTTTCTCTACCACACGAATTCAGCCGATGGCGTGAGAAGCTTCCTGCATAGACGGCTTCGCATCGATTCCCAGAAGCGCGTGCGCAAGCTTGGCGCCTTCGGTTTCAGTATCGGTTTCAGTGGCTGATAGTTGGAGAGTGGAGGGTACGTGATGTCCGAGGCGCGAAAGCGAACGAAGCAAAAATAAACGCAACGTAGGAACCAAGAGAGATAAACGAATCTGGAGGAAAACACAGGATTCGTGAAATCTAGAGCTCCCGTGCCGTCGCCAGAAATTCCCGTGCGGTAGCCAGAAGGGGCTCGCTCGAACTTTATCGGCAAGTTCCTACCTTTGAGGAGAACTGAAAAAGGTGAAAATAATGGCTGAGGCTGAGATAACGTTTATCGCGAAGTGCACTGAAATGAAACCTGATCCTGGTGGATGATCAGGGTTTTCTTATTCGCCCTCGTACCTGCTTTGGAAGTCTTAGGCAGCTGGAGTCGAAAGAGTAGGGGCCCTATTTGCTTTGGAATGCGTTGTATCGGTACGGTACGCCAGCCGCTGTTTGCTCTGATTAGGCTTCTGGAAAAGCGCCTAGGCGGGAAACAGAAATGCAAGTTGTTTGCTCATGTGCCAACGTTGTTTTTTAAGAGGCGAGTGCTGGAATAAACACAAAAGAATAAACACCAGTGCAGATAGATGCAAAAGAGTAGGAAGGCGATACAGGCGCGCTGTGTGTAACGTACGCGGTGAAAAACATTGGCCGCGTATCTGCTCCTTTCGTTGCAAATGTCGACGAAAGATGACAGTCGACTGTTCCTCTCCCGTCTCGTTCCTTCCAAGATAACAAGCTAGAGGTTTGCTCTGGCCAGTTTAAATTTACCGCGTTCCACTGCTCCAAGTTGGGTGCCTCGAGGCCAGCGCTACCGTACGGCGGAGACGCGCGTGTATCGAGGCACCCTACTACGACGTTTATAGAACCACGTTGCCCTACTCGACGAGCATTGGAACCTACCTAGTGGAACCTTTCGTTGCTGTTGCCGTTTGGTTATTATAAATGCCCCCAGTTAGCGCGGGCAACAGCAGGCGATGTTTTTCTGCAGTTTATGTAGCATTTTATTTGCTATCGCGAAAACTAAGCATCCGTGAATTGTTTAATAAAGGAACAATGCAAATCTCACTCATGTACTGATTTTCTGCCTTATATCTGCGTAATGACTTGTTCTTGTTCAGCAATGTTGACAAGTATAAACATTTACACCGGACTTAGACGTCTAGATTTGGCTGTGGGTATGTAAGACTACTGCGCAGTGTCTGTTTCACCTTGGCCTGGTGGCTGAATCGAGTTACAGACAGACAGACAGACAGACAGACAGACAGACAGACATTTCTGTGTTTAAGTAGCCCAAGAAAGACTATCGTCTTTTAAAAACTCAAGGTTAGTTCCTATTTCTGAATTATTAAACACGCACACTAACACACAGCGCGCACGCACGAGCGCTTGCGCGCAAGTAGGGATGACGGTGATGATGGAGCGAAACGAATGACGAAAATTTGTGACCCACCGATGGACGTGCAAGCAAATTATTGTTTAGAGCCAAGTATACATGTACACTACGATGAAACCAGACTGTCTCTCTAGCATGCTCAGAACTTATGGATGTTTGGGAGCATCACCTGAAAGGATAACCATTGAAGCTCAATGAGGCGTGCAGCCCCGCAGCTATTGTTTGTACGTGAGACTTTGCGCCTTCTTATTTAATTTTCCCGTAGCGGGGAGTTCACCAGCATTATCCGCTCCTCTCAGTCTTTGACATTCACCGGGTCTGGCCAGAATTTCCAGCGAAAAAAAAAGTTCCTGCGTTTTTGCAGCCGCCCCTTTCCATAGGGGCGATTTCCCGTGCAAGCCGAGTGAACTTCCCAAGCGTTGTAGTTCCACACAAGGGCCGAGCGCCAGGCCGGGGAGTCGCTTGTACCTATTTTACCGGTAGGTGCCCGGCGCCACCAAAGCACACGAATGCACATGGTGCCTTCCACAGCCACGGTGGACGCTCAACTCGCAACCGCCTGTGGCAGGACATGCCGCCAGACCCACCCCCGGCAAGGGCGCAACGCGGCATGATGGCCGGGGGCCCCGCCAGATGGACAAGGGTCAGGGGCCCCTCGCAAGGGTAAAGGCAGCTTTCCAGACGTGAAATCCCCTTTCAAGGGTCCGTACTCGACCAGGGATGCCTGTACCCATTAAAGAAACCGGTGGGTGACCGGCGGCACCAGGATTCGAACCGAGTACCTCCCGCATACGAGGCGAGTGCCTCTGAGCCATCGCTGCGGTTCAAAAGTTACGACCCTTTCTACCGGGGCATTTCCCGACAAAGTCGGGTAACTTCCCAAGCACTAGATCCCCGGGTCAGGGGGTGCTTGTACCAATTTTTACTGGTTAATTCCCAGCGGTACCCAAGTACCTCCCACGTTCTCGTACCCCATGGTACAAACCGACGTGGTGGAACGATTTCCAGTACACTGGATCCCCCGTACGGGGGGCGCCTGTCCCCATTTTTATTTTAGTGAGTGTCCCACCACGTCTGCCGCAGGGGTAGTGCGTGTCCAAGCCCTTCACCCCCCGTCGAGACAGGGACACTTGTACCCTTTGAACTGGTGGGTGCCCAGAGGTCCCAGACCCCGCCCGAAGGGGTTCGAGGGACCTACCACATGGCCTCCCATGGCTGCTTGTGGTCAAGCTCCAAGCGTTTGTTCCACCGTCGAGACAAGCTACGGTACGGGGACGCTTGTACCCTTTAAAGAAACCGGTGGGTATCCGGCGGCCCAGGTGGGTATCCGGCGGAGCAGTGCACACACAGTCCGATATTTTGGCACTCTTGTAACTTAAGTATGGGATATGTCAGGAACAAAAAAAGAAAAACTTTCTGGTGTCCATCTTCTATAGCACGAAAGAAAGGTGCCCAATTACCATCTCGAAGCAGATTTACGATGTGGAACTTCAATTTATTTTGTTAGATTTTTTGAAATCGGAATTACGTGTATTCGTCTGTTTACGGATTAGGTCTGCATTTGCTAAGCACTTAAAATTATCTAAGATATGAAAGGCTTGCAGAGGAAACCAGCCAATCTAAGCGTTTTTGTGTGAGCGTGCGTGAGCATGTGCACATTCCCCGCAGAGGTTTAAAATAAAGTTTACGTGAGGTGAAAGGTAAAAGTTCTTCGAACAAGTGATTCCATGTCTACCTGCTAAGAAGAACCTGCAGGCAATTAAACATTTCAGCTGTCTTTCATAGGTAATAATCTGCAATTAGTGTACGGTGTTGTTTAGAAAACTTCAAAGAATTCTCGTTCACACCTTGTTTTTTTTTCTTTGAGGTAAACATTACTTTACAGGGGAGGAGAAATGTCATATGAACCCGCTAAGATTTTCGTGAGGGTGCACATACATTCAAAATCTTAATAACTTCAAGAAGTAGCACTGTACCTGGTGCATCCCAAACATTGCGACTGGTAGTTGCGTATCGCAGTTTGAACGAATAATAAGAAGACGGCGCTTCCGCCGCTGTTGTGACTGCTTCCCAGAGCATGGTAAAACTGTTCGGAAAGGAGGTTCGATGCTAACGTGCTGAAACCAATTACTGTGTGTTTCCCACTGAAGTTTAACGTTGACCATAGCAAGTTCCATACGCTAATTAGCAGGAAGCTCAATTAGCTTCCTAGCTAATTAGCTCAGTAGACAGAAGAGAGGTATTTTGTTTTTATATCTAAACTTGGTATTATCAGCAAAACACTACTACGTGGTGTCGCGTTCATCTTGTTGGCTGTGCGAAATGCTACGATCACTTTTTACCGCAAAAAGTTACCCTATTACCAGGAGTTTCCTACGTTATTATTAAGTCGGTATTTTTTACTGTTTCTATTTTGAACGAACTACTATAAGAAAAAAAACTTATACGCGGTAAGTCAGCTTAACAAAAAAACTCGGTATAATTTGTTTTAACGAAGATCACTGTTGGCATCGCATGAATTTCCTGATGAACAGAAGACATTTCATTTTTCGTGAGGTGAATTCTTTTAATCTGCCGCTCTCTTAAATTTCTGTTTGAAGGCTTTTGAGCACGTGCAAAAGCTAGTGGATGAGTTCGGTTCCGCCCTTACGAAAATGCCATATATGGCCCATATATAAATTAAATGTGGCCTTATATAATTATATGTGTATTCATATATGGCGGCAAATAGGGCCATATATGGCACGGCCAGCCCGTTTATGGAGTCAAGTTTGGCCATATATGGCGCCACGTAAAGCCATATATGGCCCAGTCAACCCATGTACGGCACCAAGTACCGGCTTATATGGCCCGGCCAACCCCTACATGGCGCCTTGTCCAGTCATATATGGCGAAAGATATTTCCTAATACGGCGTGAACAACCCCTATGACACAATCACAATTATGTAATCAAATGCAGCCAGAGATGTTGCTATGTTGCTAATATATATAATTGATTCGCACAGTTCCAAGGCAATATAATATGCAAATGCTCTAAATATTTGCCAATAACAGCAATATGAATTCCCTTTCAATAGTAATTTCCCCTGAACACTTTTTCTTTAATTTTAAAGTAAGGGCTCTGATGTTATTTTTACCACACCGATTTTTCCTTACGTATTTAAAAATTGCAAATAGCTTTTATGCAGCTGCCTTAATGGTGTTTAACGCGCCAAAGCTGCCCCTGGGCTATTAGGCTAACCGTAATGAAGAGATTCGGATTAATCCTTCCCATCGGGGGATCTCTAACTAGAACCAATACCTCGATGCATTGGCGTTTTTGCTTTTCGCCTCCATCTGAAGAGCGGCCACCGTAGCCGAGATCGCAGCCTCGTCCTTGGGCTCAGCAGCCACACGCTTTAGCCGCTGTGTCACTGCAATGGGTCGGCACTGTATTTGACGGCGAGATATAGCAATGGTGTGCGTCGTGTGTTCCATTACCATTAAAAAGACAAATGAAAAATTCACGTTCGTAAAAACTGAGCGCTTCTAAATGGGCTTTATGAGCATGCGCTCGTACAAGGCAGAGACTACAAAGTTGGCTACTATCGGTGAATGCACACTTTGAATTCCCTGTATCTGTCACCACCACGGCCGCTTTGCTGTTAAACTAAACCTGAAAAAAAAAGCCTGGTTTGCATATCGTTGGCATCTTGCTCAGCGCGGGTTTAGCGTGATAAATAGCTCTATTTGTTAGACACGTTCTTGAAGAAAGATAAAGAAACCGACGCTCAGCATCTCCACGCGATATCACGCCTATTTATATACCCGTATACCCACAGATGCTGGCTCCCGCCCCGCCGCTGGTCTGCATCGCGCTTGTCGCATAAGGTCAGCTCCCCTCTGGCGGTGGGGCACTTTCAGAAACGAGGAAGCGACGTGATGTCGTCGGCGGCGACGACGACGCGTGCTGAAAAAGCGGCCCGCTTCTCAGCATCAGGAAGTGTCGCGCAGAGACCATCATCTCCAATGGCATCGCCACCATCCCCCACGGAACGTGCCCGCTGGCTCCAGTCTGGGGCGCTACGTAGGCGCATGACGACGTATATACCGACGGGTTTCATTTTCTGCCTCCCGTTTGTTGCTTATAGCGCAGCTGCGAATAGAAAAAAAAAGCGTGAGTTCTAGGTCTAGTGACACACACGTCTGGGTAAAAGTAAGAATGCCTGCGTGATAACTCAAGGCACTCGACACTGGATCTTTTACTCGCCGCTTTCGCTGAAACGTGACACATTTTCTCGTCCATTGCTGGCGGCGGGTACTATACGCTGACTGCGGAGAATTCGACTTTACCTTTTGGCATCATTATAACGATTCTAGATCCACCAGTGCGCTTCCGCAAAAAGAGTAGCATTGGCATTCTACCTTACCTGTCGCAGATGTGAAGTGCGGCTCTAAAAAGTTCGCCTACAAACCTTGGTGCCTGGGGATAAGCTCTGGGTTATCTGGATGCTGTGTAGCCTAGAGGCTTTCAGAAAACGTAATTGAGGTCCCACGTCGAAAGAAAAAAAGGCCTTTATGGGCGTGACGATGCGAAGCACAGTACGCCTAAGATTAGCAGAGACCTAACCACACTCTTGGACGCCAAAACGGGCAGCTCAAAAATGACAATACTTTTTGGGCTGACCCCTTCGCGATACAGGCGTATAATAATTTATTGCAGGAGGCTTGCGCGCTTACTCACGGAGGGACTCAATTTATAGCTGGGGCCGAAATCACAAGGCGGTTGCTCCGGAGAACCTCACTAGAGTGTTCTAAAAGGTAGAGGTCTAACGTGAGGGGAAAAACCAATAAAGAGCGCGAGTCCCTTTGGCGATGAAAAAAATTGTATGGAGCGCAAGCCTCCCCCAAAGAACTCCTGTTTCAGCCAGCGCCACCTATAAGTTTTTAAATTAAACTAAACAGTTATTTGGCGGGTTTTCTAATACTTTGTATTAAAGAAGTCAGACTATTTAGGGCAATAAATAAGGATTACTCTAACAAACAAAACTTCTGAAACCAACTGGTAAGCAGCAGCCGCCAGGGGCGCTGCTTACAACAGGGGTTCCTCAGCAGAAATTTTCATCGCAAAAGGGACCCCCCTAGTCGGCCCCAAACGACACACCTCTCTCTTCTAGTACACTGTAACCTCACTGCGCGGAATAGAGTTTCATACTAATATATACTAGAGGGAAATCTGTCACTGCAGTCGCGGGTCGCCTTGGGCGGTGCCATTGCCGCTATAGGGTTGTTTTTTTGTGTGTGGGCGTGTTTGTGCAGATGGTAAGATTT
The DNA here is from genome assembly GCA_013339765.2 of Haemaphysalis longicornis. Classification (NCBI taxonomy): domain Eukaryota; kingdom Metazoa; phylum Arthropoda; class Arachnida; order Ixodida; family Ixodidae; genus Haemaphysalis; species Haemaphysalis longicornis. The sequence goes on along the minus strand of CM023451.1, from coordinate 182,973,931 downwards.
TTACGTAAAAACAATCACTATTCTATTTTTTGTTCCTAAGGGGTCCTGAGGACGGTAAGTGCTAGGTCGCTTCGCTGCAAAAGAAGCGAATGCAAATGCAAAACTGGACAATGACAAGCCAAGGGCAACACCTTTTTTTGTGCTAACTTATACGTAAACAACATTGTCGAGATTGAGAGGAAGTCATTTGTTCTATTCAAGGCTTTTGCTCTAGCTTCACGCCGTCACATGTGGTGGCCGGGTGGATGTACTTAGTTAAAGGGGCGGGGATGTTGATATGGTGCCGTTTCTGATGTGGAAGTTCTTTTTTCGCCGCATTGACGTCTGGACAGCAGCAACATTTGATTTATTTGAAGTGTTTCCGTCCAGGCCGTGGTATTGGGAGCGGTACTCCATACAGTGGACCTCCTACGAACTCGTTGACTGTATTGTTCAGGCCCATTCCCTGTAGTCCCTCTCAGTTGACACACTCATGCGGGTGCCAGGGGATTGAGGTGCTGCTTTAAGGATTATAGTGTTCAGTGTGTCCATGTCTTTCTTTGTTTGAATCCCGTGGAGCGCTCTGTATGTCATTCCCGAGAGTGCAGTTACCTGGATAAAGCTCAAGGGATGGCCGTCTTTTATGAACCGATGCCTATTTGTAACTCTTCGAATCTCATGTAACGCTTGGTCTGCCCTCTTGCGGGCACTGGAGCATAATGTGGCGTTCGGCGTCAGGTTATATAAAAACTCTGAGTTTCCTGAATGAACTGCGGAGGCGCCCTTCCTGAGTGATCTGGATGTGATCATTGTCCTTGTTAGTTCGACGACATCGACTTCTATCAATGTCAGCGTCTGTGGCGAACACGTCACTCCGCTCTCCTTGCTGCGCGCTGCTAATGTATCCCGAGTAAGGAGTACATCCTAAAATGCTTCAAATGAAGCTTCTTAAACCCTTCTTTCTCTCTCTCCCTCTCCCTCTCGGTCTCTCTGAACATTGGAAATTTTCACTCCTAAGTGTTTTTTTTTTTTTTGGCGAGGATGCTAAAAGCATAGAATGTGGAGAAAGTACAAGTACGCAACCGATACATAGCAGGAAAGACAGGAGCTCGCTCGCGCCTTGTAGGGACAACAGGGATGGGCATTGTAAAAACTATTGTCTGGGTAGCTACATCTGCTGTACCATGCAGTGACTACATCATATATAATATTCCTTGCCGTATATGCGCGAACGCCTTCGTCTAACTTACTGTTGGGTTTCTACGGCAAGGATGTGCGCTCGCTCGGAGAGGCACGGAATTCAAACGCAGATTTTCCCGCATGCTTTGATCCACACGGCAGCCTCTTATCCAAGATGGAGAAGGTGATGAGGATTTTAAGGTTTAGCGAGGTATGTAAGGGCTTCATCTGCCGTGTGCCCGTGCTCGCTGTTCGCTGAGTTCCGCCAGGAGCACTCACTACGTAATCATTTGGCGCAAGGCTCATTGGTGAACGGGTTCGCTAACTGAATAGTTGTCGTGCTTGTGGAGAAGATCGGGCAAGGTGCGCTGGTACTGTGCATTGCACAGCGCCGCCAGCAAGGCGGCTAGGCACTGTTGTGCACGTGAAACAGACGTTCGCAACTTTGCGCCTTGAATTAGTTGACGCGCTTTAATCACGCAGCACCGAAACAAACGAACCTAACATTGATATCTCAAACATAATTGTCTAACGCAGCCAGAGAACACCTTTTTTTTCATTCTGTATTAAGTGGCTTTGTGGGAGGCATCAGATGTGTCCACGAGAACAGCCAGCCATTCCCGCTTCCACGAAGGTTCGCTTTCTGCTTTCTAGTCCATTAGTTGACTGCGTGTACCCAACGCGTACCTGGGCGTCGGGGCGACCCAAGTCTCGCGAAACCGCCCCACGCCCCAGACCTACTCAAATTCAGCAGGAGCCGTGTAACGTGTCTTTGTTCTCCGGCGTGCCGACCCTATCGGGCCCTGAGAAAGATTAAGTGCCACTTGGTCTCACAAAAGAAGTCGTTGACGGCGGCTACGGGGCTTGGGTATTTCGGAACTTCCACAAGGGGAATGAGGGGAAGAGAGAGCGAGTTCCGCGGTGGCGGCCCCACTCACCTCGAAGCGTTACATATTAGATATCCGGACCAAGGCCGACGGAGCCAGCCGGGCGCGCTAACGCGTGCAATCAGCAATTAAAAATGTTAACGAGAAGCACGTGATTCCTCGATCACGTTTCGGTTTCTCTGTCCGTTAATGTGCCGAGCCCTCTTTTGTTATACGGAGCCGCAAGTTTCGTGCTACCGGTCGAGGGGAGCGGGGAGAGGGGGAGGATACAGCGTGCGGCGCTAAACGGGACGAAAGCCGAAGTCGCAGCCGTCGGGCGACCTGAGAACGAAATTTACGCCGTGGGATAGAATGCGTGCCCACGGAAAGTGCCGCGGTGGTGGAGGCGCCGTAGGGTGGAGCGCGAAACCGCAAGGACACACACACACCGGCGTGGCGGCCCCAGCATGCAGGCTGCGCGAGCGGATCTGCGGAATTGGTTTCCTTTCTTTCTTTTTCTGTTTTTTTTATTTCTCCGCGCGTCTTTCTTCTCTTTAGCCTTTCTTCCGTCGACTACCTTGAGGAGGCAAGGTCGGCCAAACGAGCTGCTGCTCTGGAGTGTAACAGTGAGCCAGCCAGTCCCCGAGTCATTCCGCCGGGTAGACTTGTCGACGGCGTGCCTACAGGTTTCTTCACAGAAAAACGTTCCCCTCCTCTTCATTTTTTTTTTTTGTTGTTGGGACAACTGTAACGCTACTTGTTGAAAGAGAGACGTTCTGAATGACGGCGACCGCTGAAGATGGAAAAAGAAAACGCCACTTGAAAGCGGACGCGTGCGGTGGACAGGGAGACGAGAGGACGCTGGGAAGAACTAAGCAGAAACGAAGGTGGCTTGGAGGAAAGCCAATGAGAAGGGTTCAGGGGCAATGGGGTGTGACTTGTTTCGCTGCACATCGTGCGGGCGCCAGATTACTCGGCCAGTCTCCAGACAAATATGCGGAGAAATTGACGAAGCTAGTTTAAAATTCAAGGTGAAGTGGGAAGTTTCGTAACAAGAGAGTACTGGCGCAGCGTTCGCAAAGCACTCTTTTTGCTTTTCTTGAGAATAGTACCCCATTCTACTTATAACTTTCCTGCTACGTAGTCATCGTTCCATTCTTTTTCTCAACAAAATCTTTTTTGAAAGTTTTGAGACTGAAATTGTAACGGCTATGTACCGCCGTAAATGCCGCGAAAGCTGCGTATTTTCCCCGCTTTCTGGGCAGTACCGAAGAATTCTTGGGAAGTCGTCTGCTTTGTCATGTTTCTTTGTGAAATAAAAACGGACGCATATTGTATCAAAGTATTGCAAAATGATCGGTTACGACAGGAGTGAGTGGTAGTGAAGTGCACAGGGCTGAAAAAAAAGAAAGCTCAGAACCACAAATCACTAAAAAATAAAAAATAAGAAATTTCTCAGCGTCTGAAAATTATGTATAGGTAATCTGATTTTGTTCCGTATAACCTTGGTGTCGAATTCTAAACCTGGAATCTTGTATCCCTTCAAGCTTTCGGCAATGTCAGTGGCGAAGGTCCGTTGTTGCGTTGACGTATCGTAGCAAAGACGCAAGAAATTCCCTCGCTCGTTGACGTAGAATAGACCTAGATTACATCACACCCCGAGAAAGACTTCAACACCGAGGGTGTCCCCGTCACGAAAGCTGGCAGCCAAGCTGAACTGCTCGGCACGACGCGTGTGACACATTCTTGCTACACAAGGCCCGCCAATGACACTTTGACGTGTTTAAGAAGCCACCGGCCTTAGTGTGTCGCCTTCAGAGAATCAAATTGGAAGACGTATCAGCACCGACCGTTACTGTGATACGCCAACGCCCACGTCCGTCAGTCGACTGCCGGCTGCGTTCCCTCGCTCGCAACAGTTCAAAGCCATCCGGCCGCGTTCGTCACAGGCGCACGCGATGCGACGGTCACGCAGAGACACTATTAAGCGCGCAGCCCTTGTTTTCACGCTGCCGGGGCGTGGTAGCGTTGTCCGCCGCCGGCAATGTCACGCGACGGGTCTGGGCTTAACCCGACTTAGTGATGCCGCAAGGGGAGGCCGCTTAACCAGTGTCTCTGCGCGGCGACTACGATCGCCATCGATGCGTCATTCCGTGGCGGAAATTACAGCTTGGGAACAATGCTGCCCTTGAGCACTACGGAGCTTCGTAACTTCTCGGTGTAAATGCTTAAACGCAATTAATTACATCAGCTGTATTATAGTGATTCATATTGCACAGCGTGGAAACATCGCAATTCATTCTTTTTGTGTCCTGAAGTATCAAATTTGTCCTGGTAAAAAAAAATAAAAAAAGAAGTCATCACATACGTCATGACCCCTCCTCGTCTGCACTATGATTAACATCTGGTCGCAAACCCGTTAATCTCGTCACTGAGGAACAAGTTCCGGAGGTGTGTGTGCATGTGTGCGCTTGCGTATGCATAAAAGCACCCGGCATCTCCCGTAATATTTGGCGTTATTACCAATTTTCCCGAAATGTCAAAAAAAAAATTCAAATGTTTACGTACGACATGGTTTTTTCATCTCTTTAGTTGTTTAGTCAGTCTCCTACCCATCACATTAGACGACACTTCTGCGGTTTTTTTTTTGGGGGGGGGGGGGGAGAGAAGGGGGAGCAGAAAATATTTTCTTCCTCTTCGACGTAACCTCGATGCGCAAAATTCCTGTTTCTCGTCGTTTGTAGTCTACACGCGGCGATATCGAGAGGAAGTTCGAGCTGAACGGCAAGCGGGACGCGTATTTCGGCACGGATACCTTAACAACATCCACTCTAATGCAGTCCAATGGTTCCGGTTCAACCCAACGCACTTAAAGGGACCCTGCAACCCTTTTTTTTCAACTTTCTCGAAATCATAAATGCTTGCAGACGTAGTCAACCCACACATCCAGTATTTAGATTACAGGGTCGCAAAGTACCTCAGCCAAAAGTCACTGCTCTATGCCCATCAGATAACTTAGAAACTTGCTCAGAAGATTTTCCTCTTTCGTGGTCTTGGCGTTCTTCAACCGCAGTAATTACGTCATTACAGCGGTGTAGCGGCTATTGGCGGCTTGCCTTCAGTTGTAGCAATGAACGCATTCGATAGCCACTTTACAAAGAAAGCCACGAAAGCAGAGCAGAAATTAAGGCATATCTGCTGCGACGAGCAAATCACGTAGCGCCGTTCCGCGCTGGCGATAGCTATAGCGTTGGAATCGCTTCCATACGCGAAGGAAAGAGTGAAAGCGTTTATCGGAAGTGCTGCAGAGTCCCTTTAAGTGACCAATGCGTGCCACCAACAAAGAAACTTTGGCGGACGACAGCAACTTGCACACCACTGAGCTCCAAATTAGGATCTGGGCTGTGACGCCGCTTAGAGCAGAATGTCATAGTTGCATTGCGTCTTGCCACAACGCAGACTGAACTTTTTAGTAAAATCGTATATTGGACATCGCCACCAGCTGAAATTTTATTAAGGCGAAAGCCTTAGGTGTCGCATCAAACGAGAAAAGTGGCCGTCGTCAACAATACCAAAATTGTTAATGCTGTAAAGAGAAAATAAATAAAAAAAAACATATTTGGGTTCCTGTAAGATTTGAAACCGGGTCTCCAGAGCGGGAGGTGAGTGCATTATCACTGCGCTATCTCGGCACCCTGTCAGAGGGTGAACGAAAATTATCCTGGTCCGTGACGGCTAGCACAGGAACTTAACGGCACGGGAGTAAAATAAATGCGCGCATAGAAGAGCTCAGACTGCGTCGCAGTTGCCGTGTCTACTCTAGCCGGTTAGCCTGTCGGACTAATTGGCATCAAAATTCAAAAAAAGAAAGAAAACGAAAGCGCAAAAAGAGACGCAGACACGACTTATCAGTAAATAAGTCCTTGATATAATCGTTAGGCCTTTGCCTTCAAAGCACTTAAGCAGAGTAAAGTTCCCGAGAATTTCTTATTTTACTCTTTTACATCCTTTAAATATGTGTACATATCCCCGTGGTTCTAGATGGTGAGGTTTTGTTTTGTGTATCAATGTTTCAGCTTGGCTTACCATTGTGTTGATCACCATTTATATCGCGACGTACATCGCCATGTTCTAGTCCTGCTCCTCCCTCCTTCTCCCGCCCCTTTTTTCTTGTTGGCTTGATAAATTGATTATTCGACTGCACTGTGGCGAAGCTGAAATACGGCACTTAGTTCAAGAGAGAGAAGGCGAATCAGGAGGTAAATTAATTCACTGCGCATAATTACCGGGAGAAATTATTCCAAGCAACGTAAAAGCGTCTATTCAAACGCACAGTTGTACACGACAGTGCGATCATACGAAACGTAACGTATTCGTGCTTGGACAAGGACATCGCCGGCGTTCAGAATAATCGCCGCCCAGTGACTGGTTTATGATGGACGTGTGCTGGCGAGCTTGCGTTCCACAGTGAGTGAATCTCGGCACGCATTTCCGCATGCACGTTTCCGCCCCGCGTTGCCCGATCGGACGACACCCGACAACGACACGCGGTTGGCCCGAATAGCAGCAGCTCCACGTCAGACTTGCTCTACACCTTTCTTTCGGGGTGTTTGCGATGCTGGGCACGCACGGGCTAAATTGAAGCCCACGCCCAGTTGCGCCCGACATCCTTTTCTACAATGGCTCGTACAGCTGTACCGCCCAGTTTTGCTATCTCTATCCCCTTCGGGTTCTAAAACCTTTTGCATCTCGTTTCCTCCTGCGAACTTACGTAAGCACAAATATTATTTTAAAAATGGCGCCGCTTTAAAGCGTCAAATGACGCAACACCCTTACTAACAGGATACGTAAAACGACTAAAGAGAACATTTGGATTGCTTAGTTCTCGGGTTAAGTGATCGATATCAAGGCGCCTTTATTTCCCGCGCACACTCCTAAAGCAGAAGTGGTAGCCTTCGCAAGGAATAAGACCACGAGATAATGGCTCTGAAAGGTGCTTAAAAATTAGATAGAGTGATCTTACTATGTTTTTTGATCGCCACCACTGCTGCGAAGTATACGGCAGTGCGGTTGCGGGCCTCTGAGCTTGTTTACTAGCTATGTTATTCGGCGCAAGGCAAGCGGCGTTGTCGCGCTCTAGAAAAGTTCACTGTAGCCGCAAAACAAGTGGAGGAGAGTTGTGGTGTGGCAGGCCATCCAATTTGGCGAGAGATAGGGGTTTGGCCGTTTCTTATGACACTGTTTCTAATTGCCCGGCAGGTCGCTGTAGAGGTAAGGCGAAGTTACACAAATGTTTTGCAGCCGCGCAGCAGTGTGCCATAAAAAAATCCTTTAGAATAAAAGAAAGCTATGCAACCACGCCTGACCGCGAGTTGTGAACACAGCTGCAGTTCACACAAGGTCCCCTGGTGTTCACAATCACAGACCCTATCGGCTATATTTTTAATTTCTTCCCACTAGCACGTGTATTTTGGTAGAAATTTTCTCGAACACCTTGTTTTCCGCTCACAGCTTCTGATTTTCTTTTTCAGTTCGCCTTCATGGCAACTCTCATGAAAGACGTGTTTGTCATCGGAGTGTTTGTTTTGTCTACAATTAAAGACACCGATGAGCTTTAATATTACGGAGCTCCGAAAAAAGCTGTTCTTGTTCTACGTTCAGCCGTGCCACATCCCCTTTCCTAAAGTCGAGTTTTTCCTATTACCTATAAGCTCGCCGTGCAGCATCCTTTGCAGGCGCTAATGTGATCATTACTTCCGCTCGAGGCGGACGGCGCAAACATCCTCCGGCTCTAAATAACAATTTTATCGCGGTCACGCTTTCGCTGTTAGGCGGTTTTAGAATAGGGGAAGCCGGCGTTGGCGGCCCCCAAGAAGTTAGGGGAACCCAACCGCAAGGCGCTCGCGCGCTGCGAGTTTTAGAAGAGGGGCGCCCCCAACAGCCCGCAACCGGCTTGCGTTGCTCGGGTCGGCTCTGGTGATGGGAACTTTAGGCTTGGCGCCGTTGAAGCTGAAGTCGAAGTTGAAGTTTATTAGGAAGTTTGCAAATAATTCAGTACATACATTGGTAAAGAATACATAAACATACATAAGAAAAGTACATAAAAACAGGTAAAACATGAGCAGGCATGGGCGGATATTTGGGCGGGTATTTGATCGCCGCTATCTGTGCGACTGTGAATGACAATCCGTAACACAACTTTTCACCACACTATCATCCCCTTTCTCTCATGTGGAACTTTTTTTCAGCTATAATTGCTGTTTCAGCGATCGGTGACCAAGACATCTGAAGATGCCGTTTCGATGCTTCCGCGCAGGTAGCGCCATCTTTCGGCCGCTCGGCGCACCATGCGCCGCGGTGCCGGTCGGACCGCCGGAACTAGACACCCTAGCCGAACCTGGCCGAACCTCCGCGGCCGGTCAGCGTAGGCTTAGCATCGCGGCCGATATCTGATCGCCGCTTTTAAAATAAGATCCAATTTTTCACCACATTAACACCTAATTTCTCGCATGTGGAACTCCTTCTTAGCGATAAGATTGACTGGAAGAGTGGCGACAAGCTGTTGCTACCGTGGTCTGCTCCGGTTTAAGTCGCATAGTGGGCCGCGCGGGCAGGCGTGGCCGGCGTGTGCGCGGACTGTTTCCGAAGGTAGAAAACGCTTCATGATTGCCTGCTTTGTCCATTTCTTGCGAAAGACGCACGGAATCTACAAATTCAGCTCAGCGATCGTCGTAGTTGATATTCGCTTCAGCCATGGTCACGCGCAGTCTCGCTGGCTGAGAGAGCGACGGAAGAACGCAAGCTCCAGCGTTGGGGCGCCCGCTATTTCGGCAAAATAGCGTGCACGCTAAACGCAAACCCAAAACCCAAAGGACGTCTTGGGTTCTGCGCATGCGCAGTACGGCGCCCCAAGGCGCTTGGGGACCCCAGAGCGTTGGGGCCCCCTATTCTAAAACTCCCTATTAAGTGCAGAATACTTTAGGCGCTCTCCTGTCGTCGTAGCTCGCTCGCTGACCCAAGTAGAGCAACAGGGCGTTCCGTTGTAGCGCTGTCGTCGCGGTGTACCCAATACAACTTCCTTAGGCGTACCCCAGAGGCTTCGAAAGCCAAGCGGTTAATATAGTCATAAGCGCTCGATACTGGTCAACCGCTGGCGCTTGTCATACATCTCCCCGTTGTTTAGCGCAAAGAAAACTGAAGGTACATTTCAGGCAAACTCTGTGTGAATAACCGGCAGCCCCCGCGTTCACTTAGTTAGGAGCGCTCGTTGGGTTGGTTTTTACTATTGTAAGCGAAAAAAGCGGCCGCGCAAGAAGAAAATAGCGCGTTCCAAATGCTGCATAAAGGCTTCAACCGCACAAGAAAAAAATTGCGCGTTTCGAAATGGCGCAAAACAGCTCCAGCATACAAATTAAAGCAAGAAAAAAAAAGAATGGTACTCCCACCGGCGCAGTTTCAGGCAGGGGGTGCGCGAGCACTGCGAAGGCGGGAAATTTGAATTACATTGGGTGGTAGCAGTGAGCGGATAGCTGGGCCACAGCCCATTATGGCGAATCACTGCTTTGCACTTCCGACAGATTTCACATTGAGTGTAACGGCTTTAATTTTTTGTAGAGCCGTAGATGCAGAGCCGTAGGTGCATAGTTACTCTTTAGTGGTAAGAACTGCCTTTGTACGTCACTCTGTGGCACTGTCGTTGTTAAATGGTTTCTAGCCACGCCTCGCTCAGTCGGCGAGCGGGCAGGCTGCTGCGCATGCGCACCGCGATCAGCCGAGAGCACCAGAGAGGAACGAGGCTACCGCTTCTCCTCCCGGCAAGTAATCGGGGCGATTGGAGCACAGAGGCAAGTCACGTTCAGAAAGCAAGACTCAGTACGTTTTGTTGTCATCTTTAAATACGTAAAACCGAAACTTTCTACTCTCGTGTGGTCACCTCTCGCGTGATAAAGGGCAATAACGGTTGCATGCCTCTACTATGTCACCGATTGCCATGGTAGAGCTTCCGGGTCGTCGCTTATTACACTGGCAGGCCTTCCAATAACGCGAGAGCGAATGATCATTAAGAGACTTACTGAAAAGAGCTGGCTCAGAAACCGTATATAGTGGTGCCATTGATTTGCCGGCAGGCGTCTCGTGTAAGACGCTACCTGTTTTATTAAGGGCAAGTAAAGATTCTACGTGATTCCGTTCCCGGATACGCTTGGAAAAGAAACTAGCTCGTCTCTCCATTTTGCTTCAGTTTTGTAAAAGAAAATAGCAAACAAGGCATTTTCACGGCCAAATTGAGTCCCCATTTCGGCCAAACAAGTTTTAAATGTTTGATGAGTCCGGTAATTCACACCACTCTAATTTGAGGGATAACACACGCATCATTTCATACACACACTGCCTGCGTGGCTATGTTTTACACGATAATACAGCTATTAGACGTATTATGTCCTCATAGTGAACTCACCGCCTCTCTAAACCGCTGAAATGAGAACGCCAATGGGAAACAAAGGAGCGCTGTCGCAGCTGTCGCAACGTATTTATCTCCACGGCGGTCGTTATTCGACCGTTTCCGGTTGATTAGCGGTCGCCGGAGAATGAACCACAAATGAACTCTGCAACCGCACTCTCATTTGCACTTCTCCCTCCTCTCCCTTCGTGCCCATATATCAACGCGAACAAAGCGAACGCACGGTCTCGAGTGACAGTCGGTGCGCCCAAGCAATCACCGAACGCCGGATGTTGGCGCGGCGGCGCTGATTGCCGTAGGAATGCTCCCTTGGGTTCCGTGCAGGGCCGCCTCTCCCTCCCATGCTACTGTCTTTCCTGGCGGCTTTCTCGGACTATTAGGCCGGCCGAAGTATAGAGACCGACGCACAAATGTGTGACCCACATGGATTAATGTTCTCTCGCATGACCGCGCGTCCTTGTCAAATAATTAACAATGCGAAACCCGGCGGCCCGTCAATCCCGCGGTCTCAAACACGAGTGAGTCACCTGTTTGCGGGGCGTGGGCACATCAGCGCCACCTTTAACTACCCGTGTGAAGATTGTTGGTTGTGTGACCGCTGTTTTGGCTGTGGACGTTTGTCGGATGAGGAAGCCGCGTTCGCTGCACTCAAAGAACACTGCTTTGGGTTTACTGCTTTTGATGACATTTGAATGTACAACACTAGGCTGGCACAGGGAAGAGCGTCTGCCTTCGTGGTGTTCCATTTCCATTTCCATTTGCAGTTCACTTTTCCATTTTATATATCTATGCATGTGTGCCTACATGCGTGCATATATATGTATAGGCACGCATGCAGGCAACCATGTGAGTGCGCCGTCGCAGGTTACGTCGGCATCCGCGAGATGGCGGTACGTGTCCGCGCTAAGCACATGATGTATGTTGGACGTTCTAAACCCTACCCCACCGAACGCGAAGTAATGCCTCGACTCCGATGTGAGTGCGATTAATAACATCTCTGTTAAGACCACCGTTGAGAATCGGGTTGAAGAGGAGTAGACGACGCAAGCTGGTGTTTTCTTGTTTCTGCGGCGTGCGGGTGCAGTGGCACAAACCGCGCCATGTCCGTGGCGCTTCGGTCATGTCCGTGGCCGTTTCCAGTGTTGCCAAGCCAATAAATTGACCGCTAAACTTTTCAGTGAATGCCAGCTATAAGCGCACGGATTAGCCTCTAAACCAGCGTTTATCTCATGTGAAGGAAGGGTTCCTGGCCATTGCGAGTGGGCGGATGATACGAGACGTGAACCGTGGTAGGTGAATGAAGCGACGGATTAATGGCGGCCATGACAGCACGAGCGAGCACCGGGCTGCACATTCACGACGTCGTCGTCTTTAGGCAGGCTTCCATGGCCGCAATTCACCACTGCCCACTTCTTCCTTACCTTGTTACAATACACAGGAAGCTGAGGAAGTCTGTGCCAGTGAAACGGCAGGCAACAAATGGGGTGAAAGAGCGAAGAAAAAAAAGGGGGAACACAATGTAAATCAAACTAAGACTAAACAGAACACGATGCTATAAATTCCGGCCAAGGAACAAAGCAGGATTCATAGAACATTATCGAAGGCACATTGATGTGTCAGGACGTAATGGAACCCTGAGGCCGCGAAGAAAGGGAAGAGGTTGTGTCTATACAGTGCTGCCTCGCCACGTTGGTGCCAGAATCACATAAAGTAACGAAGTTCGAGCTTTCCCTTTCATCCGTACCCTCGCAAATGCTTTCGACGATATCGCACGGTCGCTAGCGAGTCGCGGGAAACGCCGTAAGGTGTGATCAATGCCCACATTTATAAACCCACCTGGCGCAAAGAATCTGAACAGGAAACTACGGGGGTGCAGGTAGCGTTAACCCGCATGTTGTGCAGCACGCCGCTTTGTCGGACCACGCGGAACCCGGAAATTGCACTTTTGGTTTATTTTATGGAGAGCAAAGTACCCCCTGAAAGGATATTGTCCAGTCAATCCTTTACACCCTCTTTTGAAAATGGGATTCCGACATTCGATTACAGCTCGCAGGCTTTTCTGGCCCGCAACACTAAAAGAAGCTGGAAGTTATGCACTGAAGAGAAGTTCCGCGTCTTCTGCGCGCACCTCGCGTGCTCCATTCAACTCGCGCATGAGTTGGTCACGGTGGTCGAGTACTTCGTTCAGCCCTAGCAAGGCTATCTTCAAACCCAGAATGATTACCCACCGCCAGACAGGAGTGTTCCAGTGTTTGTCGTTGGTCGTCGCTGTTGGCATCACATGTGAGCCATCCGGTCAGACAGTCTGACGAAAAAAGATGAGACCTATTGTAGCGAAGCGTTACTGACAACCATGCATTGTACTGATAGGCACAGATTGTTTTTTTTTTTCTAGACGTATGAACTATTTTTTTACGATGCATACAGTGATTTTTGTAACATCAAATGAACGACGTGTGTTTATTGTGTGCTTTTTGTTATGTTAACATATCATTGACCCGAACAAGTTTCTTTGGGCGGTTTTGTTTAGAAATATTATAAGCAATGCATACATAAATGTCTTGCTCCTACGCTTGCTCCTACGGAGCATTCATTGTCATTAGAGTGTTTTAGTTATTGATATCAGTTCCTTTTTAGTGATTCATCGTCATGCAACAAGCGCGAAAAAACACGGACGAAGAAGGCCAGCAACACGGCGCTAACTTGCAACTACTTGTTAATTGAAAAACACACATATACAGAAGTTAAATTGCTTTTCTACGCGAAGTGATCAGGGTACATGGCGGACGTAATAAAGCGAGTTGGAATTGCTAAATAGGGCAACAATTAACTGGTACTTGGTAATTAACTTTTCAATTATTGCAGTTAGGCATGTGATTGTAATGTGGAGATTGTAAAGGTTCATCAGTAAACCCGATATCCAGCGTTTGATTTACAAAAATTCAATTGCGCTTAGAACTATGGGCTGTGCAGTCCTCCGTACGCGCGGCTTTGGAGTGCGGCGAATGCAAAGCGCCGCAAAGCCATGCCCAAGACTTGCTGGCTGTCAGCCCGTAGGCATGGCTTTGCGGTGCTTTGCAGCCGCCGAGCACCAGATGCGTGCGTACGGAGGACTGAAGTACTCTGCCCGTAGTTATGAGTACGACTTATTGGTCTCTGGATTACTATTAGATTCGAATGATTTAATAATGATTTCCTAAATATTTTCAAGAGAAGTATTATTGTTTTTATTTACTTAAAGAAATCTGTGTAGCCTTTGATTTCAGGACAAACTGGGGCAAATTTTTGTGTGATTTTTCTTTAAGTACTGACTTTTTCAAGCCCATGTTCGTTTAAATACAGGGTCGTTCTGGCTAACTTCGCTTAAATTCCAAGCGGGCCGCAAGTCACCTTTCCTTTCTACTATAGATTCCTCATACGTTGATCTTCACGTTGATCAATGGCGTTCGAGGGTCGACAAAAGACTAATACGTGATATTCAATACTGGGGAGCACGAAAGTGTAGTCCTTTAATAGAAAGTCAAGAAAATACTCAACTAACCGCTTCCCGAACCCCAGGAAACAAAATTGCTCTTAGGATAAACTTCATAATAATGCCTTTCAGCGTTCGGACTCCCCCTTTTCTGGTACCATTCAAAACGTCGATGTAGATCGTACCTCAATACTGGCACATTTCAACGGGGAGTATCCGGGTAATTAAAAAAAAAAAGCAACAACCTCGAAGTCCTCCGATACAACTTCCCCCTACTTGTAAGGTCGTTACGAGTTCGCTTGTCAGCGGGGTCGTCATTGTGAGGCTATGCCACCGTACTGGACTCGACGACGTCATGGAAAAGGTCTCGCTGGCTTGTTATCTCCTCACCCCCTGAGCTCTTGTGAGAGCAGTGCCTGAGGGATGTGCCATCGATCTCCCACGTCGCGCATGCAGCACTGTATGTAAATCCAGCACTGCTGTCTCTCCACGCTGCTTAATAAAGCACGGGCGAGGGCCGCGGCGCAGCATGTAACAGCGTGCGCTGCTGTAATTGTTGGCCAGCTGCTCGGAACGCGTGCAAAACGCGCCGTTCGTCCTTGCTCCTAATGAGAGCGAGAAAGGGCGAGGCTGCTGCCGCTGGTGTCCAGTGCCAACGCCGGCCGGCCCGATCGGCCCCACGCGCTCCCTCCCTCTCCTCCAGCGGACAGCAGCAGCGGCCGTGCCCGAGGCGAGGTCCCCTCGGCCGGGGCCCCGAAGCCACGCGATCGGCGAGAGAAAACGGCGCAAATTGGAGCCGGCCGGACGCCGCCGCCGCCGAAGGTGGCCCCGATGCCGATTGCCGATAACGTCGGCGCGTGTGCGTATACGACGCCGCTGGTCGCGCGGACGCAAGCCTGAGCAGCTCACGCTGACCAGTTTAGAGACGTGCGCGCGGCCAGGCGCTCGCCCGGATCGTAGCGGGCTTGTGCGGCTTGCTTGCATGCGCCCCGCAGCCGCGTAAACAACGCTTTTTGAGGTCGCCATCGGGAGTACCGTGTTTTGGTCTGATTTTCCCCGAGCCCGACGCTGGTACCCTGTACGGCCCGTTAGTTATGTAGGTAGCGCGATGTTATTACGTGGCTAATCGTGCACGTCAAGACCCATTCATGACCGCGCGAGGACCGTTTTGTTTTGCGCTCTCAGTTGAATAGATCCTTTAACAAAAGGATTTAATAGGGTTGGCAAAGTTGGTGAAGTTGGGGAGCCGCGGAGTTTCGCCAACCCGGCCAGAGAAATTTCGAATTTTCGGCAAGCAGAATTTACACGTAGCTTTGTTAGCCCCAGTTGGGGCCAAAGAGTTTTACCAGAAAAGTACCGAGAGCTGAAAACGAATACAATACCCGCCACTCAGTGGAACCCTGGATTGCAGAAACGGCTGTAGCGCCGGCGGTAATTGCGCTGGTGCGCCGCGCAGAGGTTCCTGGCTTGCTGATGACTGCGGCGGCACTGGCGGAGGCCAGCGCAGGAAGTTCAGCTGGCTTTTTAGCAACGATGACGCCCTTGTTAGGGACAGCATGAGGCGTAGCAGGTAATGACAATTTAAGTGGCATTTCCCTTGCTGCACGCAACGCCGATGCTGGCTTGATTGCTCAGTGGGCCATCGATGGGTCGCAAAGGGTTCATAAACCTCCAACGCGGGGACACAGGCCCACGTCAAGACCAATATTTTGATTTATCTTTTTCTGTGCCCCAGATATCTGTAACTCAAACCATGTCAAATATTTATTTATTTATTTATTTTTATTTATTTATTTATTTATTTATTGATTTACTGACTGACTTACTAACTGATTGATTGATTGATGATTGATTGATTGATTGATTGATTGATTGATTGATTGATTGATTGATTGATTGATTGATTGATTGATTGATTTTGCACTGAAACAGGAAAGTAAAGACAACAGAATGCGGGAAAAGCAAGAGGTTGATTAGTGAAGCGTCCTGTTGGCTACCCTACGCATGAAAGAAGGGAAGCGGGAGTAAAAAGAGAAAGAAAGGGTAAAATAGGAAAGAATTAGCGCAAAAATGGAGGGGAAAAAGGAAGCACGAAGACAAACCACGGGCAAGCATAGGCGTAAAACAAAGCAGAAGGGACCGGACAAATGGGCGCACGAAGGACACTGCACACTGGTAATGTCCCTACAACAGTGCGGAGAAGCGTGTAGCTTGCAAAAAGTGGAAGTAAGGCCTTATAGGAAAATACAGGCTGGTTAGGGGGTTGAACCGGCAACTGGTCTCATGTCCGTACAATCGCAGCTTACCGATCGAAATCCCGCCAAGTGGCATCCTTCTCATCTGCGGCAATGTTGTTATAAGACACAGGAAATTTCGATACGCGGGATCATATAGTCGGTACTACTATCACTTGACCTACAACATGACAAACTTGCACAATGACCGTCTGTTAAACATGGCGCATGTCCCTCGTCAAAAGTCACCTTAGCGTAATTAAAGCTAAGGAGATGAATTCAGAATGATTCATCGTACGGTTACGTAGCAATTAAGTCCACACGAAAGAATTCACCGGACCGGTTCGAGCTGTAATGACATTGAAGATAAAAGGTGAATCACAAAACTTTATAATCGTTAAGCCTAAACTTCTTGCTTTCTTTGAAAATCACCATGACTCTTTGACAATCGCCATAAACTGCTTAGGAGCGGAAAAATGCTCGATGTCGAAGCCATTACCTAGACAGTTCCTTTCCAACTAGTCATCTGTCAGGTGCCTGCTGAGATTTACAGCCTAACAGGAACCAGAAACGTTCGTGGCTCACATCTATAGAAGTACTGTGTAGCAGCAGTTTGAGGAGTTACAAAAAGGTGCGTGGCAAGCAATGACAACAACGTCCTGCTCAACGAGGAAAAACAAACAAACAAATAAACAAACACACTGATGGGGTAGGAGGTTGAGCGATGACTGACCGCAATAGCGTAAACAGGCCGCATAACAAGGGCTCAGAGATACAGCCTAAATGCGCCATTATGCTGCACGAACCCGCGACGCCTCACGTTTGCTGCGTAGGCGGTCAAGACAGATCGCGTGCTCTCTAATCATAAGCTGGCAGCGAGGTTCAACGAAAAAAAGAGAGAAAAAGCAGACGGATTTACCTGGCTTTGCTATTGCTTTTTTTTTCCTTCTTGCATGGCCAAGACGTGAAAGTGCGTGCAAGACCGCCCTACGAATCAGAGTGGCTGAATGATGAGATGCCCACGGATACCTGGTGTGCGCGTCATTAAATGCAAATACGACGACGCTGCCACGCCCGCCCAACTGCACTGGTAACGGTTCTTCCGAAGGCCCAGACGCCTGTACGTTTTAGGCCCGCGAGCACGCGTAATTTTCTCTTATACTGCTCTTGTAATTCGAAGCTGCAGCATTCAGCCACCGCTTTGATTGTATCGCAGTTCATAGTGTCATTGTTTATGATAGCACATTCACTGCCACGTTCGTTACGAACCCCGTACCGCGAGTTTCGAGACAAGATTTAAAAAAATGTATTTGTGAAGGGCATTCGTGACAAGATTGAGGGTGTAACACTAGGAAGAACTTTGGAGGTTCCACTTTCTGCAGCACGTCAAATTTCTCTTTTGCACACCTGCTTAAAAACCGCTAAAAAAAAAAAAAACCGGCTACGGCTCAGCTCAGCTAACTTTGGATATGCAAAGCAATAGCTTGGCCTAGTCTCTTTGAGTCTTGGTTTCGCTTGGTTAACCTTTGACGTAGCTATATTGTCAACCACGGCCCAACACCGTTTGGTCCCGTGCAACGTTCATGGGAGGAGTTCATTCGCGGCGAACGCGGTGTTCCTCTTGGCTGGGCGCAAGATGAATCACGTAGCCCGACACGACCCAGCGGCGCATGCGTGGGCCCGTGGCGGGGTTTGTTCGGCTGCAGATAAGCTGAGCGTCCGCAACCGCGGCGGCCGCCGCCGCTAGCTGACCAGAACGACTGAAAACGGGGCCTTGTGTGCAGCGCCGAAAGCGGGCCCGGCGAATCACGCGATGCGCTTCAAGGGGTCTGTCGAAGGGGTTGTGTCTGAGGTCAAAAGGTGAACTTGCGCATCCGCGGAGAAACCGCTGAAGGGAAGTAGCAAAGCTTTGCTTTAAAATGCCGTACTGGTTATACGGCAGCGCGATATGGAGCGTTTAGACTGAAGTTAAATTTTCGGCCGGCTGTGACAGCGGTTCTAATGGAAGCTCAGTATAAAAACGCCTTTGCGTATAAAAGTGTTGTACGTCGCGAGTGCTGGTACTAAATACTTCATCTCCCGTCCAAGTGTTTTCTAGGGTCTTTACATTCAAAATACGCTGTGTGTGGCAAAGGTTGTGAATGCCATTATGCTCGGCAACAACAAAAAGACATGGTGTCTAAAACATGTCGTTGCTCATATTTTGGAAGTTGCTTGTTAACTTCACAGTTTGTAAATGTTGTGTGGCTTTTGCAACTGTGCGCAAACTTTCGTAACATGGGCGGAAAGCACCTGGACATCTGGGATGCTTACAGCAAACGCGGCTACTTGCAAACTTTTTTTTTGTCAGGAAAACGTTAGTGTAAACATAAAAAAATGTGTGTTTTTCTGGTGCAGGCGAGAAACGAATTGCCCGTATGTGGAGATTTGAGCGCGTGTTGAAGAACCCCAGGCGGTTTAAAACAATTCGTACACCTTAATTGCAGCGAGCCTTGTACTCGAGCTGTTGTCGTTTCGGCTCCTACAACCACACTTTAACTATTTACTTGTGGTGGTCAGTGCTAATGCTTAGAGATTTCATCGGCCATCAACAAGACATGTTCCAAATCTTTCAATTTCGACAGGCCTTATTGAAGATAAAACTGAAACACTTGCATCATGTTGACTTATTTTCCTAACGAAACGCACTAGCCTGCATGCACGTTTTACAACGGCCTTAGATAAAATCCATGCTCAATCATACGTACGTTTACCTTACGCTGTCGTCAGCCTGTCATTGGCTGACCTCTACTGTGTAGCGGAATCGCACTGCTATATCGCAATGCGTTTCTTTCGCTAGGCCTCTAAGCGTACGTCCAGGTGTTGTTAATCCCCTGGCAATCAGAACAGCTGTTTTTTTTTTCTTTCTCGCCATTTGCCCCTCGAAGGCTTACGTCTGGCGCCCGCAATGAGGTTCTAAACGTGATCTGGTAATCTGCGAAGCCGTGCAGTAAGGTGGTACAGTAAGAACTCGTGCTCTCAGCCGTCACGTGTGCCGAAGTGGAATGATGAACGATTAATTTTCTTTGCTCAGAGTTAATAAACAGCAGTGGGCATTTGTGCCTTGCGTGCTTCATTTGTGGTCTGCTAGAGAAGTCGTGGAATGAATTATTGATCGCGTGATCAATTAGCTCACAATAGAAGTAGGGATGTTTTAGCGCGTGATTGCTTCCGATCAGATCGATAGGAATGATTTTGATTGCCCTTTACCGTAAGCTTATAGGTATTTGCTGTGTCCCTCAAAATTGATCTGTTGTAGTAGAACTGAACTGGTGAAAGGGCCTCCACCACGCTACGTTTAACAGACTGCGACGGCGCAATAACTGTGTGTTAATTTTGCCTAACGAAATGATAATAACTATGAAACATCCCAATAATACAGTCGAGAAAAGCGAGTTAGCACTAAGTGGCTCTGCATGCAAGCGTAGTACGTCACTTGCCTTAGAACAGAGGCAGCAGTGGCGCTTGGTCTTTTTTTTTTTTTTTTACGGAGAGCAAGGAACCTGGACCAAGACTACAATTTGCAGCTTTAGAGCACAGAAAAAGAACACGGACGAAGAAGACAAAGACTAGCGCTCGTACTTGTCTTCTTTGTCCGTGTTCTTTCTTCGTGCGCTGAAGCTGCAAATTATGGAATACCAACTAGCCCGAACCGAAGGCGTTCTTTAATACTGCAAACTGCCAGAGTACAGTAACAGAGGTCACATTGGTTGAACGACAGAGTGCAGACACAAGCAAGGGTTGGAGAACATGGCTACGGTGACCCTCCAAACAAGGTGAACTGCGAGAGTGAGAGTTAGTACTGTTGTCACCCGCAAGCCTGTCAGAAAACAATATATACTACGCTGAATGGCGACCACGCGCACAGGACAGGCTTCCCGCCGAGTGACCAATACGATAACGGCGTTTATTCTTTTCATTTTCTTTACAGCCGTTACGGAGTGTAACTTACCTGCTTAGGAAATAAGCCCCTCACAGTTGTACCGCCTAGAAAATGTGCGCAATTACACTAACAAAATGGGCTTATTCAGCCTTGCCTCGTCTTGCAGTTTCTTCCCCCTGCGACATAAACAATGACAAATATGCTTGCAGTGTGCAAGCACAAAGTAGTCAATGAACCACAGAAAGCCTGTGCGTGCACTCTGATGCATAGCGCTGTGTTGTTCACTCACAGGGAAGCGCACATCAGTGCTGTTTTTGTACAGCTGTTCACAAAACGCGGCTATCGAACTCCGTAATTCCCCCTCCCACTCACGTCCATCACTTCACGCACTGCCACTCACTCCGCACTCACTCACTCCCTCCATCCACTCACTCACTCACTCACGCACTCACTCACGCCATCTC
Source organism: Haemaphysalis longicornis (assembly GCA_013339765.2). Lineage (NCBI taxonomy): Eukaryota > Metazoa > Arthropoda > Arachnida > Ixodida > Ixodidae > Haemaphysalis > Haemaphysalis longicornis. Next base: position 182,953,357 of record CM023451.1, on the reverse strand, counting down.
ACGCACGACACGTCACGCAATCAGGCAAGCACTCACGCCAACTCACTCTCACTCACTCACTCACTCATCACTCACTCAATCAATCAATCAATCAATCAATCAATCAATCAATCAATCAATCAATCAATCAATCAATCAATCATCAACAATCAATCAGTGCGCAAGCACTAGGAACGTCCACCACGAGAAATCTGTGCTTGTACCCTGAAGCCTGACCTTCACAGATTAGAGAGGGAAAGAGAGAGGACAGAGGAAAACTATTCAAAAAGCCTGGTAACTGCGTTGGGTGCCCGACAGCCGCACCCTCCAGGTGAACATGGCAGCTCGTTCCGCAAAACTCTTCTGGCTCTGCAGGTCCGAGCTACCCAGCGCCTTCTCCAAGAGCTCGACTGAGGGGTCAAGGAAAAGGGGTCTTCAGGATATGCCCATATGAGATGGGCGACTGTTTCATTCGCACCACACGAAGGGCAATTAGGTGGTGGATATAAAGTCGGGTAAAAATGGTGCAGTATGGAGCGACATCGCAGCGTGTTCGTCTCTAATAGGTGCCATAGACGCTCTTCGGTGTTGGTAAGAATCCCCACTGCGGGCGGAATACATTCGGCGGGAAAGGCGGTAGTGTGCAGTGATTTCTTGAAAACTTTATAAGCTGTCTCGGGCTGATCGGATCTATATAAGGCGACGAGGCTTGGTCCTGCTCGGGTCGGGAGCTCTCGAGCTGCTTTGTTGACCGCCTCGTTACCCCCCAACCCTGTATGGGCGGGAATCAAGACCAATTCCACTTCGGTGGTATGCGGGTTTATGACGAGAATTTTGAGGGCCTCAAGGGAAATAGTCCCTTGGGCGTAGTTTTTGACGGCCGTTTTCGAATCTGAAATTGTGATAGCACGGGTCGGCCGGGGAGCTGGTGCCAGCGCAATAGCCGCCTCTTTTGTCGTTGCCGGATTGCATGTGCGTACAGTAAGAGAATTGATGGGTGATATGTTTGGGTCATGGAGAGCCGCCACAGCATACGCGTCCTGATGCCTATAGCGCTTTCAGAGGTGCATTTGAAAATGCTGGTAAATAAGGCTGCATGCTGAATCTGCTGCACAGACGTTACAGAGAACAAGCCAGATTTGTTGGAAGCCAGCCGAAAGCAAGCAAATCAGGGTCGCTTGCGCACATGGAGCAAATATGCTTCAGATATCCCCGCAATATTATTATAATGTTTATAAATTTTTTTTTAAATTATCTACCAACAATGCTATGCAGTATCCTCGTCGGCGACTGTTCTGCTACTGTCCCATCAGAATAAGTGTAGTTCCTGTGAAGCAGACTGTGCAACAGCTAGTCAGGAACAGGCATTCTTCCTTCTCCGCCTCAGCTGTTTACCCGAGCAGATGCTTGTCTTATATTTCTTTCTTTGGGACTGTTCTGCTTCGCAACCATCACTCTCAACTCATATAAAACCCCTTCTCCTCCTCACTCTACTCTCCAAGACTGGCGCGCGCCGCCGAAGGAAAAGGACCGAGCGGCCTGGTGGCGAGCTTCGGTGGCTCACGTTCGTCTGGTCCTCCTACATTCATAGGTCATTTTTTTTTTCTCCCGGAATCCCGGTCTTTGGGGTCTTTTTTTGTCAATAAAGTTTATCAACAACAACAACATCAACACTTTTTAAAGGCAAGCTGCAGCGATGATGATACTGCTGCGGTGATGCTGAAAAGCCGACGTCTTCTCTATAATAGCAAATGTTGAAAAGGTGTGGTCGCCCACACTCACAACTGCGCATTACCATAACTGCGTTCCAATTTTCAAGGACAGTTTATTTTTTACTCTTTCCTTAGGCCACACCCTTAAGTTCCCTCCCCTCTTACGTGAGCGTTTTTTAGAAGAACCACCCTGGAATTGAGATGGGCGGTGCCTGTTGACCGCTTCTAGGCATCGGAAAACCCGAATCAAGTTGCTCGAGCGCTTGCCACTGAAGCCTCCTGACCGAATATTATGATATTCGCACCGACAAGATGAAAATCCGGTATCTTGCTTTAAAGGGCCCCTGCAACGCTTTCGATAAGCGCTTTCACTATTTCCTTCGCGTCTGGAACCACTGCGAAAGCTATAGTTATCGCCAGCACGGAGCGGCACTGCGTAATTTGCTCGTCGCACCAGATAGGCCTTCTATTTCTGCTTTGTTTATGTGGCTCTTTTATTAAGTTGCTATCGAAAAGCATTCATTGCTGCAACTGAAAAAAAAAAAAACCGGCCAACAGCCGCTACATGGCCTTAGTGACGTAATTCGAGCCGTCGAAGAACGTCAAGACCGGTAAAGAGAGAAAAATTTTTTGAGCGAGTTTACAAGTTATCTGATGGGTATAGAGCAGTAATTTTTGGCTGAGATGCTTTGCGACCCCCTAATCTAAGTACTGGGTATGTTGGGTGACTACGCTTCGCAAGCATTTAAGATTTCAAATAAAAGTTGAAAAAATTGTTGCAGGGTCCCTTTAAACGGTAACTCTGTAAAGCCTTTTGGAGCATGAGGGATCGCCGTTCCGAGCATTTTGATACGTGATCTGACAACTCCTTTTCCTATAAGAACCAATACGTAAGTTAACCAGTGCTTAGAGAGTTCTGTAGTATGATGTTCCGCATCGTTACCACTATCTTTTTTTTTAGTTTTGCACCTTTATCATCTTCTGTCGGTCTCTAGGACACGGAACATAGCGGCATTCACATTGTCAAGCAAAGAGGACATTCAGCGATAACGTCATTCTCTTCCCGAAAATTGCTACCTATGAAATTAGCATGCTCAGGTTGTCCAACTGTATTAAACTGTGTACTACGCAAGGTGGTAGCCGTACGATGCTTAGGACAGGATACGCTCACTTTTACATAAACGCACTAAAAGCGGGATGGAAACGCTTTACTGTTTAGACAGCCCTACTCCATGTTTAGAGACTCGCAGAAGGCGCTACGCAATATAGCTCTACACGCCATGTACCCTGACGCCACTGACACCCTACACAGCATCCTGCGCACCCATCTTTTTTTCTCGATTTCTCCCTTCCTTTCATACCCCTCCGCGCTCTCCTCTCTCTTGTGCGCACTTTGTGCTGTGATTGGGTCCCAGGTTGGGCACGCAAGCCTCATTGGTGTGGGAAGTTCTGCCTGCTGCGCTCCTGTACGCCGCGGTCCACCCGTGCATAGTACAAATACAAGTGTTATTATGGGTATATATCCACCCCAAAACATTCCGCTAGTACTGGTCGTCAGTCACGCCAAGTTTGACCTAAATGCCCTCCTAACACACGTGCTTGCTGGAGAACTTCCCCCTGTTCGCCCATGCTGTGGACAAGCCTGTGCCACTCTGGCGCTCAAAGCGTTTCAGATCGTCAGGAACGGCGACAGAACCTCTCTCCCTTCGTGCTATGTATGCACTCTTTTCCACCCCTACACCCCACCCTCTCCCGTAAACGGACTAGCAGAAAAGGCAGCCGAAAAGACAGCAGAAAAGTGGCAGAAAAGGCAGCCACCCCGGCAGCGCAATGTGATAGTTGTGGATTTGAGTTCCACTCGCTCGGGTCGCTCATTTCACTCCCGTTTTTTTTTTTATGTCGGAGATTTCAAAATTGCTATTTACCCACTAAAAATGCTGAACAACTTGCTTTATCCTTTATATCCTCCTTCGCATCTTTCTTTGCTGTATTTCCTTTCTGTGCTCGTTTAAAAAGGCGACCCTCATTGTGATGCTCCCTTATTATGCCACCAACTAATTTTGTAGCGCTTTGAACACTAAATGCAGCAACGAAAGCAGTTTGACCGCCACCAGTTTAATTGTACGCAAGCGTATCCGCTGACGCGGTCCACCCACCTAGGGCTTGTGTCGCAACTAGCGCTCTTACGAACACTGCTGCGGGTTTCTGCGTTCCTTACCCTCTGCTTAGAGCATTCGCGCGGTGACGCCCTCCCCTGAGCTTAATTCGCAAGGCCGCTTTGCTTCCACACCGAAGGTGACTCCAGTGTCGCGGTGTCTAGCTGCGGACGTGAGGCTTTTTTTCTTCTTCTATTTTGCGTGCCGTTTCCGGCGTAGATTGGAGATTGGTGCCACTACCCTCGTCGAGTATCTACGCCTGTCGAGCAAGCGAGACATTTGCACGTGCAGGCATCCGTACGTCCCACCTACTGACACTGCTCGAATACTAATCACGCACTGCCAAATGAACGCGTAGCCGGCGCCGCGGCAACATCTTTGCGCTGGGCGGGGCAGCGTCGCGGCTTTCCTGGTAGGATTTCACCCTGACAGGCATCGACAAGTTGACCACAAAACCAATAAAGTAATCTTCAAAGCGATTAATCACTCTGGTAGCTATGTATGCAAACATAAAGCGCACGAGGTTTTAAAGGAACTACAAACTACGCAAACATCTTTCACCCCAGGTTGCAGGATCCCTGTTTTGTGTACGTATTTTTAAAATTTTCTTTCAAATGGCTGACCTGATTCGATTAGGCTTTCTCCAGCGCTTGAACACGCATTGTAGGCGTCGCAGGTGGTTCCTAATCGTGGTACTTGATCTGGTTGTCACCGATATCGCTTAAACCTCCGCGCGGAGGTGAATTCGTAGTACGTTTGGGCGTTAAAAAAAGTAGGAAAGCAAACAGCAAAGTCTCCGTGGAGTTGTCCTAACAAGAGCACGCTCGGTAGCTTGTGCAGGGTACACGTGATTATGCGTTTTACGAGGCACCGTTGAGGATATGCGGTATGCAAATAGAATAAATGAACACCAACTTGTTACAGCAGCTGGAGAATCTTGGCAGGTGGCGAGTGCAGCAGTTATAAGGTATGCAGAGCGGGTATATATCGTGTGCACTACACGCAAAAACAAATTATTCGTTTGGCCCGCGTGCAGCGCTTGAAAATAAATGCTGACATGGCATGCTTGACGTGAATTTTCAGCGTTCCAAAGAAGTTACCGTGCTGCTGCAATTCTTGTTCATAATCCCAGGCACCAGGCGGGCAAGGCTGGGGACTTTTAAATTACGCGCTAACACTGCGCATGAGGCTGTCCAGAAGATAGTTTTGAGTTTGAAAAAAAAAATAATAATTTAACAGCGAAGCTGTTAAATTATTTTTAGAGTTCGGAGTTCGCATTAAAAAATAGCAAGAAAATGCTGAGCGCACGTGAGCGCGTGCATTGCGGGGACCGCCCAGCGTCCCCAGCGCAAGGTTATCAAGCGAAGCATACAGTCTGATAAAAAAAAAAAAAAGAAAACTCCAGCGTCCGCCGTAATCTTAACAACACTTGCTCGGAACGAAAAGACAAGTCAAAACGTACGCCCCCCCCAAAGGGGATCTCCAATGATTATCACTTCATAAAAAAAAAAAACGATGGAAGCTCACACTTATAGCAACAATGGTGGAGTAAAGGTCGTTGCTGCAGTGAAAGCGAAGCAAACTGACTGCAATCGCAGACCTAAACCATCGTGATGGTCGTGAATGCTGCGTACAGCTTCGCTCCTTCAAGTCTTACGCGTATGGTGGCAGCTTCCCGAATTTTACTTCTCTTTACTCTCTTTCTCTCTATCCCTGTATGATAAAGACCTTAAACTATAAACACACGAAACAGCTTTGCAGTAAGTCAAATGTAAGGAACACCTTCAGAATGTTCAAAAAGTACCACCCATGAGAAACATGCGTGTCTTACAAACTAAAATTACTTCAACATGCTTACTAAATGCTATCTTTAATTGTACCTTGTAAGCAATATGGATTAATATCAGGATGATTCCAACCTTGACGCAAACTTATAACGATCACTTAATAAGGAAAACAGTAGAATCAGTGGCGACCTACCTAAAACTTTCCCGCCGAGGCTTTATATTGCGGCAGGGACTTGTTTCTGCTAGTGGTGGCCGTAGACCGAAGCCACCGCAAAAAACGAAAAAAATTAACTGGCCCACTGCCGATACGACAACGATGAGAGGACGCGAAGCTTTCCAAAATAAAGTCTAACACCAAACGAGCCAACCCAGAAACGACCGGATCCTATATTCCGTTGTTTCTTATGGGGGAGGGCTTACTCCACTGCGATTGTGCTTTAGTTCTATACCGATAGTGACAGTCCATGCCTGTCTAATTTTGCTCGTCCATGCGGCTTTCTCGAAATCCAACCTGCCTGAATCAAAAACATCAAGCTACGTTCAATGCATCGCAATAATTTGGTCCTTATATCCCAAAAATCTTTGCACGATACGGAAACCGATGTGGAATGCTTAAGGCCTATCAGTCTGCTGTCGACGGACTACAAACTCGTAACCCCTATCCTGGACAGTCGATTCAAGATGCCCTCAGCCGTGTGGTTGGCGCAAATAAGACAAGCAGATTTAGTGGTCACTCCATCAACACCAACCTACATCGCAGGAGGACTGTCTGTTACGTGGCAGAGTCAGGCCCTCTTCCCTTGGCTATCTTACAACTCGATCCTTCGAAATGCCTTCGACCAGATACACCATGCCTTTCTGCTGATGCTCGTATTCTGCTGATGATCGACACCCATTCCTCCACTGGTGTGGAACAGGTGACAAAATGGTGGAGTGGAGAGAAAAATCTGCTATGCCGAAATCAACACAAGCATCATCATGAGTGGTGAGGTGGGGTACCCCATCGTCGCGGGCAGGTTGGTCCGGCAGGGCTGCCCCATGTCCCTGATCCTCTTCGCATTTTACATAGAACCCCTTTGTAGGATGGCAATGGCGTCGAAGTCAGTCAAAGGATTAGTTCTCGACGATGAAGAACTAAAGACCTTGGCTTAAGCGGATGATGTTGCGTTTGGGTGCTCGTCGGGAGAGCAGGCGAGAGAGGTCGTTTTCTTGCGGAAACATTCCGTCGCTTCTCGGGTGCTCATCTCGATCGTTTGAAGTAAGAGGGACGCGCATGGCGAGGTGATAGGCTCATCAAACCACCACAACTCTACGGAGTTCCATGGAGGGAAGCCATCCCCTGCTACCTCGCGGTCAATCTAGACAACGGCACCCCCATTGGCAGTCGAAACTGGCTCGTGCCTGAAGGAAATTGGAGCCTTGGAGAGCCAGACACATAGCCTTTTTCTCAAGGGCACAGTTTTGCAGTGCCTTGATATATCCAGCCATCTTGTACTCGGCCCAAGTCTCAACCATCAACGCGGGCACAGTTGCTAAGCTTCACAGGACATTCGCGTATTTCTCTGGCGCTCCACATATGAGCCTATGCGCCACACCAACATTTTCTGGAGTGCGGAAGCTTGGGATTTTCAGCCTATTAAAGTGGAGCTTAAGCTAACAGTCCAGCAATTCATATTCTTCCGCGACCTTCGTGACGGTTTCCTCCAGGCGGCTATCCGAAATATAGGCGCCTTACTTCTGGCCGTTTGGCTCGCAACAACAGCGGAGCTTACACATGGTGCCCGTGCAACGGGCTTTTACTGAGAAGTGGTGGGGGCGGTGGCCCCCTTGCAGGGAATCTTCTCCTGGGATCACCTATGCGCAGCGAAACTGAGGAGCTGTCCTGGGACATGGTGGGCAGATACTCCTGCCCCCCATGCACCGCTCACCACCTGTAGGTCGCCTAAAAAGCGATGACCCAGGGCGTGTGCGGAAGCTCCCCGTTCCGACTATAGTTCTAAGAATTTTTCTTCCACTTGTAAACATGGGTTTCTACCTACTAAGGCAAAACATGAGGAGCGGGATTTTTTCCTTCGTGGAGGGGCCAAGTGTCTGCTGGGTGGAAGGCGGGAGACGCCCAAGCATGTTTTTGTGGAGTGAAACATGGCATTATATTTTTGGAATGAGCTGCAAGTGCTTCCTTTGACACGCACTGGCAGCTCACCTGGATGAACTTGAGTTTCGGTAATCCGGATGCGGCCCTCGTGACTGCTTCTATGTCCTAGGTCTACGCTCGCAATGGAGGGCGAGAGTCGATGTTGTTGGCTGGGCTGAACGCCCACAGCCGGCGTGGAGGCATTTTGTGAAAAAGACGCAGTGGCCAGTGGGCGCCCTTGAATGGACTGATTTGAACTCTGAGCTTCACGACGCACTGGTCCGGGGCTTGCTAGTTCTCATGGAGTTCAAAGTACAACAGCAAAGGAGATGCGACTCATTTGAAGGCTTGAGTCGGGAGGCGCTATAGTCCACTTCCCCCCACTCCATAACTTCCCTCCCCATTCCTTTGCTCCCATCCTACTCCCTTCAAGCTGTCCACAGATGACACCGCCGCCCCTTTGGCAATCTTTCTAGCATAAATCTCACTCATACTCAGCGCCTTTGGTAGTACACTCCTCGACGGGTTTTCACTTACCTGGCATAACATGCAGACTCTTAGTTCTCATGATTCTCTAAAGCGTGTCTTTTTCTGTGTGCGTAAAGCTATGTCATTTTGTTATCTGAAACATCTGCAATCACCAGTCCACCTTACTTGGCGCCGATGCCACAGAGTGCGGACGTTATGTGCTATGGACATTCACAAGGCGTATGACAACGCCAGCCACAGAGCCATCCTGGAAACTCTCCATAGCCTACTTGTGTAGGAAAAGGTCCGCCCTTTCATCCGAAACTTCTTCACTAAAAGATCACTTTCACTACTGATTGGTGGGACTAGTTATGACAATTTTACGCCCGTCCGAGGAGTGCCTCAGGGGTCGGTGATTTCTCCCTTCCTCTTTATTATAGTTATGCTGCCGCTCGGCTGGCATCTTGGCTTTATATCAGACCTGCACTTTCTCCTGTACGTGGACTGATATTACAGTATGGACTATCCACCCAGACCTGTCGCGGCAAACCGCGTGCCTGCAACAAGCTTTAACTGACACACAGAAATGGTCTTGGGCTTTCAGTCGAGAAGACAGCCATTCTGTCCGTGGAAGGTGCTTGGGGCCGTCGTCGACTGGGGATGTCCCCGACCGCACTATACAGCTCTCCGGGCGCCCTGTGCGCAGTGGCCCATCTCTTCGCGTGCTGGGAATGGTGGGCTGGCGTGCTGGGATTGGCATACTGGGATTGCCGAGATTGGTGTGGCTGAGGCGGAGCAGCGTACATCAACGCTACTCCACCCGTAAGCACAAACATTTTGTTGCTGAAGCAGTGGCGTTAGCGATCTACATGGGCCGTCCACTACCCGCCTTAACAGCCCACGCTCTAGCTCGGCCTCTCTTGCTGTACCATCAAGTGATCGAAAACCGACCACTGACTGGACTCCATATTCGGTCGACCGGAATGGCAAAAGCGCATTCCGCATACCAGTACTGGCGGCTGCGAACCCGTCCCAGATGGCACAGGGATTTGTGGACGCTGGGGCCCAAGACGACCTTTTCACTACAGCGATGCAATGTTCCCTTCATTCAGAAGTAAATCAAACCTGCGGTTGTGAAAGACTCCGCACCTTACCTTCTACGCTCATCAGCCTCATACGCTCATACACTCATCCAGGACGGTCTGCAGGCGCTAATGCCGTTCCTTTTTCAAGCTCCTGGAAGTTCTACTGTACAACTTTACATGGGTTATACGGTGGCCATACGGTAAATAAACCGCTTAGCCTACAACTCGTCTGTCTCAAGAGACATTAACAAAATACTGGACACCTACTCCTGCCCTCTCCGACTGTCATGGATACGGCGTAATGCACTCACCGCTCATATTGCGGTGGATAGTTCCTGCCACCTTATGTCTGTTCCCCGACAGCTGCCCTAGATGGCAACCGACCCACATGAACAAATTTTCTAATGAAAGGAAGATCTGCGTCGCGCCACACGCGCTGTCATCCCACATTGTGGAACAGACCTTCCCAGTGGGCTCGCTCGGTGGGAGGAGGTCTTGCTGCGTAGACTTCGAGCTGGGGTGGCCCTCTCTCCTGCGGTAACCCGGGCGTGGCCACCACGATACGATGCCCCGTTTACCAACAGCTGCCCCTTCTGTACGGCTCCTGCCGAAGAGGCTGACACTAATCACTTTTTTGCACGTGCCCTTCCCTGACTGCAGCGAGATCACGACACTTTCGGGGCACAGGCCTTCATCCTGGGAGAACCCCCGATCTCCAACGAATGCTGTGGGGGCCCCACCACCGCTCTCTTCTGGACTTCTCCCGGGAAATGGGCGTGAACTTGTATCTTTATGACTTTTCAAATTATGGCAAAGGTTATAATATCGCAACAAAAAAGTATCTGTGGATCTGTATCTATATTTGTAAATAAAATTAAAGTTACAAAAAACACGCTGGAATGACGCAATCGGGTAGACTTCTGCTTCATAACGCGAGAGACCCAGGTTCGATTTGCACCACGGGAAGCGCTTTTTTCTATCACTTCGCCCACGATCATCATCAGCATCAGAGAAGGTTGGCTTTCCTGCAGCACGTTTTGGGTAGGACTACAGACGACATCAGTGAGAGGCTGAACGATTCACTTTAAAAAAAAGTAAAGGAAACCCACCCTAACCCGTAAGACTTGAAGGTAGCGATGCTGACGTAACCTTCCCGACCATCACGAAGGTTTAAGTTCACGATTGGAGTCCATTCGATTCTTCTTCGCTGCCGCAAACGACCTTACTCCATCACTGTTGCTGTCAGTGTGAGCTTCTTCATTTTTTTGAAGTGATAAATCATTGGACATGACTTTTGAGGGGCGTACGCTATGACGTGGTCTTTCTCGTTCCGAGCAAGTGTTTGCCACGATTGCGGCGAACGCTGGAGTCTTTCTCGTTCCGAGCTGGTGTTCCCACGATTACGGTGAATGCTGGAGTTTCTTTTTTTTTTTTTTTTTGTGGGCTAAAGCTTGACCAACCGCTCTCTGTGGGTATGACTGGCTTGACAAACGTGCACCGGGGACGGCTCGACGGTCGCCTCGAGGCCCGGACACACGAGCGCTAGGCATTTTCTTGGTGTTGTTAACTGCCGGCGGTCGCCGCGACACCCGCCCTCACGCGCGCGCGCTCGGCAATGGCTTTGACCTTTTTAACCACGGACACACAAAATTACGATTTCCTTAACAGCTTCGCTGTTAAAAACATTAGTGCTCGGTTTGTAGTGGCGCCTTTCGTTTGAATCTTAACATGCAGTTAACACATTACCACACTGATTTCTGATTTTAGTGCTCGTACTATTACGCTACTGATTGCACTCAGAAAATTTGAGATGTTTAATGTAATTTAAGCTTCCTGTTAAAATAACGTCTTTAGGGGCCAGAATGAAGTTATAGGAGGCAAAAAACTCTATTTCTTCCCCATTTGGCATGACTGTTCTCATTGCCTCTTTAGCTTTACCAGCCCTTTCTAAGTAATTTCCTATCCCCATTAGAACACGCCAGCGGTGATGTTGTGCTGAGGTACACTTCTAAGTATAGACATTTGTATGGTAGTATTCAGTAACCGACCTCTGTGCTGGTGGAATATCGCAGAAAAATATTGTCGAGATAGCTGTTAATATTACCGCATGAACGTCCACTGCAGGCACGAGCAGGAGGCGAGCTGCGCATTTCGTCATCCTTTTTTTTTGCCGGTAACGTTTAGAAGCTCCAGACAATAGTCGATAGTGAAGATAGGCAATAGTACGCTTGCCTGTCAGTTTGAGAGTTAGGGATGTCAAAATGATTAGAAATTGTAATGTGCCATGTAGTTAGTATCTGGATAAGGCTTTTAACTGTTGTTGCTGACGTTGTCGTCGTCGTTGTCACCGTTGTTGTTGTTGTTGTTGTTGTTGAAACATCCCAATTTAAAAGGGAAACCTCTAACCAAAAGTGGGCCCCGCAAAGAAGGGGCACGGGAAGGAGGTCGCCACGGGTTGCAAAATAATCAATGGTGGCGCCACTTAATAAACGTAACGCCTTCCAGATTACAAATCTAAAACAACTGAAGATGGTCCCGTTCTTCCTAGCCACTGTCTCGCCACCTTCACACCTGCCTCCAGTCACTCGCTTCAGCAGTTTGCATCAACTTGATAGCTACAACTCTGTTCTTGTCCAGTCGATAGTGGTAAACAGCGTTCGACTATTGAATGAGATAGCATTTATACAGCCAACCAAATCCAGCATCGATGCAACATGTAATCGGTGCCACCGGTCCAACGTGTATTCCCTACCAAAAATGAATGAATGAATGAATGAATGAACACTTAGTGTAGCAAAGGACGTTTGTTGAAGCAAATGAGTTGGGGTCCAGTCCAGGACACCACTGAGTCTGGTTTTCTCCAGGGCCAGGTTGACCAGGCGGAGCTGGTCAAGCTTCCACGCTGGAACTGGCCAGGGCTGCCTACCACAGCTCAGTTTTTTTTTCTGGTGTTGTGCGTGCACGCCAGTTGCTGGTGCACTCCTAGGGTGATGTGGTATAGTGTGGGAGTGCTGCGGCAGCTTGGAGAATATGAGCACCATTTTCCTGTAGGAGTGATGCGTAACAGCAGACAAAAATAATGCATGCCTACCCTGTAGACCTATTTGTTGCGACGTTATATATTCGTCCGGAAAGATTAGCAACGGCGATAAAGGCAACAACATTGTGTTGTCCACGAAATAATCAGAACCGTAACAGGAATTACATTGAATGGTACGTCATCAGACTCCTCTTCGGACTCTTTGCTCTCTTTGCCTTCCTTTCTGTTTCCACGCTGCCTTCCGGATCACTATTTCTGCCAAATTTGTAACAAATCATCTTTTATAACTACAACCCTAGTGAAAGCCTCAGACGTTTTGTACTGATCTTCACACTTCGCGCCAGAAGAAGCGTCTCCCATCATCCTCGTCATGTTCGTCCCATTCCTCTCCGCTCTCTTCCACGTGCCCTCGGTACTATCCCGAACGAACTTTACGGGTTAATGTTACCACTTCTGGAATTTTTTTTGCATGTGCGGAAACCTCCCCGATATGTCGACATTAGCACTGGTTGCTGTATTTGCCTTTAACCTAATGGCTAACACGCGTGCGTTAACGACTACATTAACGAAATAGCAGCGTAAACGAACTATGTCTATTCAAACGCTGTTTTTTTGTTGTTAGTGGTGGTAGTGGTGCCGACCCTCCTGACTCCCTTGCGGTGTCTGAACGCCGCCGGCCGAGGTGCGCTCTATTCGCCCAGGTGCGACCCTTCCACCGAACGCGGTAATGTCGTGCGAACATGGTACCCCGTGCATGCTAAATGATCTCTCTCCCCCTCATTTCACTAGCTTCGCCCAACGTGTGTGGGGTCCCTTAGAGTTCGTCGTGCGCTCAGTTTCTTCCGTGGCCCGCAACCATAATCTCGCAGCGCACCGGACCGAGTCGCGTCGGTCAGGGCTCGCATACGTTGCGACTTCCACGGCGACGCGGTCTAGGCTGTGCGCAGGCTGCCCTAGCGTGGGGACAGTTAGCGCGGCGCGGTGCGCGGTACACAACTGGAGCGATGTCTATCCGAGCGCACAACACGGGTCGCCGCGTTGCGGTCAAAGGTGACAGTAGTCGCGGCTCTCTGACCACCGCTCGTCCAATCTCCAGCCCTCCTGCGCAGGCTTGTGTGTTGGCGCCCTCCCCCCTCGGCCCTCTGTTTTCGTGTTCCCACGGACCGAGTAGAGCGGACATGTCCCTTTGTCGTGTGCGTATACACGTGCGCGGTGGCCACCGCAGTTCTTAAGCGTTGCGTAACCTCCTGTGCTAACTGGTGTCAACTTTCATTGTGTCGCAGGCTGCGGTAGCTCGCCCGCCCTGCTTTATTTTCCCGCAGTAATTGTTTCTCGCTCATCGTGTCATACCGGCGATGACAAAGGGTGCGCCGACGTTTGTTTCGACTGCTGCCATGTCGGAGCGACTCAATGGACAATGGGCTGACACGTGTGAAGGCGCGATGGTTTACGAGTCTGCTCTAGTATCGACACTTCGTTGATGTTCGTTACAGTAGATGCACAAAGAAAAGCAGTTGTAAGATCGATTACGTTCACCGTAATGTCTCCTGTCCACCGTCAAAAAAGTGGATAATTCGCACATTTAATGAAAACCTTCGTACTAATTCAAGTACAGTGGGAGAAAAGACGCACCAGAGAATCGACGCCATGCCGCTGCCTTGTAAGACGCTACGATCGTAATTGTAACGATGGCGGCAGGGATGTCATGGTGTACGAGTTTCTACCTACATACGAGCGCACATATTACCACTAAACGGAGAAATACCACCCATTTTGTTATAAAATTGGATAATAGAATGCAGCACATTTTGTTTACTCCGCGACTACAGAACCCAGTTTTCCTCTTTCTCTCTCTTTCTGCCTCCGCTTTACAGCTTGTAACTCTGGAGATCATTGCCGCTATCGTCGTTGACATCACCTGAGCGGATGAGCAAGCACGCAAAAGGGAATCATTATAGCTCTTCCCACTGTCTTCGTAGACACGGGTACATTCATCATGAATGACCCCGATGCAAATGGTGATCTATCTTTGTATTGCTGACCACGCACACGCAAACGACATGGCACTGTTTATCGCGTGTCACTAAGGAGTTGCATGTGGAAAGCGCCTCCTGAAGACTACCCCGCGTACGCTACAATTAGCAGACTGGATAAGGGTTTCCAATGGGCTACATGACTGGTGCAGATCTTGGTCGGCAGACATGGAACCACAACAAGATACGACGTCCCCACGGGTATTGATGACACCTCTATTTAAGACAGCACATTCGCTTCTTACGACGTAATCCCCCGTGACGTCAGTCGGGTACTATGTAGTAAAGCAGCAGGAAATGTGCAGATAGTCAGTCCTGTGGCCGAAGAGGCACTAAGACGAGCAGAGAAGGCTAGATGTAATAACCTGTCTGGCGCCCATCAAACACTGCGTGCCAGTTTCCCTGGTCAATCGATCTTCGGTACGAGAGGGTCCAGTCCAGAGTTTATTTCTAAGCTTGCGGGGGAAAATGGGCATTAGAAGCCGTGAAAGCGCACTTGGTGGCAAGGACAAGCAACAAGAAGGCCAGTTTAACAAACGTCACCTAGGTTGGAATAGCCACTTCAGGAAACCAATATCTTTGCATTTAACGGCAAATAGACGCTCAGGTGGGTAGGCAATTCTAATTAATTCCGAAACTTCCCTTTTTACGGCGTGATCACATAGACAAAATAATAAATGGGAATTTCCAGTTTTATTCGATGCCAAAAGCCTTACATTTCTATTTTTCAAGCATGCGCGTTGTGAGGTTCAGAAAATAGGTGATATAAAAATGTTGAAGGTGCGTGAGCCATCCCGCACCAAAAAGGGGGAACCCCACAATCAATCAATCACTGTTAACAGTGATTGATTCATTGTGGGTTTAACGCGCCAACGCAACGTAGGCGATAAGGCGTGCCGTAGTGGAGGGCTCCGGATTAATTTTGACCCCCTGGGAATCTTTAACGGGCGCCGAAATTTCGTACACATGGCTGTTTTCGCTTTTCGCCTCCATCAGAAATGCGGCCGCCGCGGCCGGGAATCGAACCCGCGTCCTCGTACTCAGCAGCACAACGCCTTAGCCACTGAGCCACCACGGTGGGTGAAAAGGAAACAGTAGTGGTGGAGAAGGGGTAAAGGAGTGCCCTGAGAAAAGGCGACGCAGTGCGCGCAGGGAAATGAGCTTCGGAGTGTGCTGGCCAGCGGGCTGTTCAAATGGTGACAAACGCGGCCGCAGGGTTTATCAGGAAGTTCACCAGCAGATCAACAGAAGGTGCAGCAAGGCTTTCGCCTTCACATTCTGAGAAAGTTCTAAACGTCCCCCGTAATTTTTTACAGCTCTTGTAGAAATGACAGGGAGAACCGCTAGTTTAAGCGGTGGACATTCCAGAAAAATTTGTCCTTTTGTTGGCGTTATCTGCGCTAACCTTTTTGAAGAGGGGAATAATGTGTAGTTGTTTCTGCGGTAAAATCTCAGTCATGTTGTTCTACAGCGAATTCTACTTCTCCTGTTTTAAAATGTACAGTTTAAGCATACCGTTACATTACTCCCCCAACCCCAACCTCACCATGACCTTAACACGAGACCTTGCCCTCTCCTAACGCAAATAAAATCCCACAGCTTCCATTTTAAATTTTCTTGAAACGCTTCTCTCTCGCTCTTTCTCTGGGTTTTTTCCCCGTTTTTTTTTTCTCACTTCCTAGAACCTTCATGACTTCGCTTGTTGTTACAGAAACGAGGCCGTAAGTTTCAACACACGCCAAAGAAATTTCCAAGCAACCCAGCACGCAGCTGCGCTTAGGGCGTCGTCAGAAATTGGCTCCAAACACAAAGTGAGTATTCCAGGTATTGTTCTGACGGTGTGCTTAACAAAGAAACCGCTCGGAACGCATCTCACCGTGGCGTGCTGCTTCGAATACTAAGATAGCAATAACCGTTCTTGTCGGAGCACAGCGAAGGGCGTGCTCAAGTGCGGCATCGACTTAAGCTACATATCGGTGAGGTACTCGGGAAAACGAACTCGCCCTCATTCCGCCCCATGTCAGCATTAGTAGTCTGGCTTCTCCTTCTGACTTGCCTAGTAATGTTCTTTCCGGCGTCAGCGATGGTTTTTGACAACGCCACTCACAGGAAGAAGCTTATCTTTGCCATCTTCATCTGCTTAATGATGCAACTGCGTAGAATCTAACTTCCCTTGCGGTGGTTTCTGGTCAAGCTTTCGAGGAAAACAAACGCCGCTGATCCCACTTCCGAGCATGACGAAAGGAAGAATGGGCACTGTTATCTCAAGGGTGTGTTTGGCTGTGCAGAAGGCCCTTTTTTTCGCCCGCTTTCTTCGGCACACTCCTAGCACCTTTCCGTGGCCCGAACAAATGGTGGAAACACCCCTGTTTCTTACGCAAGACCAACGAGACAAAGTGGGGCGTTTTGTGTAAGAGAGACCCACATAAAGAGACGGACGTGAAGGTGAGAGAGAAAGAAATGGAAGCGACTGGGCAGCGCAGGAAGAACTCTCGCAGAATTCTGATAACGCCGGACGCCGACGTGAGTTATGGCGTCAGCCGCGGCTGCACCACACACACGCAACGGGCGTGGCTGCGCCAGCGTGCATTGTCCGTCTCCGCCGTGAATGACTGCCTTCTCTTGTGGGCGACTGCAGTGATGTCTTCCGCGTTCACGCGTGCCAGATTTGAGGCGGGTCTCTCCGCTTGTTTGCGTTTCGCTCGATGGGTCGAAAAAAGTGCGACTCATTCAGCTTATAGACATGTCAGCCAGTCAGTGAACCGTGGAAAATGGTGGGGGTGGGCGCGAGATGTTGATCCGATACAAAGTTGCGCGAGCGCCTGGGCATGTGCTCCTTTGTTTATACACCCATTCGCGGTAGTCGATAAGGACGCAGTAGTGTTAAGTCATCTGAAGATCTTAGTCTACATTGTGGGCCGTGCTCGCGCGAGAACAAAGGCTACAAGGGGGTGTGCTTACTTTGTGGTTTTATTGCCATTATGGCGGTTCTTTTCTGCTGTGAATATTTACTTTGAGGTCTCAATCTGCTCAAATTCAAGCTAGATTCGTATTAAACTTAATCCGTCGAAATAGGTGCTTGTGGGCCACCATGCACGGCGTAATAAGGTGCCACAGATTTAAGACTGCTGATGTGTTTTGCGGCAGAAGCGTGGTGCACCTGTTGACAGCACCCGCGGAAACTGGTTAGCCATTGCCGGAAGCCTCCACCCTAGAAGCTGCTCGTATTGTACGTGCGACAGCGGTCTACGACCCTATGGTGCTGCCCTTGACCTCAGCATGCACATGCGCGAGATATCTTACGGATAGCCGTATACATACTACTTCGCAGTGATAAAGGGAACAAGAGGAGGTAAAAAAAATATGGTTCGCAGTCAGGTTTATTTACATGCAGGGAGATACAAAAACAAGCGAACAGCGAGGACTATACCGACAGTGACGACTAATGAATTACAATGATATCTACAAGACCGTACGAGAGAAGGGTTGAGGTAGTACATCAGGCACGCTCGCCGCGTATCCGTCGTGCAAGCTGTATGTCCTTGGGCATGATGGTGACCCGCTTGGCGTGGATGGCGCAGAGGTTTGTGTCCTCGAAAAGCCCGACCAGGTACGCTTCGCAGGCTTCTTGCAGGGCCATGACAGCGGAGCTCTGGAAGCGCAGGTCTGTCTTGAAGTCCTGGGCTACTTCGCGAACGAGTCGCTGGAACGGGAGCTTCCGGATCAGCATCTCGGTCGACTTCTGGTAACGCCGAATTTCCCGCAAGGCGACCGTTCCTGCAAGTAGGGAAGTTAAAAGAATGGGAACAATGCCCGTTGCACTGATGTTTGCAGCTCGAGCAAAAGCGCAGGTGTACACGGCATGGTGGTGTAGGGCGTAATTAGAGTAGATTCGGCGCTGTTCAGTACCCGCGTGCATAATACGTAATGCAGGCGTCCCCTTCGGTTTGCGCCAGCAAGAGCCAGGTGCAGCAAGCGTCAAGCCAGCGGTGCCCACAATGAGGCATGTACGGTAATGGCGGGATAACAAAAGCTGCGAGAAGGGAACGGTTTGCAGGAGAGGCAAAGGGAAAATTGAAGAAAACCGACACCGAAGCGCTATTTGCAATTACCCGTCTTCTCGGTTTGTGAAGCAAGACTTGCGAGTGTGGGAAGCCCAAAATGGTGCACGGTCAGGTGCTGGGTGATGATTAGTAAAAAAAAGGGCTGAAGACTATCGGACACCGCAGGAAGTTGGAAAATTAGTGGCCCTCTCACAGCAGCCCCTGCACAGTGCAACGTGCCTCGACAAGTTTGCTGCGAATAAATGTTCCACCAACGCGGTCTAACGCGAGAGTTGGTGAATAGCCAACATCGAACAGTAAAAGGCTGGGAGAAATTGCACTCAAACGAGCACCTGCGTAGCTAAGCATGGTATTCTGCTTAGATGCCTTACGAGGCTGGTGAGCAGCCCTACGAAGAGTGCGCAGCCCCACACATACATTGTTAGTAGGATGCAGGAATATAGGCCTTGACTAGCTTCGCGAGCAAATACCTTTATCACGAAGAAACACATTTCGAAAGATGCGCTCATGGCGATAAGACAAGCGAAAAGCGAGGACAAACGAGACAGGAAAGCTCAAGCATTATACCCGAAATGATCAAGAAACCCAGAATTAGCTGACCGAACCCCCTACCCGTTCATTCATGAGGGCACCCATTAATCCCAACAGAGGCCGTGTAGAGCCAACAATCCCTCGAAAGAAATGAATCATTTACCCGGCCTGTATCGGTGAGGCTTCTTGACGCCGCCTGTTGCCGGAGCCAACTTCCGTGCGGCCTTCGTCGCCATCTGCTTCCTCGGGGCTTTCCCGCCGGTTGACTTGCGGGCCGTCTGCTTAGTGCGTGCCATGATGTGCCTACCGCAGCTTGAACTTGCCCAAAGGTGAACTGAACGAACTGTGCTCGGTGCGTGCCTTTAAATGGGTTTGCGCGGGCATGCGCGTTTGGGACGGATTGATTGGCGATCACGAGGGTGCTATCTTGTACGGCCAGTAATGCTAGGGTTTGGAAATGATATCAGGGTAACGATGACGAACAACCTTGGCTGATAGAATTGGCGGCTGTCTCAAAAGCCCTTGTAGTGGGCGTCATGACGATATCCGGAAAGAAACAAACGGCCACTGCGTGTGTGTGTGGCTTCTAGTCTGCGTCTCTGTGTGCGTGTTTCTTGCAGTGGCGTATGTGTTAAAAAAAAAATCACACTTAAGTCTGGTTATGTGCTTTCAAGGCGAAATATTTGCGTACCATTGTGACGGGGAGCTTTTATATTCACGTCCACCCATCGACACAGCAGTCACGCTAGTTACCGCCCTCGATCCTTCCTGATTAGTTTTATTCTGAGTAGAACTGGACTGGAAGGGACTTTATTCTTGAAATAACTTTATTCTATCTGAGTAGAACTTCTTGCTGGGATCGTTCGTAAATAGCACCAATGATTTGAAGCCCAGCGAAAAAAAAATGTGCGCCAATTCTACCCGTGAATGCTGTTGGAAAGCAAAGCTGTAAACGACACCCACAACAATTGTCCATGCGACGTCACTTGAATTCTAACACGTGGCTCTAAAAAGAGTGAAACCGGAGACAGGTTAAATGTACTTAACCACACCCTTTATTACTTCACAATGACATTCACGATTGCTTCATGATCAATGTGATACACACTGATATTTTCAGGTCTCACCGTAGAAACATTCTTTCCTAATGTTAAATCAATGCACGATCCATAAATGGTTGTTGGTTGAGTTTTACTGGCGAAGGACATGACTGCAAACTCTTCCATTACGAATTGGGTGAACCACTTGTTTTGCGTTTTTGAGGCATCCCCATTAGAGTCCCCGACAATGGCACTAACAAAGGACACTAACCTACTTCAGTCCGATCTTGACAAGGTAACTAACTGGTGTAATGAATGGCTCATCGAACTAAACGTGTCTAAATGTAAAGTCATGCGCATATCACGGAGTACTAACAGCCCCCCTGTATACTATTTGAACAATGTTTCGTTAGAGCCCCTCCATTCTAATAAATACCTAGGTGTCCACATTTCAGCTAACCTAAATTGGACGCTCCATATAGAACATATCATTAGCAAAGCTAACCGAATGTTGCGTTATCTGCGCCGTAACTTCTCAAACTGCCCAACCTCATTGAAACTTTTCCTTTACAAAACACTAATCTGGTCAAAACTCGAGTATGCTACACCAGTCTGGGACCCCGGCGGCGATAATCTAATTACTGCTTTTGAAATGGTACAAAATAACTCTGTTCGCTTCATTCACTCTAACTATAACCGTACTGCAAGCATCTCATCTATGAAATCCATCATCGGGCTTCCATCTTTAGCTTTTCGTCGGACCACTTTTCGTCTTACATTGTTTCACAAACTATACCATCATCCCACCCTACACAACCAACTCATTAATCAACCGCAATACATTTCTCGCCGAATCGATCGCGCTCGCAAATTTGGCATCGAACATAGCAGCACGCGACATTCTTCCGAATCGTTCATCCTCAGAACATCACGTGATTGGAACCGCCTTCTCCCAAATATCGTGACCATAAATGATAACCGTTTATTTCACAATGCGTTAGCCAATATTGTATAACCAGGATAATTTGTTTTGTTACCATAGTTGCTGCATTCGCATGTATTTTTGCTTTTTTTGTGTAACCCACTCCCCTCTGTAATGCCTGTGGGTCTGAGGGTATAATAATAATAAAATAAATAAATGATCAAAGGTGTAGTGATCATTGTCGGGCACTCCATGACAGATTTGGGTGTATTCGGTGAGGTGTATGAAAATTAAGACTCCATCGCTTGTATTAACGAAACACATATCCCCGCAGTCGACTTGCATTATTTGCATTACTCGCAGACGCCGTTATCATACATTATGCGGTTTGCATTTCACACGAGCGCTTTGAACGAGCGCATGTGGCAGTACGGTACAGCGTCTGTATCTCCGTCTTCTCGTGCGGGCGTAGCTTTATCTTGGCGCACCGCTTGATTGCTACCAAGATAGTAGCAAGCATTGGCAGGAAGAAGCAGTAAGATTGCATGAAAAGGCAATGAGGTGGGGAGGCCGCAACCTATCGATGTTCGCTCGTAACATGTTCTTCCTGGCCAAGCTATGGTATGTGATGCAAGTAATACACTGTTCGCGAGTAAATGCGCAGAAACTGCACCGTATTACTGCTGTATTCATCTGGGGTTCCCAATGGGGAAGAACCAGCCGTACGAATCTTCTTCGTAAAGTGCGAGTGGGAGGGGTGGGCTTATCACACCTTTTTTTTTTTGCGACAACTTGTCAGCAGATTTATGTATCTTCGCGATGGGAGTGATGCCTTTCTTCGCACATTTCTGCAAAGTGTTTTGGAGGGTTCACTGATTTGATTAATTGTGGGGGTTTAACGCGCCGACGCGACGCAGGCGATGAGGTGCGCCGTATGACGCAGGTGATGAGGTGCGCCGTAGTGGAGGGCTCCGGATAATTTTGACCACCTGGGGATCTTTAAAACGTGCGCCGAATCTCGTACACACGAGCGTTTTTGCTTTTCGCCTCCATCAGAAAAGCGGCCGCCGCGGCCCTGAATCGAACTCGGTGACCTCGGTGCTCAGCAGCTGCATCGCCTTAGCCACTGAGTCCACCGCGGCGGTGTAGCGGGTTCACTCCCGTAGTTTTGTTGTTTCTCTGTGTTGAACGTTACACAGTGAAAGGTTACCTGAAAGAACCGTTGAATCTTTGAGATTCCTCGGTGTACGGTTTTCTCTTGAATACCTTTCAAGTTGCTTCAAGAAAACGTATGTCAGAAGATCTGAGAGACGTTCTTTTTCCAGTACCTGCTGTACAAAAATATGTACCCGCATTGGGCCAGGGCAAGATGTACTGTGTCGCGTCAAAAAGATGGAAGTCCCAGCATGCATGAAAACATTCTTTTTTAAGCTTAATTCGGGAACTCTTCTAGTAAAAATATGGATGGCTGAAAAAGGGTTGTTTGTGCCATGGACAACAGTTTGTCTTTTGTGTAAGAAACCCGAAACAATAGACCGCGTTTTTCTAGACTGCAGGGATGCCGTATTTTTTGAGGGCGTCCTTCAGCGTACCCGGAAAAAAGACTTGCCTGTGATACCACATGGAATCCGTTTCATTCCAGTAGACAAACATGGACAGTGTGCCGTATGAATATGATAATGCCAGTGCACGTTTTCCTACACGCCATCTGGCTGAGTCGTATGGCTGGTGCGCCACTCTGATGCTGACGCGAAGACTGTCAGCAGTGCTTTGCTAAAAATGTCTGTATGCTCAAGGAAGTAATTAATACGCACTGCCCGGAGCTTCACGGTAACCCATTTTGGATGAATTGTCTTCTTTCGATATTTACGATAGTTCTCGCCCACCAAAGTTCGGTAAGCGGGTTTTAAACAGACACTGACGTGTTTTAAACCAGCATCGTAGACACTGACGTGACTGTTTGTTCAGTATGCCATAAAGAAAAAAAAAAAAAGCGGGCTTCGCTTAGTCATTAAGACGACTGGCTCTCGCTCTGTTTTTCTAGTCGGGTCGAGGTTCAATTCCAGGTGGAGCTCGTGTTTTTTTTTTATTTAGCCCGGTTGGTAGTTTTCTGTGGCGCATGCCATGACGAAAGCGTTGCGTGGTTTGCTTTGCTTTAAAACTCGGACAGTGAATACAGAACAGACAGGACAGGCGCTAACTACCAACTACTTTATTGCGCTACCCATGCGCTTATATTCTTGTAGAAAAAAAGAGATGGCGAGAAAGAAGCGTAGTACACATGCGCAGATGATAACTGTAATAGAGATGTTCAGTGCACGTTTTCAAGAAACCCCATTTCGCTGCTGAACAGTGCAGTCGAGGATTCGAGGTATCACTCCCACAGTCGCTCGCTCTCTTTCTGATATAATACGCTCCAGCTAACTACCTCTCCCCCTGTTCTTGCTTTTGTTTAGTATTTTGATTTAATCGAACCGTGGCTCACAACCGCAGGAAGGAGAGTGGGTCGGCAAATGTGCTCCATTATTGTTTCCAAGCGACGGTTCATGCTCCCTGGCTCTCTCGCTGACGCAACGGCCCGTTTGGCCAACGTGGACGTCTAATCTACTTTAACTCCACCTTAATTTATCTTAATCCCCTAAATCCTTCTTCAATAATCTTAATCCACCTTAATCTACCTTTATCCTACATTATTAATAATTATTAACAAACACTATTTGAGGCTTACTGTGTCTTATTTATTGATTAAACCAGCTTAGTTTACCTTAATGCGTGCTACTCCCACACTACTAATAATTTCTATGAGCCACTAAAAACCATTAATTAACTTGGAATCGCTCGTAAGCACGTGTCATTATTTATTAGTCAATTCAGACTAACTGAATTCGTTTTTTCTTCTGTTTACAGCGGCTGCCGGTACAATTTGTGTTCGTGCCTGTCCCGACGATGGTAACTTTTCCCGTTTTATTATAGTTATAAGGTTTTCGCCTTAATAACATATTAGGACTCAGAATGACGGAAACACAACTTCTGAAATATTGATTGATTGTATGGTTTAACACGCCGACGAAACGCAGGCGATGAGGCGCGCCGCAGTGGAGGGCTCCGGATTAATTTTGACCACCTGGGGATCGTTAACGTGCTCCGAAATCTCGTACCCACGGACGTTTTTGCTTTTCGCCTCCATCAGAAAAGTGGCCGCCGCACCCGGGAATTGAACCCGCGTCCTCGTACTCAGCAGCACAACGCCTTAGCTACTGAGCCACCGCGGCGGGTCAAGTTCTGAACTAATGTGTCTGGTGTGTTCAAGCTATACGGATGAATAAGATGTTCGAACTTAACAGCGCTTGAATGAACACAGAGTTGCGTGCCTGATGTGCTCGTGTGCTGTGGTTTGTGCGCAGTTCGATCATCCATTCCCGCCATTGAATTCGACAAACATGCCCAGGACCCGAATGACGTCGATCCTGGGTATCAGCCCCCGTCACTGGTACGAAGAGTGATGTTGCTCTCGGAGACTGGGTTCCAGTCTTTGGGTCTGCCTCCCTTCCCTTTTCTTCCCATTGCTGTACTTCGCAGCGTCAACGAAGCTTGCTCTAATGTTTTTTGCTTGATCTGTTTGAGGATCGCTACTGCTCTCGCCTTGCGTCTGCCCTCGTTGTTGACAGCTAGGATGTACGTTTCGGGGCACGGGGGCAACTAGGAACTTCCCTCGAATGCACCTAGGTATCGGGGTACTGCAAGTGGGCAGAGTGTTTCTTGTCTAACCGAACACAATATGTAAGTGCTAAGATTTGTAACTCACCATTGCAACACGTAACATCTGGAGTACCGCAAGATTCTGTGTTATGCCCCTTACTCTTCCTAATTTATATTAGTTACGTTCCTAACAACATTTCTTCTACAATTAAACCTTTTGTCGACGTTTGCGTGATTTAGAGTGAAATAACTAACATTCTTTTTCTGGAGTTTATGAAGTATTTAAATTCTCAAAAGTCAAGCATGTATGATTTCTTATAAAGGAACAATGCAAATATCACTTCTGTATTAATTTGTTCTCTTATATTTGCGTAATGTCTTGTTCTTCTTCAACAATGTTGACAAGTATGAACATTACACCGGACTTAGGCGGGTAGATTTAGCTGTGACTATATAAGACTATTGCGCAGGCATTGCTTTACATTGGCCGGGTGGCTGAATCGAGTCACAGACAGACAGATTAATAAAGGAATACGGTAAATATCCCTTGTGTACTAATTTCCTGTCTTATATTTGCGTAATGTCTTGTTCTTGTTCAACAAAGTTGACAAGTATGAACATATAAACCGGGCCTATACGTTTACATTTGGCTGTGAGTATTTAAGACTATTGCGCAGTTAGCATTTTACTTTGGCCGGGTGGCTGAATCGAGTTACAGACAGACAGCAGATTTCTTCAGTTTGGAGAGCGACTGTTTATTTTCGCCAAGTAAAACGGGTATAAATTTTGCACAGGAAACGCGACGAGTGAGAACGCACGATGGCCTTTGGGAAGAAGAAATGTACCAATTGCAACAAACAACTTTACCATCCCTTCCTGAAGAAAGTTGAGAAAAGCGCGAAAGCTTTCTCACACCAAAACTACAGTGCGTCAAACCCTTCGCGAGAAGTTCGTCAAACCTTCGCAGAAAGTGCATACAATCGATCGATCGCCAATCCTTCAAAACCACCAAGTAAACGCATCTACGAACGATCTAATGTATACCGATACGTGGTTAACGAGAACAAGGTATTGTACTTCTTCCAAGTGATCGATGCGTGTATTGTCTAATACCGTTCGTTTTTCGCGATTTTTCAAGTAACCGTTTCGACACAATGGAAGCCCGGTTTCATGCACGCGTAGTGTGGCCAGATTTTATCACAGCTTTTCGATCGACCAACCGGTCTACGGGGAAATGCATTAGATTTTTGACAGCACGCCATCCGTCCCACTAACAAAGCTGTTGCTTTCAAAAAACAAGAAAAGTAGGTGGGAGAGAGAGAGAGAGGAATATATATATATATATATATATATATATAATATATATATATATATATATATATATATATATATATTATATATATATATAGATCATCATCACCAGCCTATCTACGCCCACTGCAGGGCAAAGGCCTCTCCCATTATTCTCCAATTACTCGGCCCTGTGCCAACTGTGACCAATTTATCCCACCCGCAAACGTCTTGAGTACCACTTTTTTTCTGACTCAAAATAATTCTTCATTTGTTTCTATAAACCGACCACCAACCACCCCTCATCTGCCATTCATCCCCGACAGGTTTTTGGTGGCCTGTGCTCGGGAGCCTAATTAAAAGTGTGGAAGCGACATTTCTGGAGCCAACCTATGCTATATATATATAGATAGAGGAGGAGAGAGAGAGAGGGGGGGGGGGATGCCTAGAGTCCGGTGGTTTAGCGGTGCGTGGTGGCTGCTGGTTGAAATCAGGCGGTGAGGATGGCAGCCACGGAGTGGTGGCAGCTCTTTGTGACCAGGAGTGTTTGCCCGTCTAGGGCCGAGCTGCCCATCGCACGCTCCCACTGTTGACCACTACTTACATACGGAAAAGGAATCTTGGGGGCATGCCCACATAGAGTGGACAAGTGTGGCGGGGGCGCCACGAAGGAGGCAATTCGGTGAGGGACACTGAGCGGTGTAGATGCGATGCACCCCGGAAAGTGAGGGTAGATGGGAACTCGCAATTGGCCCGAGCCTTACCTGAGAAGAGAGGGTTGGGCTTGAACAAATGCGCCCGTTCTATTCCGTACAGATGGTTTACCCACCACGCTGTAACGTGTGGCCGGTGTTTGCCCGTGTGTTACTCCTTATGGTTGATTATAATCGTTCCTGCTCACGTCATCGCTTAACGTAAACTGCCTGCTCCTTGGGAGTACGTATGAGCGTGGGAGTACGTATGAGCATAAAGGGTTGACAGCGCATAACACGACGACACAAGGAAGAGAAGACAGGACAAGCGCTCTCTTCCTTGTGTCGTCGTGTTTATGCGCTGTCAACCCTTTATGATGCTACACCAACTAGCCCACCAAGCCATCCTCGTGAGCGGCCTACTCATTTAGGCGTAACCTGTGGCCGGTGCTTGCCATATTCACGTTGACGCGTGGCGGCGCTACCGCCCCCGTCCGCCGCTGTCGCTTGACCTGGGCTTCACGCAGAAGCTATCTCCGCGCGCAGTCTGCTGTGACAGAGAAAAAACCCGGGAAATTTCACTCCCTTTATTTATAACTCCACTTCAACGTGGTTTAATGCTCAGCATTCTTTGCCGAGCACCCGACTGTTGTGTCGAACAGAATGTTGGGAAACCAAAAAATAAGAAAAATAAAAAAAGTAAAATTTTCACAAGAGTGATCTGAAAAAAAAAAAAATATCCAGCTTACACATCTACCCCCGAAATGGGAGAATAAATTAAAGAAGTCCGCAAAAAAGAACATTGGAAATACGAATAAAAATAGCGATGCAAAGACACTTCATCGCTATGATGGTATAAATTACCAGCCACGGTGGCTCAGTGACTATGGGGTTGTGCTGCTGAGCCTAAAGACGTGGGTTTGATTCCCGGCCTCGGCAGCTGCTTTTCTGATGGAGGCGAAAAGGGAAAACGCCTCTGTGTTAGAAATTTCGGTGCACGTTAAAGGTCCCCAGATGGTCAAAATTAATCCGGAGCCCTCCCCTACGGCGCGCCTCATCGCATGTGTGGCGTATACGCGTTAGTCCCCACAATCAGTCAATAATGGTATAAATTTACATCACTGGCGAAAAGATACAAAATAAAGCGTAATAAAATAATCCAACGTATCTCGCTACTCATAGTCACATTTGGCTGTAAATGCTTCACTGTAGACAAGCGGAATAAAGATTGCTACACATTAGTAGACAATCCTCTGTATTTCTTTAGATTCTTGTTTTGCGGCTTTCTAGGTGCGAAGCATTGTTAACTCCGGTAGGTTTTTGGCATCGTCACATTTTGTGCCGCAAAAACTCTGGCGTTAAGGTTAACCCAAGACACTGGAGCGCTTAATTATTTGTCTCTGATAGTTCAACGCCAGCAATTATACCAGTAAAGAATCAGCTAGGCCACTTCCAAGTACTGATTTTTTCCCTAGCCTTTTTGGCTTCGCACTTTTTTTATTGAAGCTGGTTTCAGCTCCCTTAAACAACATTTCTGCCATGAAAAACATCCTGAACGCAAACTTTACATTGGCAAGACCTTTCCATCCCTAGCATTGCTGGAATGGCTCGTACTTGTCAACATCGCTTGGCGTAAAGCAAGTCTTTGGAGCACCTTTGGAAGAGTACAAGTACAAGCACGAACATGTCAGCATTTTCGTTTAATTGAAAACTCGCGTTAGATTGGTTTTAACGAAAACAAATAGAAAACGGTTTAAAGGCGGCGTCGAAAAGAAGAGAAGTAAAAGCCAACCAGAAAGAGAGACCGAGCACAACAAAAGCACAACATCAACAACAACAAAAAAATGCTGGCTCGCGCAACGGGCCAGTGCTACCGCTGCTCCAATCAGCCACGTTGGCCACCTGTGCCAGACCACAAAGTGGCGTCATTACGCTGCTGCTAGTGATTGTCGCACAGTTCAGCCGTTTTCTGGTGATGTCCCGCTTGTTTTCATTTTGTTTGCCCACGCGTTCTCAAGAATGCCTTGAAGGGAATTGAACCCTGTGAAAATATATACTCCTACAAATCGCATCCTACAGACTTATTTTATGACACAGCTCTGAGCGCACCTCACGGCAGGTGTCTTTACGCCATTGTGTTATTATCAGCTTCACATCCCCTAAATGTCCTCATACGGATGCCTTGCAATATTGTTCGGTTTCTCCCAAATTGTGGAGTGAAGCCATTCCTTGCCTCATCATCCAAAATTAGTGCCGTTATTCACATCCTTCTGGGGCGGGATGGTCTAAACTACTTTTGATCACGTCGCGAAGCAAATGACAATATTAAGACATCAATTCGCTTAGAGAACCGATTAAATAAACAACCTAGACTACCGAAGTGCTTTCAAGGTGGTGTCACCTGGAACGCCTGATTAGTGCTCAAATTCTTGTGGCACTATGAAACATTCAGCGTTGCAAAACCTTAAAATATAAAATCAAGAACTGCAGCGCTCGCAAGGAAGGCTTGTATTTTTGACGAAACGGGTAATGAGGTGAACTGTATTACTGGAACTAAAAAAAATGTATCGCAAGATAAAATTAAAACCGTTTTTGGGGCTTACACGTTTTTGCTTTGTTTTAATACTACTCGGTGACTCCTCATTCGCGAATTACTGTTTTTAATCAAGAATTCATTTGTCAGAGAGCGAAGTTCTAGCAAACAACACAGAATTAATTTTGGAAAAATTTCTTGTTTTTTTGCGTGCGACATTCTTCAAAGTACGAAAGTGAAAAGAAAAAGATATCTGTTTTACACTATTGTGAGGGTGACATACGCGCTATGCAGGGCGGCTACAAAAAAAAATCTTGCGTCGGCCGGGAATCGAACCCGGGCCACCCGCGTGGCAGGCGAGTATTCTACCACTGAACCACCGACGCCGACAATACGGAGCGAAATAAGAATCCTTGCACAGCTGGTTTCGCAACGGCGGCTGTTATGTAGGTCACTTCAGTTCTGGTCAGAGTGGACAGGCTCTGCCCGCTGCACGCAACTTGCAGATTCCAGGACGCGTGAGATGACAGTGACAGAACACTTATAGAGAAAAGCAAGGTGCGGTTTTGCCTTATAACGATATAAGTACACTTTACCGCTTTTATAATACGGAAACTGCGATAGGTAATCAGGCTTGAATGGTGGGAACTGACGTGGTAAAATTTCTCACGATGCAGTTCTCATGTACGCTGCATTGTTTTGTTTTGTAGTAGCGTGTACCTTCGCCCTTGCCATACCCTTTCTTGGCTTTGCCTGTTTAGGGCACCCCTGACAAATTTTTGATCTGGCTTGTTTTGAGTAGTACTGCATGCTATTTCCTGACAATACCCTTGTATGTTAACAGAACTTCTCTGTGTCGACGCTTGTCTGCTGCTCGTGGCTTTGGACCTTTTGCTTAACCATTTGACTGAAACTTAAAAATGCGAAAACTTAAAAAGTCAGCTGCCCCTGCTTATAAAACACGGGCTTTACACACGAGAGTAGTGCCATAATTTATTGCTCAATGTGCTACTTGGTTACATCCCAAAACTTTTATGTTAGCATACTATGAGAAAGGTAATGGTAGTATTTCCTTCAACAGTCTGTGAAAGCTTGTCCTTATGGTCTAGGGCGTCTGATTTTCACTACTTATCAGAAGGAAAATATTCAGTCTTCCAGACAGGCTTTCTTCGCATGCTGTGGGCCCATGCACGGTCAAAGTCCTCTGTATACTCAAAAAATTGCGCTGAAAAAATTGCATGGTTTTGGATGAACGGCAGCGCATACTCTGCAGAACTGCTGCAGCTGCCTCTGAAACAATACACAATAGTCGGCAACATAGGCAAGCAGAAAAACTGCATGTAGTGTCAGACCTGAGAACAGATATAAATATAAAAAAAACAGTGACGTTGAATACTTGAGTCTCGAGGAATGTTTCTGGCATCTGTAAACTACTCTGCGGCTAAAGTTTTCTGGGACAAAACTTTTACCGAAAACGCTCTTGCGCCGGAAACAAAATATAATCGCAACAGGCGCACAAAATTTCACAAACATCCCTCCAAAATATACATCGAATAGAAAATGACATGATGTAGTGTGGGGAGCAGAAGTGTATAGTCCACACCAGCAGCAGCAGCCGAAAGGCGTCACATCACATGTAGGAGTGGGAGCCTTTTTAACTGTACACCTGCTTGTTTGTACGTCTTGCCTGTACACCTGTTCCTTCTTTCTCCCAAGTCGACGCGTGCTTAATCCGCAGAAAAACCCAACGTTTCGGATGTAGAATCAATACTTACGATTCCAACTACGCGCACATAATCAGCGTCGCGTGGTACTTGTTACGGGACACTAAACCTGCGAACAAATACAGGTATCAATTATTAAAACGAATAATTAACGTAAAAGGGAAGGTCTCACCCCCAAGTATAACGTCCTTCACTCAGTCCTACCTTTAGCATCCCAGTTTCTTCTCCTCCTCAGATCCTTCCCCGCCTTCTATACTCCTCCTCTCGTTTTCCACTCCGCTCTGCAATCCCCCTCATCCCAATCCTTTTCCTGTCTCCCATTGCGCATTCTCATTTCTGTCTCCTCCAACTTTACCCAACCATTTATCACACATACCATTCTCCCTCCCCGAATATTCCGCATCCTTCGCTATTGTCTATATCGTTTGTCTATATCCTCCACTTTTCCAGTCCTTCATATCTTTACTATTTGGTTTTCTTCCCATGTCGCGCAAGTTTCCCCCATCATTTACTACTCTCATTCCCCTTCTCATCCTTTTTCCTTTCTATCTCCAATCTCTTTCCCTCCACCTCCAATCCCCTTCACATTCGCCTATTCTCTTTCCTCTCCCTCACAGTATCCACTTACTCATTACCACTCGTCCACGTTCACCTCAGAGCCTTTTCCTCCCCTTCTCTCTCCAACCTCGTTCACATCCGGTACACTTCTTTCGCCTTTTTTTTTTTAGCTCTCTTTTTATCTCCCTAGCCAACACTTCCCTTGTACTCATATTTCCCTCTCCCGCCTAAAATCCTATCACTATTTCCAATTGCACTTTCCCTCTCCCACCGATTTCTCTTTTCCTACAACCACTTCAACGCACTCCCGCTGTCCTAAATTTTTGGCCTCCAGAAATTCCCCTTCCCGCTACTCTCTGTTTTGCACCCTGTTATTCCTCTCCCTTTTTCTGTTGTTGTCCCTCTCTATATGGGATATGATCTCCTCCTTTCCAGCCTCCAATCATTTATTCGCCAATTCCGACTGGTTCAGTAACCTGCAGTATAGCAGGACCATCAGTAATATTTTAGATTATTCGAGTGACAGAAAGACGATCTAAAATTTTCGCGTCTGCTAGCCCAAGGCCGACCACCGTCTGGTAACAAAATTTATCCTCGCTTAAAGGGGCGCACCCACTCCTTCGGATTGCGCTGCCAGTTTTTTTCGCGCATGCGCGGGGGGTGGGCCGGAGGAGTTTTCTGCGTACACAAGACCTCGGGATTTCTCTTTCACCTAGCCTCTTCGCCTTAAAAATGTCGCTAAGCGCCGAGACCATCGACGCAAACGCTTACGAAAAGCCCGGTGATGTTTCTTGCCAACTTTTTCCCTCAATAAACCGGAACGTTCAATAATATCACTTGTCAAACGTGACCCCAGCTGCTAGATTGGGTGCTGGATCATCCGATTATCATGAGAATTCTTATTGAACTACAGAGAAAAAGCAGTTCACCAACATTGGGTCACTTGTTCGAAACTCAATTGTTAACTTTCCGCAGTTCCCTATCAGGTATACCTCTACGTGATTCCTGTACATAACCTGTGGAATATGACAAGACATGAGGTACAGAGGCATCCTCATCCCCTAAGAAACTGTCCAATTGATTCAAATGTTTCAATTATTCCGGCACCATTGCGTGTAGAAATAACAGCCAGTAACACTGTCACGATCGCCTCTCGGCGTAGTTTAAGGTCACGAAGGTCCGGGCAATTATGATCGGCGCGAGAAAAAACGACGCTTGTATGCGTGACTTGTCATAACAACGCCAAATAAAAAGGCAAGCTTGCGAAAGGCGGGTGCAAAAACATCGTGCACTGTTGCTCGTGTAATTAAGTTGGAGGTACATTTGGTCCAATTGGCCATGTTTGCCGTAAGTGGCCCGCACGTGATTATTAGTGTAAGGTACAGTAGCTCTCGTATATGCGGCAGAGTATACGCTCTGGCTTCAAGGACTCTTTCTGAATACGTGTCATGAACAAAGTTGTTTGAGCTATGTAGGTCTTGACAACTGGACAGCAAACACGAGCGCTGCAAAAATACGCACAAGACAAAGTGAAGGTCAGTAGTAGCACCCAATTTCATCACCTCTTGCGGTTAAGTGGATGTGACGCCGCGCTGCGGACTAAAAAAGCGCCGTTATCTAGAATTAATTACGCTTAATGAACCGCGAGATCTGGGCTATTTATTAGACAAACCCACATTCGTTTTTCGCGATCATTACCAGCTAGAAAGGAGTAGGAGTGTGGACTCCGGGAGCGTGGGCAAGAGGAATCATAATATGCGGAACCTCGGCTAATCTCTGGTGACCCAAAATGTTGTACTGCGCTTATAGGTATTAGGCGACGAGATATAAATGGAATAAGGTTATCACGCTATTTTGTTAGCCCTCAAAGGAGAAAACGGTAATTCGGGCCTCCCCCACCAGGCGCCATCTTTGGACGTTGTCGGGATCGAGGCCACGCATACCGCGTGCAGCCTGCCCTGATTGTTTCTAATGATTGAGAGTGTCCGGTCGACTCCCGACCGGCCAAGTGAGGACCACAGTGCGGTCGCTTAATTTTCTTTTTTCTTTTTTTCGTGTTCTACGGGCGGCCCACGCCTTTCGTTGTGCTGGCGAGTTTTTGTCTAATCGGGGGACCATCTATCTTCCTATGGAAAGTTACGGCGCAAACGGTCTCTGGAGACGGTGGGTCCGTTCGGCCTTTTTCCTGTTTATTGTGCGCCCACAGCTGTCTCAAGGATTACTGCGGCAAGGACAGCAGCGAAAGGGGGGAATTTCGCCAACGGTGTATGTGGTAATGGGAAGACTAGGAGAGAATTTCTCTATAATTCAGATAATACTGAGTAGGCTCAGTCAGAACTGGGCTGAAGAGGCATAAGCTTATCTATGCATTGTTGAATGCCACAGCTTAACGTCGTAAATAACACTGCTAAGGCTAATTTTATATAAAGAGGCAAAGACGGAATGTCACGTTAAACTCGTTTTCTCTTTCGATTTGCGACTTGGTGGCCGAGTTAACCGATTTTAGAGCTTTAAGTCTTGGCTATATTTTTTTTTATTGTGGCAAAGGAAGCCCTCTATGGCAGCCCTAGATTCGACGCGGTGCTCCTCAAGGTGGAGGGCTAAGGCCAACGCTTTTAAACCTGGCTTTCATCGAACTCGTACAAGCTCTGCCAAAAAAAGAAAATGTCCACAACCCCTTTCGTACAGATAACATTTGAGTCTGGCCATCAGGTGTTCGAAGTTTGCACTTGCGGACACAGCTTCCGTAGGCGGCGAATGTGATGGGTTAATACTCATGAAGGCAAGGTTTGACTATTTGCGGAGACAACTGTACAGTGGTCGCACTCGCTCGCAAGCTCCTGTCGCGGTATGTCATAACCATAAATGGGAAGTCGGTGCCTTACTCCAGTAATTACAAATTTCTCGGCGTTGTAATCCACAGGAATATTTCATGGAGCGCGCATGTAAGGCTTTCCGAAGGGCAAACTGTCAGCGATTGACCGCATCTCCCAGTTTCCTGTTATAAAGATGCGAGTCACCTCGGTAAGAGGAAGGCTGCAGATTACCATGAATGCACTGTTCTATAGGGGTGGTTTCGTGCGTTACAGCCTTCACGCAATTTCTGATGCGTACAGTCTGATGATCCTTTGTATTGTATGATTTGATAAATGAAAGAAATGAAATGAAATAATGCGTGCTCCACTAACCATCAGGGGAGTTTTCACGCGAGATGGGACAGGTGTGTCCGGTCGACATCTTTAATTTTGAAGAAAATTTTATATATAGCCCTTTGTGCTCAGGAGAAAACATATATGAAGTTAGTTCTATAGAAAAATTTCGCCTACCTAAAAAAAAAATTCCCAAAGCTGGCTCGGGTGGCAGGTGCGTTGGACAAGTAGCGCGAAATTCAAAACTCTTGCGGCTGTATAACACACACTATTGCAGCTATTGCCGCACGGTTTCTTCTGCGGAGACGTTGCATACTTTCAAATGGGTTCGCATAATTGTTTGTAATTTTCAAGTAAAATTTTCTTGGATGACAAATTACAAATTTGACACGTCAAAAGTTGCCGAAATGTCAGGCCCTGTTTTTCTGCATCTACACAAGATAGGGAGTTCAATTTCTCTAAGTATTATTTCCTTATCCTTCAGCGCGCGGGGCGCGCCATCCCGTGGTATTTTTCATAATTCGCAGGGTTTCTTTATTATTCAGAATAAATGAGTACGCAATTAGTTCGTCGCTGAAATACCGCAGTTACATTCCTCTCGTGGCTATTTACAAGTGTCTTATTGACACTTGAATGATTAGGACAGTACTTCTCGAGTTGGATAAGTAATTAAAATTAATTAACTACATCTCATTAACGAACAAAATTACTGGCCGCTACTCCACTGTAATGGAAACATTATGCGCTAGGTTTTGTTTGAGTAACGCCATTGCTCTTTTTTTTTAAATCTTGGTGCATGATAGTTAGGACACCCAGTATACACGTGCTTGTGGCACTCAGTTTATTCGCTCAGACCGCTTGGTCTCGTAGTGTAGGCTCTACTCCTGCGTAGCGAACATCCAAACCCGGATTCGAATTCAGTTAGCGGTGTTTTTATGTTGCAGTTTTCAGTTTTCAATCGGTTGTCGTCCTTGAAGATTAAAATTTTGTATCACACCTATAAGTTATTTACAACGCCTTTATGCATTATAATGAGATTTCGGGTAGTTCATTACCTTTAGGTCAGTTTCCGCTACTGTTTTGCGTACGTTTTAGTGGCTTTACCTCCTTCAGCTCGGTTTCGGCTATTTCTTTTGCATATTTTAAACACCGTAGTTGTTTCTTGTTAGGCTCATTTACATTTTTTTTCCAGTTATGGTGATTTTGTCCCCTTTAGGTCGGTTTCGCCTCTCTATATAGCCAGCAAAGGGCTGGGTGAGCAAGCTGCTGTGAGGATTTACGTACGTTATTTTTTACAATTGCAATGTTTCCAGCATTTTAGTTGCATTTTGGCTGTTATTAATTTCAGTTCGTGTGGTTTTATGTGCTCTGGATAGGTTTTTATGGTTACATAAACACCATAGCATGCTCAGATGACGGCTGGTTGTGCTGACTAGGAAACGCATATACGCAGCCCTGACATGGGCCGCTTCAAATACACTTTCATCTCTCTCTCTCTCTCTCTCTCTCTCTCTCTCTCTCTCTCTCTCTCTCTCTCTCTCTCTCTCTCTCTCTCGCTGATACAAGCCTACACGAACGACTACTGTGCCGATAAAGATGACTATACGTGCACGCGCGTCTCCGCTCCGATATTTCCCGGTTGTCGTGCTCTCTCTTTTACCCCCCAAGTGCAGGGTAGCAAACCAGCTCTAACACCCGATTAACCTTCCGGAATTTCCTGCTGCTTTTCCCTCCGCCACCATCCGATTGCTTAGCTATTTGTGGCAGGGAGTGCACCCAAAAATATCCATAACTATCACCTTAACCGCGCACAAATAACAAGGACAAAGACAAGAACAGGCGCTAACTTCCAACGAATTTTATTGAACCATGGTGAAATATATACGAGTAAAATGACAGCTGATAAGAGATACAGAAAAGGTTACAATTACACAAAAGATTAGAATACCGGACCAACTCGGTGCTGTCTCCCCCGTGTAAGTCACTACCATAACCAGTTCTTTTTTAAGAACGCTGGCTCCTTTTCTGACCAGGCTATCGATGTCGTACTGACACATTCGAAATCGCCTGGTTGCACTTCAGCCGCCTCTACTTTCTTACGCGTGCACGGATCAGAATCATGAAACAACATGACTGAATATTCGAAGTATGGCTCACACCCGCGGCATTACACTGCAGTGAGTTGAGAGGTTCCCATTTTTCTTTTCTGTATGTTGTTCTCATGCTCGCGTAGCCTGGAGTTGACGCACCGTGCCGTCTGTCCTATATATGCCATTCCACAGGCCAACGGAACACGGTACCGAACGCCGCCATCATTTTCGACGTATTTAGTTGAGATGCCCAGCCCGTCTCTGCTTTTTCTACTGGTCATGTGTCTCTACAGAGCCTCGTGAGTTTCAGTGTTGCGGACATGACAAGCCGAACGACAGCTTTCTGCCCTATTTTCCTTTGCCTATGTGCGACCCCATGCAGTTACGGCATAACGGCCGTCTTACACCGCTCAGTGCCGTCATGCGAACTGGTTTCAGCCACTTCCACTACTAACTTCTCACGCCTGCAGTCAAAATCACAGATGACTGCCACAATTACATGCTCAGGATACCCTGATTTTCTTAGCAAAGAAACCCGTACCTACAGAGCACCCTGCACAAGGTAAACATAGGACTTCTTGAGGGGGCTTAGGATGAACATTATGAAATACCAACTAGCCCAAACGCAAGCCCATCTTCAAAAATATCCGCAACGCGGAATGCTTATGAAGCAAATAGTTCTTAGCCATCGAATTTAGAGTAGAACCCGGGTTGAGACAGCTAGTCGCTGCAAAAATGCCAACACAGGAAGCGCCGCATCAGGCCACCCACGGAGTATTTGCGATTATGTCCAATACTACACTTGATGCGCTCCTTATTTTGCCCTTTCTTTTCCCTTTCCCCGCGCAGCACTCTATAATTTCATGTGGACAGGAAACCCTGCAGTCAAACACACCTCCAGTTCACCCATTTATCCTTGTGGCCGGCTGAAATTGAGACGGATAACTTCCTAGCCCTTATCAAGCTTTTGCGCCTAGAACGATTTCTGTGCAGGCAACTTACACCTCCTTGATAAACAAGGTTGACGCTTGGAAGATCTAACCCTCACTCTATGTCCCCGTTTTTTTTTCAAAGCCGTATTATGTCACTAGCTTCCAGATCGCTCGCTCCTTTATTTTGACTAACTCAGACGAGCGAGTTTTTGCGGCAACCCTTTTGGCGATAATAAAGCAGGCGGACCTTCCTAACTTAGCACAATCCGTACGCCCCTCTTGGGACGTGAACTAAGTGACTTCGTTTTGTTTTGCCTACTTGAAACGTGTCTAGCGCACATTTCCTGCCAGTCTAGATAGAAGTGTGCCATGTTCCTTTCAAGCCCTCTCACAGTATTTGTTTCTGCTGAGAAGGGACGTTAGATTGTGATGGAGCACTTTGCAGATGAAAGCGAAATGTAGTCTTTTCTGAGGGGAGTGGGCTTGCCCGCTGCGGTTTCTTTATGCACTTTCTTCTTTGAGTGTGTCAATAAAACTTTTACTACTGTGGGTCGACTGGTAGCCCACTTATCGCTTTTATTTCCCCGGTAACGCCACACGGAAGCAAGGTAGGATGTGCGAGGTAAGGGCATAAACTGACGGCGTCATCAAGTTTCCGCGTAAGCTGCTACGGTTACTCGTGCCATAAAAATAACGTCGCTGAAATGGGTTTCCGAGGCTTTGAATTATTTGTAGATTTTATAAAGGCATGCGGGTATAGTAAACAAGATAGCCGCTCACCCGTCCGCATCGGCACCGAGCAGCTTCCTTCTCGTAAACCTACGGCCACTGGAGAATCCTTGTCCCGTAAAATGTATCTCCGTGGTTGGTAAATGGGGCTTTAGAACGTCTGTGTTAGACTGTCGAAGTTAGCACAAATTATTCAGGTTTCGTTTTGGGGCAAAGCAGTTATGGCCACCTTCACCAGAATTATACGGCTTGCCTATGGTCTGCAGACACAACGGCCCATTCCAAAGTCACCAAATACAGCGACGGACGTGGCACACATGTTCCGTTACTGAAGCGTTAGCAACAGAAAGTTGTCAGTCTCCCGCTGTTCGAGATAATAAAGTGACATCATGCGACGTGGACAGGAATGACATCACGTATACGCATGGTGAAATAAATCACCTAGTGTCACTAGATAGAGTTAAGGAGGATCGGCACTCTTTGCTCTCACTGTTCGGTGCCACCGCCTTGCTCATTGGTCAGTTCTCATCACGTGACATTGGTTTACACTGTGACGGTTCATGGGCGACGCCATTTTGTTGTTTTTGCATTTTCTGTCGGTGAACTATGTTAGTCTCATCTTGTCCTCCCTGCTCTGCATGCTGTGCGCGACTGGCATCGTTCCGAACGCCAATCAAAGATAACGCCCTTTGCAGCCTTTCAGCTGCAGAAGTGTGTCTGAAGACGCTGCGTTGCTGCGTATTCGGCAGTGTTGTTTACAAATGACCTCGTCAAAGTCAGCGCTGAGGCCGAAGAAGCGGCAATTCCGCAGCACTGATAAACACTGAAATGGTTGCCGTTGTTCACTTGCGTGCCTCAGTGACGGTACCCTGTACCTTATCTAATCCCACTAAAATCACTTATCTTGCTACCTTTCACCAGATGATAGCGCCTGCCTATGCATTGCGTCCGGTATACACTGGCTCGATTTTGTTTTTGAAGATTGCTGATAGGTTTAGCGGTCTGTGGCTGACTTACCCTGCACGCGATGCCTCAAAATTGCTGCGTGCCGCTTTGCAAGTCCAATGTTTCACGAAACCCGGGGCCTGCGCTACCATGACCTGCCGTACAAAGAAAACCTCCGGAATGCCTGGCTGCGGAACATTTTCCCGACGAAGGTAGCCAGTGGCAGCCAAGATCCGAAGACCATCATGCCTTCGCTTCACTTCACCGCAGACGGTTACAAGGTAGTAATAAAACGCAAGTTGCTGTTTACAGGAGCCGTACCGACTCAATTTTCATCCTACCTAACCTACATGTTGCCATCTCGTTCCAAGGGGCGCTAAACTACTGCTTCGCGCCCCATGAGATCCGCGAACGCAACCAAGAATTTAACGGGAACGAGGGTTTGTAGCAGAAGCGCAAAAAGCAAAACGACCTCGTCCAGAAAAACCCGACGCTGAACGCCTAGCCAGTGGATACCAGACGCAAGAAAATATAGCTTCGGGCTAGTGTGCGGATGGTCATAGACACTTGCAAAGTGGGTTCAACTCAAAAATGCCAGAAAACCATTTGACATAGTTGGATATATTGCAGAGAATAAAAGAAATGCCCACCGTCTTTAAAGTGCAGACTAAACGAGCGCTTCCTAAATCTTCAACTTGGGATGAATTAGGAGAAAAAGTTCAGAAATATGAGGACAACCGAGCTGTGTAAGCTCTAAAGATCCCTTCGAAATCGGGGCAAGGGGGAAAGATAGGACTGTGAAATTTGCAATGGAAAAGGATGATTACTTTGATAAGGCGTGACCGACTTAGCTGGAGCCCACGCTGCGGGAATGTGTGTCGTGGTTATGATTATGATGATTATGGGGTTTAACACGCCGAAACTCCACAAATTACGAGGCGCGCCGTAGTGGAGGGCTCCGGGTTAAATTTGACAGCCTGACGATCTTTCTCGTACCAAACGATCTTTCACGATTTTCCAGTGCCAAAATCTCGATCACACGGGTGTTTTCACTTTTCGCCTACATCAGAAAAGCGGCCGCCGCGGCTGGGAATCGAACCCGAGTCCTCCTGTCCGCACCAGATGGCCACTAGCTTCTAAAAACAGGCAAGTCGCCTACAGGACGCCAGATACCCTAAAACCTTGCCGAGACCTGTCTGTGCAACGCTCCTGCAGAGGATAAAGGGTTAAGACAAGAGACGGCCTCGTCAACCCACGGAAGAGGACGGAAGACGCATGGCAGTTTTGCTGTACGTACATGGGTTTTCCCATGCCATGAAAAAAGAGTGGACGAAACATGGCATCAAGGTCGCATTTTCCGCCCCCAAAAAGGCCTACGGCATGTGTCATCAGGTGAACAGGTGCTCCCAGAGGCCAGTTTGCGACAAAAAACACCGCACAAGATACACCGTTTGCAGCAAGAATGCGGTATACAATAGTTCCCCTGAGGTACCGGTGGGTTTGCGTCGGGCAAACTGGCCGCTGCCTGAACGACAGGTCCCGAAGAGCATGCTGCTCGCTAAGACACCCCTTCCGGCCACCTTG
Organism: Haemaphysalis longicornis; assembly: GCA_013339765.2. Classification (NCBI taxonomy): domain Eukaryota; kingdom Metazoa; phylum Arthropoda; class Arachnida; order Ixodida; family Ixodidae; genus Haemaphysalis; species Haemaphysalis longicornis. The sequence goes on along the minus strand of CM023451.1, from coordinate 182,912,481 downwards.
CTAACCACGTTCCACAGTGCCACTGTGAAGCCTACTTGCACGATCGCGGTTATCGGAAGGAAGAAAGCAGGAACGGACCGGAATTAGTAGAAGCTTTAGTAATAGACGAAGCTGGAGATAGCTGCGGTAGTGTGCCGTCTGGGGCCCAAACGCAAATCGAAAAAGAGTTTCTGCACAGCGATCTTTCATAATCATATCACTGACCAGCCGGGAAAAAAATGATATTTTTTGTATTTTTTGTATTTTTGTATGTATATATCTGTGTTTCCCTACGTAAAATTTGAGTTGTTAGTCAGCAGTGTGTCGTGTATCTCCCTCTTTCTTTATGTTCGTTTTTATTCAAGCTGATTCCCATCGAAGATGTACCAACCAGCACAGACCAAAGCCATTCTGAGAATGTTGCATTCTGTAGATTGCCATTGACACTTCCATGACTCATAGGTTGGAGTTTTGCACAAAAAGCTAATGAGCTGATGCCTCTCTACGAATCAAACAATACACACCAAAATATCTCGTCACACAGTGTGTCCGGATATCAAACAACATTTATTAACAAAATCTCAACCAATACATTCCTGTGCACCAGAAACATGCGCCAAGTTAAAAAAAAAAGTTCCTGCGTTTTTGCAGCCTCCCCATTCCATATGGGCGATTTCACGTGCAAGCGGGTGAACTTCGGAAGCGTTGTAGTCCCACACAAGGGCCGAGCACCAGGCCGGGAGTCGCTTGTACCTATTTTACCGGTAGGTGCCCGGCGCCACCAAGGCACACGAATGCACATGGTGCCTTCCACAGTCGCAGGTGGGCGCTCTAACTCGCAACCGCCCGTTGCAGGACATGCCGCCAGACTCCTTCACCCCTCGGCAATGGCGCAACGCAGCAGGATGGCCGGGGGCCGCGCCAGACGGACAAGGGTCAGGGGCCCCTCGCAAGGGTGAAGGCAGCTTTCCAGACGTGAAATCTCCTTTCAAGGGTCCGCACTCTACCAGGAACGCCTGTACCCATTAACAAAACCGGTGGGTGCCCCGTGGTACCAGGATTCGAACCCAGCACCTCCCGCATACGAGACGAGTGCTGTACCTCTGAGCCATCGCTGCGGTTATAACCCTGGTATTAATACCGATGATATTACTCGCAAGCAATTCCCAAGTTCCCTATTGCAGAGAACACATTCCTGGAGATATCGATCGTCTCGCCTGGCAGTGACTTAACTTTACAAAATACAGAACTTTCTTATCCCCTGAATTCGAAACCAACACTCCCGCACCTTACCACACGCTAATACCATCTCCAATTCCAAAGGGCACGCTAATACCATCTACATATCATAAGAATAACAGTCATTGCCAGAACTGTCTTTACTAGCGCCGGAGATGGAGCAAGAACCTAAAAGTAAACCATCATACTTCTCACTGTCGTCTTCGTCGACGTCTCGGCAGCCCGCAGACTAAAACACTCAATGGGGTTGTTGACATCGTCGTCTTCACCGACACAGTAAGGCGGTGAAAAGCGGACTAATGTCCATGATAATTCACGCCGTCGCTTCGGCGATGCGTGTACTGTCAGCAGCAAAAGCAAGTATGTCATTACCGCTGTGATGTTTTCGAAACGAAAGCGTTACGAAAAAGCTCAAGCGAAATTATCGCATTTAGCCCCGTCGTCTCCATTTGGACGTAGGCGGTCAGCAGCACTGCATAGCCCTCGCTGCGTTTTCCCGGCCCAGTAAACAACACGTGTCAGTTCTCGTTTTTATTAAATACGCTGCTGTTCACTTGAAGCACTTTATTATTCTCCTGTGTTCTATGCTTTCTCAATTTGGTACGAAGTTCGAGATCATAGGATCCAGATAGCCACAGAAGGTAATCTATATATTGCCTTAATCTTCGTATATTAGACGAAACAATTTGCTTTAGATCGTCATTCCAGACTTGTATGTTTTATCACTTCAGTGGTAGCGTGTCCAATGACAATCATTTGGAAAGCTTTTATTTCCTCACTCCTCGAGTCTGCGTCAATCATATCGTCATAGTGTGATCGCCGACTTTGATCTCGTCCACCTCCTGAATCTTCTACAATGCTGGGCTCTGACACTCGGGTAAGGCAATCTCGTTTTTCTGGTGGCTACTCGGGCGTTTACACTGAGCCTTTTTCTTCCGTTTGCTACAGCAGTCCTCATAATCTCCAGGCCGAACTCAATTGATTTCTTTTATCTGCTATTCTCACACTCGGCAGTTTCTCGTCTACCATTCCCCAATTGAATTTTACTTCGCTTGGGGCTGGGGCTGACACCTCCCAACACTTCTGTAGCCGGATTTTCCCGTTCTTCGTTGGTGACTATACAACCTTTTACAACTACTCATTGGCTGCAACGTTGCACTTGAACTTAGACCGTAAACTCTGCTTTGCACTTACATGTAGTACTTTAAAGCCACGCATAACCGATTTCATAATGTGTGGTTATTGGCAACATTCGTGCTCTTTAGGGGCCAGCGACTCTTCTTTTTTTTATTTTGGCAACAAAATTGTGCACTAGTCAGCCATCATAGTTCCGTTAGTTATTGCACAGTTTATCCCAGATCATCCACGCAGTGGAACTAAATATCCAAGCAAACGTGCTGAGCAATCGTTTTATGATAAGCAGTAGTAGTCAGCATCAGTGCTAACACAAGTCATCTGCCATGTGTATCAGTCGACCGCATGAGAAGTCGTCGTTTTGCTGGAGCCTTTCGCAAGTTCCCTACCAAAGCGACTCGATAAATTATAGTTCGGCACCTAGGATCTCGATACGTCCGCCACGGCAATCGGTTCAAGGTCCGATGGGGAAACTCCTCCCTCAAACATAACTCAAGTGGCCAATAACTTAAGTCAACCTCCTCTCAAACCTCGATACGCCCTCTGCTCTTGGCGTTGTGTTTGCTTTCAGGTCAATCAGATACCGCTCGCATTCTTTTTATTAAAGAGATAAGCCCTAAATAACCCACTTTGAAGCTGAGTCTGCATCTATAACAGCTTATTGGCTCTGACAGCTCGGCAAAGGGCGTGCCTTCGGCGCTGCGGCTTACTTTCTCGAAAGCCTGCGTCCAAATGAAAATGGCGTCCAATCCCAAGCTTCCTTCGGAAGCTATTCGCGAATAATTAAGGCCGCGAAACGAAAGCGTTTTATTACCTTCCAATCTAATCGATTTTTATTGTGGCCTTCCCGCAATCCATTCTGCAAATAAATCATTTTCCAGCCCTTCTGCTTGGCACTTTAACAGCAAACCTGTTTAGCAATTCGTCGATTCCGGCGTTTCCCAGAACACAGTATAACAGTATAAAGAAAAGAATGAGCGGCACCGGATTTGAACCTGTGTCTGGTAGATCAATGGAGTTAGAGTAAGTCGTCTTATCCCCTCGGCTACGACCCTGAGTTAGTACCCGAGAAACAAACGGCTTACTCACTCGGCTGTGACTGTGGGAAGAGGAATCATGCCACCTTCTCGACACAGAACACGTGACAGGGTACACGTTGCACCTTTGGGCGCCTCGCTTAAGTGTGCCCGTTCCGTTCGTTTGTTCTGCTTCTTCGATTTACTTCTTCGCCGTTATAGCAACAAAGATAGTCGTTGCGGTAGCGAAGAAGAAGCAAATCGGCTGTAATCGGGGACTTAAACCATCGTGATGGTCGTGTAGGTAACGTGCAGCTGCGCTACCTTCAAGTCTTACGTGTTAGTGTGAGCTTCCTTAATTTTTTTTGCCTGTCTGAATTCATACATTTCCAGGAATTGTTTCTTTGTAGCCGGTGTAAATTCAGCCTCGCTGAGGTGCACTGCACTGTTCCTGGTAACTAAGGACAATGAATTTGCGTGGACGGTCTGCATTGGGACGGGGCTGACGGACATGAGGACGGCCAAGTGCCGTCCTTCTTTCGGGCAGGTATCGCCTCTGGTAGTGTTGTGCCTATAGCTAATAAATAAGGACACGCCTTATTTAGAGGTCCTTGTTGGAACGTGCCTGGCTCAGTACCCTTTGTTCTCCGAGGTCTACTGCTCCCTAACAGACAGCCGTGCAAGCGCCGGTGTTGTTATGTGGGCCATCGGCGTCCTGAAGGTGCGCTGCCACCGGAACTGGCCGAACGCGAAAAAGGGCAAGCCCACTCATAATTCTTCTAGAAGCAGGCCATGGGGCGAGACTTTCCATCAATCCTGTATTGGGTGCACAGTGGCTTTTTTCCCCTTTTTTTGCTGCTTCATACTGCCCTACAGTTCGACGCCTTCCGGTGCAGGTAGAGGTGCTCAGTTTTGTTGTGAATAAAGACAAAAGAAAGAGCAAAATAGAAAATAACAAATCACGTGTTTATTTCTTGCGCCTTTGGGAAGTGTAAATGTGGTATAAAACGTCCTAGCTTGCCTTGCGATGGCGCAAAAATCAGAAAAAAATCGTGCACCCCTCCGTCTAACCACGACGATGGTTGAACGCGAAGCTTTCTCGTGATAGATTTCTTTGTCGGCCAATCCCCCACTGTGAGTATGTGCTAATCTGCAGGTACGCACCCCTTTTCTAGAATAACCGCAGCAGCTCTGGGGTATGTACAGGGTGTTACATCGATAAATGCAACACCTTAAATTGTTTTCTTTAGCGAACCGCTGCTGGGTTCGTGCTCAAACTTCACACGAAGGTCGCATTTTGTGGTCTATTTTGTTTGACACCGAACACAACGACAGTACTTACTTGTTTATTCTGAAAAATAAATAAAAACGATTTTTACTATCTTAAAATGGCGGCCAATTTGGCGTGCAAGTTGATCTTGGAACCACGGCGCCAGCGGGGATATGCAAAACGAAACGAGCAATGGCGACTCACCTGAAGGAAGGAACCAAATGAGGTAGGAAGACGATGAGAAAACCTTTTCCTTCGATAGTTTGTAATGGCGACAAATAATCACGTAAGACTCAGACGAATCATAATAAACTATTCCTATGGTTCATCGTTGCCAGCGCAAGTCATCTGTCTTCAGGTCGTTTGTCGTCTGCAGTGGATGATCTCATGACTCCATGTCACAAGCACAGACAAGCTCGCAAACAATAATAAAAGTAAAACGAGAACAAAGCAACAAACGTGAACAAAGAATCGTGAGCCTTATTTCGGAAAGCGGGGTATTTTGGTACACCAGACGACCGACTATCTCAAACCAGATGACTGGTACTGGCAATGAAGAGCTGTGGTTCTGGCAACGATGAACCCAGTACTCCGTATGCCTGTAACATTTTGGTTTGGAGTATACGGCGCGAATGGGTACGTGCTGTTTGTTGTACAGTGAGAACATTTTCGAGTGGGCGCCGGTTCAAGGGGCTAAACCTCAAAATGTGACGTTAGAACTAATCGTTCTAAACCTCGAAATGCTAATGTCCTGCACTTAATGTCCTGCACCTAGCAGCCTTACAGCATGCAGAACAACATCATTCTCGTCGTATGTCGAGTTTTTGGTAACGGTTGTCGACGGTCACCTCAGAATATGACGTTAGGCCCATATACGTCGCGCTGCCGCACGCCTGCGTCCCCTCCTTTCTTTGCTGCCCGACCTTCAGCGGATGGGGCGTAACGGAGCTGTCGCCAACTTTGCAGGGAAGCGTTTTAATTTTTCTTTACATCTACCAAATCCGGCAGGCATCTTCTTCACCTTTTTGCTCCACATGGGACACACGAGAAGACATCCATCATGCTATATGCATGCACGTGTTCGAAGTGCATCGTGCAGAGGCAGAAACTCATAATTTCCCTATGCAGGCCACTTGGTGCGGGACTTGAGATGAGAGTTATTTTGGGTCGGGTCCCAGTCAGGCTGCACGTGCAACCAAAGCTCTCTGGGTTTCTTCGGAGCACAGAAGTGGACAGAGTTTTGGGAAAACGTTTTTGTGGGTGACTGAGAATTTTGTGCGCAGCATCCGACATCTTTTCATCTTTATAATTATTTCGTTTTCTGCTATCATCTTGCGTAGCAAGCCAGTGCGACGGCTCGGTTAAAACCGCTGTTTTCCGTTCATTTTTTTCCTCTCTCTCTCTCTACACCTTACTCACGATCTTCATCATCTCTAGAGAAGGTCAGCTTTCCTGCAGTGCGTTTTCGCGTACGGATAGCATCACAGAGAAGCTTAATGATTCGCTTCAGAACGTGACTGTGGCGTTAGCTTGTTGTAAACCTTGTAAAGATAGCGTGCGCTAAAATATGCGGGCAAATCTCTGGTGTATGCTGCATCCATTCACCATTAAGTCTTTACAGAGTACACACATGCTGAGACTTGAATAACGTGGTCTCGAAAGCGGAGTCGTCACTAAGTTACGTTATCCTACTGGTCCGGTAGGGCTATTGCGTTTCGTATACGATACAGAAGTGAAAGCGCCTAGCGTCATCTATCGGTTCGCTTTCAACACGAAGGACGCCCTTGTGTCCGACTACTCAGAGGGGCCGCCGTTGCATCTTCGTGGCTTTGACTAAAATGAACCTTGGAAGATGTCATCACTCAAATTATCGTTAAGATACAAGGCTAATATGACCGAAATTATTTTAAACCTGATTGGTGCCCTGTTTCACACCCGTCTGTATCATTGCCACCTTACTAGCGAGAAATGCTGTCAATGTTTGTTTCGCCAAATTTCAGATTACCCGTTTCGCCTTGTATATTAAATACCATTGTTTGTAAATAGTTCTTATATTTATTTTCTTCTGCATTTTAATTAAATACCACAGAAGAAAAAAATTGAAACAGTTCCACTCAGCGTGAAACCTGTCAGAAGTGCGGAGCAGTGATGCGCCAGTGTTTCGCTTGTGTTATTCTTGAGGGTACCCTGTGTTTATGATGTTTTTTTGCACTTTTCATACATTTTGTAACTGCAGCAGATAGGGTTAAAAAACCCTGCGGTGACGCTGTCTTTCGCGAGCGAGCTTCCACTTTCGCTCAATCCAAGGCAACTGTTGGGCGTCTATGGAGGGAAAGACTGCCTTTTCGCAGATTGCATTTAGAGGTCTATTCTACCAACAAAGCCTGTATAACCTTGCCTGATACAGGCGGCTTTGCTCCCACTTTCCCACAAAGAGGGGCTCTGGCAACATCTCTTGACTAGTTTCAGCATCAGTCTGGTGTTGACCCCGAAATTAGTCAAGACAAATTTGCGTCACAGCCCCTGAAAAGGCCTATGAACAGACGCTGGGATTGAGTTTTAATTAATTCAGTGCTAATAATGCAACGTGTCGTTAATAATGCTACATGCATTATTGTTACGTTTTAACGCTACGCAGTGTTAACCGTAAGCAATAAGATTATTCTACGTGCTGCGGTTAATAATGCTACGCGCTATGTGCCCGCAATCTTACGTGTTTTTTTGTCAAAAAATGTTTGCATGCGAATGTTGTTAATGAATATCCATACCTATTTTTTTGAAAAATAACCGTGGTTACGCATATTTTAGCTAGCGTTTGGCAGTTTGCAGACCGCGCCGCGTCTTATTGATGCTTTGCGCAATGCAGGAAGGGACCAACCACCACTTGCTTCATGGCGCAAAGCATCAATTAAATACTTTGATAGGCGGCACACTGCGCCTAATGCAAGCTCAAACATACCGAACCACTGTTGAGAAATGGGTAAGCGTAATAATTTAGAACATTTTTACATAAGGACGAGAATAGCTACAATAGCTATCGTCGTCGTTAGACGACGATAGTTGAAAGCGATGCTTTCTTCTTGATGAACGAAATGGCGAAGGGTCGAAGTCAAAGGCGCTGCGACCAAAATTACAAGCTGCGTGCGCATCAAAGTGAAAGCTCAATGAGTCCAGAGTCGAAAGTCCAACTCAAGCCCAAACTCAGACGATGACCAAAGAATTCATCTCGAGGAACCTTCGCGTTAAACCATCGTGGTCGTTAGGTGTAGGCGTGTATATGATTTTTTCAACCAAACCTGTATGCTACAGTGCCGACGTCACGGTCACAGCCGCCGCTTTCAGTACGAATTCTCTACACAAGCGATCATGCTCGAAGCGCCATGGAGTTTCATGCAATAATAACTTGTATGAAACTCTATCCGAAGCCCAATATTGTACCGCAGTACGCACTCCCAACAACGTGACATGTTAATCCGGAAATGGTGCGAATTTTTCTTGTGCTTCCTGGACCAGCACTCGTGAAACGTCTACGTGATATGGAGTTTATAGCTGTTACCATGAAACGGTAACCTCGCTCTCTCTCTCACACCTGGTTCGCGCCCTAAATACACTGTAGTGACCCACTTGCCTGCCTCTGTGCGCCCTTTATGTCAGAATAGAATGTGCTAATCGATCTGCACGCATAATAACATAATGAGCTGGGTGCCCTCCTCATTAGGCTGCCAGCGGCACGTTATCATGTTCGTTATCTCACGCTCCACCCTGCTTGCCACCGTTGCAGCAGCGTTGTCTCGTTTAACATGCTACATTGTATCTACTTCCGTTCATGATGCGGCGTTCGTCGCATGCCGCTGAAAAGAGGGCAACAAAATGACGCACGTAACGATGCAACGTGGGTGGGCAACTGAGCAATGCTGATATTTGCGGAGGATTTCGATGATGGCAAGTATTTGAACCGGAGAACTTGTACCCGAAAGTTCCAAACTACCACAAAAAAAAAACCGTAAAGAAGGGAGCTGTTTATATTATTGATTGCCCTATTGAAAACGTCGCGCGCTTATTGCCCCCGAAGGCACGGCTGTGGTTTACGACGCGTTCTGGTCACCTCCAGACACTGACACGCTTTTCCCTTTAAATAATATAATAATCGGCACGTTGTAATCATAGCTCATCATCAAACTTATTATTATCCTGATCACACCACCATCATAATCCTATTTGTGCCTACTGCTGGACGTAGGCCTCTTCCATTGACTTAACCCATTCTTCGCCACCGCGTTATATTATTTCATTCCTTCGTTGAGCGACCACACACGCACACAGGCGCACACGCACACACGCACGCACGCGCACACACCCACCCACCCACCCACCCACCCACACACACACCACACACACACACACACACACACCACACACACACAACACACACACACACACACACACACACACACACACACACACACACACACACACACACACACGCACATGCACACAGATACACACGCGCACGCGCACACAGGGACACAGAGGGTCGAACCCAAGAAATTGTGCACGTATACCGCACTCTGAATACTGTTTTTGGAGCGTACCAATGGGATAGATTCCAAAAACGTGTAACCCGCTTTAAGGTATTGGACAACACTTTCAAGAATTTATACTGCTTTCGCACGGTATTCCGCGGTGGCCGCAGCCAAATCGTTAGTCATTTTTTTATTATTCCACACTAAGAGTGCGAAAACTTCTGCGCCTCGAGCATGTTTGGAACTAACCTCACGGCAACTTATTCTCTCAAAATTTCTGGCTGAAATTAACGCGACGTTTTGCGACGGGATTTCGAGATGAGCCCGGCGTAGAAGACCTCTGCTACGCTGCTGCACGAGGCAAAAAAGAAAGCGCCTCGATCCCACAGCGTCGGCGCAAGTTCAGCGTGTCCGAGTGCGCGCTTCAGCGCGCGTTACACGCGGCGGGTGTCATTTGTTATCCGCAGGTGAGCCCCTTGTCCGAGTAAATACGCAGACGAGGGGCCTTCGCGGTTCATTTACCAACGGGAACGCCGCCATGGGCACTACGCTGAACCGCTGCGTGCGGCCCTCATGTTCATTCCCGAATCATATATATGCGCCGCGGTTCCTTACACTGTATAGGTATGCTGCCTTCGCCCTGAACGCACGACTTGAGACAGCGGCCCTGCTGGATTGCTTTCCTCGCATGAAGTTGGACCGCATTCACAGCACATGGCCTTTCGATTACTAAACTGAGCGAACCACACCACTCGAATTGGCCTTTCGTTTGCTTTTCGGCCGTCCGAAAACATTTGTTACGAAATGCATTCAAACCCGGACTGACAAATATACCTCTGTCGCAGCCGCTCAAGTATGGCAAGGCTTTACGACTTTCCAGAAATTCTCCCAATTGAAACGAGGATATTGGTTGTTTGTTCAGCCTCGGACTGTATTGTTCCGGCGGCGTCAAAGTGATACACGATCAGGCGGTCAGGCAACCCAGAAGCCGCCCGTCAAAGCAAAATCTATAGCTCTAAACCAAGTTCGGCGCACGCAGATAACGAAGAAAGTTTATCAGACGAAGGGCTGATCTCAATTATGGCTCTCTGAAGGGGAACTGAAGGGGGGGGGGAGGGGGTTATGAACATTTCTAATTCCTTTCCAGGCTTGAAGCATAACAGGCCAAATCCTTAGTTGTGTCTACCAATTTACGAGCATTTTCTTTCGCGGGAGAAGGGTTCCAAGGAAGCCCTTTCATTCCCAACATCATCCTCGCCGATTTGCTCGCATCAGCTGTAATGCGGTGAAGAATGCAAAACAAAAAAAAACCTGGCCGCGTATCTGCTCCTTTCGTTGCAAATGTCGTCAAAAGACGAGAGCCTTTGTAGACATTTGCCAAGGAAATGCCCCCCTTTGCTTTCCCGCTCACCTGTCATGCTGTTCCTATTCCGTCGCGCTCATCCCAAGGTAAACACACTGAAGGTTTGCTCAAGGCGATTTGAATTTACCGCATTCCACTGCTACAGGCCGGGTTCCTCGATGCCAGCGCTACAGTACCGCGGAGACGCGCGTGAATCGAGGCGGCCGACTTCAAGCTTTATAGAATCGCGTTGCCGTGCTCCACCTGCGTTCCAAGCAGGACGCGGAACCTAGCTAGTGAAACCTTTCGTTGCTGTTGCTGCGTGATTTCTCATATGCCGCGGGCAACAGCAGGCGGCGGTTTTCTGCAGTAGATGTAGAATATCATTAGCTATCAAAAAACCATGCATCCATGAATTTTTTAATAAAGGAACACCGTATAACATATAAACCGGGCTTAGGCGCTTACATTTGGCGATGAGTATATAAGACTATTGCGCAGTATACATTTTACTTTGGCCGGGTGGCTGAAACGAGTCACAGACAGACAGACGGACAGACAGACATACATACAGACAGACCAAAATTTCTGGGTTTAAGTAGCCCAAGAAAAACTATCGTCTTTAAAAATTGTTAGCCCGTTCAATCTGCATAAACTGCGCGTATGCCAACAAAGGTACAATATAGACCCTCAAAAACGTGACAACTGATATCCTTAGAACGTCATTGAGCATCACACTCCCTTGCAAGCCACCGCGACGTTACTGCGATAGTTCGGAATGCAGCAGCGAAGGGCAGGTGCTGTTTAATCTTGGAGCGTATCAGTTGTACTTAAGCTCCATGCTCGTGTAAATAACCCACAATAAACGTTTACTAGAGTTGAGTGACACGCTGCATCTACACATTTCGCATTGCAAAAGCGCCATGGCGTTGGCTGGGCTGTACGTACTGACCAATAAAAAGTGCAGCGCAAACGGGACGTGTGCCTTGAAGGACGAACAAGAATCGTTTCGGAGGGAAAGTTTAATTGTGTCACGGATCGCAACGTCTCTCACTTCCAGCGGGGGTATGGAGAGAAAGTCGAGGGTATGGAGCCCTGAAGAATTGCTTCTAAAAGAAGGATTAACTTGCAGAATCCCGTGCACACCATTTATTTGTTGCTTTCTTATTTGTTGTCCTGGTTGCTTTGTGTCGCAAGACCTGACGCATCAATGGGCACAAAATGTATTTTTGTGTCTTGTGAAATGCAATCACGCATTGCGCATACGTTTCTAAAGATCAAGTGGGCTTTCTTTTTCATTCCGGAAAAAAAACGCCCACTATGCTACGCTAACTTATAGAGCAAGCGTTGGAGGGGATATACTATCGTCTGAGTGTCATGATATTATCATCAAAATTAACTTTTGTGAATTTTACGCGTGCTTAGATGTTAAGGCGACAGCCTTATATGTGAAAAGGCGGTGGCGTTAGGATTGAAAAAAAAAAAGACAGAAAAAAAATTATGCCTGCCCCCTTTGCTAGGCAAAGATTGGACATAAGCAGAGCCACGTCGAGTTACTATATAGCTTTCGTAGGGAGCAAGCAAGAGTTAGGCAACCATCCGCCAGTTTGGAATCCGAAGTGTTGCGGGAAAGCCGCCCGACGGGCATGCAGGAGCTCCGCCATGGGCCTTCAAGTGGAGACGGCCAACAGGATCCCGTTGGAATATCCTCGCATTAAAGCAAGGGGAATAACATTTCTCTCGCTAGACTACAATGCTTTCGCCCTACTATCCGTAGGCAGTCTTAGGGCCGTATTCTGAGTCCCTCCTCCACGCCATTTGCACCCTCAACTAGGCTGAGAGGAGCAAAGAGAGGAGATCGATTTCAAGGATCTCCTCCACTGAAGGCTCGAGTGGAGGAATGACTCGTAATACCAGGGTTGAAATGGTCATGAATGCAAAACACAACTTGTTTTGCAAAGTTGTACAACTTTGTTCAATTGAAAAGAACTAGCCTTTGATAATTTACTCAACCGCGTTGCAGACACGAAATAAGTTTTTTCTTAACTGAAAAAGCACAGTAATATAGAATAACTTTCGAATTGCGCGCTACAGTGACGTAACATGGGTGAGCCCTAAAACATAGTTTACAGTGGGGCTCTTCGATTTACAGTCTCGGACTCACCGCGGACTCCCCGAGAAGCAGTCCGGCATTCGATTTTCCCATGTATCCCTATGACTTCGGGGAATCCTCAGACTACCCGCGGACTATCCGCGGTGAGTCCGAGACTGTAAATCGAAGAGCCCCAGTGTGTAAACTGCACGTTAAGATTCAAGTCATGCGATCAAACGGAAATAGACGCAACTACTATCGCCCAATAATCATTCTTGGCGGTTGCCTAGGTATGCTTCCGCACGTCGCACAAACAAGATTCTCTGACGTCATAGAGAGGTTGCAGGAAAGCGGCTGGGATCAGTTTTCTTCAATATCTCGGTTATTTGTTTGAAGTTGGCAATAAAAGACTTCTAATTGTTAAGACCTTCTAATGAACGAAACTGGTATTTTGTCTTCATGGCCCAGTTTAAGTGTCTGTGCCAAATTTTTATTATGGATGACGGAGAAGACATCGCCGACCTAATCGCCCCGGCTTTGCCAAATAGTTATTCTGTCTGTCTGTCTGTCTGTCTGTCTGTCTGTCTGTCTGTCTGTCTGTCTGTCTGTCTGTCTGTCTGTCTGTCTGTCTGTCTGTCTGTCTGTCTGTCTGTGACATTCAAATAAAAAATTTAGTTCTCCTAACCTGATTTTTCTCGCCTAGCCGGCGCATGGTCAGTCTAAGGAGGCAGTCAGTCAGAAATAATATACTTCTGCGGCGAGTAAAAGCTAAAGTTGTACGCAACAGACCCTGCGTCGGTGAAATGAAAATATCCGACTAATCGAGGACTCATTGGTGTGCGAAGTTGCTTACAACTTACTATCTAATATAGTGCCTAAAATCTGTGGCCGGACGTAGCTCGTCTAATAATTTCAATTTCAGTTTATGTGACTGGCGCCCCAGCTAAACAATTTACTGGAGAGGAAAAAAAGGTAATGTCAAGATTAACGACAGTTCCTTGACCGCTTGCAACCGCCACGCTGCCTTTTTTTAAAGCGAGCTTGAGTGTTCTCACTGATGGCGTCTGCAACGCGAAAGCTCCCTGCAGGAAAGCCGACTCCCTCTGACGATGATGATGAATGATCGTGGGGTTGGAGAGGAAAAAGCGCTTCACTTGCTGGAATCGAACCTGGGTCCTTCGCGTTAATAAGCCGGCGTCTATTGGATTGCTCCATTTCGACATGGGTGAAACTCGGTCCAAACTCAGGCGACAACCAAAGAATCCGTCACGAGAAAGCTTCGCGTTCGACCAACGTCGTCGTTAGACGGAGGGATGCATGATTTTTTAAAGCTACCTTGCATTTGCTTATCAAATTGTCTCGTTAGATTTCTTTGTGATACGTACCTTGTGAACATGTTTTTTTCGTTTCTTGAATCGTCTCTTGAGCATGTTTTTGAAAAGGGGTGCCAAAATACTCAGAATAAACTCTCGTCGGGTTTTGAAGCATCTGCCCATGTATGAACACATAGTTCTCGCACTTCAAACTGTAAGCTCATATCTGAGCATATTGCATGCAAATAGAACATGTAAAACATTGAAATGTGGAAATTGTTTTTAGACCATATAAGAAAGCGGGATGCGAGTTTCCCATTGGGTTTAAAAAAGCATAATAGTTTCGCGTTTGTTTTCTGCCTTCTGGTGCGTATTAATAGCACGAGTGAAATCTATGCTTTCACCGTTATGCAAAAATAAGAAAAACAAATCGAGGAAGCATCGTAACTACACAGGTGGTATTCATTGAAAAGTATAGCCATCAATTTCTTCGCTTGGCAACACTGGAAACGGCCACGGACACACCCGAAGTGCCACGGACATGGCGCGGCTGGTGCCCCTGCGCCCGCACGCAGAAGAAAAAAACACCGGCGTGCGTCGTCTGCTCCGTTTCAACCCGATTATCAACGGTAGTGCCAGCAGAGATGTTATTAATCGCACTCACATTGGACTCGAGGCATTGCTTTGCGTTCGGTGGGGTAGAGTTTGGGACGTCCAACACAAATCATGAGCTTAGCACAGACAAGTACCGCCATCCCGCGTAGCCCGACGTAACCACTAACGGCGCACCCACATGGTTGCCTGCATGCGAGCCTCGCCTGTGAATACAAGCTATAGGTCCTTCATGCGGCGATGTGCTTGTTAGCGATCATAAAAAAGGGAACACTCATTCTTTGTAAAGGTAGGAAAATATTTATTACAAAAGTGCTCTACAATTCTATACTACCACACTGCCGGTGATTCTAAAAGACACTTCGCGGATTCGCCGCTAGTCCAATGCTGTCGCGTTTGGCAAAGCACATCATTTCCCGTCCGAAAGGACGATGGCGCTAACTTAACAACGTGTGGGCTCAAGCTAGTTGGTACCCCATGATCAACACCTTTTAAGCGCGAAAAAGTTTCGACGTAGACGCGAAGGACAATAACCGGGCTCTATCTTTGTCCTTCACGTCCTACGTCTAATTTTTTTTTTAATTTAGAATCGCCGTGCAAGATTTTTGTTTGTTTGTTTGAGCCCCAATCTTCGCACATCTCAAACTGTTCGGTACTATATTGGGCACTAAATTTAGGTGCTCAAGATTGAATAATTGGATTACGTGACAGACGAAGACATTCAATAACGACGAAATTTCTTCCCTGTTTCTCTATTTATGCACAGCGCAATTTTATATCAACGGAAAACAGCGGGATTTTTTTTTCAATTTTTCGATTTCCCTTCGGATCCAAAAAAAGAAAGAAAAAGCAAGTGATACTACGCTTCGGCACCACCGTCCTTGGTGACCAGGTTGAGTTAAAATATTATGACCTTTCTACGAAGTTTCTTCACACAACACAAAAATACAGGCGCGAATAGCGACCTATCGTTTGCACCAAGGAGGAAGTATTGCTTTCCCTGAAAGGTGTCGTAGCGCTCACGCTGGTCACCCATAAATAATTCCCCAAAATACCATTCTCGCAAAAGGGTGACTTTCTGGTCCTAACTACGAGTAATTCTCCGTGAAATGTCGGCTTATATCGCTGACAGAAAGCAACAGCCCGCGGAGAGAGTTAATAACATGGGGGCAGCCAATTCCAGGCTTTCCTGGCACATGTCAAGAAAATGTCTCCTGAATACTTCTCCGCCCCAACACGCGATTCCGAAAAGCAGAACCTGGATTTATGGCTGTTCGTTTGATAACCCTTCTCTCGATGCCTCTATATATCTACTTGGATGCAACGCGTCCCAACGTGCTAACGTGAAACGGGTGCTAACGTGAAAAGTTGGGATTGAGGGTTTAAATATACATTCGTAGGTGTTAAAAGTTAGGAATGAGAGACGTAAGGTTGATGATGAACGCTACCTCGACTTGTGTGAGAAATGCGCTGTTAGTGAAAAACATAAAGCGTCCAGAGAAAATCAAGTATAGAAATGTAGCATCTTGTTAGTGGACGAAAGCCCCCTGACCACAAAGCAGGCGCAATATTAACACGAACGTTCCGCCAAAGATCGACTCAAAACATAACAACTAAGCTGACGGGTTCGCAGGCACAAAGGCAGAGCTGAGAAAGAAGCTCTTCATAACTTGTGGAGAATAAGAAAAGAACAAAATCTACCGCTATCGGTAAAGAATGACGGCGGTCATGGAAACGTCTGAACACTCAAGTACCCGTTCTGAGAGGAAGCGAAGAAAAAGTGAAAATAAATTCGTTTTTTTTTTACACTTACGTAATTTCGCACCCGCATATGGTTCAACCAAAGACTACACTTATTCTTCTAATTGTACCATCCTCGAGACTTATTTATCCTGATATCTCTAAACACCGCTTTTTCTTCGGATGCTGCTTACGGCGCTGTCTTTACTCGATACTTTTGGGCAGCACCAACATCGGTGTTGTGTTTTTTTGACACTCTGACTTTTCATTCATCGATGCCTTGTGTATTTTTTACTACATGTTGCCTCAGACGTACGTCACTACAAGGTTCCTAATTTTTGTTTTCAGCTGAACAAAATCTTTTCAATACAAGCCTAGTTCGTTCAATATTTGTGAAAAGCTATCACGTAAACAACGTTAAGTTACTATTTCTTTTTCGCGCAAAACGCGAAACTGTTTCGAGAGCTCAAAAACAATGCCTGTGTCGCCGCGCTACTCGTACTGATGGCCAGAAGCACGCAGCATCTTTCCTGTCCGCTTGCTTTCTTTGATACGCAGTTACGTTGGGCGAGTAAGAAAAATCACATCGAACATCTAAACATCGTGGTGACATAAAAACATGAACTCTCCTCCATATACGTTTCCTCATGCTGGCGCGGCTGTTCGAAAGCCTCGAGGCATTCTTTTCTTCTTTTTTTTTTTTGTTATAGGCGACGAAATATTACCCTGTCACTGCATCCGCGTCAGTACTCGCCTTGCCGGAAGCCTCACGTCGTCTGCAATTGGTACATTGCAAGAAATCAAAAGAATCAAGAAAAAGGAAACACTCAGGAAGAAAGAAACGACGGGAAGATCCGAACAGCTACAGAGGGCCAACAGAAGCGCACGTTTTCCACTCCAATCCCGGGCGGCACACCACTGGCAAGGCTGTCGTCGTCGACGTGGGGTCGAAATGGTCGGCGCTGGCATGGCGGATCTCGGACACACACACGCGCACACACCTCGGAGCGCACAATCACCGAGTAGGCGAGTCACTTGGCATCTTCCCGGGTATATCCGCCCTGGGAGCGAAGGTATCCGCAAAAGGCGTCGTCGCAGCCGCACTTTTCACACAGGCGGGCCCACCAAGGCCGACGGGCGAAACAAGCACCACACACGAATCACTACTTCTTGAACGAGTATCCGCCGTGCACGGGGTCCTCTTGCCAGTAGCGAAGATCGATGCCCGGAATATCCTCGCAGCGGAACCTTGGATTGCTGCGGAACGGATGGAAGAAAATAGGAAAGCATCGCTCTTGAATGAACGGGCTCACTCTTTACGGGAATGTTTATAGCTACGCAGCGAACGTGTACGGCCTTGCTATCACTCTCAGCCGGAATTCTTTGTAAGACTTGTATATGTGTCGGTTAAGTATGCGGCACTTGTCAGGCTGAAATTTTCACAATATTATTTCTAGGTGGGCAGAGCCGTGAGCATGGTTAATTCCATGTTTCTATTCCATGTCTGTCTATACATTGTTATTCAATGCCTGGAGTGCTTGGTAAAATTTATAAGCACATAAAATTTATAATTCGCAGTCTGGCCTTACTGCTAACATTCACCATGGAAAAAATTCAATTCACTTCATTGTCACTTTGCAATTGTTCCTGAAAAAAAAGGCAATAAGTCGGTTTATATTTGAAATTTTGCATCCGTAGGCTACAGGCCACGCACACATTCAAAACAAGGGCACAAGCGTTATAGTTTACACGGCGTGAGATGAAATCACCGAAAACGTCTCCTTTGGGTTAAAAGTGGAATCTTGACTAAAATGAATTTTTTTTAGTCTCTTGTTCGGCGTTCCTTGTGTCTTTGACATCGATAGTATGATTCGATCGAAACGATGAAGGAATGGTCTACTTACTAGATTGGATGCGGCAGTCTCATCACCCACAGCTGAATTGTCGGTATGTCGTCACCGTTCTCGCAAATAATTTTAGACTGCGTGGCTTTTCGGATTTCCTGCAGTTGTTCTGTAACGAATAATAAATGAGCGGGTACTTTATTAAAAAAAACAATTTATATCACAGTTTATGCAAACCACGACCACTTTAAGCTGCTTGGCTTGTTTCAGGAAGCCCGTGCGAATGTTTCTTTTACATTTGACATACCTCAACGAAGTCTGCGTCGGGTATTTCCGCGTTATACTCTTTACATCTTAAAGCCCTCTGGCCGCAGTAGGGTTTTGTCGATCGTATATGCTCCCACTGAGTTGAACGCAGCTCCGAAATATATACAAGAAATCCTTCCAGGGCTGCTCAGGATGTTCAAAGCATATATGGAAATAAAGACGTGAACGGTGGCTGCCGTGGCTGATGAATAATTTAACTTGTTTTAAATCAGATGAGCCAGAATTTCCTACCACGAGTCACATCGCTTTGTTTGAGCATGTTGAACTGACGTCATAATTCACTACGAAAGAAAACTGTCCCTAGATGTGCGATTTTAGACGTTTCTACATGCTTGACCCGGGGAAATGTTTCGTACTTGCGGAGTATTTCTGGCCAATAGCCGTAATTAGAGTAGCCGCATTAGCAGGAAAGGGAAGACTACTTTCCTCAACCGTTTAGTTCTATTTTTATAGATAGCTGCAAGGCCACTATCCATTGCGGCATTATTCCTGGGTGGGCGCGTGCCTAAGACTCTCCCACTCCCGGATGGCGGCTGATGAAGTTTTAAATGTGTCTCCAGCTAACTGTTCTCAATGCCAGGAGCGTGACCACCTCGTGAACTGCGGCGCCTCTCACGCCGCAGTTATAAACTCCGAGATGGAATAAGCGGCATCCAGACAGTGGCCTTTGAGAACTGCACGCGACCTTTCAAATACAATATCTATTGTTAATTAAGATTTAGGGGCCACTTCTTCATCCACTTTAAGCACTCTCAATAATCATGATGGGCTGCTCCATTCACCGTCAGCAGCGAGTGGCCTGGGCACGCAGGCCGAGCTCACGCACTGGCCAGAGAACAACCGCGGCTTTTGCACTGCTTGGACGCAACCTACGGGTATTCCCCGGTTCCTGGTTTCTTTTTGCTGTTGAAACTCATCTGCAAATAAACGTAGGCCCTGCCGCACAACCACATCGGCCGCCGACAGCGGGAACACTGCTAAGGCATGTTGCGTCCCTTTGCGTCAAGTCTGGTCGAGGCTTGTTGACATGTTTGAACCTGGTCGACGATGCTAGTAATTACCAATAGAGTGGTCTATAAATACCTTTCATTTACAGGCACTATTGCTGTTTAGTAGTTTCTTTTACTTGTGCGGTCCCTTGGAGCTAAAAGTAACTTCATAATCCGGCGCCGACATACAAAACAGCAGAAACGTGCTGGAGAACAGCAACGTATGTCTTGTATATAAAAGTAGTCCCAGAAGAGTAACTCGGGGAAGCATGCTCGGCTTCCACAAGATGGGCTTCGGATATGACGTAGTAGTCATCGTTCTCGTTTACCTAATGTCGTCCCGGCCGAAGAGCTCTGCTGGCGCAACTGGACAAGAACGTCGCACATTTTGAAAGCACTTTGTCGATGTATTCAAAAGAGGAATAGTGCTGCATACAACAATTGGGGACAAGTACGAGGCATATGGCTCCTATCTCCTTTTCTGAGAACAAATTTACTCTGCACTGAACATCCTCTATGGTGAATGCCATCAAAGCTGGTAAGTAATTGCCTGTGTTGTAAAGCAGTAGGAAACAGCCACAGCTTTGTAAGGGCGCTTCGGGTAATAACATTCAAATGACACTAAGAAATATTTCGCTTCTGAAACTTGATAAAGTTCAAGTGAACCCGCAAATGCTTCAAAAATAAATCTAACTAAAGAATTCTGATAGCATGCGTCAACATTGGTTATTTGTATTTAAAACATTGCGCATGCAATTTATGCTTTTCTTGCTGAGACTTTTGGTAGATTGAATTGTATTTTTTTTTATATTTGGGCATTGAATGTATATTGCAATTATATGAGAAAATGCAAACATATAAATTTGTAACTTTACCCAAATCCCACCAGTTTAGAGTCTACAAGATGTTTCGTGTGACGCACGCGACTGGTACAAATGAAACTGAAGTACAGGCCGACAATTCAGTGACTCGTTAATAATATGGTCCCGATGTAACCATGTCGCGAAGTTCGGTTCCGGAGCTTCTATCTCTGCTTTGTTTAGCTGATGCCAGGGCTGACTGTGAATTCAATTACGTTTCGGCTATGGATTGTAATAACGTCTATTTAATTGAAAAGATGATTGAGTGCAGGGTGTTTAGTCTTCTCGACAAGATTTTTTTTTTGGTGGCAATTATTATTCCCCCCTTTATTATTCCAGCTACAACTTTTCGGGAGACCTTCAAGCCGTCAGCTCGGTATGCCAACCTTACAATAGTCCTTGGCAGTTCCGAACATGCTGACGCTCCTTTTGAATATAATCTTTGCTAACAAAGGATGCCAAAGATTTGTTACCGGGCGTGAAGGACGACGGCAGACCAGGATTTTCGAACCAGAAACGGTCCCCTCGCCGAAGGTTCGAGAACTGCCTAGCGATGATGCAGGCGAAGGTGGGGCCGATCATGGCCCCCGGCATGACCCTCTCGGAGATGCCACCGCTCCACAGGTCCACATCATCGGGATGCCTGCAAAAGCAAAACAAAATTTGCTGCTTAGGATCCGCCTTACAATCTTCCCTGTTTTTGCCATAAAGACGCATTTGACCCCATGCCAACTCGTCATTTCAACTTTATTCCAATATGATTTAGACACTCTTTAAGTTTTACTGCGAGCTTTCCAAAACATGTTTTATTTACGCTCATTGCTAGAAAATACAGATGGCCAATTAAGTTTTAGTGGCTGCAAACACAGTCACTTGAGAAAAGCAGGAAGAGCTTCATTACTAACCAAGAGGAAAGAGTGTGGTTGGCGACGCATAAGCGATGAGAAATCTACAAAAAAAGGCGTGCATCATGGGCTGAAAAAGGTGAAAATCCAGCGTCGTGCCTCTGCCGTAACTGGCAAGCAATTCATCCTGCAAGCTTCCTTGCTCAGGCACATAAAACTTGTGTTGTCTAAGGCATCGCAGTCGCCACTTCCTACAAAGAGCGCACTTCCTTTTTTTCTTTCACTAATTTCCTTTTTCCCGCACGGGTGGCAGTCCAGCTCTTGTAAATTAGTTACCGCTACTTTTCACTTTTCTCCTCCTGCATCAAACTAAAAAAAGAAGATTACAACGTCCCAAAACGGCCCATGTAGGCGAGCCTGCCTGTCGGGTGAAGGGTAAAAATAGGACTGCGTCAAGTTATACCTTCGTGTAAAGGAGGGTTCCGGTAAAAGATGAAGCCTGCTTTTTGGAATAGATTTGTTTAGTTTGTTTCTGTTGTTTATAAGTAGGTTCATCCTGTCCGACAACGTACGACAGCACTGCCAACGTAACTAGCTTTCAATCATGCGCCCCACAAGTAGTACTAGAATGGCAGCAAATAGGTGACGTGCTACATCAATCACGTCACGAACCGTGCCGCAGGGTATTTATTTTATTTTTGCCTGTCTGAAGTGCTCGAAATGCCAAGCTACAAGGAAATTAGCTGCATCTATTTCATCACAACATCTGTTAATAAGCATCAAATCGTACTCACTAACTAAGCTCCTCGCTGCATAATTGTGTTTTGTATGTTGTTTGCATAGTAACGGCACCGGAAACATGAAACCATGAGCGCATTGTCCCAGCATTCACCATGATAATGCGACTGATTTAGTGTAACTGGTACTTCTTTCCTCCGTTAAAGGGGCCATGTAACATTTTTTTTTCAACTTCTCTCGCAATCTTAAATTCTTCCAGAATTTAGTCAACGGGCACATCCAGTACTTATATAGGGGTCGCAAAGTACGTCAGCCAAAAGTTACTGCTCCATGCCCATCAGATAACTTAGAAACTTGCTCAAAATATTTTCCTCTTCCCCGGTCTTGGCGTTCTTCGACCGCTGGAATTACGTCCTTACAGCAATGTAGCGGCAATTGGCCAGCTTTCCTTCAGTTGAAGCTATGAACGCACTCGATAGCCACTTTAAAAAGAAAGCCACAAAAGCAAAGCAGAAACGGGAGGAGTATCTGCTGCGATGAGCAAATCACACAGGGCCGCTACGTGCTGGCGACAACTATAGCTTTAGCAGTGCTTCCAGACATGAAGAATAGAATTAAAGCGTTTATCCGAGGAGTTTCAGTCCCTTTAAAACGGAGTTTTTGTATAGCGAGGTATAGTTCTCATGCTGTTCACAAATATAGGCTCAGTTACAGCCCAAGTTCAACGTACCATGAAATATTTCGAGCATTATTCCCCATAAACAACAAATATAGCGTTATGTGATGCTTAATGCCTTTATACAAAAGCCACCGTTTTTGTTGATAGATCTGACATCGCCATAAGAGAACATCGTTAGCTGCTAGACATGTACGCAATTGCAGATTTCTGGCTGTCTTTCTTTGTCATCTTTTATGTATCAACACACAGCTGGTGTTCTCTGGTTAAATCTTTTTTTGCTGCCACCAAGGACTGACACGATAAACCATTCACTCCCATCCGCATGGCATCAAAGGACGACAGTTGACTGTTCTACGATGAAGTCATCGGGCTCATAAAAAGCGCAAGCAACCCTTTCTAGCAAGTGAAGCAAGCCAAGGAGAAAGCAAGCGAGCCTTCCCATCATGGCATTCCGAACACTGCGGTGACTCTTCTACACAAGAAAGGGACTGTGACAACAATTGTATCGTTGGGCACCGCCTCAAAAGAAGCATAGTTGGGCACCCTCGACTGGTAGACTTATGTGACAGGACGGACAATGCCCAGATGTTCACGGTGAGTTATTCCTCCATTATAAAGACGGACAACATCTCTGAAATCAACATGGAAACTCTAGTCAGAGTGTTTGTTTTGAACGGTTGGCACTTCAACAGCCAAAAAGATTCCGCATTAACTCCAAGGGGCACGTCATCACCGTCATCGTGAATGCTCGGACGATTATTTACACGCCGTTGGTAGTTGTTGATAATCTTTATTGAAGAGCCTCCCCAACTCCGGGGTTCTGGGAGAGAAAAAAATATGGAACCTAGTTATGCAGACGGGAGGATCTGACTGGTGTGAACCACCAGAGCTTGCCATTATACACTTTTTGGAAGATATTCTAGCTCCACCCTTCCGGGATTACGATAAAGAAACAGTGACTGGAGGTACCCCGACGTAGACATTGATATAAAGGACACAGCAGTTTGCTAACACGCTGAGCAAGGATAGTGGATATTTATCTACTTTAACGTTAAATGTTTGGCTAGTTGGTTCGCCTTCGATAGGCATACAACCAGCACGTACATGGGACAAAAGAAGGAGAGGACAGCCTCCCACAGCGCTGTGGTGGTTGTCCTCACTTTCTTTTATCCGTTGCACGCGCTGTTTAATAGAAGTATTGGCTTTCACCGGAGCGAGCGATCGCGCTGCATCAAACTTACGTTTGCCTGCCGCCGTGGGTGGTGTTCGATACGGGCTGCAGCATGTGCGACACTATAATACCCAGAGTTCTCTTCAGCATGACATATGCTTCAATATAGGTCATGTTAGGCCTGTGTCCCAGAGTGATGTGTTTTCCCGGCGCTCTGGTGAAACTCACCAATCGTCTTTTCACAAAGTAGACGCCCAATGTGTGAACTGTGTCTGTCTGCATGAAACCATATCAACAGCACGTACTAGGCTCAAACACAAGAAGAAGAGCGTACTCATACGATGGTTAGTGAAGATTCCTCCTTCAACAAAAAAATAGGCGCTCACTCAAATCCTGTTCAACAAAAAAGAGGCGTTCACGTCAAACCAGCACAACCGGTCTCGAACCGCTACCAGGTTATGCGGCGGCCTTGTCGCCAACACTTGGGCAGGTGATGCATCAGGCTGACCCTCTTTCCCTCATCTTGCATTTCACCAGGCAGTGCTTGCATTTCATCAGTGGCCTTTGATCTCCGCAAAGGCATGGTCCCTCAAGCGAAGTCTGCATGCATGAATTTGCAAATGAACAAGTAGGAGAGGCTTGAAACTGAGAAGGCACAGAACATTTGAAAGAGTTTAATTAATACGGCGCGTTCAGTGCTTGTGCTGTGTTCAAAAGCAGGTTTCTAAGACTCTTGAACATGGGTTATAAGTTGTGGGTCCTCTTCTGGAAGGTATTCTGTGAGGTGTATAAATACAAAAAGGAAAGGAACGCCTAGATATGCGCCCATTGATTTGAGTTCCGAGATTATGTATCATGCAGTAAATCATCTGCCGCCACTCAGATGCAACTACTGGGCTGGGAACTGTAACTGCAGATACTGTACATTCGTACCGTTCTCCGCCATAGTAGCCTCACATCTCTCCCACTTTGCTTTCCCTCTCTTCCTTCCCACGTAGAATATCTGGCCAGATCACTTCTTCAAGACTTCTCTGTCTTTTCTTTCATTCAAATTTGCTCCTGTCTTCACGTTAGTGGTTATGTGCAATGTGTCAGCACGGACCCTTTCACAGCAATTAAGTTCTAAAGCAGGTTCGGTTCCACCAAATATATCTATATAGCTACCCATCGTCGATACATCCTTAGTCAAGCCCCCTCTTGTGTACTCAGCTTTGCTGTTAGATTGTTTATTCAAAAAGGGAAGGCCAGAGGCCTCGTGGGGGAGTTGTGAGCGCGGTGGGGGGGGGTTCATAGATCAAAGGGGTTCGTCATGAGTTCGTGGTCGTCGGGAGGCGGCATGAGTTTTTTCACAGGAGGGTTGTTCAGCATTGAATGGTCTATTCACTGGTGTAAGCCATGGCTATATAACTCGCGCTTGACCGCTCTTAGTGGTGAACTGTATAATCAGGTTGTTGGTGTGTTCATATAAAATGAGGGAACCGATATGGGTGGATGGATCTGGGTGTGGAAAAGTGAAATTCCGATATCGAGAGAATTTGTGGCATATCCAGATTAGGAGGTGTAATCAGCCTTTAGGACTTACTGACAGTATGAACATTTTGGGTTGATAAGGGGTTATCCCTATTTGCGCATTGTTTCCGGGGAAAATGATGCGCCTGCAAAAAAATTGTTAAAAAATTCTTGGGTTCTTGTAAGGGAAGGTTGGCACGAAACGTGGTCCCTCAGCGTAAGTTGCCTAAACCGGAGTTTGTTTTCGTGCTTGTACCTGTGTAAGCGGATGTTTGGGGGTATGATGGCATTTTCGGTCGTGTCGAGGCAGTCATGCCGGTCTGAACCCTGGGGAACTGCGGATTCAGCGGAGGAGAGAAAAGAGCAAGCCTCCTGCGCAGCTTGGTGGGCTGCCTTGACTCCAGGGTGCCGCCTAATCATTGCCAGGAGTCCACTCTATGCGCATTTGAATGTCATAGAGTTGTAGAGTCATTGATTGCCTGATAATTTAGTTTACTGAAGGGTGCGTTGAACATGGTCGTCGAGAGAGAGAGAGAGAAAAGCAAACGGAAAGGCTGAGAGGTTATCCAGGCTTAGAGCCCGGATTGCTACTCGACACTGGGGAGGGGTGTGCAGGGGATGAAAGAGAAGGCAGGCAAAAAAGTGGGGAAAGGAGCATGGCCGCGCACACTTTAGTCTTTTTGCGGGCACTATAGTCTTTCGGCTAAGCCTGCTTCCTTCATAAAACACAAAAGGGCTTTTGTCGCCTTCTGCGAAGTTGATAGTAGGGGTCGGTTCCTAGTAGTGTCTAGTGTGAACTTTTGCCAATCGGGCGGCGGCCACTCTTTCTGGTGAATACTGCGGGCAGACCAAGCACATCTTTCTCTTCAACCTCGCAGCTACTGGGCACTACTGGCCTGATGAGGAAGGAGTAGGCTTTTGTGAAAGCCTCCCAACCACAGTCAC
This sequence comes from Haemaphysalis longicornis, assembly GCA_013339765.2. Taxonomy (NCBI): domain Eukaryota; kingdom Metazoa; phylum Arthropoda; class Arachnida; order Ixodida; family Ixodidae; genus Haemaphysalis; species Haemaphysalis longicornis. The sequence continues at coordinate 182,886,314 of CM023451.1, read as the reverse complement.
AAAGTAAAACACAAAAGGGCTTTTGTTGCCTTCTGCGAAGTCGATAGTAGGGGTCGGAAAGCGGAAACAAGATGTCCTAGATGGCCTGTCCGGGCATAGTGTCTAGTGTGAACGGTTGATTGTCCAATCGGTTGAGCTCGGCGGCCAAAACATTTTTGTCTTTCTGGTGAGAACGACCAAGCACATTTCATAATGTTTCTCTTCAACCTCGGCTTCACGGATGGGCACTGCAAGTTCATACCCATCGAGCTGGACATGGGCCACTCCCAACCACAGTCTCAAAGTAAAGTAGACTGCGAGACAGCCCACACGTGGGCACGTGCATGCTTCCGGCTTGAGTAACTGCATAGAAAACTGGCGAAGCAGCCTAGCGGCATCAGTCCTTGAGCCCGGAACATGCAGAAGAATTAGGGGTTGCCAGGCACCACAACGGGGAGGATGTGCCGCAGGCGTGATTGACGGTTGATTCGGCCCTGTGCGCTGCGACAATGTGCAAATGAAGAGCGTGGACGACTTCGCGGAAATAAAATATTATGGCCCTTTATGACATGGTGAAATAATTCAACTGAGCAAGGATGGCGGTGGAGTTGTGGATTTCGGTTCGGATTGTGGAGCGTGGGTGCATGTTCTGTGTTTTGTTTAAGAGAAAACTGGGTGTGTCCCTGTCGAAGTGTGATTTCTGGAAAGTCTATTTCTTGGTGCTGCGACAATCCTGACACGACTTCGTCGGAGGTACACATGAGTGTAGGCGTTCCAGGCGAAGCCCACAGACAGATTCATCGGCGTAAATGGATACACAGACAGCCTTCGGTGTGTACGAGCCCGATTTGCGAGGTTGAAAAGGGTTGGGCAGCACCCCACCTTGAGAACACCGCGCTGAATGGTGTGCTGCGATGTTGGCCGTCTTCTGACATTAAAAAGGATCTTCCGGACAAGAAGCTGTGCATCCATTCGTAAGTTCGACCACCGAGTCAAAGTGCTGAAGGGTGTTTAGCACAGCTTGAAACACATTATCATAGGCCCCCTTGAAGTCAGAAAGAAGGCTGCTGAGAACGTTTGAGGCGTGTGCTGTACAAACGTGACTAAATCTCCACACAGTCAATAGAAGAACGCCCTCGTCGAAAACCAGACCTCCGGATATGCATTGTGGTATTCGAGTAACTGCATCCTTTCCATGACCTTACCAAGGGCTTGCAGGGCAATAGCAGACGCTAGGTCACTGATTCTGAGTGTTACATTGTTTTCGTGCGAGCTGAAGTGATTGACGGCACACGGTTTGACAGGAGGGGCGGTACTTACTTCCATTGGGAACCAATGGGAATTATGACAATTCTTCCGGACAAGAAGCTAGCACGCCATTCTGAGGGTGTTTAGATTGTTATCATAGGGTGACACGTTCCGCAAAATGGTCATATACTATTTGATGAGTAAGTTTCCACTTTTGGGGGCACAATAGGACGCGGAGGGGAGTGCGGCTGAGGTTGTTTTCCACTGTCACACCATCTGTCGAGGATTTTAGCCTGTTTGGATAGTATTCTTTGTCTTATTTCATCAGTGGTGTCATTGTGTTGGTAGGAATGCGATGCTTCAAGATAATTTCACGAGAGGAGGTGAGCCCACGGTAAAGGGGGGAAGGTTTGATTTTTCGACTGGGTCACTCTTGAATAATGTTTTCGGTGAAAGGGGTGGAGGTTTCCGGACTGAGGAAACGGTAGTTCGGGTTACTGTCCGGAGACGGTCCTTGTGAGTTTCGTTGTACGTTGTGATGTGCAGGCCGTTTATGAGAGTTTCGTATCGATCAAAGGGTAGTCCTCAGCCTTGCTGAGCAGGGGTCTGCAGTTTTTTTTTTTTATGCGAAAGCATATTAGTGTGCCTCTGGCGTTTTCCCGGGAAATTCGTGAAGCCGGGTCCGGGAAGCCTTCCGTATTTTTTCTTTTATAACTTGCTCCAGAAGAGGATGATGGGATGCAGGGGGAGAGGGCGAATGCGAAAGTGCGACGCCCCGACGGTAGGCCTACAGTCACGCTTTAGATTTAGATTTCGCTTTTTCTTCCACCTTCTCGCATAGTGCACTTTTCTTCTACCGATTCTAATATTTGATTGTGCGCTTATTCTTCGTCAAATTTTTTCCCCTCCAAATCATGGTTTCATAAAGTGGGCACATTAGCCCCAAGAAGCTCCTGATCCTGACCTATACCTAATGTGGCTCTGTGCCAAAACTAGAGGAATAACGACAACGTCATTAACCCGTAACCGCTGCTAGACGAACAATGAGTATGACGTCACTTGGCACGTCGCAAAGCTCAACTTGGTTACTCAACACTAAATATGGGACAACGGCACGTTAGGCCTAACCTCGTGCGTTTGGGTTTGACGTCGCCAACGAATGCCCTTCGGAACACGTACTAATTTACGCCAAGCTGCGAGTGCCAGTTGGCTTCTTGAGACCGCAAAGCGAAACGTTAGGCCTAAGCCGGCACATACTCTACATTTGCGACTGTCAGTTTAGCAAGGTGACAATATCCACGCCGGAGACAATGTTCACAGTGGCGTATGGGACAACGTTTTATAAGTAGGAATGTGGGCTACCTTCGCGCGATATTCGGTGCTTGGCGCAGCCAAAGCGTCTTCCATTTTATTTTGTTCTACACCATATTACACCCTGGCCAAAAAAAAAGAAACCACCACTGAAGGTGATATGTACCTCTTGGAAGCTCAGTTGTACAGGTGCCGTCATGAGTAATTGAAGCAAGGATTTGTGAATATCCCAAAATATTTGTCTTGCTGGCTTTATGACAGCCATTACCGGTTTACAGGAAGCTGTTCATATTAGGGTGACTTTTTAAACGCACACGAATGCACCCAGGCAGTTACTGGAAGAAGAAATTCCTGCAAATTTACGCCACCGTGTTCCAATTACCTTTAACGGCACCTGTAGAATTTGAAAGTGCGATTGAATCAACAGGAATTGAGCAGCCCTTATTATACCTGTAATACGACTCTATTTCAATATTAAGACCATTCTGGAAAGTAAATTTGGCTAGATTTTGATCGGTCGATATCAATCGCGTACCTGTTGTGCGGTAGTTCAACTGTAAGCGTGCCTCCTTTTGGAGGAACCAATCGCTTGGTGGTTTGTAATTGAATGAAACCAATTAGATATTATCTGCAATTTGCTGATTCATTTGTAAACTGTGTCTTGAATCCGATGTCATTCCAATGACGGTTGTTTCTACTTTCACCTTCAATGGATTTGTAAAATTACAATATTAAATGCAAAGTGCCTATTGAGTTTAACATTGGTAAATTACTTCATCGTTCCTAATAGGAATTCTGCATAAATAAATATTTTTATTTGCCAAACAAATATTTTTGATCAAGTGAAAATTGTTTTATATAAAACAATTTATCGAAAAGTATGGAAAGCTAGTAATTGAAAGAACTATCTGTCACGATTTTAAAAGAGGTAAAATCCAATCAGGGTCCCATTCAACTCAATCCGTCGACATTCAACTCGCCGTGACGTCATTTCTGAGAATTTTTCAATTCAACGGGCTCCTCTCTTGTGGCGTTGCAAGGGACTTTCTTGCTTTACTCTTTGCGGTGCGAACCGTGACACTACTTTCCTTAATCAGTTGTGACACGTTTAACACATTGCATTTGAGACGTACGGTTGTATGCGAGGACGTAAGGAGTGACGGGGGCGATGTCGTGGAGTAATAACAGCGGAAGTCTGTTTAAAGAGCATCTTTGCACCGAACTCGCAAACCATACAATCATCAGAAGCAGTGTCTGTTTACGTGAGTAACCCGGTCCTTACAAAACCTTGTTAATTTCGTTTCGCAAGAAATTAGGAGTATTCGTAGGAATGAATTTTTATGTCTGTATTTTAAGGCTACACACATGTTGGGACTAAAAAAAGGCCCAGGGCGTCGCCTCAAAGCGCATTTCGCCATGCTTTCAGTGATGTCACGTCCCACAACATTTCAGTTCTTTTTTTTTTTTTACAGCGAAGCAGTTTATCGCTCGGGTGTCGTCAGTTTTTCGTGTACGCCAACAGCCCGGTGCGGCAGAAACGCCTGGCGGCATAGCAAACTTTATTGTTAATGCTTAGAAAAAAAAAAAACGGCTGCAACTCTAGTTTATCGAAACTTTCCCAACAAACATTATATGCCGAATAGCCGCTAATACTACTCTGGTGTTACCTTGAGTTTCATTGGCCTGTCATTATTAGTAACTGCACAGTGAAGTTATAAACGTTACACAATTCTTTCTGCTTGCCTATACATGGGCGTCTCTACTAGCGGGGAAAACAGCCCCATGTTTGTCTACTAAGATAAAACTATAGTCCTTCAAAGTTTTGTTATGTAATCGCAAAGTCATAGTCACTATCATTGCCAAATAAGGACAAAAATAAACACGGGTACATTTTTAATTCTGTGGGGTGAGTATTTTATACAGCTTCTCTAGTCACCCATTTTCTTATTTTAATGCGTGGAACTATGTTTTTGCACAGGGCTAGCCTTCAGGGAATGGACCATGGCACGGAGAATGGCCCGTCAAAAACTGAGAAAACACCAAATTCACTGTGTGCCCATACAGACAGAGCGATAAACGCGTTCATCATCACACATATTCCTCCTATTGCTGAGATACAACAAACTGTCTGCCCACCCCTACACTTACTTCTCTTATTGCTGAGGCATAATTTATGTTTGTTCGTTTTCGGGTTTTATATATTTATAAAATCCGTGGTAAAAATCGGGTGTTGTTTGTCAAAATAATATTCGTGGACACATGGGGTGTTTTTCGTGCAACCATGCCGAAATTGGGGCTTTTTCGGGTTCAATCTACAGATGTACTAAGCAATACACTTATAGTTTATTTTAGTACGTATCACGAGCTTGTTAACTCAAACGCGTTAAAATTGGTGTTCGTTTCAAACTGGTAACCAGGGAGGACATCAGGATTTTCTAACTAATACTCTCCGAAATTTCGCGCTTGTTTAGAAATGAATCAGTAATGGTGACAGTAAAGAGCATTGATAACTTCTCATAAATCAAACATTTTATTCACAAAGAGCTAGTAATCGACTTTGTACACGTCGCTGTTTACATACATTATCAGGAGACTAGGGTTTGACCCGATTCCCCTGAACCATGTCAAGGAGTAAAAATCCGGTAAAGTCGGGTTTTACCCGAAAACGAACAACCCTAGATTCAAACCCATTGCCGCGGCGACTCGATCAGATCGAGCGCTTGGGGAAATGGTAAAAACACAATTCTAAAGTGCAATACGCTGACGTCCAATTGAGAAACGGAGTGCTTACATAATTCACAACTGGTCCATTCAACCGGAAATCCGGGTTGAAATGCAACAGTTTCTTAATTTTTTGTTGTCTGGCATTTGGTACTAATCTAGCAGTGGCTGTAAATTTTAGTGAAGAGATAAAGAACTTTAAAAAAATACTGTTACATTAGTATTTACAGAACATTTTATAAAAGTGCGTAATTGAAGGAATATGGACAACCAAACTGGCAGGTACAGTTAAATAGAGATTCAGCGTGAGGTTTTTCGCACAATATGCGTAACAACGGAAATCAAGTGGCGACCGCGCGCACAGGCATACTAGCGCCGTCTTTGAGAGCGGCCTCGTTCTTACGCCGACAGCGGTGTAAGGAAAAGGTAGAAGGTGGCGCCACACGATTGGGCGCGCATTGTTCAGAATCGGTCGGGTGCCTCCAAAAGACAACGGCGTCTTAAATCGTCTTTTAACTCTTGTTGTGTACCAACAGATGCATATTGTATGACGGAAAGATTATTTCATTTGATAGACGTCTTAAGTTCAGAAATGAAATCGTGAACTGAATGAGGAGGTCATTAATTTAGTGAGGAAAGTTCAGGAGTCAATCCTCCCGCAGGTGCAAGCCCATCCAGTTACAATGCGTGTCACGTATCCCGCGAAGTTTGAGTTCAGACGGAGATATTGTTCCTAAAAACAATATCTAGTGCCCTCTCACATCCCCTGAACAGGTTTAGATACTGTGGCCCAAATGTCTGGAAGGTCAGCTTTTACAGGTCGACCGGTCGGACAGAGCACGCGACAGCACATGTATTAATTTAACGAGGGACCACTGTTGCACGAAAACCGTTGGTGACCAAACGTTTATTATCTTTCTCCGTATAACAGTTTGCAAATTTATCACGAGGCAATAGGTCAAGGGGTGCGCTTAAGTCCGGTACGAATCAATCTCTAGAATTTCTTTTAGAATTTCTCTAGAAAACATACCCAGTCGCCCAGCCGTACTTTCTGGCTGCAACTTTACAATCTTAAAGAGATAGTTCCACAAGGAAAAATGTAGTTGTATTTTGGAGCGCTTCTGGTTCAGTCCGGTATGGCCCCGCCAGAAATGTGGATTTGTGAAATGTTCTTGTATACTAAGCGGTACTGTGGTCCACCCGATGCCTGGTCAACCCACTGAAGATTTTTCGGGGCTGCTCTCTTGAACAGACCTTTATCCTTCCAGGGTCTGAAAATCTCACGGCTATTATTGCATTGGGTGGTAAACACCGTAAAACTGAATCTATGTCTATCCATCATGCGGGCCTAGAAAGCTATTGCTTTAATAAACTCGTCCTGTTCCAGGAATGCGAACCGCAGACTGCTTACTTTCCCGTGCTGGTCCATCAGTTGTAACGACACATATATGCTGCCCATTTACCAGCTGCATTTGCCTCTCTGCATAATCGATCATTTGATGCTGCACATTTGCGTACCGGTCTACAGTTTTGAGGGATAAAAATGCCGTCGCCCAAGATGATCGATGTCTCTCTCTCTGCAGTGCAGTGCAACCACTTTTAGTTTTTGGTAAAGACAGAAACACCCTACAACAAATACACGATACCCGATAGACTCCTGTTAAAGCGAGAATTCTGGACGCCCATTTTACTAAAGCACAGAGATGCAGGCCAGGGCTGTCGGCAACGAATAAAGAGTCAGATCAGCAAATTTCCTTTTTACAGGAAAGATTTATACCTCTACCCCCAACGGTTTCGTCTCCGTTGGCAAAAACGCGTACTAAAAGAACACACCGGGGCACTCGTTTTCCAACGGCTCGCGCTAGAATGCTTCGTGCTTTAAAGACACGAGAATATTACAGGAAACTGTATACCTCGCCAAAAAAGCCGAGCGTAGTGTCAGTAGACAAGGTATTACAGCACCACAACTGAGGCCTGCAAGTCAGCAACGGCGGACATTTTGGCGTTTATCAGTGTTGCGAGATTGTCGTATCTACGGCCTCGCCGTCAACTTCGACCGTGGCGTTTGTTAACAACGCTACCGAAGATGCAGCAAAACGACATCTTTGGACACACTTTTGAAATGCTGTTACACGCGTTATCTTTGATTCGCGTTCGGAACGACGTTAGTCGCGCGCAGCCGCAGTGAAGGGAGGACAATTGATTGATTGTATGGTTTAACAAGCCGACACAACGCAGGCGATGAGGCTCGCCGCAGTGGAGGGCTCCGGATTAATTTCGACCGCCTGGGGATTTTTAACGTGCGCCGAAATCTCATACACACGGGCGTTTTTGCTTTTCGCCTTCATCAGAAAAGTGGCCGCCGCGACCGGGGGTCGAACCCGCGACTTCGTGCTCACAGCACAACGCCTTAGCCGCTGAGCCACCGCGGCGGGTGAAGGGAGGACAAGCTAAGCCTGCCAGAGTTTACCGACTAAAACGCATAAACAACAAAATGGTGGCGCCAATGAACCGTCGCAGTGTAAACAAATGTCACGTAATGCGAACTGACCAATGATCATGGCGGCGGCACGGAACAATAGGATAAAAGAGTGTCGATACTCTTTAGCCTTATCTATAGTGATACCAGCCGAGCGCAAGCGACAAGCCCGACCGATACGACGAGCAACATTTCACACCCTCCTCCATCACCATTTGCAGTGGTTTACAACAGCTTTGCTCGACATCCACTTTCGCAAGACGGGACAGCGACCAATTTTTACTTCTTTTTTGTAAGTCAACAGAGAAAGTGGAACATGAACGCCTTTGCTGAGACCTTGAGAACCGAAATATTTATCCCCCATGGATATCCGTATTCGGGAGAGGACGAAACATTCCAGAGGATCTTGCTCCCATTGGGGACAGATATACAAACGACGAAATTCAGCTGCTAAATTAAACTCAGCTTGGATAACAAATATGCGCCATTTTGGACAGCAAGGTAGCGTTTGACAGCTTGCTTCGCTCGCGAAGCCAATCAGTGAGAGGGCGGTGAGGACGTATATTAAGTAGATGTGTGGCTACCTACAGGATATATTTGATGGTCACCATGACGGCAAAACCGCCAAGAGGTAAATGTTTAAGTATTTGGTCTTAAATAGTTTTCATGAATATGCCAACTTGTCTGGAGCTATGTTGGATTGTCAAAATGCGAGTTCATGTCCATAGACTCCGCCAGCACCTTCCTATCTGCTTCTTTCCACATGAAGTTCCTGCCCAAAAAGATTTTTTGGCGATAGAATAAAACTACTTTGTGGTATCAATGACATATGGGAACCAATTGTAGCCTAAATCCGCCTATGTAACCAGAAAGCGCACGGTTTTTATTTGCCACTACCAGGAAAGGCGTTATCTATAGTAAAGTCGACTCCCGTTAATACGAAGTCCATGGGGACCTCTTTAGGTGCGGCCGCGGGAAAAGTCCGTTGATCTTTTTGGGCGGGTAACTCCGAACTGGTTCGTCGGCCATTCATGGGACAACCGCGGAATTACGGGGGCTCGCATTCCCTTCAGCATCTGTCTTTTAACCTATGCTTTCGGCGCGATGTTTGCTGGCGAAGCTTCAAGGAGGGGCTTGCCCCGCTCGTGTGTCTTGGCAAAGTACTTTCTCGGTTCACACAGAGGGTGTTAAGGCTTAGTGTCTATCGGAACCGCGGACCGCAGGACGATTGTATGTCTGTGTTCTTAAAGGTATCTGTAGCTTCATACAGGCATGTGTTATTGGTGTGTTCCAAAAAGAATATGTTGTAGTTCCGCGTAGTCGATGTCATGGGCGCTCTTTTGCTGCCGCTAGCACCCCGCACTATACAGTAACGAGAAATTGGGGCGCATTTTTGACTTCAGCCCTACTTAGTCCCTAGGGAGGTTTCATGTGGTAAGTTTTGGATGGGGTTTCACCTCACACCTGAAAGTTCTAATACGGGGTGGCGATGAGCGGCTCAGTGTGCTTACATTGCCTACTGAGAGAAAGCAACTTACACGTGGTCCGGAAATGTGTCAAGATCCGCACATTCTGGCGTGTGTCGTACACCACGAATACCGAGCTCTGTGTATTGGCAGGTACATAAATTTTCAAGGGCTGCCCTAGAAGCGCTTGCGTCCCTATTCGTTTGGCGGGTGCTCTTGATTTGTGGCGTAACCATTGCGCAGCGCTCGCAAGATATATATATATATATATATATATATATATATATATATATATATATATATATATATATATATATATATATATATATATATATATATATATATATATATATATATATATATTCGTTTATATTCATAAAGAGGTTAGTCGCTAAGTCTGGCCACATTTATGAGGTACGTAATAGTATTTGTCTGTCATATTTTCTGTGCCTCCGTAGAGGCCTCACGACACCTAGATTTCGAAAGCTCCAAATTTTCGTATACTCCGAAAAAGTAGGGATCTTTGCTGCCTCTGGAGGGGAGAATGATGCACGTTCTCGCCTTACCCATTTCGCCAGGGAGCATTCGCTTAGCGGAAACGATGCCTGCTAGAGGGACTCACTTGTATATCTGCGAATATCGGAAAGCCGTGTTGTTGTTGAGCCAGGGCTCGAACTCGGCGAAAGAGTTTGCTCTGGGCAGACCGCACCACTCGCGGAACGAGTTGTAGCCGGGCACGCCGTGCTCCCTCGCCCGCTGCAGGTTGATGGCGATCAGGTCCTTGCCGAACGGCTCGTCGCGGTTTTGGAACAGGTGGTTCGTCACCTGAGCAGAGAACGATGAAAGAGCTCACTGCACTTCTGCTGGGAACAAGAAGGCGTGCCATAGCAACCTGTTCTCTATGAAAAACATTTTCGGTGCCCAGTCGAAGTAGCCGTGACTGAAGACACACGGGCCCTTGCAAAGACCAGTCAGCGTTGGTGGCGTTCGAAGGCACACCATCCTTTATCTTTAGACTCAACCAATCACCACTTGGCTGAAGCGAATGTTTCATTCGCTTTGTAAGCGTAATATCTACTATTTAACAGGATACTACGTTGTTTTGTTCGTTGCCCTGGCAGCCCTGTTTACGCTGAATAAGCTATCTGATTCATTTTTGTTTAGTTTTCATATATTTGTCATTATTTGAGGATGAGGAGAAACCTTCTTAGTTTGAGCGCAGTTTACTCGCGGGAAAATCTTCATATAATTAAACGCGCCTAATAAGTTGCGCTTCAGAATACCTTGGGAATGGTGTATTTTGCGGTTAACTACGAGATTTCCTAAAATTGATAAAAATTTTGTACGTTTTCAATAAATCAATACCGAATCAACAAGGTTCACGAGGTTTCATCCAAGCAATACAGGCTTCATTACAAGCTTCAAACCGTTTAAACCCTCATGTTAGATGCGACTGCATCTCATTCACTCGCCTTGTCCCTCCATACGGCGTTGTACGTCCACACCCCTTCCCCCTACACTATAAAAAAGAAATAGTTAGCGGCGCCCGGTTTCGATCCCACGACCCTGTGGGCGGAACGCGAGGTACATGGTGCTCTTCCCACTGCGCCACAAAACCGAGACAGAATCAAATGCTACGAACGCGCCTTATATCCTTGACTCATTCAAACTACGTCAAGATGCTACTGGTACAACGCATGATGGGGCAATGGCAATGATAACAACTTGCAATAAAAGAAAAGAAGCTCCCACTTACAGCAACAATGACGGAGTAAAGGTCGTTGCGACAGCGAAGCCCCAAGCATACCACTTAGAGAGATTGACCAAGATTGGCCAATAAAACATAATAATAATCATAAAACATAATAATCATACGCGTTCACGACACGTTTCACGCGATTTCAGAATCAATCCAACGGAAACACCAAGTGAACCCCACGATGCGTCGCATCTACACAGGGTTCCCCTCGCAGGGAGGTGGGCGCAATTTCTTTTCTATGTTCTTATGACAGTTTATCACACTACGCTGATGGTCCGAGTGTATGAGAATGTTCATGCAGTTTCTCAAACTATGACTAACGTAATACTTTGAAGGGAAAATTTCAACGAGCCTTTAAATGTTTGTTGTCTTCCATATGCTGCTTATAAGCGGTTTAAATAACCCATTTAGACCGATTTATTGACTTTGACTTCAAAAGGAGTGGATGGTACACCGGTATGCCGGTCATTGCTTGAATTCATTTATTCACAAAACGAATTTATAATTTTTGTCTTGCAGACAAGGGGGAAAAGGCACAAGACTGTAGTAATCCTCTGCTGTGACTACAATAAAAGAGAGAGGTACAACGGGGAAATACCAGAGATAGATTTAGAGGAACCATTAACGAGGAAATATCAGTATTATGAAGAAGTTTTAAAGCAAAATGCTGTGTGTGCTTTAAAAAAATACTAAAACTTAACACCCCTTGGGTAGAGTACCTAACTTAGGCTAATTATGGTCCACGCTATACCATTGTATGGTACACACTAAGAAATTGCCGCGAGTGGGCTTCACCTCAGCGCCCAGGAACACGCTATCAGCGTGACCAAATGGGCGAATGAGAGGCCAAGCGTATGATTAAAGGGGAAAAAAATAAAATCTGCGCTGGAACAACAGCACAGGGCGTGCAGGTGCGCTCTTGTCCCAGCGCAGATAATGTACTTTTTAGAGGGACCCTTGCAACACTTTTTTCTGCTTTTCTCGAAATCTTAAATGCTTGCAGAAAGTAGTCAACCAACACATCGAGTACTTAGATGAGGCGGTGGCAAAGTACTTCAGCCAGAAATTACTGCTCTTTATGCCATCAGATCACTTAGAAACTCGCTCAAAAGATTTTTTCTCTTTCCCCATCTTGGTGTTCTTCGACCCCTGGAATTACGTCATTACACCGGTGCAGTGACTATTGGCCAGCTCTCCTTCAGTTGCAGCAATGAACGCATTCGATAGCACTTAAAATAAAGCCACAAAAGCAACACAGAAACAGAAGGCATATCTACTGCGATGAGCAAATCACGCAGTGCCACTCCGTGCTGGCGATAACTATAGCTTTCGCCGTGCTTCCAGAGGCGAAGGAAAGAGCGAAAGCTTTAACTGAAGTGTTGCAGAGTCCCTTTAACTTCAGTCACATGCTTGGCCTCGTCATTCGCCGATATGGTCACGCTGATAGGGCGTTCCGGGGCGCTGAGGTGAAGCCCACCTACGGCGATTTGTTAGAGTACAGGGGCACTGAATATAAAACACGTCCTAAATGTTCGCTTTAGGTAATACTCATCTTTAACAAAAAATAATTTCCTTGAATTCCTTAGAAGCTTACTTATCTTATCTTATCTTGAGCCTGGGTTTGTCCACTGCAGGACGAAGGCCTTTCCCAAAGATCATGCAGCCGCGCTTGTCAAGTGCCTGAAGGATGATAGTACGATCGTGTAATCATTTGTAGGTTTTTAGAAAATGTAACTAGGGTTGCTAAATCCTTGTCTGGTGAGGAAATGCTTTTGTGTCCCAAGGAGCCTCATCTAGGGTGGTTGAACCTATCTAGTACAGCCTGCCGTGGTATCCGACGGTGTTATATACCGGACCAGGCAGCATTTCGAACCTAGCACAACGCTCTAGAGGAGTAGCATGGAAGGTGCTATATCTAAAGTTGAGAAGCCCTTCCTGCAACCGGCCTGTTCTCGTTGCTGTAGAGGCACAAGATGCGATATAAGCCTACTACCAGCACATACATCATGTGACGTGCCATTCTGTCTCCTGCGCGTTCTGGCAGCAGAAGGGCGCTTCCTGCGCTAGAGCTGTTTTAAGTGGCTATTTCGGCTTCCGTGCAGCGCGTCACCGAACACGTTTGCTACCACCAGAATAGCGAAGTGCGGAGAATTCGATACAAGCAGAAGGCAAACACGATCGCCAGCTTTCCTTTTTTTTTTAGCGCAAAAAATACGCCTCGTCCGTATAGCGAGATGGCCTGCTCCGTAAACGTGAGCCGCTTTCAAACGGCGTTATTAAACTGGATCCGTGAAAGCAACTCGGGTAGTCGGAAGCACCTTCCGCCGAATGAGTTGTTTGTCGCCGATTTTGAACTGAGATACTATACTCTGCGACAGTAGCGCTCTGTATTGCTGTGGAGGAAGCAACACGGATGGAGCACACGACCAGTTTCTCCTCTGACATTCTCCCGGTTCCTCGGAGATGCTTCTCTGGCAAATAACCGGCACGGGATTCATATCGAAGTAAGGTATCACCGAACTAGCAGCGCACTGCCTGCTTGAAGATGGGCGTGATACACGCGAAGCATACATCGCAGTTAACAATCGTCCCGCGCTATTTAAAGCTGCGCAAGTTTTGCACGTAGTCTTTCTCCGCCGTATTGGGCGTCTTTAAACATTGGCGCAACACGCTGGCCCTGCCGCGTATCATTATTGCAGAATAGTAAAAAAAAACTGTACAATTACTTTGCAATCTCAAAGCACGCAGTATGTCGACGATCACCGGAACTTGTATTTTTTCGGATGACATGCACTTCAATCCTGACAGGAGGGGGTTCAAGTAGGGCCACTAGATAAGGCCACAGAGTATAGACACTCTTTTCTCCTATTGTTCCGTGCCGCCGCCATGGTCATTGGTTCGCATCATGTGACATATTTAGACTGCGACGGTTCATCGGCGCCGCCATTTTGTTGCTTATGCGTTTTAGTCGGTCAACTGTGGTAGGCTTAGCTTGTGCGTCCTGCTCTGCGGCTGCGCGCGACTGACGTCGTTCCGAATGCGAATCAAAGATAGCGCGTGTAGCAGCATTTCAGCAGCACAACTGTGTCCGAAGATGCGCTTTTGCTGCATCTTCACCAGTGTTGTTAACAAATGACCCGGTCGAAGTTAGCGGCGGAAGCCGTAAAAGCGGAAATCTCGCAACACTGATAAACATCAAGATGGCCGCCGTTGCTAACTTGCGTGCCTCAGTGACGGTACTCTGATACCTTATCGAGGGACACTGGGCTCAACCATTCTGCACCCCTGGGGCCATCCTTAGGCCTAGTTGTTGGCGTTGATATGACATCACGGTTGCATGTCCGAAAGGAGAGAATCAGCGGATTGGGAGCACGTTTAACCTGTACAAACTGCGCGTGAACAGAGATCCTATATTAACGCGAAAATCGCACTTTTGATGACTGGGATGGCATTAAACTACATTGAAAATTAATATGACATCCTTCCGATAGCTTGGAATGCGGACGCGAGGTGCGCAGGGGTTTTTATCTTCCTCCAAGTTTCAAGTTATGAATAAGTAAAAAAGGTTGCAACCAAGTAAGTTATAAAGACTACGCAGAAATAAAAGAAATGTATGGGAACGCCACGCTCCTGCTTGTTTGACGAAGTATAACAAGCTTCAGGCGTTCAGAATTAACAGACATATCCATGTTGACATTTTTTCTGATATCAAAAAGAACTAAATAGGCAGTAGCAAGGTGACGCTATGATCAGAAAAAATATTAGCGAAATAAACAAAACAAAAAAACCCGTCTTACCATGACTCTAAATGCAAGAGCCTTGACTGTCATCTTATACTTAGACCTCATAGTTTTTCGTACGTACAAGTAATAATCATATTAAACAAATGACATTTTGCTGTATTAGCTTAAAATACAACACAGGCCCGTTTAACAAGATTTGAAAAAAAAAAAACGTATGCTGCCTCCTTTACAATGCTCACTGGCATTGTAGAATGGAGTAAACTGTATATCTTTTTAATTCGAAGTTATTGAGCGCTAGGTCTCCGAAGCAACAATTGTACTTGTGGAGATGGCGTGGAGCATAACAGGAGGATTGAAGATTACAGGAGAAATTCTGTCGGCAATACAGGAAGATTGAAGCAATTTTACACCATCCCTTGTTTGCAGCTTTAATGTGAATTGCCAGAACGAAAATATTTCTTCGCCTAGCGCTGCAGGAAAATCCCCTGGTAAACTGTTTTGTGCACACAAAAGGCCCACCTCTTGAGTGACGAAGGGATCGTAGGTTTGTGCAGGAGTGTTTATGAGGCCCCCTGCCAACTCGTCCAGCTTGCCGGGCTCATAGATGATGAAAGGGTGCCGCAGCAGGTTTCGCAGCAGGTCCTCCCCTGCAGTGTCATGGTGCATTGAATAGCTTAGCTACTGAAACTCATCTCAATGGCAGCCATTTTCCTGCAGCCACGAGCAGGACGCCGCAGATATATACAACCGTTGGATGTAGTACCCCAATAGAGGGTTGAACTGTCATGGTCGACACATTAACTTGCAGGATAACGGGTGAAATTTCTGTTAGCGCAGACCTATTCCCACCCCCTCACCAAAAAAAAGCAGATCATTTCGGAGGTGGAATCGACTTGCGCGAAGTTTATATCCCGGCATGCTTTGGTTAATATAAACTTGCTTGTGACATTTTTAGTGTTATTGTGCTGGGCGCAGTTACTCATTATTTAGAAGGGTGAGTCGTGGTGAGAACGACGAGAAATGCCAGACGTAAGGAGAAAAGTTCAATGTTTCACCATGGCGAAGACGCCAACATCTACAAGCGGAGCGAACGTGATATGTATACTCAGGAACTGAGGTTCCCCCCGCAAGTCGCTGCGCCCTGCCAGTGGCCCTGCCGGCCCTTCGGGCGCGATCTAAGGAAGCGATGGCTGCATTATCTTATATAACTCCGCCATACATCCTCCCCATACCTTCGCCCGCGAGTAACTTACCGGGCCCCTCAGGCGCGATAAGCGGAGGCTAGCTAGCGTTGTCGGTTGTAAGAAAAAAACTCAGCGGCGCACGATGCTATAAAGCAGCTGCAGCAGCAGCAGCCCCCTCCAAATATGGCTAAACAGTCAAATAAAGCTTCGAGTTAACACTAAGAACACGTAAAGCTTACCAATAAATTCGTGGAACTTGTTGTACCGTCTGACCATGCCCTGGATGAACGTATGGCCAAAGCGGAAAGCTGCTGATTGGAAGGAGTTGGACAGCGCAAGGTTGACTTGGGGATCATAGCCGTGCCAGTAGCCCTGAAACGAAGCGAAGTAGGTGGGATAGACATAACAGCGCGAAATCGCCTCACCGAGAAAAAGTGGCCTATCATCGCTACGTTTTGAGGTTTTCCCAACGTGGCATCAGCCGTCACCAACCTACAACACAATGTTAAGGCATCAAGGGGAAAGTTCATTAGCATTCGGCGAACTCGCTTAAAATGTCGCCGAATGTAACATGAGCGCTATGCATGTATTTCTTAAGGGGTAAGTTTATATCGGGCATGCTGCAATACCTGCCTCCTTTGTCATCGTAGGGAGGTTTTCACTGTAGCGTGCGTATCTTGCAAGGACTAATTGAAAGGCAGAGGAAATGATCGAAACGTCGCTGGTGATGGCATTCGAAGAGTATTAACGTTATTCAAAACCATTTAGTACCAGAAGTGGGCGATGGGTAGCATAAAAAAAACGGCCCTTTCAAGTTTTAGATCAACTTGCTGCATTGTTTTCCTTTCAAGTGGCATCATACTTTCATGCAAGAACAGAAAGTCGCGAGGCACTTAGTGTAAAGAGTTTAAAAGTTGTGATAACTTGCGCTCTAATTTTAAGTTGCATTATGGCAGATAACACCTTAAAGCACCGCTTCTAGCAGAATTTCACATTAATCTACTTTTAAATCAACTATTGCATTTGGATATTCGTCGCTTTTACCTTCCGTTAGTTATTGGGTGCTTGCTTATTTCTAATATTAGAGAGTTTTAGCATATCGTTACCGTGTTCGCATTACCGTGAACTGTGTTACCGCCAGGAGTTTCGTTTAGTACCTGTTTTAGCACACCGTTTGCGGTTTGCGTATTCCAGTCGCCGTTGTGCAGGTAGCGACATCTGATGAATTAGTCTCAAAGCAAATCACCCATATATCTATTTGCTTAAGTAGCCTGATGCTTTACTTTTCAAATGAAACGACCACACTATCATTAGTTTTTTTGTAGAATACTGTAGCCATCATCTTTAGAACTTTAAAAAAGAAGCATGTTGTGGCGCCGTCTTACTGAGTAGAATTGAAATCAAGGTAAACTAGAATTTGCGCCCGCGCTAATATTTCGGCAGGAAATGAGCAAAATATGTTGTAGTAATTACTCAATAATAAGCCATACCTTTCCCAGCACAATTTTGAAAGCTTAAAAGTACTTTACTGGCCCAGAAACTTATCTGAACTTTTTGAGGCAGGCGAGATTTAGCCCCAGTAGGGGCGGCCATATTGCTCGCCCATCTGAGAAAAATAGTCGTTAGTTGGCTCCTGAGCATCATTTAACAAGAAAAGCGTGATAAATAACATCAACCAAGAATACTTTTATCGGCTGTACCAAGCATCAAGCGCTGAGCGCACTGCATTTGCTGTAATCAATACGCGAAGGAACATTTCGCCTACTGAGGAAGCTCGCTGGCGACGGTAAAGCCTGTGCCGGTAAGTTACCGGTCGCGGTGACATTCGCGCTTGCGCAGTCGACTACCGCAAACATGGTAGATGGTAACGTAAACACGGTAACGCTATGATAAAACTCTCTGTACCTGTAAAAAGGTTTAGGGACCTTCATTGTTCGGAACGTTTATACTATCTTTCGCTTCCATGACTGCATGAACAAGTTATTTCTTCAGAGTGTGTAAAAAAGGGACTGCGTTCTCTTCAGCCGCTTTATTCCAGTTCGAATTATGTTGGCAGCCGAATCGTTCCAACGGCGTGTACGAATTATTCACAAGCTCGTTCCTGGAGTGATGATGAGTAAGGGAAGTATCTCTAACGCTGGCCCCTGTTTCTTCTCGTACACACAAAATCAAACTGTAGCTGACTAATGTTTGTTTTGTAAGTTACCACATTCATATTTTGTAAAGCTTGGACCTCTGTTATAAAACAAATGAACGTGAAGAGCTCGCTTCATTGTATTTAGTAAAAATAAGTATGTTCAGGGCATATGACTGGCGTTGTGTATTATTATTGCGACACCTTTAGTTAACTACGTCGGTCGTAAATGTGGTGTCCATATCATGCAAAATGGCTGAGTGACCATGGGATAAAAGACATGTCAATAAATGCCCGGAATGATGCCGTAACTTCTCATTCAAGCACCTATAAACATACAGGGTAACGAATTCAGTTGTAAAGAAAGTCAGCTAAATTTCGCTCTGAGTGGGGCTCGGGCCACTGTCCTCCGGAATTCGGGAGGCACACGGAACCCCTGAACCACCACAGGTCGGCGATTCTTGGTGGCTAAATGATAACCTAGGGAAACAATTGTGGCCTTCGACATAGAAACGTGTGCCAGCCTATGCACAGAGCGGCAGCTTGCGATAACTGCTTGCTTATCTTAGGCCCAGATGATCGGCACTCACGACGCTGAACTTCTGCACTCGGCTGCTTCGGTGCACGCGCACAACCTAGCTGCCTAGCCCAGGCATCATCGTAATTTACCGCCCTCTGCATATGTTGGCACCACTTTCCTTATTTTCGTTAGCACTCTTTACGAAGGTACTCTGTACTGCAGGAGAAATTAGCCATTGCTAATTACACAAACAGCAATTAGGTGGGCAACAAGGCCAGCTCCCGCTAACAGCGTATACATAGGGCTAACAAGAGCGATTGGCCAAACATCTCCGTCTTACTAACCGAACGAGCAAGAAATGCGTCGCAAAAGAAAAGTATGGTGATGATAATGGGAAGACACATGTGTACCGCTGGACGCGGCCACATCCCTGAGATTCTGTCACAGGGATGTGGTTGCGGCCATTCACGCGGACAGCCCGGAACCCAGGCGCCTACCCTGTTAGCTGCTCTTCTTCTATACATTTCACCCGTACAAAAGTTTGATTTATTGCGTCGCATCTTAACTGAGTACCCTTACAACTCCAACCACGTAACGTTATGCATGGGATCAAAAATGCATAATTGGCGGAATTAACTCAGTTAATAGTTGTTGTAGCGTAAATGAAGATTATTCTCCAACAGAATTTCGGTGAACCAAAACATAAAAAATAGCAAAAATAAAATTATAAAAGTAAGCGCATGAAGCCAAAATATGTGCATCCTATGCATCGCACTACAAAAGGAAGACAAAAATAAGAAAGCCCGGACAAGAACTACGAAAACAGGAATAAAAAAATCCCGAAAACAGGCGGACCCTGCATTTGCAAAGCAATGCGTAAATGGCGATGTTAACGCATTAATAGCATAAGGGGTGGCGGGAATTAGCGCTTTCGCGCCAATTGCCACCTATTTTTTTTATCAGTAGGCTTCACTGTGCAGCAAACAATATTGGGAAACCTAGTCTGGAAAGGGCGACCTCTTAAAACTGGGCTTCACTTGTAAACATCAATGCATTACTGAAAAGACAATTTCCAGGGACTGTGTATGCTATCTTGTATCAAAATATAGAGCACCGGAGGCGAGCAGGTGGCCGAAGTGACAGGGTGCGCCGAAGTCTAGGCACGCAAAAAAAAAAAAAAAACCATGAAGAAGAAACGCAGGAGTTATCTTATAGCAGCTCTGCTTTAAAATAAAATGGCTTTTCTTGCGCATATTGACGAAAAAATATCTCCCCATAAACGACGCGGAAGAAAGGACAGCCTCCAAAATTCTAGGAATTGTCGATTAATGCGTAGCAATGTTATGCCTTTTGTCTCCATTGTGAATTTCTTTTATATTCGGTTGTCTTACGAGTAGCCCAATACGCTTGGGTGTGTTATTGTTTAATTTTTTTCCATTTTCTTTCTTTAGCAATAACGTACATTTACCCTTTATATAAATTAAGTGCCTTAGCTTCTCCAATTCTGCATTTTCTCGCAGATGCAAGGCGTCTCTGAATTTGTCTGGGGCTGCCTCACCGCTAGCGAAATTGTATTTCAGCTTTCTTTAAATCGTGAAATGGTGACTATTTTACAGCTACTTTCCTTAGCATGACCAAGTAGGCCGTAATATTTATAAGCTTTTTACGTTCGTGTAAAATTCGGTTTGTCAGAATTTTCGCTAAAATTCGGTTGTTCGGTTTGACTTCAGTTGAAGCGCTCTTGATGGCAGACGGTAAAGCAATCCAGAAACTAGATTAACCAACACGTGCGGCCAGAAATGAAATTCTGGGCGACTGACGATGTCGAGCATACGATTTGACTCAAATGTTCGGTCTGCGTTGTGACATCATGCAATGCAAGCATGACGCTTTGCATTGCGCACAGCGCCACTACGCAGATCGCATTTTTGAGTCAAATGGTATGCACGGTGTTGGAATTCGTCAAATTTGCTCTGTTCGCGGCACAGAACGGTTATTTAGGGGCATTTCTGTGAAGTTGAACCAAGGGATTTCCTCAAAGTGCAGTTGAATTGTAACTTTACAATGCGGGCAGCAGAGGCCAGCTCACCTCTTTTTGGAGCGTGAGGTTGTAGCGAATGACAAGGTCCTCCCCGAGGGTCATGGGAAGAAATTCGTTGTATGTGATGAACTGGACGGCCGCGGCCATGATATGGCGTGCTTCGTGGTAGAGGCGGTCGTCGTCCCAGTGCGGGTTGAGCCGGGAGAGCTCGTTCACCATGCGGTTGTGATCGCGTACGTAGAACGTGTGCAACACGGTCAGGTGGATCTGTTCGTTGACGCGTTCGTCTCCTGCGAATGCACCGCACAATGCACAATCACGGGCGAGAATTCGGCCGCTGAAGACTGGAGCGCGCGAAACTTGGATTTACAATGTGGCTTCATGGTTCCGAAATTGAGGGCTTCATCGTAAAGACGTTATTCTTCGTGCTATTTCATCATTTTTACTTCTCGCATGCCTGTCTCACGGAATTGAATCGTGTTATAGTAGAGTGAGAGAGAGAAAGAGGGACAGGGAGAATGAGAGAGAGAAAGAGAGAGAGATGTTTAATGATAACTGGAGAGATGAGCCCCACAATGGTAGGGCGCGCTACTTCAGATGTGAGTGAACAAAGTGAGATGAAAGGGCGAAAGAAAAAAAAGAAGGGGCCAGCAGTACCAATACATCGCGATAAACGTCTGTGGACGGATGAGGATAAACACGATCATAAGCTAAATTTAAACATAGCCACACAGAACATGAAGTAACTGGCCATTTAAACCATGCGGAGATTTTTACACATTTGCTATACATATATTCAGAGGGGTTCGTAGGACCTCGTCCAGTAGTGAGTCTGAAAGAAAAAGTGAGCAGAATTTTTGTTTCCAAATGTACGGCTTAAACGATAGGAAATTTAAACTCAGCAGGCATACATAGCTGCGGGGCAAACGATAATTTGTCGTAGATACACCAACATGTGGAATGGATGCTATTTCGTGTTTGTAAGCATGTGCTATAAACACAATTATTAAGAAAACAGGTTGGGACAATTTTAGAATATGAAGAATAATGAAATAGTTTGCACAGCAAGCGACTATACGAGCTAATGGTACCCCTGAATATACCTTTGGAGGAAGTATTCCCGTACGCGACATCAGTATTATGTTGAATGGCTGGCACGCATTTTGGACTCAACTACATGTTAATTTGCATTCGGTCGTGTCATGTCAATGCATATTTTTCTAATCTTGACTCTCGGTACCAACAGGTTGCCCCAGCACGAGCCTATCACTCGGACACAAGTACATGCTTCTGGCGATTCGCATTGACATAATTGTTCGTGCCTTGCCTTTACGGTTTTTATTGGGTGGGTTTCTGAGGACTAACACTAAGGTTGCATTCAGTCCTGAAGCAAGAATTCACGGCCACGACTTCGAAGAAGGCTTCTTTGCGTAGCAAAGATTGGTGAATAGTGAATCTAGAACAGAGAGCTTTGTAGCAAAGGCCGGTTTCTTGATTAGGCTGTATGGTTAGAACTGTGGCGTGTGGGCCTAATGTTCATTGAAGTTGAGTACGTATTACAGCAGGCGAGTAATATTTGGTCAGATATGTACGTGACTTGTCTTAACGCTCACACTATTTTGAAAAACGCAGTGGAGGACGTAGCAACCCTTCACGTAATTTTTTTTTTGTAAGATGCTGGCGAACAACTTTAGGACCAAAAACTTATCGGTGTTGTGCTCGTAAGCCGTGCTAGCGAAGTGTTGTGGAAATAAGCACCTTACCAGCAAGGAAGCAGAAAAGTTGCCTTGGGCGTGCGATGCAGTCTCTCTCTGGGTTTTCCGACTCCGGCGGCAGCAGCGGCTTCAGACCCACGTCACGGAAGCGATCCCAGACTCGAAGTTGTCCTTAATTGCAGACATCGGTGCATGGTGTTTTTATCAAGAAACTTTCGGAGCGTAATATGAGTTAAAGCAAAACAATACACTTTTCCAAGGAAACCAATAGTCCAGGCTATTACGCCATTGAGGGATTCACTACAGCAAGCCAAAAAGCGGTCGATGGCTGGGCCAGTATCATTTACAATATCATGTACAGGTCACGTGCCTTTCCAATAGAGGCTGCCTACAAGAAAGGTATTCACGGCTGAAGCACTTACTCAAGACCGTAGTAACTTCATAAAAGGCTTAACGGGCGTTTACATTAAATAAAAGTAAACACACAGGCATTGCAGTTAATGTGCTCATGCTACCATTAAACAAATCAATACGAAATCATGCGTCTTTTTATAAACCTGATTTTGCGTTGCAGGCCTAATACAACGTTTGCTGAAAAACTGGTACTCTGTGTCCATAAACTGATTTCACAAAATATAAAGCCTACGACCTGTTTTTATTGTCTTTACGCTCGTCCAGAATCTGTGCAAGTGTTTCAAGTATTTCAACGATGCTTGAACACCGGTTTATCTGTGTCGTTTTTGTAACCTATTAGACAGAACGCCTTTAGCTGCAAGTATCAAAAAACATGGAAATTTTATGTGTGTAATCAACATCAAAGTTCTCTATCCTCCATATGAACACATTAATTCGACCACGTGCAAGAGTCTTGTGTTAGTCTTACCTCCATGGAAGGTTCTTAGTCGCTTGGCTAAGGATTCTGACGATCCGTAGATGAAGTTTGCGTCAATGGAATGCGTTAAGATATTAATGTGGGCACGTGGACCTTAAAAAAAAGGAAGAAGAAGATTGTGACATTCTAGAACACGCAATCATGACAACATATTTATGGATTAATAAGAATGATCATCATCAACACGAATTTCAGAATTTTTTTGAAACTTTTGTTCCCAGCGACGTAACTGAACAACGTATGTATAAGCGCATTTTTACAGATCTCACAATATCACTGTCACTCCTTAAGCTATTGCATTCATTTTCTTGTTTAAAAACTACTGATAGAAAATTAGGAGAAATTTCACTCTGTAAATGAAGATGACCCGCGAAGCCATATGAAATAAACATCACACACGTGGTTGTAAAGTGAGATGACCAGCGAAGCCAAAAAAAAAAATACTCATCACTCGTGGTTACAGAATGCGCACGCATTTATTTTTTTGTCATCATTGAGTAACATAGCGAATAGGGCAAGTCGGCATAGATTCATCTTCTAAAACACCGCAAACACACAAGGATTGAAAGAAGGAAGAGGGCACTTGCGAGTCCTTTCCTCCCTCAATCTTGTGTTTTGGCGCTGTTTCACAAGATGAGTTTTATCCCAGCAGACAAAGATGGCGCTGTCTGTTTCCCTGTCATAGGTGCCCTTGTATAGACGGCAGAAGGAAACTCTGTAATGTTTACAACTGCACTGTGAACTAACTAATCATGGCAAGTAAATAAAACTCGGTGTATTAATAGAGTCATTTCAGCGAACAATTTTCATAAAGCGTTTGTTGAGAAAAGTTCAACAAACCATAGGTTACAGCAGTTCTTTCGAACCATACTTCTTCTTTCAATAGCAGCCCATGTATCGACAGCAGGCACTAATTATGTCGCGTTTAGAACTTCACTGTGAACTAAGTAGTCAAGAAAAGTAAATGAAGCTTGCAGTAACGATAGAGTCATCTTAGCGGCCCATCGTAATCTAATTGTTTTTGGGAAAGTTTTGCTAGAACGAGGGTTAGGGCCGTTTTCTTTTAAGCATTCGCGGTAAAGTTGGTTTGGCTGCAAGTATTTTCCGCCACCGGTTTGTTGATGGACACGAAAAATAAACTGATCCGAGCCATAAGCAGCTTCGCTGCCAAATGTCTAAAAAACAATTTTGGAATTTTTAAAAATTTTTCTCCTGGCGAAATTACACAAAAAACACCAAACTTAAGCATGTTCTCGCCGTTTCTAGAATATCTCTTACGTTGTAAAGACACCACGTCCAAATATTACCTGTACAAATGTCTTATTTAGCGTGTTAAATAAGCGAGGGGTTCTTCTTCCTCAGACTTACGAGCGTCGAACAATAAAAGGAAACAAACACACACTCTTTTTATGTGCATACTGCTCCGTTAGTAGTGACCGGATTAATAATATTTTCCCTGAGGAAATATTGCTCTGCCCTATATCAGTATAGGCCAATATGTACTCTATCATTTTAGAGGAAGTGGTTTTAGCATCACTTTAAAAATTGCACGTGAAACCCGTCTGAACATGCTTAATAAAAATATCTAAAAACACAAATTTGTAGCCACGTTCACATGAGTAATATTTGGACAGAAAACCTAACTTACAACATAGTAGTAGTTTGTGAAGCCTCGTTATAATAAAATTTCCAAAAATCCTAAAGTGTGCTTTAGGCACTTGTATTAGTCACGTTTAAGCTCAAAAAACAATTCAAGCACATTGAGGGCCTCAAATACACGCCGGCAGATTTGCGAATACACCATCATCTCTTTTGAATCCTGAGACAGCATATTTCCAAACGTCTTGACGTTGTTTTTTTCTTATCTCCCCGCGGGCTTAAAGTTGTGGAAACGATTTTCTGAGAAACAGTGGAATCTTGGGTATTTAGGCACATAAATTGGAGCGATGCCCTCTTTATTTCACATTGTTGCTGCTCTCAGTTCTAAGTGTACTCTGTTAATTGCGTTCGGATATGCGTAATATTTGCGCCGAAAGCTAACGCGATAACTTTAAAGATGACATGGTAGTTCTAAAAGTGAGTTTGCGTCTTTATTTATGTAACTTAGTGGGAATTTTCGAATAGTATCAGTAATTTTTAGACGCCAGCATGACTATGGAAAGTGTACAGGCCCAAGAAATACTTAAGTATTCATGAAAGTATTATAAAACTTTTTATTTTCTCATACAATTAGGGCTGTTGTTTCAGAAAATACATTGCGTCAGGAAAGCAGTTTGCTTTTCGAATTTGGAGTATAAAGGCAGAGTGATTTGTAATGAGGATGGTGGATGAGTCAGTCACGCCAAATTGTCTCCATTAAAAGCAATAATTTCTGAAAATTGTGGTTCAGTATGATCGCACTGACCGTTTACCAGGCTTCCTGCTTGGTACTAGTTTTTACGTACAAATAATGTAATATGATCATATTTAGCCTATCTTTAAACGTGTGGAGTTTGCAAAAAATGTTTACCATCGAGAAAACACGAAAATCCAGCAATTGAAGCAGTGCGCAATACGCGACGAGCTGCGCTCAGCGTTACTCTAGGAAACTATGCGCTTTTTTTGGCAGACGTTCCCTTTTTTGCGTATTCCTATGAGTTAATGGGGCAAGTGTGAGCGCGTTTACCTAGTGCACACCCTGGGCGCTGTCCTGCCAATGACCTCTTGAATTCGATGCAGTCTCGACCAAAGCGCCCGTAGAAGGGGTCATCGCGCGGCACTTCGATGGTCATGCAGAGAGGGTGCTGGTACTTCTGGGGAAGACCGCAGCACACGAAGTCATGGTCTCTCTCGTCTGCGCACGGAGGTGAAAAAAAAAAAAAAAACACCAAACAGCTCCAATTTCCCTTCGCGTGTCTGTATATGTTTACAGCCGGTGAAAGCAGACAGTGAAGAATTAAGCAGTGACGCAAAAAAGTAGCGTCAACCATCCATTACAAACGCCTGGAACCTTGGCTATAAAACGTGGCGTAGTTGAGAGTTGCAAGTTATGTTATTCCACACGCCGTTCTTCCGCATGCATGCAATGTCCTGCACAGGAACATTTTCGTCTTTATCCTACACCAAAAGAAACATTAGAGAAGTTGAAACACTCATGGTATATCGGTGTAGTCTTCGTCACATGAGCATAGCCGGCGACTTGTTGTAGGTGAAGCTCGCCCGGTGTTAACCGCGGAAAATGGTGTGACGTGGAAGTACTAGTGTTATAAGCGACGTCCATTAGACGCCAAGCCACTTCTTGCTAGGATTCTCACGGCGACAGGGCTTGACAATGGCTACACACGGGATATTTCAGCTATAGAGAATGGGGCAAAATTAAGGATAAGACTGCTTCATATTTATTTTTAACACTTTAATATAAAAATTGGCGCAGCTTGCACTAGTGGTGCAAGGATGGAGAAACAGCAGAGCTGGCGGCCCTTCTACCTTCGTTGGGGACCCGGCTGTTGCACCTCACATAGATTTCCCAACTTGTCGCTGAAACTTCTTTATGACTGGATCGTTTTGAAAAGTCCGCAGGCTTTCACATCTCTCCCAAAGTGGACCGCGTTAGCACGCGCTAGAACCCGCGGCAGTCGGCTTCGCGAACTAGGTGTCTGTAGCGCGAACTCGGCGTCTGTGCTCCCATCTTTAGGCGAGAACGCACGTGAATTGGCGAGGAGAACAGCGCGCCCGAGATCACGCCATAAACGCTGGGCAGAGTGTTCTCGAAGGTCGAGCTGGCCGTGGCCGGGCGCTTCTCACGAGGCACTCGCTCACGGGCACTTGGTATTTTTCCTTGGTATTTTTCCGAGCTCCTCACGTGGCGCAAGCCCACGCGCAAGCCTGGACGACGCCGCTGTTCATAAGCCCTTATACCATGCGTTGCGCAGTGATGTCACGGCTTGACGGGCGTCGGTTAGGCTGGGCTGAGCCGTATACCTATGCTAACGAAGCGAGCGGAAAGCTATGCACAGCTGTGCCGGGAGTTGCTGGGCAACGCGAGGGGACGTCATCGGTCCGCGAGGTTTTTTGGTGTGACGGACGGATAACACTCGGCTTAATCAGCTTTGCTGTTAAAAATCGAATCGTACTCTTTTTGCGGAAGATGTGACATTGCGGTTGCAACTGCTGCGCAATTACTTGCCTTGTGCATATATACTGATTCACGCAAAATGAGGGCGCATTAAAAAATGATTTGTATTTAAGGCCTCCAGGAGCAGAAAAAAACTACAGAAGTCTCCACTAAGATATAAGCGGGTTACTCCGGCCGGAAGACAACAATACGGCACTCGCATTGTTCACTTCCTTCGTCCCCGTCCTTTTTGTGTGTGTGTGTGCTGTTGCCAAGACGTTACCGTGTTTACTCGTCCAGCTTCCCCTTTCACAGTTAGAAATGACACTTGCCAGAACATTATTTGTATGTTTATAAAAATGTTCCTGATAGAAAATGAAGGAATCTGACACTGACGGGTGAGACTTGAAGGTATCGAAGCTGTATGCAACGTTCACGACCATCACGACGGTTTAAGTCCATGATGTACAGCCGGTTCGCTTTTTCTTCGCTGCCGCAATGACTTTTACTTTATCATTGTTGCTATAAGTGAGAGCTTCCTTTATTCTTCTTATTATTTTTATTTTTGAAGTGATAATCATTGGACATCATCTTCGAGGGGCCGTATGACGTGTCTTTCTCGTTCGAGCAAGTGTTGCCACAATTACGGAGAATGCTGGAGTATTTTTTGCCAAGCTGGGCCAATCTCTAAGTGGGTATGCTTGGCTTGACAAACGTGCGCCGGGGACGCTTGGCGGTCGTCGCGAGACACGCGCTCACGTGCGGGCGCTAGGCATTTTTTTGGTATTTTTAACTGCGGACCGGAAACATTACGACTTGCTAGCTAAACAGCCTCGCTGTTAAAACAACTCAGGATTTTTCTCCCAGGACCCCTGTATGCTCTTACGCGTAATACACAAGTAAAAAAAATAAAAAATAAAACAATCATGCTGATGAACTTAGGCCAAATCCAAGGCGAAAGCGCTAGGAGCCAGACACTGCCGCTTAGCTGTTATTTGTGGAATGAAATATAAGTGTAAGGTTATGAGTGAGCGATGTGAGCATTATAACCTTAAAAACATACCATTATCCTATCACAGTCATAAGCCAAATTAAACACCGATAATTTAATACAAGTGAAAACATAATCCCTAAAAAAACACGTAGCCAAGGAATAAATAACGCTGACAAAAATGATTGAGGCGAAATATCTGATGTGTCACTGGCAATGAAAGATGGGAGGTTGTGCAAGACTATCAGCCATGGTAGCTGTCTGCTCTCCCTGCTATATGTTGGCTCTACGAGTGGGCGAGCATTCTACGTCGCTTTGGTGGCAAAAACGATGTTCAGGAGCCAGTAGCCTCTGGTATTCTGATCCCATCTGCAAGTTTTCGTGTGGATAGCGATTCTTCTGCAATCTAGAGAAGACTCTGACGCTGTGACCATTCAGCCAGCATAGGAATGACGGGAAGGGCCCAGATTCATATTGGTTTTGCAATTACTTGGCCCTGCCCACAACATATTTCTTGAAAGCGCAGTGGGTCTGACAAAAACACAGATTTCGGTATTCAAGCAGACTGCCCAGAAAAAAAAATATATATTTTATTTTTTGAACTAGCCTTAAAATCAAATGAGCAAAATGTTTTCGTCTTTTTTCCTAACAAAACATACTTTTAAAGCCACAGAGCAATTTTACGCCAAGTTAATTGGGATGCTGATACAAATTTTGCCCCTTCCTGCTATACCGATGCTGGTTGACGCGCCTCTGAAGTAATTCGTATGTTAACACTGCACAGAGCACTTGAACTCAGATGCCGGCAACTCTACGACCACAGGTAGCTCTAGAGTGCAAAAAACAGAAGCAAGGAGCATGCGATATGCTTGCCGCCGGCTTTTCAAGAAACGTGACACGTGATTGCCCACCTCGTGGTGGCGCGGCGAGCGTTAAATCGTGGTCGATGAATTGTCCCCAGGACATAACCAGGATCGACAGCTGCCTGTTGGGCCGGTCGTAGTCCCGGTGGATGAAGCTGCTGATGGCACGAGCCTTGGGCAGCTCGCCTCCATCTGCTGCCTGTCTCGGTCCTTGGACACCTGCGTTGGACAGAATGCGAGAGAAGACGCGCGTCTGTAAGTTATATGTTTGGACGTGAGTGAGGAGCCTGTTCATCGCTCTCAATGGTGTGTCTTAAAACGATTGCGGGTCTGGGTTTTAAAGTCGAATAAGTAAAATCAGAGAACAAGTTTCCCGTGCTTATTCAAGTTTTACGATGTTTGTATAAGCTCTATATGGCCATGGCGCATATAGTTGATCGTGATGTAGCAGCGCAGTACGTTCCAGTATTTTTTTCCGTAAATAAAGTGGCCTTGTAGATGATTCGCCCGTGATTAGGGGCAGTAACAAGTTTACTGGGTGAGCGAGGCCGACACCTGTTATTTCTATATACATTTAGGTCACTCGCTGTGCGCCTCCCTAAAAATGGGTAAATGTTTTAAATTCAAATCAAATCAAATCTAATCAAATTTTATTCTCCTTGAGCATACAAGGAGGGGGCAGTCACAAAAAACTGCACTACATGGCAGCTTGACGAGGCAACTGTCCCTACATTCGACAGCAACTGGCGACACGAGTTTGTCGTGCTAAAAAAGGAACACTTAGAAGATCTGTGTACTGGTCGGAATTAGAAAATACAATCGGAATTGGGAGTGTAAAAAAAAAAAGTGTAGGACAGCACAGTAGTCGAACCGGAAGGGAAAATATTTACATATAGTGCCTGTGTAAGACACTTTCGGAGGAGGGGCGGAGCGGTCCTAATTAAAATAGCTTGAAAAATGTAAACCGAATAGGGGAAGATGTGCTTTGTCTTGACTTTTATTTAAAACGAGAGGCAAACGATGTGATGATGTGTCAGTCGTTAAAATATAACTCATTTAAATGAGCCTCAATTTCCCAGCGGGGGTGTTCCATTTCTGGTAATCCTTACGAGCTTTGTATGCGTGCGGACGGTTTTTTTTTTTTATCCACTGGTTAGCCGTTTCTACTTGTCTTGTTTAATTTTCGAGGCTTTCACGGCAGTGCTCAGTAACTCACGCGTATATGCAGGCGCAAAGACGCCAAAATTGACCATGTTTCTTCGGCTATCCGGCCCGCAGAGTAACCATAAGCGCCGCACGCGCTCAATTTTATTTCAGCGACATTACCATGGAGCTATTCACACCGTAAGGCTCCAGAAATTATAGGACGTATTTGAAAAGATGATCAATGCTGCTATCAGCACTGTAGCTGATCGATGCCAACTTTCGATGATACCCACTTGTCAATGTGAAAGGGATAACTAACTTCAAGGCAGCAAAATTCAGATCGCATATTTTCCTCCTTTAGTTCCAGCCCGTTTCCTCGATTTTATGGCCGCTTGAACTATGACCACAGCCTTCACAGCTATTCGAACCCAAAATTACGACTACGCCCAGGTTCCCTCGACAAAAGCAGTGCACGGAGGGAAATGAAAAGCGGAAGCGGACTTTGCGAAATTGGCTCCAAGGTTCTGATATTGCTTAAAGAGTCCGCCCGCCATTAAAGGCTCTATTCCTTATCCCTGGCCATCCTTCGTCCCTCTCAAGAGCATGAAGTCTTCGGCATGCATTAGCTTGCTGAATATTGTGACTCACTAATCCCGGTGATTTGCCTTGGTTGCAATGTGTCATTATACATCAAGCACCGCATATACCCAACTAAGTCAATCCCCAAATTGAAGCAAACTCCGACAATATAAACACCCGGTTATGACAGCACCTGTGGCGTCATTTCTCATGATGATATCACATCCTATCCCGGCGTCACTGGTGTCGCCTAAGTGTGCGTTGGGCTCTTCGCTTACAGCGGACCGTTTCCGAACAGGTTAGATTACCTGCGTCTTCATAGTGGCCCTGTGGTCGATGTACCTTATTCCAAAAGTGAGGTTTTAAGAGACTGTTGTTACGGGGTATTAGTGATATGCGCATTCAAAAGTGGGCAATCACTCATTTTGACAAAGTAGTAAGTAATGGAGTTTTGTAGCTACAGCATCTAAGCTTGGGCGTGTTGGTATAGCATTCTCGGAACAGCGCAAAGGGACGAGGAGGAGGTGTAGACGGGACACAGCGCAGTTTCCCGTGTCCCGTGTCCCGCGTCCCGCTGTGTCCCGTCTACACCTCGTCCTCGACCCTTTGCGTTGTTCCGAGAATACAGCATCTAATTCACCACCGAAATCGGTTCGTAATTTTATGAGCAGCAAAAATCAATGCTGTGTTCGACACCCCATTTCTCCTACCAGGATGTTTCCTCGAGGCTTAAGTTCGCCCCGCAATGCTTTTGAACCGCCGTGCACAAGGGGTGGTGGCTGTAATGCCTACTGACCGTCGCTGTACAGGGCGGGCAGGAAGCGCACGAAGGGCGAGTTGGTCACTCCCCAGGACGGGTGCTTGATGTTGTTGCAGCGGCCGTCCATGCTCCGGTACCGTTCCACGGTGCACGGCACGGGCTTCATGTGCGCCGGGCACAGGTCCCACAGGTCCGTCTTCGACGTGTCGATCAGGGGCAGCCCGTTCATGATTTCGTCGTGCGTCATCCGGAACCTGCGCACGCGCGTTAAGTGTTGCGCATCTTAGGGCACACTTAATTGAATTTGTCGAAGTCTATTTGTCCCCTAATTGTGCCGTGTAACCATTCAAGTCATTATTCGATCATTTAGCGGAGCGTAAAGCCTTCGTTTAACTGTAATGGGCATCAGAACTGGAACCACCACTCGCCTATCTAGGCCACCGACCCAGCTACTCTGGAGGCGTCAGACTGATTTGCAATGTGCTTTCCTGCAATTTCAACCTTCAAAATGCTAACTCTCCCCTATTCTATGTTGAACATCAACTTGTTTATTGGTTGATGCTTGTTCTCGTGCTGGTGAAACGGGTTAACTTGCTTGCAATCTCTTAAATTTAGACCTCCGGGCTCGAGACTGCGTCGTCGCAACCGCTGGCAGCTTTTTTGGGGAAAGTATGGGGTGCGGAAAACGGTGGTACCGAACGCTCTTGTGCTGTTAAAAACGCCTT
Source organism: Haemaphysalis longicornis (assembly GCA_013339765.2). Classification (NCBI taxonomy): domain Eukaryota; kingdom Metazoa; phylum Arthropoda; class Arachnida; order Ixodida; family Ixodidae; genus Haemaphysalis; species Haemaphysalis longicornis. Next base: position 182,853,965 of record CM023451.1, on the reverse strand, counting down.
TCGACAGACGGATAAAGCTTGGAACACGACCTACGCGATATATTTTTTACTCTCGTAAGGTAATCAGACAATATTTGCAACTCACATAAGTATTCTTCCCCTGCGATAATAATCTCATATTCGATGACGGCCACTTAAGATTTTTCATGGAGTCGCATTTCCTCTCCGGTACTCTAAATCCTTCTTGCAAATCTCCTTGACTCCCCCACCGAGTTGGTGTGGACCCCAGCCCACACGGGTTTGGGAGAGAACGAGGCAGCACACAGAACCGCTCGAGAGCTCATCGAGAGCTCGCTTGTGGGCTAGTTGGTACATTGTTAATAAAAGAAAACACTGTGCTTAGTTAACACGGACGAAGGAAAGTGAGACACAAGATGCACGAATGCGAAAGCTCACCTTACGAGCGGGTCTTACCCTTGACCGTTTCCATGGAGCCCTGTCAGCTCGAGCTCGGTCCCTTCCTTTTCATGAGATTACTTCTCATTACCGCCTATCCCACCGTCAACTCCCTCCCCCCTGCACATCCGGTGCTCTCTCACGCCGAAGAACGCCTTAGGCGGTTATTGCAGACGTACACCCTTCCTTGCGTCTCACGCCTGCAACGCATTTTCTCCTCTCTGTTTACTCCTCACCCAACTGCCCCACTTGTGTGGCGGTCCAAACCATTGATCACTTCCTCTAGCAATACCCCGAAACCCATTCCCTTATATCGAGACGGTGAGCACTGGGCGAGGGCCTTGGGCAGTTCGGATGTGGTGGAGCAAGAAGACATCGTGGCTCGGGCGGGCAACGCCACCGGGTGCATTCCTCACCCGGGCCCCATCCTTCATTTGAATTATCCCTTGGGGCGATAAAAGCTTTTTTTTTTTCTTTTCTCCGCGCGCATTGGCGCTCCTTCCACTCCCGTTCTTCTTCGTCGGAGTGAACGACGAACGTTCGCCTCATAGCGCGTTCAAATTTTAACTGCCCTGAATGCGCCGACTCATGAAAAACCTCACGAAACAAGGATATTCTAGGAAGAAAAGGAAGCAGGGCAAGTAACAGCGGGATGGGAAATAAAACGAAACAAAAAATGAACATAATACAAACAAATTATTCGCCACTTACTGCGCAGCCAAGATCTTCGTCACAAGGAGCGTGAGCTCGGCGGTAGGCGCGATGTCCTGGGGTTCTGGCAAGGGGTTATTGGCCGCGTAGGGGTGAATGTAATCTGCGGTAACAAAACGGGAAATAAGACAGGTACCCGAATCAGTGAGACGTAGAGAATCAAGGTTTTCGCGAACTGTTATCTCAATGAGATCGGCTGGCACATGTGTTAAAAACAAGAACGAAGGAAGGGAAGCTTGAATTGTCTTGTAGCTGTTGTTTCCGCAACGCATTTGGCTCAGTTTCCCAGTTTGTTTGCAGCAGTGTTCAGCACAATTCAACGACATTATCCCGGTTGACAGCTCAAAAACTATTTCAGTAGACGAGATACATTGAAGGGCGCAGTATTGCGTTCTGCGATACCGTAGCAATATACAGCTATTCTCGTATGAGTTTACGTGTAAATGACCCTTAGCTTCACAGGGACTGGGTGTCATGGTGTGCAGCCCCATCGGCATGGCTACGCGCGTGCACAGTGGCTATCTTTTCCGCGCTGCGCATGCGTATTTAGTTCGGCTCAGGCATGGTCGTGGCTAAATGTCCCATTAAGACAAAGAACCGAAGCCGAATAATGGAGTTACAGCAGATCAGAGAACCGGCCCTGGAAAGGCACTCGGTAGTTGACCGGCGGGACTGCCGGAGCACATGCGCAGGCGTGCTCACTGCGTACTGAGCGCCGTTCCGGGACCAGCTCTCTGCTCTGCGGTAACTCCCTAAGTAGTACCGGGTAGTTGTTCAGCATCCATGCGCGTGAGCAGAGGGAGCGAAACAGGCTATGTGTTTGTGGAGGGGCGTTGACAGTCTGCCGGTAGCTGCGGACCGAGACTGGATCTCCGCTCTCCTAAACTATGGAATCTCACCCAACACGAATTTCCGACACGTCACCCGCAATTTGAAATTCCCGCGTAGATATGCTTTTTGTGAGAAATAGGAATCAAATGCATTCGGGTGTTGGCTGGACGTGAAGTTCAGGGGAAAATTACAGTCAGTGTTCCGACACCGAAAAATAAAGAACCGGCCACAAAAGTTTCCGCGCCGCTCGCCAAAGCAGAAAATAGATCAAATCACGCAATACTGTGTACTTTCAGTTTGGGTTCGCCAAGCAGCGTGATAAACATTTCCACTAACGTGAAACCTGGGGAGGGCCGAAGCATGCAGTGATTAAGCGTATTCTTGGCGCCCTCGCGTTTTCGAAACGAAGATGAAACCGTTGGGGGGAAGAGGTCTACGGCTTTGCTGTAAAAGTCTCTTGTCTTTGAAGCGCGAAGCTCTCTAGCGCGAGGCGTAAACGAGTGTCCCCGTGTTTTTTTAGTACGTGTTACGAAGCACTGCAGTACGAGGTGTAAATGAGTGTACGGATGTTCTCTAGTACGCGTTACGTTCTAGCGCGAGGCGTAAACGAGTTTCTCGGTGTTTTAGTACGGTGACTACATGAGACGAACGACGATTATGACGACGACGACAGGAGACGCCAACAGCCTCAGCCCCTAAGGGGCTTCGCTCCTAAAATAAAGTCGGTCCTTCATGAGAAACGACCCCGGGTCGGCCATACAAACTTCCAACAAGAGTGCACAGCTTTGCCTCCTTCTAGCAGGCCGTCAGCGAATCCAAGTAGCTGTGAAATTTGCCACCGAGTCCGGAGTTAATGCCCCAAAACGAGGTTCTTTCCGTCAGCCGAGGCTTTCCAATGCGTTTTCTTAAAAACAAATAATGTTCACGACAGCTATAGGCGGGCGTGGCAATTGTCGCTACAACTGGGTTAAAAATAATTAATTGTTTTGCCTGAATCTCTAGTTTATTCCGGTGGTGCTGTAATCTCTTGCTCATCTTTTGAACTCAATTTTTCTCACACGCACTTAGTTTCCTTCGTATTTAATTTCGAACCCCTTCCGCTTCTTTTTTGTTGTTGTGGACGCAAAACGAACACCCTTGTGGCTTTTAAAAACAAACAATGAACCCTGAAATAAGCGGTAAGCGGGACAGCTCCATCTAGATGCATGCAAAGCAGAATTCAGAAAAAATTCCAGTAACTTGGGTAACCAGCGCTTACCCCCTTCATCCGCTCGTCAATCGCCATTCGAAGCTCTCGCGGCGCACTTCGCCGGCAACATACGAGTTGCAATCAGGCCTCTTTAACCACTGTATTCTGGGAGCTGAGAGAAGAAATCATTTTGTTGGGGTCGCTTTACCGCATTTCAACGCTGGCGAAGCGCTCAGGCCGTTACAGGTTAAATACGCTGTAAAAGTCGGCCACACTCAGTATTTCTTCATCGCAATGTCTACAATTCCGACGGCTTTTGTACATTTAGGGCGGGGCTGGCGCGGTATGGAGTTACGTATCAGAGTTGCGTGGAGTTACGTATAGGTTAAGTCTTAGCTTCGTGGAGCAAACGGCCTTGGTTGGAGTCCGGCTGCTTCTGTGGTTTTTCTCATTTTAAATTAGAGTAGTTTTGTTAAATCCGACATTCTTTACAAAACTACCAACCCTCCAATCCACAAACCCACCAACATTCTTTAGTAAATCTGAGACCTCACTCACGACGGGTTCAATATACGCGTGGCCTGGACCAGGGCCGTAGCCAAAATTTTTTTTTCGGAGGGGGTTATGGGTTATGGGAATCGAGGAGTTTTGCCCAAAGAAACACTAAGTATCGCTAACGCGCTGCCTGGAAAAATTTCGGAGGGCGCTTCAACACCCCCCTCCCCCCTCTGGCTATGTCCGTGGTCTGGACTCTTGCTCACACACATGAAGCGGACGAAAACCAGCCGATGCATAAGGCTGCCCGCGGTCCTCCCATGGTTCCTCCCATGGTTTCTCCCGCACAATCCTCCCGTGGTTCCCGCGTCCATCCAGGAACGACCTGACCCACAACTCGCATGCGAAGTACACTGGCAGCAGAAATACCGCCGAAAAAAGAACCCCAGCAGGCAACGGCTTGCCGATGCCTCACCACCTGGTTTCCTTGGTCCTGTGCAGTCCCTACCAAGAACAGGAGAAATATTTGCCAACAAAGTCTACGCATACTTGGCCTATACTCCGGACGTCATCTCCAAATGGACAACGCCCGGGCACCCTACTAGCCCTCGGTGCCCATACTGTGGCAGTAACAACTCACCCAACCATTTCAATCTAAATTCAACTCAACTGGCCTCGACCAGTTCCTCACAACGCAAGTACGACCGGCGACCTCTGCAAAGCACATCCAGTGTGTCAGAAACAACCCGCAATGTTACAGCAAATTACAGAATTATGTCTAAAAACAGGTCTCCATAAAGTGGTATGATGGCGGATCATTAACCCCCTTTCTAGATTACCCCCTAAAGTGCACCGTTGTGGCTCCCGATCGGCTCCTTATATATTAATCGGAAGAATAATAAGCCTCAGATTGTCTTCGCCGCTTCTACTAGCGCACGTGCAGTACCCCTATGGGCATAACCGGACCTGAAGTGCTCAAGTGAACGCTCTAAGTGCCGTGAAGAAGCTTTATTTGAAGCACCTTCCCCTGCCCTTATTCCCATATCCCACATCAGGCCCTCTTGGCTCCTTCCTCCAACAGTCATTCTCTCTCTCTCCCTCTCTCTGCTCTCTCTCTCTCTCTCTCTCTCTCTCTCTCTCTCTCTCTCTCTCTCCTCTCTCTCTCTCTCTCATTTCGAGTTTCTGTTGTTTGATCATTATTTTGATGATTTAGGTTAGTATTTAGAGATTTTTATCGTTTATAACGGTCGGTTCTGTTGGCCTGGTAACGTTACATTAGATTAAGTTTCGTTGTGATTAGTGTTGGTTAGATTACGTTAGATTGGTCAGGTCAGGTTACGTTAGGTTAGGCTAGTTAAAGGAAAACCTAGCGTTTTTAAATTAGCCAATTTTAAGACGTTTTAGGTTGTGACGTAGTCCCAGACGCGATATTGCGCAAGATAACGTGACCTGACGTCCATTAATTATTGCGACGCCAGCGGCACTGTAGAGATAGCGTTTCTTTATTACATCGACGCGTTAAATCTTGAGGCGCGTATCAATCGGCACTTACAAATGTTTGGTTCATGAAGTGGTGGCCTCAAGGACCTTGTTTCCTGGGGGAAGCAGTATCGTTTTTATTTTGTAATCATGAGAAGGTGCTTATGTGCTTTCCCGTGTTTCTGACCCTTGCCCCTAAGAAATAACATTTTCTAACTCTGCACCGTGCCTATATAGTCAGGCGACCTCCCCTAACATTTAGAGTCAATTAATTTTGCGGCACAAATTGACCTATATCTGCTAAGCAATCCTTGTATTTCGTAATAATCGCCAACCACTAATCTTCTGATTTTATTTGTGGTACAACTTTCTTCTCAAGCTGAGTAGTAATTACGGAAAAGAGGTGTCAGAAATACTGGCTCGCGGTGCAATATTTCGCATATCCGCTCGAAGAATAATTCTCTTGTGTTTCGCCTAAGCGTGCGCTCCAAATCTCCCGATGGTTTCGGCAACGCCCTGTCGCCTGTCAATCACAGAGCCGTTTATACATTCGACAGCCTGCCACTTCTCAACGAACAAATTCAGTCCCGTACGAGAGTGCCAGAGCGGCCGAATAATCTGCTTCGCAGGTCGTATTCCGGATCACGCAATGCATTCACGAGCGCATGAGCGTGCCACCACGACTAAACTGCGCGCACAAAAGGGGCAATTTGTAAACGCGCGGAAAAGAGCGCAGCGGCAAAAAAAAAAAGGCCCCTTCAGACAACACGTGGACAGCAAAGCAGTCCCGGAAGTCACTGTGAATTTTCGCATAGCCTCACTCGTCGAGCGGAGAAATCTTGCCTCCGCAAAAGGGAAGCGCTGCGGGGGCGCAACTCTTGAAATTAAGTTGACGACGGGCCGTCATGGAAAATGGCTGACTGCTGCTTCTTTGAATGACCCCGGAATGAGAAGAGTAACCTGGATTTGAGCCTTCACATTGCTGGCCCTGCTCTCGAGCACTGTAATGCTGCTGTCCCGCCTCCGAGTATACACATTCACTCTGTTTTATCGTAGACTGGGGTTTCCTCTTGCTATTCCCACTACGTGATGTAAGAAGGTGCACGGACATGCCTTTACAAAAGGAGGTACGAGTAGCTGGGAAAGGCGCTGACCGTTAAACTTTCTTTGGAGCCAAACTCTTCGCCCAAGTGGGCATAAATGACTCTTCTTGGATCAAATGGCTCATCAAACACTTTCTCGGACTTGACTCGTTTCAGAGCACAGGAAGAGTAAGAAACATCCTGCATACAAACGAGAGCGTGCGTTTATGTTTGTCTTTTTTATTGCCTTCGCTGTTGAGCGGGGTATACATGGCCGCCAAGGTTTCCCTGAAGACGCGGTGAACTTCATGTTGGCATGCCGTTGTCGCATTATGCGCGTACACACTAAACTACTTTACACCCTTATCGCCTAGAAAGGTGTAGTTTAAAGGGACATTAAAGTGATATGTAAACATTGCGGGATTACTAGCGCAAATTGTAGTCCCGAGTCCATAAGCCATGTTTTGACCACTCTGAGTGCGTTTACGCGAATTTATTTAGTAGAAAAATCAATTCGAAAATGCTGTCCTCCTTTCTGCATCCCCCGCCCATTTTCTGTGGCGTTTTCGTGTGACGTCAGGAGGAAATGACTTGGCTTGACTGCGCTACTGGACGGCTCGCCGATTTTCCTACAGAGTCAGTCTGCCCAGCGTTTAGTCCGCCGGCCGTTGACGGATCGTCCCAATTCGTTCGCTCATTTGTAACTAAAAGCCGCGACACGTTCGTGAATGGAAGAATGTGCCTTTCTTTACTTTGTTAGTTTGTACACTGTATCAATTTCCAAGTCCAGGTCACTCCACACTAGCGCTGCAGAAGCGCACATGCGACGCTTCGCTGACTGGTATACGCTATAGTAGTAAAATCTAAGGCCACTTGAAGGCGAGAGAAGAGTCAGCGAAGTCAATATATGTACATATACTAAGAAAATAAAATCAACTGACACTTCTACCGTACAGCGTAAAACTAGGGTGCAGGAAGCACTTTTTTGCGTTGGGTGAACAAGCACAGCTGTAGCAGCACGGCACACATCTGCGAACGCTTTTCCGTCGAAGAACTGCAGTCGCTAGACATGAGATATTGTGGAAATTTGGGGACGTTTACTGCGCGAGCGCTATGCAACAAATAGTCATCTAAGCTGCTTGAAATGCTAAAGCTAAATAAAAGTGTAAAGTGGTTATACATTATATACATTATATTTCCAACACCGGCAGCGCTGGCCCATGGCCGAGTACTCTGGAGCGCGAGGTATGTGATATGGCAAGTCGCCAGTTCGAATCCCCGAGAGTACATCCTTTTCTCTGTGAGTTTATTTCTTCGTTTTCGGCCGATGTTTTCTATACTGAATTCACCCTTTTTGGGCCGTAACGTTCATTGGCTCCACGAGCGAGTTCGCAGAACGCGCGCAGACTGACACTGACGCGCTAGCGAGTTCTCGTTGGCTTGCTGTTGCCATAAGCACCGACTGCTTGCGGGCAGTGGGCACAGGCCAGAATCAGCATACCCTTGGCCGGGTCCGAACACGCTTTTTACGATACAGGCATGAGTGAGGCAAACTCCAAATATGGGGGAAAAGCGCATGGCATTTGAGCGTCTGCGGTGACCCGGAGGGCGTACATCCACTGCGAAGGCCTCGGCTAGTGATTGCTACGATTCCAAGCCGTCCTGGGAGGCTTATCTTAGGCATTTTACAGCCGAAAACATGGCGGAAGCGCGGTATGACGATTACTGAGATATCGAGAATGCCCATCTAACGATAACGTCGTATGTCAAGCATGTTGTTTTTCAGAACTGAACCGAAAATTGTTTGAATGCTAATCTTGGACATCGTCCAATCACGGTGCACCTCCTCCCGACGTCACAGCCTTTAGTTGGTGCGGCCGCCGCAAACCGCGCATGGTAGTTTTTCTTCTTTTGAGCGTTATAAAATAATTACCGACTTATCAACCGGATAAGCGATGAAAAGTGTGTTAATTTGAGCCAGACTACGCAGTGCAAGCAAAAACGGGAGCTTGACAAATTCACTTCAGTGTCCCTTTAAGTGGACTAAGGGTGTTGGAAAGTCATTGCGCCCTTTTTCTTAGGTTCCAACACCCTAAGTTGTAGCTCTACACCTTTTTAATGTGGCAAAAAGGGTGTTCACCGATAGCAACACCCTCGGTTTTCTGTAGGGCGTTGATAGGGCATGAAGTAGGTGTTCTGTTGCACAAAAAAAAGACAAAAAAGAAACCGCGGAGCTGGGGGTCGAGCTACCTTCTTCAGGTGTTGCATAAGTTTTGCTAGGAATTGTTAAGTTTTCTTTGGTTTCGAGATGTTCTTGCTAGGATATGTTCTTGCTGGTTTCGAAATGTTCTTCATGCTAGGTGAGGCAAGTTTAGCCGGATTTGATAAAGCTGTTCTAGTCTGTCCCCCACAATGACAGCGGGTCCAAGGGAGAAACAAGCTAGCTCGACCCCCTGCACCGCTGTTCTTCCAGCCTTGCACCACAAGTGCAAGCTGCGCCAAGTTTTTTGCATTTTAGTAGCCCAAAAAACTTTCACCTTTAAAATGGTATAGTAAGAGGTGCGCATACGAATTCGCCCATTGTTCTGACACTCGAGCAAGCGTGAAAGCCAGCTTCACTGTTATAACACCCTATCTGCGCTGGTGCACCATTTACAGGCGGCGGAATTTTTTTCTTTGCGATTTTTTTGCTAACTCCACCGAACCCAGCTCAAGCTTAAGCAGCTCCGCTGGCAATAAATTATGCCAGTTCGTATCGTTTTGAAACACCGTGAGGTACAAAACATCCCCCCGCTCGTAGAAAATCTTCAAGTGCACCCCTGTGGACGGATATAAAATACCTCCAAATTTGGAGGTCTTTTGCACCCGTTTTCTTAGTTGGAGGTCTTTTACACCCTTTTTAGTTGGAAATCTTTCACACTATTTTTCTGAGTTTCAAACACCCTTATTTGTAGCTTTACACTCATGTGGCAAAAAGGGTGTTGAAATATTAGCACCCTCCCTGGTGGGTGTTGAAAGTGTGTGGAATAGGTAATTGGTATTTTTTGAAAATTGCATGTCTTATTGAACATAGTAATCACCGCACGATTAAAATAATTTTTCAAATCCGCATGCTGACTTGTATATGTTCACTTTAAAATGCCCAATTCAAAAATTAACGCCAAAATATCTTATTTTTGCGTCCAGCCCACCGACTCTATTAGAGGACTCCTCTGCTGCTATCAAAGCGAGAATACCAGATTTATTCCTAAGGTAAGTAAGCATGTACTTGCTCTCGCCATGCATCACGTTGGTTTTCTTGCTGAATTCATTTGTGGTCCAAGCGTGACTTGTGCGTGTTGAATGTGACTGTCATTCTCCGCGCTCAGCCGATCCACATTGTCACGCGTAGCTACGCTGCGCACACCCTTATTTATGGTGTTAAGCAGACTTGCACACTTATGTTAGGGTGTTCACAAGCATACCCTTCTTTCATGCTTACACGCTTTTTTATCCAAAACACCTTTTAAAGGTGTGTGCCATGAGACAAGATTTCTAAACCCTTTTCAGCCAAAAAGTGTGTAAAAACGGTTAGGGGGATAAGATCAGGCGCGGTCGAAGCATTCAAATTCGTTAAGCGTAAATACAGGTTAGTTCCTATTTTGAAAGAAAAATATTGTTTTTGACGCCTGTTCCTCGCCAGCCTAGAGAAGGTCAAATATAACTAGTTTCGTCTGCACCTTTGCTGGAGGAATTGATGAATGTGCCTTTAAAAAGATAAGTGCTTGACCGACCAACCAACCAACCGACCGTCCGACCGACCGACCGACCGAGTGAAATTTCATTTATACATTTCTATTGATGACGTAGGGGGAAACTAAGGCAGAGTTTTCGGATGTTACACCTCTCAGGAAGAAAAAAAGGTAGAATTGCATTTTTGCAAATTTGTGATTTTCTCAGAGTGGTTATTGCTTATTTATGTACCGCGGAAAATTTCGACAAAGCTTGTTCAGGGTTTCGCCAGAACGAACCTATATGAAGAGATTGTCAGTTCGGAGTATATTGCGTGGTTTTCAGATTCCTCAAGATATGTTTCAGTGATTAATAAAGTGAATTGATGTTTTGCTCGTTATTATTATTCGTGTATACAAATACACAAAAATATTTTTAAGCATTTCGCCGTTAGACATGCTTAAAGAGCGAGAAGGATGTTTTCTTTGTTAAGGGGCCATGAAGAGAAAACACAAGTTTGGTTTGCTTCAAAAAATTGCCGCGTTAGAATCATACTGACATCAATTTTAACACACAATTCGTTCAAATAGGCTACATAACTAGGAAAAAAGGGGATGGTCATGCGTCCCACCAGCTCATTTCCCGCAACAGAACCTATGATGTCATACCAGCCAGCTCTGCGATTGGCGGAGGCCGGCAAAAGCAAACGCAAATTAGACAGAGCTTATAAGCTTGCCGAACGAGCTATTGCGTTTAGATTTAAGGCACATTCTTTTTAAAGCAGTAGAATGGTAGGACAAACAGGGGAAGTTACACGTAAACATAGAAGTACCGATGCGTACTGCTGTTGGTACTGCGCGCACTATGCTTGGTTTAGCTGCACAGGACTGCGGGGCTTTGGCGCTGTCTCAGACAACACTGTCCGATTGACGCAAGCAAAACGTGACCATGTTTGTCGAGTGAGCACTATGTTTCACAAAACGATTATTTTCTCCCTGCACCAAGACAAGCCAGGTTTAAATACGGTCAGAAACAAACCAAAGGCAGAAAATGGCTTGCCGCGGTATGGTGGCGCCATCTAGGTTGACTAACAGTAAATGAGGTTCCACCATCGGCTGCACAGCGGTCGTTTCCTGTGATGTCATTGCAGATCAGGAAAACACACGATTTAGCGGCAAAATCAAAATTTTGACTTAAATTGAATTATTTCTCAGTGAATAAAGCATCGTTTGCAACCGGACAAGTGCTGGGGGCACTATAAAACACAAAATCTTCCGGATAAAACAAATTTGTATTTTGTCTTCATGGCTCCTTTAAGTTACATTCTTAGTGGATTAAAATGATCTAACAGGCAATATCAAAACCCAGCCAAACTGCTCGTTCTAGCGGACCGAAATTTTAGGAGTACATTCTCATCAACGTGCGCATTCATAGACAAATGAAATGCGAACACGAAAATATAAACCAGAACACGCAAAATCAAAGAATATGCATAGTGAAGATAAGATAAGGGCTCGCTAGTGGCATATTTGAAAAGACACATTGTCAATCCTTGTTACTGTACTAAAGCCAAGAGATAATTTCACTGGCATGTAAATAAATCGCGCCATTTGTCTGTTGTGGTTCATGTTTTCGTGTTCTCGTTTTATTTTTACGTGATGTACATGCTAACTGTGCTGTATTTTTAAAAACGTTACATTCCTGAAAGAGTGAAAATGGCTAAAATATTTGTTCATGGACTTTTTTTTTTCAATATATCGCAGGCGCATTCGGATATCGAACTGGTTCTCGCTGTTCTAGGTAACCCATTCAAATGTTGAAAAACAAACTGATTTAGGCGTTTTGCTTGTTCAAGCCTTATTATGACTAATTTCGATTTGGGGTAAATCACGCTTTTTTGCGGGTTTGTCAATAAGTGTTCTGCCCATTTATATATCCAATTGGGTTTTGCTTGCAAATATTACTCTCACAAATGCCGAAAGAACCGATTTCAGATTTTAGTTCTGAAAAAAAGGGTAATAGAGTGAGCAACAATGTTGAAATTACACTCGTCACGAAGCGAAAATTGTCTAAGATGTGATATCAACGCCCAACATAAAGACTTTGACCCACAAACTTAAAATTTCGGATACGTAGACATTTAGGCGAGAAGCTCAATGAACATCTTCTTTTCTTACTACACAAGAAAGTTACGAGAGCTGACCGCGTATCTGCTTTCTTCGCTGTAAATATGATCGAAAAATGAGGTTTCAGCCGTCCCTGCCACGTAGCTATTGCTCCTCTCAAATAAAACAGCAGTTCCAGCCGCTTTCATTAACCGCACTTCTGTGTTAGGAGGCCATGTATTCACAGCAGCTGGAAGGTAAACCTCTCTGCATTTTGTTCTTTAATAAGGAGCTTCTCTCTCTCTCTCTATCTCTCCCTACCCTTATTGTGGGGGCAACTAGAGAATTTCAAAGTAAACTAATTGTGACACAAGTAAGAAATAACTCAATACGTGTTGTTCCCGTTGTTACACTGGCCCACCCGGGCATCGCTGGGTGCTGCGTCTGAATATATATAAAATCAGGAAGGAATTCACAGAGCATCATGCTCTTAACTGTGCGGTCGCTGCTCAAGGCGTCCATTTTGGCTAACGAATGCTCATTCCCGCGTCAAAGGAAGAGCATACTTGAAAGTTTGCACATTAAGTGGCTGAAGAGTAGAATCCCACCCGAACCAGACGTCCTGCTTATTTTTAACGAACCTATTCCCTCAATTTTTGTGCAACTGAATATGCGCAGGCGCAACTTCAAACAACCTTTAATACAAAGAATACCGTTGCTGAACATATACCGCCCTCGTAATACGTTTGACGTTTACTTTGAAGTGCTGGATCCGGCACCTGTACGACACCCACGCCCAGCGTAAAAACAAAGGCGAATTTCATTTATTTGTGTGTGGCGCTTACCAGAAGCACTTATACTGTCAGTTCGCCGTGCATTTCCTGCGGGAGGCGTCACGTGCCGGCAAAGGACCTCGACGCGTTTGTTCAGGCTCTGTCTCTCGGACAGCCTTTATCACGGCTACTTCCACAGGCGCGCAAAAACACAATGGGTAGGAAGCGTGGGCGCTGACAGTGCGTGAGCGTGCCACGCATTTTCTGCATTGGCCGTGCAACCCACGTCATTCATGACACGTCCAGTCAGGCTCGCTTGAAGACTTAAGGAGTATTGACTTGAGGCGCCTTGACGCCCATTCGGGGGAGAGCAAACGCCGAGAAAAGAATGCAACTCTAAAAGCAATAACTAAAATAAGCTAGAGGAAAAGTAAGTCAAAAAAGGGCAGCAGAAAAAAAAATAATTCGCGAGGAATAAGTGAGGTTCTGGGAGTGAGGTGGGAGGTTCGGCGCTCGGCAAAAACGAGATCGGCGGGCTCACTTAGCCTTGACTTGGCCTCTCGGACGGCGTTGTTGACGTCCGAGTACTTGATGCAGACCTGTTCGTGCGGACCCGCGCTCACGAACGACCTGCGCCGGGAAGAGAAGTAAAAAAAAGCGAAAGGGGACAGAAGCACGCATCACAAAACGCTTTAGAAGCCACACAGAAACGAAACACAAAAATAGTCCTCAAAATTTTACGAAAAAGAGAAAGCCGGCGCGCCGAGATAAACGGTGAGGTATAGGGTCATTCAGTTCAGTACCAGTCGTTTTGTTATTTTTGTCCCGCTCCCCTCATTGCGCGGTTTGTTTTGTTAAGAAAACCGCGTCTCAGCAGTGCGCGACTATGCCCCACTTAGGGCGCTTATATTGAAAGGCGCGCGCACGGTAGTGCCGAAAGTGTCCAGGCGTTTGCTCCGGCCGGTAATGTCCTAACGCGTTTTGAGGACTGAGGCAGTACCAGAAGCGAGCGCGTAATACTGCGCAAAGCATCCAGTCCATTTTCGTGCCTCCGTTTCGAGCTCCCTTCCGCCGTAATGCATTGTTCACGTTAAGGCACTCGCATTACGGTCGAGCGCTTTCAAGGTGAGGGAACAATGAGCTTTGTACAATGCGTGTGGTAATGGCTTAGTTGGCGGCGTCTGTCCGACGTGGATATGGAGGCGAGTGTGATGTCATGACGCCGCTCCGAATATTGCTTTCTTTTCGGTATTGTTTTCAACAGAACATCACCTATGGACATCGGAAGAAATAATGGGACAAAACTGTTATATTTAGCAGGGATATCTTTCTACCAGGCAAGTGATGAACATAGGAGTCATTATCACCGCCATCAGGAACATCACTGTCTCTTGAAGCGCAAATGATTTTTTCGATCACATCCAACTGTTCCTACATCGCGTAAGCGAAGTGAATCCTTAGCTTTATCATTTTATGCTTCATTCTTCCACAGTGATTTACCTCTTCCCTGCGCATTCTGATCTCTTTTTCAGCACTCATTCTGCTAGCCCTGCTTTGAGGTCAAAATGCCGAAGTTCGGAGGAACAGTTGTGACATCACAGCGGACGGTGTGGGCACTAATCGACTCAGAGGCCATCTGCGATGATGGAATTAAAACGAATGTTATCGTCGTATGCTTCGCGCATGTATTGCGTAGGAAGGATCGAAATTTAAGACGTTGTGTTTTTCGGAAGAAAAAAAAAAATAGTTGACAGAAAGCGCTCGTGTCGTCTGCTTTCTGGTGTTTCGTCTTCTTAAGCTTTGAATTACGAATGTCACTGGGGTGCTCCAGAAAAATCGGACCATCTGGGGCTCAACAAAATGTCCCAGTATCTGGTGCACGTTGACGTCTGTCTTGTTGGAATTCCGCCTGAATCCTCAAGCACTAAAGCTGAGATGCGTCTTAGGAGAGATCCGCACATAGATGCACGCGACGACGTTGGTGTCGCTACTGGTATGACGTTTACGTTCGGAGATGCGCCGCTGGAAATAATGTATCCGCTCTGCCAGGAAATTACCTCTCAGCAGTTCCTACATTTTTGCTTCCTGTTTTTATTTCATGTTGCATTGTTATAACATCTGAAATGTTGGCTTATTATTGGAAACCGGTAGGCTTTGATGCCCTCCTCTATTCGCACCTCGCCCTTTTTCTATAGGAGTCTCTGGTGTAATTCTTTAAAAAGTTAAAACAGAGCAGGCGGTCTATCTGTATAGGTAATAATAAATATTTATGAGTATTTAATGCTGAACATGAGCCATGGAGTAGCATCGAGTATACCTTAATACACCCAGCTGACCCTTAAAATGACATAAGTGCTGTAACATTTTTAATGTTAGCGGAATGAATAAAAAATCTCCATTTAACAACTTTACTAATGAAATTTGTTATTTAAGATCTAAACAGTCCATATATGTCTACTACCTGCGGTCGAATTAATAAAAACTGCGTTAGTAATAAAACATCATTTAATTTTTCGTTCCTTTTCAAAGTTAACTAAGCGATGTAAGATATGAATGTCTCTGTTCTTGAAATTGTTACAAGTAGAAGTTCAGATGGAGTGAGCCAGTTTTTCTGTAGAAAACACCAATTAAACCCTTTGAACTTCTGCGATTTTAAGCATGGTGCATTTTTCTGCTTACCTGATAACTCAAGAATAAGCAACGCAAAGGGTCATTGAATTTAAGCATCGCGGCCTACATTAAAAGTGCCATTCTATTCTCTTTAACGAAGTGGGCGTATGGACACGTGTTATGTGGTACTGCTTGGGGCCCGAAACATTGATCTCAAGATCGTGCTAACTTGTGCTAATTGGCACACCATCTCGAAAGTAGAATAAACGTTCCTTGACTTCGCGAGTTTTTTTTAAGAAAGGTCAGCCGTGAAAGGACACGTGTATTGTACTTGGAAAGCAGTGCGCCTCGGTTTCTTTAGGTTCAGTGTTTAGCTCAGCAGATACTAAGCAAGCTCAAGTCGCTCATTGTGTGAGTAAACGAATGTTTTTGCGTACCACGTTTGGAGGAGAATTTTAAAGCACTTGCGTAAACAAGTGGAAAATTTAGCTTTCTTGCTTGCACGGACGAGGTATACCATTACTTTCGCTAACCGTAATGATACGGCTGTATGGTTGTCGTTGTCGGGACTGTGAATTGCACTCAAGATGTGTTCACTTCCTTTCTTCGGAACAATATTCACCTAAATAAATGGTATTTAGTTAGTTTGATTTACTAAATAAGATATTCTAGCATAACCGATGTTTAAACTAGAGTTCAAAATAGGCATTCAGGCGGTCTTTTAACACAGCACCATTGTGACATTTCGTGGTTTCGTTTTATAAGGCAAGTCAGTATACTGTGCCAGGTGCATCATAAACTTCCTAATGTTAACCACAGCATCTATTTTACAGTATCCTGTTCGACTGCGCATAGAACGTATAATTTGTCGCGGCAGGATGTAAACGGCGGCAACAAACATGAGCGGGTACTCACGTCTTGAAAGCTTCGAAAAAGTCCTTAAAGTGAATGGCCGGCGTGCGGCCCACGCCATGCACGTAGTGCCTGTGTAGTAATAGCGCGCAGTCTGATGACGTCAACGTCACGTGGCCACCAATGAAGTTCCCGTCACCGGCGAACATCTCGACTCCGCACGCCACGGGAGGACACCGGAGAAAGAGGAACCTGCGAGAGACGGAATGGGGAAACAGGGAGGTGACGGGAAGACACTGGTGTGAGTTTGAAAAAGGATTCAACCACATCGTCTTTTTTAGGGAACGAAAAAAATGTACGAAAGCGCACGTAATATGCATGTAAATTTTTGATAAAATGAGTCTGAAAGTTTCTTAGGGGTATCTAGTATCATCAGACGAACCCTGTAACGCGACACGTACAGAGGGGAACAAACTTATCTATAACACAGCTTTCGTACTACCAACCTTATCCTGCATTTTCTGGGGGAGAATTAAAGAAAACTACTTCGTCATAAATCCCACCTCTTGTTTCTACAACATTTCTGCAACATGTTTGTTTCTGGAGTTTTGAGATGCAACCTGTTGAACTTGAACTCGCTGTTATAGACAAGTGTGTTGCGCACTGTACGTCAACTTAGACAGGACCTATCAGTGACTCTCCCGGTTCTTTTTCTGGAGTCTCTCTTGTGTAGGTGCCTTTAATGCTTCTCGATATGTTATAATTATGAACCGACATCGCATTGTCTGTCAAAGCAATGAGAGAAGACGCCACTTACAACGCCAACTGCCAAAGCAGTTCCTGTTCATCTGCAGTTAGGCTAGCGCGGCAAAATTTAATTGGTGATGTGCAAAGGAGTGACGGTGTATTCAGGTTAAATCCATGCATCGGTGTTAGCTAACTCTCAAGTTTTAAGAAATTGTTCTCAACGCTGTGATGCATAACGGGAGAAAAATCTACTGCTAGAGTGAATACCTCGCGAATGTTTTGTGTAAAGTATAACCGCTTAATGAGCATCCAGAGACTAGAAGACATTGTTCGAATTTACCAATTGACACTCGCAGGTACGCACTAACCACAAGCAGGCATGGAATCACGTACACATACAGGCGCACACAACGGACAGAGCGACAACTATGCAGCCGAGATACTACAATGCGCATTCGGCGAGAATATCAACTACTAAACATTGTAGCTTTAGATACTAAACAGATTTGTTTTTAATTTTGGTGTCATTTTGAGTGCGTTAGCATAAAAAATATTCTGATGGCATATGTTATCGTACCTTTGTTTTGTTTGGAAGTGAAGTCTACAACAACAAACTAGTATCTTTGGTAAAACAAAGTTCTGTTTTTTTTTTTCTCTGTTTTTGTTGATCTACCTGCAGAAGACAACTTGTATAGGTCGGCTTAAATCGTATTCACCACGTTCTTAACTAAATTGCTGGTCTAGACTGAAACTTTACTCAATAGTTGTCAAGAATGGCTGTTATAGTAGACGTTTCCGAAGACCTAATTGTGTCAACTTGCATCAACCAGTTTTGTGCATAATCAAAAGTCGTCTTTTATTACATCTGATCATTTTATTGAGCGATTACCACTTGGGTTCCTCATGTACTCTGAATATCGGATGATGGGAGCTGAAGCGTTATGTTAGCAACATGTCCTGGGTATTGCGTTAAATCTGGGTAATAATAAACTGCTTCTTCATACAGAAAAATGCTGCGTTTTTTTTTGTCTTTCTGGTATCTCGGCTTAAGATAAACCCCGCAAGAGTCCTGTATATCAGACAGCGTACACAGCAGTAGGGTCCCGAGTTTTAAGTCTTCATTCTCGGTTGTCAAGCCTCCGTCTTTCTCAAGAAGAGACTCGGCTTCTTGAAGGCAGATAGAGGGTCGATCCCTCTTGCACACTTTTTTCCCTCCTTTCTATAACTTCCTACTCCTCACTCCCCAAGGCGGCCCCTATTCAACACGAAGAATTTGAATAGGGCAATCAGGTTTCTGGTAACAGACAACGAAGGTACGCACAGATAGGCACAAAACTATTAGGGACCCTCTCTATAGACGCAATTTGATTTTTAAGTGTTTGCCATTTGTTTTATAGATTCAAGAGTATGCACAATATGTGTCTGTCGAGTGTCTCCCGTCTTAACTTCACTTTGGTCTCCCCTCACATAGAACTAATCCATTGACGCCTGGCATTGAAATAGTTCCGGTGTTCGAAGAAATTATACGCACAACGCTCAATTCCACAACGCAAGAAACAGCCCTATTTCGTGTTTATGATTGGTTAATTTGGTTGAATCACATTTTTAACCAATTTAATTTTATCAAGTAAGATCTCGTCGAGCGGGCCGTATTCATTGGCAATTACTCTAGTAAGAGATTGGGTGAAGCTGGCCTCTGAGCAAACTGCGTCAAAAAATCTTTCAGGGTGTCTTCACCCAATCGCCAAGAACAGCTTGCAATGGTGGAACGCAATTGCACTTGTCGTTCCTAATAAGTATCATAAAGGAAGCTTGCAGCAACTGTTCCGCAATATTTGAACCCAAGGGAATACGGTTTTAGTCCAGGCGAATTCAGAAAAGCTGAGAAGTGTGGGATTCTTCATTTACTTAAGAAAGCTATAGGAGCATTTCAGTTTGTCGTCGTTGACATCACGTGGCATTCTTCAAATTTATTTGTGTTTATGGTTATTTATGTGTTGTTATAAGTGACAAGTAGAGGTGAGCAAGTTCGGCGAAAAAAAAAAAGGCTTACCAGCTTCCCTACGCAACTCTTTCTCCCAACAAAACAAGTTATTTGTATTGAGGCGACGAAAACATGCTATAACTTAAGACGCGTGCAAGATTTAAATATCACTGAACAGTCTAGGCAAAGGCTGCAGCACGAAAGCAAAAAAGGTGATGTGTGGTTAAACATTCTCGCTAACGGGTGTTCGTGAGGGCACTGTCTGGTTCTTCTTAAAACACGCCGTGAATGTCCAAAAATTTGTCTAAAATGAAGCACACAGCTCCAGAATTTCTACCTCACAAAAATCAACTAAGATATTTCTACCCTCATCCTACATCAGAGTAAAACTGAGCAGGTGAAAATGGGCATTGTTGGGCACGAGATATAAATGCACAAGATATGTAAATGGGCACAAGATATAAATGCGCGCCCCAATGCCGAAATTTCAATACGGCTATTTTTTACTCAAACATTGCGTCCTTTAATGCGTGCCACACACAATGTCCACTTTAGTATCCAAAGTGAGCAATGCTGGTTAAATAAGCCTATCCCCGTGGCATAAAAAGAACATCGGCCCTCTTTCTTGAAGCCTCAGCTATATGCTAGGAAGGTATAATACAATCAATTCGAGAGTAATTGTATTTAGCCTAAAAAGACGTTTCGATTATATTGATAGATATGGCGTGGCAGTTGGATAGTTCCTGTTGTTAAGCGGGACGTGCTGAGATGGCAAAGAATAGGGGCCAGCGATGTCGTCATCAACAGCGGTTGGGTAATAAAATGTTTTCTTCTTTTTTTTAAAAAATTACTCCAGACTTACACAAAATAAAACAGTTAATGCCAGGAAGAACCATATTTACATTTCAGACAACTAGTAATCTCCCAGCTATTTCTGTTTTTTTTTTGCCAGCAATACGTTGAAGGTAACGCCTTCTGGACAGCTAAATCACAGCATAATAACTCTTGGCATTCATGGCCTGAACGGGGGAGCGAGTATAAAAAATGCTCTTCAGACACGCTGAGATAACAACTTCTCATCGAAAAAAAAAAGTAGACTGCAAGTTTCAGAGGACAGCGGAACTAGATAATCGGAGTGTTCCTGATCCGCGAGGGGGCGCTGCCAGCAAAAGGTAATAAAGGCAGAAACGTCCAGTAGATTACAACTGCAGTCGCTTTCCTGATCGTTCCAATTTTGTGTCTTGGCATATAAGGTGTTCTACGTCAGGGAGGCTCTTTCTGTTGTTTTGCAGTGGGTTATTTTGCTTGGTCAAGAAGTATTATAATGCGTCTATGACGCATCCCATCTGCTTCAATCTTGCTCCTGTCGAACATCAAGTCACATTGTTAGTTTTATATAG
The DNA here is from genome assembly GCA_013339765.2 of Haemaphysalis longicornis. Taxonomy (NCBI): domain Eukaryota; kingdom Metazoa; phylum Arthropoda; class Arachnida; order Ixodida; family Ixodidae; genus Haemaphysalis; species Haemaphysalis longicornis. The sequence continues at coordinate 182,833,600 of CM023451.1, read as the reverse complement.
ATGTTTTTCTAGCCGTCCGTAGCTGCCCTGTCACTTTTTATTTACTCTCCGTTTTCAAAGAGAGCATTACTGTATGGGTAAATAACCCATTGGGTTATCGAATGGCTTCTTTAAAATGCTGGTAAGAGATTTGTAAAACATGATTGTTTAGTCCAGGAATTTGAAATGTGCGCTTATACTTTGCCGCGAAGTGGTAACAACAAAAACAGCGTGGTTTGTGAGGGCTTCGAGGGGAAAAAAACCTTGATACTATCAGGTAAGTGTGACGTTCTGAAGGGTGGTTGCGCTACAAGCTTCGTTTCCGTGGTCAATCCATGGCTCAGAAAGCGAACAGCTGATCGTGCTCCGAATTTTACACGCTCAATTTCCGGCACTGAGCACTCCATAAAAGGGGGGAGTAAAACAAACTAGAAAGAAGAAATAGCCAACTTCAGTTCCTCAGTTGCCGGGTGTTGCCATTGACTGGCCTCGTTTGATCGCCTTACATCCGACAGAAATGAAAGCCCGCCTCAGAAAATTATACACAACAACTTCAATCGGGACTGAGCACTCCTGGCAAATTTGACGTCTGGCTCGTGAGCAGTCAGTCCACATTAAAATTGTTCTGCTTTGTATCTGTTTAATCATTGAGGTATAGAGACACACCCGTTCTTCGTACTTCGCACAAGCGGTGTGTCAAAATTACTTGAGGTTAATTGTATTTATCCTTCTTTGTTGCTTTTGTTATCGTTAGAAAGAAAAATAACCCCGACTTTTTTACCATCGCATCAGGTAATTTCAAGTTTTGCCTTGGGTGCCTTAAAGGGACAGACAACCGATTTTTGTCGAGTATATATTCCCTATCCCAAATGAAAGGGCATCACTCAAAGCACCTTGACGAGAAATGGTTTTGCTGATAACGCCCTAGAACTTTTTAAATCAAAATTTTTAGATCTACGAGCCGCATGTGTCCCTCCCAAAAATGATGCTGGCAACCATGACATAGAGTAGCTCGGCAACATAATTCTGTCTGTATGCGAAATGAAAAACGATATTTAAAAACTTGTCCCCGGCAAAAAAAGTTTGAATCGCCGGCTTTCCTGTTCCTTTATGTGTTTTTTTTTATTGCAACGGTCTATTTTGCATGAATGCGCCATCTGTTGGGATAGACGATAGGTAGTATCTGGTTTTACGTTGTGAAGGTGGGAAGTTCGATTCTCCCCAGGCGCGACGTTTTTATTTATTTATTTATTTATTTATTTTTAAGCTGCCGTTGGCGTATTTGGAAACTGAAATTAAATATTTTGGCAGAACAAACACCCCTGACTCAGGCAGAATTGTCAAAGCTCCTTCACTGGGTCTGTTTACTGAACGCTGCCGTTGATTCTGGCCATGGAGGCTCAATTAGCCACACTGAGAGCAACCAAGCGACGGTGGTCGGCGTGTCTAAAATATTCAAAAAAAATGTTTAGAAATACATATACAATTTAACCTTGTACAAATACTTGTTTTAAAAGGTTGGTTTCAATACGTAAATAAACGTTTCAGCAGTTACAGTAGCTGCTAGGTCTGCCGGTCACGTGACAGGGACACATATTGTAGTGTCAAGTTTCGACACTACGAACCGCCACCCTTCCGATTTCGGGAAGTTTGCTGCCAAAATAAAATTATTTCCGCCAATTTGTTTAGAAATTGCTTGTGGTTACCGGGCTATATAAAACGCTGGCTTTCATATGAGCTAGAGAACATATACGCGACAAAAATCGGTTATCCGTCCGTGCCTTCTGTCTTGTTGCATCTTGGACACTTAACACAAAATGCATCATGTGTTAAGCTGGTATCGCGAGTACCACAAAACCTTATCTAAATCACACAAAGGGTATTTTGTAGCGTGAGCTACGCTGGCCGAGGTTGAGCAGTTTCGCGTGGCTCCTGAAGAACCGTGCTGCGCAAGCGCAGCACGTGGCGGCCCGGTCCACTTGATGATCATGCGAGGGGTGGCCGGGTGTGGAACCGATGGCTCGTGCGTCGCAGCAACACCGTGCTGTGCAAGCACGGCACGTGGCGGCCCGGTCCACTTCTTGATTACGCGAGGGGTGCCCGGGTGTGGAACCGATGGTTCGTGCGTCGCAGCAACACCGGCATGCGCCTGTGGAACCACACACCATGCGTCCAGCATCTTCGCCGACTTCCGTTCCGCACGTGGCGGCCCGGTCCGCTAGATGATCATGCGAGGGGTGGCTGGGTGTGGAACCGATGGCTCGTGCGTCGCAGCAACACCGGCATGCGCCTGTGGAACTAGCTTTGCTCTGGAGCGATTGGTGACGCTGCACTGGAGCCGCTTGGTAAATATACATGTGTCACATAATGCGCATACAGTGTTTGTATCACTGAAGCAGCAGTAAGCATGATGATCAAGCTAATCCTAGACAACCAGGAAAGCTAAGAATAACCAGCTGAACCTTAACTTACGCTACGTATATCCTGGCATAGCCGAGCTAAGCCTCTTCTTTTTTTTTTCATTCGATGCATGAGGTTCTGAAGAGGTTGTGACGGCATTACAAATACCATTGTTGTTGTTTTTTTACGTCTCTAAAGTGGTCAGCTGGGCAATACCTGCAATATACCTTGTAGAGAACTAGTACAACTATATTGTAAAATATGTTAAATAAAAGCTTAATGACCCTCTTGAGGATATAGCCTTATGCTCCGAAGTTGGAGGCCGGTGGCAATTGAATCAGCCACTCCTAAGGGGAAAGCCTCATATGTCTTTTCGTTGAGTCCACTTTCAACGTTCTTAATTAACTGATAACTGGTCCAGATTCCTTAGCACGACAAGTTCCACAGCGCTAACTTCGGCAGTACCAAGCGGGCCGTCTACTACAGTACACCGCAGGTGAAAGGAGCGGAATAATGTAGCCGGACGAGCCAGCATACAGGCAGCGAAGCTAATTAAGCTAACTAAAGCAGAAAAAATTGCACCACAACGAGAATTTGTGCCGACGTCAATATAAGGTTTGATGGTAAAATAGCCCCGTCGGAGCAGGACGAAAGCTATCTAGACTGTGGACGTGAATGCGAAAAATAGAACACAAAACAACCTGAATCATGTCGTTTGTCTCCAAACGTCGTTACTCAGGTCGTCTAGGGGTAACGTAAACAGGCCCTGTGAATTTGTTTTCATTGATGCCAGATGATCTTCTAGACTTCTTTAGCCACTTTCGCCCAATCGCCCTCCCCTCGTTGATACGTGCCGCGTGTGCTTAATGTCCATGGGGCCGGGATAGCAACAGCATGCTTTTAATGCGTAGCATTCTTTGCCGAGTACCCCCAAAACCAGGACCGTGTAACTCCCTGCATTTACACAAAAATGCAGATTTGGCGGAAGTTCCACCTATTATCGTTGTATAGCGTAAATGGAGATAGTTGGTCGAAAATAATTTTGAAAAAAGAAACAAGACAAATAAAACAATTAAATATTCACAAAAACGATCTGACAAAATCAAAAGTGTGCATATCCTACATCTTCCCCCAAAACCGACGAACCATCAAAAAGTCCAGCATGAAACATTCCAAATAGGAATATAAAATGGCAAGAATGGCGAACTGTGTAATGTCCTGCATTCCCACAAAAATGCAGATTTGGCGGACGTAACAGGTAACACGGACGTGACAGCATTTTGGAAAACCAAAAAAATACGAAAAATTGGAAACAAACTTTCAAATAAATGGTCCAACAAAATCAAAAATATGCATCTTATAAACTTCCCCAAAAACCACGGATAAAAAAAAGTCGGCAAAAAACGTTCAAAATAAGAATAAAAAACAGCCAGAATGGCAAACCGTGTAACACCCTGCATTTCCACAAGAATGCAGACCTGGCGAAAGTAACACCGGCAGTCGTTATAATGGCGTAAATGGAGATAATTTGTAGAAGCGAATTTTGAAAAAGCAAAAAAAAAAGAAAAGATAAAAGTTGCACAAAAAAATTCCCTCGCACTTCCCCGAGGGGGAGAGTGTGTAAGTGCGAATGCACGGTTGCATTCGCACTTAAAAGAAAGATGCATTTATTCACAGACACCTATTTGTGTTGTCGTTGTACTTGATTGCTAGAAGGATCGCTTTGTGGTCCGTGAAATGGACCGTCAAAGGGTCTTGGAGGACGGTGGGGACTTGGCAGTTTCTCGCAAAGGCCAGGTCGATGAAACCGCCGTTGATGGGTGGCGAGTCGAGGGGTACGCACGACATGGAGTGCGTGGCGTGCATGTAGTCGACCAACCACTCTCCGTCCTTGCGGACGTCGACGTTGAAGTCGCCGACCAAGACGACGGGATCCGAGGGTTTGGAACGCGCGCAGACGCTCTCCATGGCCGCAACCACGTACTGGAGGACCGCTTCGCGCAAGAGGTTGGGGGCGAGGTAGGCGGTTAGCACGAAGATACCGTCGCCGGAGTATGCGTTGGTGTAGACCATGCTGTAGGGCGACTCGTCCCTGACGGGCGAGGTGGCAACGGCGTGAGAGACGACGTCGGCGTAGACGTTGCCCACGAGGTATACCCCGCAGTACTCTCCGTGGCTTCCGCTCCGGGCAAAGTGGTATTCGTCGACGGCGTCGTCGCGGGCGGGCGCATCGGCGGCGGCGCTGGGGCGGCCGGCGGGCGGCACGGCGCTGTCGAGGACGAGGAGCGGGGATCGCCGCTGCTGCCTTATCTCTTCGCTGAAGGGGAGGTAGCGCTTGAGGAAGACGTCCACTCCGCCGGCTCTCCTTGCGGCGACGGCCTTGGCCCTCGCCGCGAAGTCGTAGCCGCGAACGGATACTCGGTCCGAGTCGTTGTTGTTCCACGTTTCGGTGAGACAGAGGAGATCGACTTTGCCTAGCACGGGGTCCCTGGCCACGTCGAGGGCGTGGGCAGCGAGCGAGCGGACGTTTAGGAGGGCGAGCGTTGCTGTTAAAACTTGCTGAGAGATATCTCCTGATAAAAAGGAAGCGTTTTACATAGTTATCTCAGCTTTGAAATTTCGTGTCAGTACTCCTTTAAGCGGGTGCATTAGCCCTTCTCACGCCCGATTCCTGGTCAATCCCTCACGTGGGTATGTGCCATGAGGAGGCGCCCAACAGCCGCAGTCACTGAGCGGAGAGAGGAGGAGGAGAGTAGCGCGCGCCCATCTCCCCCCGTTGCTAGGGAAGACGAGGAGGAAGACGAGGAGCGCGCGCACCCGCAGCTGTTCCTATGCGGACTACGGCGGCGGACGATTCAGGCTCGCTTAAGAAGTGCATTCGCACTTAAAAATAAAATTTTCACAAAAATGATCTGACAAAATAAAAAAATGTCCATCTTATACATCCCCACCAAAAACCGTAGAATAAGAAAGTACGCTAACGAGCGTTAAAAATACAAATAAAAAATCGCGCATACCGACCAGCTTTGCAGTAGATCTTGCATCTTAGAGCAAAAAAACGTAATTAGTGAAGTAAAGGCAAGTAAAGTAAAGTATGAATTATACATTATTGTCGAAACGAAACAAAATAAAACGTAAAAAGAATAAAATATTCACACGTCTTTCGCTACTCATTGCCACATTTGGCTATAAAGAATTCATTCCCTATAGAAGCTGCGTAAGAAGGCTACGCATTAGTAGCCAATTCCCTGAATTTCTGCAGATTTCTTTGAGAGGAAAGCTTTACTAATCTCGTCGATCCGTTTCGCCATCGCGGGGAATTTGAACTTTTTTGCCCGGTACTGGGCGCTACCTAATTAGGAAGCCCGACTACTAAAAAGGCTTGTGGCCTGCTGCCGTATTTACTAAGTGATAACGACAACCTGTGTAGATGATTTTTCGATTTCTGTTGCAAGTGGCATTCACGTTATTGCTTTCACTTGTTGCAATGACGGCGATATGGTATTACGTAAAAAAAGCTTATCATTTCACTATATATTTTTTTTTATAAAATAAACGAGTTTAACGTTTGATATTCTGGCCTTCTACGTGAACTTTTGCAGTAAAAATTGTCATGTTATGCTTCGAACTCGCTATTTGCGGTGAATATTTATTTCAAAGTATATATACGATTGCGAAATATAATGAAGCGGTGGCAGTGTTGAACCCATTCCAGTTTCTGATTATTTCTATCGGGCGGGTGGAATTCAAGTATAGAAAGATAGGGTTCTGCATTTAGAACTTCAGCACGAACCAAGCCGATACTTTTCCCCACTAAAATCATAAGTGGGCCGGCGATACGAAGTGCGACAGTTTCGTTTTGTTGGGGAAAACAAATTAAATTCCTGTTCACGATACACTCTAAGACAATCCCGTAACTTAGGCTATGTTCAGACTGCTGATGTAACAGCTACATCGTGCGCTACGAACGTAAAAAAACGGCGTTTCACGCAGTTCGGTTGGCTGAGACGTCGAATGACGTCATTATTTAAATATATTACGACACTTGCGACCACAATCTGAACTTGGCCTTAGCTTCACTACAATACGCTAGATTTACCAATCCATGCAGTCCACAACAAAATTTTCGCGAATAAAGATGTCGAGCATACAATTTGACTCATAAATATCATCTGCGCTCTGGCACTGCGCAATGTAAGCGTGACGTTCTGCATTGCGCAATGCAACAGCGCAGGTCAGATTTTAAGTGCAGAGCACTTTATGGGCTCGCCTTGTCGTCGTAGTTTCCTAACGGTCGATGTCAAGCGACTGCCGGAATCAGGCGGGGCAGCGAGATAACGGACCCAAGTAGAGCCTGGTGTACCGTCGTCAGGAAGTCACGCTGAGTCTTCGAAAAGCACGCGGTTTAAATAGTCATAACCGTTCGAACCTCGTGAACTTCTGGCGCTTGCCATACTTGTTTAGCGCAAAGAAAACTGCAGGTACACTGCAGCCAAAATCTGTGTATATAACCGGCAGCCCCGCTTTCATTTAGTTTGGAACGCTCGTTGGGTTGGTTTTTACGATAGTAAGCGAAAAAAGCCGCCGACAACGCAAGAAAGAAATGGCGCGTTCGAAATGGCGTAGAAAGGCTCTAGCCACGCAAAAAAAAAAAATACACGTTCGAAATGACGCAAAAGCCAGCTTCAGCTCCAGCATGGACGAAAAACGCCTGGGCCACCCTACGGCTCCAACCCCCGAAACATTCTGCAGCCTTTCTACAGCACCCGAATGCCATTCAAGTCCTTCCACTACCCAGAATATGCACCCCGCGCTGACCCCGATACTACTACACTGACGCGCCCCATACCGCACATACCCGGCCCATGCCACAGCAGTAATCCACTCACCCAACATCATCACAGCTTCTGCACAATACCAACCACATCCATTGATACAGCAGAGGAGGCTGCAATCGCTTTGGCCATCACCAATGCACCCTCATCAGCGATCACAGTGCGACCGACTCCCAGTCCGCTTGCCGCCGCTACGCCACGGGACGCATCACTCGCATCAGAATCCTGCACGCCGACCATCGCTCCCAACGACCCGTTATAGTGTGGATCCGTGGCCACACATCTCTTCCTGGGAACGAGGTGGCACACGCCACCGCCCGCGAACTCACTTACCGAATTCAGGAGAGACCAACGACGTACCGGCCCACGAAGCCTAACCCTCCACCCCTGCCCCCCAAGACTCTGCATCTTAGCCCACTACCGATTCCCGGACTCTATCCCCCCCACACCCCTCCCTCACAACCACCGACGCCCGCATATGGCGGCGCCTACAAACACAGTGCTCACCACAATCACACTCGCCTTCACTATGTCTCCCCCACCCTCTACCCATTCAACTGCCCATACTGCAACTCTCCCAACACCACCAGCCACCTAGTTTGGACATGTCCGTCCAATCGGCATTGGGAGCGCCGCTGCGCTGCACCACCCAAGAACAGGAAGCCCTGATTCTCCGGGCGAAGACTGCAGCCACAGCCCGCGGCCTACCGGATAGGATGGCACCCAGTGAGAAGGCTAAGGAACCACTATTACGTTTTCACAACAACAACAACAATGACGCAAAATGAACTCTAGGCATACGAAATTAAAGCTGCACAAAAAAGAACAAAACTACCGCTGGCGCAGTTTCAGGCAGGGGGCGAGCGTACACTGCGAAGACGCGAAATTTGAATTGCATATATATCGAGAGAGGACGTGTCTGGCGGCAAAGCCATCCAACTTTTTCCTTTTTTTTTCTCTCTTTTTGCCCATTTCCCCTTTCCCACGTGCACTTCCGATTTCACATTGCAAACTAGGCTCTAGCCAGGTTAACTTTCCTGCCTTTCTCTACATTCTTCCTTCCTCCCTTCCTGCTCTGCACTTCCGACAGGTTTCACATTGAGTGGGACGGCTTTAATTTTGAATTCGCTTTGTTGGTGGCACGGATTTATCACTGTAGAACCACAGCAGTGCCTTACAGTCTGTTATCACCGTAGTAGTGGCAGAAGTTGGAATTTAAGTGCACAAATAGATTAATACGCTCCTCTTGTGACCATGCAACATGCAAAGTTGTAAATGGGGTGTCTCCTGATCAGAACATTAAAATATTTTCGGAAGCACTGAACAGTTCACTATGCAGTACGAAGTGTACCGACAGGCAAGACCAAAGATTTGTAGTACACTGCGTGCTCACGCAGGGGCGCTAATCGCAGAATTGCGCAGCGACGCAAGTTCTCCTACAAAGCTGTTTCAGCGTCTACCAATGTTAACGACGAACCCACTGGACACTCATCCTTTTAACGCGCAAGCTTCCTTAGTCGGACCGACGGCGTCCTGTCAACAAACTAATGCATTTCCCAATGACCGGTTGGTCGGCCGAAAAGCTATGATAAGATGTCTGGACACACAGCGTGCGTGAAACCGGGATTCCATTGTTCAAAATGGTTACTTGAAAATTGCGAAAAAGGAACGGTTCTAGAGAATACAACAGACGAATCTATCACGGGTAAGAAGTACAACAGTATACAATGTATCTGTATACATTTAGATCATTCGTATACAAATGATCTAAATTTATACAGATACGTTGGCTTGGTAAGCGCATCTATAGATGCGCTTACCTAGTAAACGACAAATTGTCGCATGGGTTCGTTCATCGTCTGAGATTTAATTGGGCCTTCAAAGGTTTGGCGATAGATTGGACCCACTTTCAGCGAAGGTTGGACGCACTTTTAGCGGAGGTTTTGACTAACTTTTGGCGCAGTGTTGATGTGAAGAAAGCGTTCGCGCTTGTCTCAGCTTTTTTTAGGAAGGGATTGTAAAGTTTTTTTGTTTGGCTCTGCAGATGTTCCGCCATTTGATACAAGTAAATAGACAAATGTATGTTTGATCGCGTTTTCAAGGAAACAGTTACATTATAAAGTTCAATGTTTAACTACTTATTAGCAGCGTAATGTAGTTTCCGGAACGCTAAGTGGCATATTGAAGTGTACGAATGGGTTGGCCAACATACTTGTACAACATTGCGTGCATACTGAAAAATTTATTCCCGAATAGTTTCGATTCTGTCCCTTTGATATCTACACAGACTTAATCTTTTAAATTATTAAGTGATATAAATATTATCTATAAATAATTTACAGTTAGATTAGAAACTCTATTTCTGTGTGGTACTGTAGAAGCTCCCGGCTTTCGCACTGATGAAATATACAAATATGTGTTTGATTTGTTGTTCAATAAAATATTTACTTCCATTTACCGTTTTATGTGTGCTTTCTAATTACCAAAACACTGACTTATGTAAAGTGCTGAGTTGTTTGTCTCTGTCAAAGCGTGTTAACACGTGGGACAACAAATTTGTGGTACACTTCCTGCAAATGGTAGATGCGCTCGTAAAAGAATGTCACTGTTTGGTGTTTGCCATGTTCTCGAATGTATTCGTTTTACCATAATCGAAATTAACATCGGAATTGCTAAAATTGGAAATTAGATCTGGGCGAGTTGGAGAATATTCGTAATTTCATATAGCGCGCAACAAAGAAACAAGACTGAAAAGACGGAAACATGGATATCTTACTCTGTCGCTCAGTTTCCGGTTGGTTATGTTGGTGGGGAAGGCAATGAGCGAATACACTGAAATGCCTTTGAGTTATCACTTTCTTTTTAAAATAAACATTCGTCATGAGTACCCCTAAGTCATGGGGTTACTGGTCTAACAAGAACTTCTTTGTTACGCGTTTGAAGAACATGCACTCAAGAAAAGCTTTAATCCGTGGGGTCTACTCACGCGTCCAACTTTCGTCAAGCACTTCCGCGTCAGGCATCCGAAACTAGTTTTCTAATATCCAATTCAGCTAGCAAAGCGTCATTGCGGCGTGTGTTGGCGGCAACAAAGGGCCTTTATTCAAAGTGCAGTGAAGCAGTCAGCTCCCGCGACCACAAAACATCTATACGTTTAGTATTCTACCTGAAATCGGCGCGCTATCATTCTGGTTCATTCGCCGTGGTCGGAGGTAGCGGTGCGATTACCTTCGCATGACAGATTCGTGTTGACCATCTGAATTCACCTGACTAACCCTCCCCCCAACTTACTCTTTTCCTACCTACAGTTTCTTGACGACTCTGTACTCCTAAGCACTTTCACTTTAGCTGTGCGCCCCTTTCATCGGCGACAGCTTAAGACGAGTGCATCGGAATTTCCAACATTAAAAGTAATTCGTGCTCATTCTCAAGCAGTCGCCCCTAAACATTTGTGTGACGTCCCTAACGTGACGTTTTAATCGTCGACATCTCTCAATATGGTGGCGCTCGCTTGGCGGCAGCAGTCATTGCAGCGTCAGTTGCTGGGTACACCAGTCTTAGCAAAATCACAAGGGATACTGGCAACTGGCGTTGCGAATGTGTTAAAATCAGCCCCGTAATGCCATTTATCTTATGCGTGCCTTGCTGAGTTGTGATTTCAAACTGAGGAACTGGCAGCGAGCTTTTTTTATGCGTAACATCGCCACCAAAATAGAGCTGAGGATAACGTGGCGGTATCTATTGCTATCGTGATTGTATGTGGAAACAACGGAGCTGTGACGCAAGCTATATGACGAAATATTATTAGCCACATTTCCTCAACGACGATAGCCGTAACACGTTGCAAATGTTTTTCTCATCTTTTCTTAATGAGGACCTACCATCTATCCAATTTTGGGCTTGCGTGGTTGATGCCAGGTGTGACCTGACTCTTTGTCCAGTTGTGAGCTCGTGTGTGGCCTATTTTGTGGTCACGTGGAAACCCTTGTAGAGCTTCACGCGTTATTAGGAGCTCGGTCAAATCCTCCAAACAACAACGGAAGGTATATACCATTTCTTACTGATTCGCTTCGGCTTTGCAGATTGCTCCGTGAGGCCGCGGTATGGCAGGTACAGCCAGATGTGGCATTTTGTTTCTAACACAGACAGCGATATCGAAAAGGCACACAAGAGAGACATTCTCAGAGACACGTATGGAACTGAAAAGGTGAGAAAAAATTTGCCTCATATATGCTTGCTTCACTGCAACCGTCGTCCAAAGACGATAGCCTTCTGCGGCACTGCCACTACATGCCCTCTACTCCCTCCCTTCCTCTCCCGCCCCTCGCGCTCGTACATTCCCTCTCTCCCTCCTCCAATTATTAATGCAATGGAGGTATACTCAGTTCAATTTTTCCTCGTTGGCACTTCTCGCGCGCCCCCTGTTGGGACATTTCGTTTATGTCCTTCTTTGAGCAGCTCGATCCAACGTCTTCTTTTATCTCGACTTTCTCCGGCAGAGGTTTTACCGTGGTTTTTATCTGCTATCGTTCAACTAAACGAAAGTGTATTTTTACGTTTGCCTCAAATATGCGTGGTGTTTCTTTTTGTTTTGTTTTTTTGTGCTGAACACTGTGGACATACAAGAAGCATTCCGTCCATTCTTCTGGTTTGTAAAGCCTTTCAAGAATTGTTTCGCCTGTTTTTCTTTCTTTTTTACCGGCGGTTGCATTCAGTACCACAGAGACTAAAATTTTCTGTTTGGGTAGCCTAAGAAAGACGATCGTCTGTAAAAAAAAAAAGGCAGGATAAACAAGTGGGATTCTTGTGTTGTTTCCATAGCAAGTGGGTGGACATTATATACCCGCTTTTGCATGACAACTATGTATAACTGAAGTCCAAAATCTCTAGCAGCTTCCTCGCCCTGAGGTTTTTAATGAAGATAGCTGTTTTCTTGTTGCTCCAGTCATTCTTTCCGGGTAATAGAACGTCCGTAAGCTAATTGACAATCTAGTGATTACAATATGTTCTTTGATGTGCGTAGTCAAGTGTATAAAAAGACCCGTTGTAAGGAACTATATTTCCCAACCACGGAGAGACTCAGAGCAGCCGCATAGCGCATGTGGGTGGCGTTTCAACCTTCTTTCTTACCTTTCAACAACTATAAAAACCACAATGGACGCCACCCGGTTTTTGCGAAATGATACTAGTACTGCTAGCGCTCCAAAAACAGCAGCTGGAAATATTTCCGACTCTGATCACAGAGCGACGCCTATTTCGTGCAATGCATTGGGGAAACGCGCGCCATAGCCGATACACGATTGCCCTCAAGGTCCATCATTCAGTAAGCTGCATTCAGTAAGCGTGCGCAGCATTCAGTAAGCACCCCCGCCCAGTCTGGGCATTCGAGGCGAGCGCTATACACCAGCATTTGCGCAAATTGTCGGTTCCGTGGCCGGACCTCATCCTGCCCGCCACTGAGCCCATTTTTCTGCTGTATATACTTTCCTGCATGCGTCCCTCACCTTCTTTCGCGGCACGCAGGACGGTGATCTGACACTCGAAGACATGTGATTTCCACGGGATTGTTTTTGTTTCGCTTCACTTTACGCCTTCGTCATCGTGACCACCATCGGCCGAGCTGTTTCCGCCATCTCCGAAATATTTGTTTTCCTCTGCTCAGTTTTTGTTCCCTTTCGTGGGCAGCGAACAACCAAGGCTGTCCGCTCGCTTGTCGTATACGCCTCCGTGTGTAGCCACGCATGCGGACAGCTTTAGTTTCACTTGGCTGATTGAGGGGCGCGAAAAATGCAACACGGCGAGAAAAAGAAGAAAGGAAGTATACAAGCCGCGAAAAAAAAAAAAAGTCGCTCTTGAGCTAGCTGCCAACACTCCCTTCGATCGCATTCCCCCGGGGAGAAACCTGTTCGGAAACAATGCTGCCGATCTTACGAGCCGCTTGTCTCCGCTGAAGGAGAACGGCCGGAAATGCACTCGTCAGGTAAACGCGCCGCGGATATATGGGTTTCCCAATCTTGAGGCCCCTCGGATCTATGGGACATACGATGGTATTCTCACGTTTTTCACATCGTGATCGCATCCACTTACGCATGCGCATCTGTACATCAATGAGCCAGCAAATAGTGGGTAGTACAGCTCCACCGCAGTAATCCGCGATGGGCTAAATAATGTTCAGTTCCCGCCGCTGCAGGCACTTCGGAACTGTACAGGCCGAGTACGCGGTTTACCATCTCGGTAGATGCAGACCGCGAGGGTCCACTCCGTACTGCTGTGTTGGAGGCTCGTACGTTCGCCAAGCATGATCCACAATGTGCCATCGGGTAAATGACGAAAGCCTGTTTCCTAATGGGGCCATGAAGACAAAACGCAAGTTAGGTACATTCGGTAGATTGCCTCGTTATAATAACACTGATGCTACTTTTAACGCAAACTTCACTCAGATAAGCTCTACAATAAAAGAGCAACCCGAAAGGAGAGTTCGGGTTTGGGCTAGTTGGAATCGGTGATGCGTAACTTCTTGTAGTTCAAAAAATGAAGGAAGCTTAGGCTAACGCGTAAGACTTGAAGGTAGCGAAGCTCTACGCAACCTTCACGACCATCAGGAGGGTTTAAGTCCACGATTGCAGCCGCTTTGCTCCTTCATCGCAGCCGCAACGACCGTTATGTGAGCTTCTCTCATTTTTTGGAAGTGATAATCATTGAAGATTTCTTTGGAGGAGCGTACGCTATTACATGTCGTTCTCGTTCCGAGCAAGTGTTGCCACGATTACGGCGAACGCTGGAGTTTTTTTTTTCTGTTCGGGCGAAGGGGGAGGGGTTGCAATCTCCCTAAGTGGGATATCTTGGCTTCACAAACGTGCGCAGGGGACGCTGGGCGGCCGTCTCGTGGCACGCACACCGAGTGCTAGGCATTTTTTTTGTTTTTTTAACTGTCGGGTTGTCGCCGCGAAACCCGCGCTCACGTGTGTGCGATCGGATATTTCTTGGTATTTTTACGGTGGACACAAACAATTACGATTTGCTAAACAGCTTCACTGTTAAAAAAGAGAATGGCCATGCGACCCACCAGCTAATTTCCCGCAACAGAACCTATGACGTATTATGGGCAGTTGTGCGATTGGCTGAGGCAGGCAAAGGCAAACGCAAGCTAGGCAGGGCTTGCAGGCTTGCAAACGAACTGTTTGCGCCTAAATTTAAGGCATATTCTTTTTATAGCAGTACGGATAGTGTGGTAAACAATGGAAGTTACGAACGCACAGGTAAACATAGAAGCACCAGTGTGAACTGTGCGCACTATGGCGGTCATAGCTGCACGGTCGTCCGGCACGTTGAGCTTACACGGGCCAACTCGCATATGCGACATTGTCTTCTATGACTCTGTTTGTCGATCATACCCATTGTTTTACGAAACGATTACTATCACCGCAACAAAAATTAGCCTGTACAAACTCCGCTTGAAAACAAAGTGAGGGCCGACAGCGCTCTTGAGCAGTATCGTGGCGCCATCTCTGAGGACGAACGGTAAACGAGGCAACAAAACACGTTTGGCCGTTTGCTGCAACCCTAGTCACCGTACTAACAATCGTATCAAGTTCCTACTGTAGATACGTCATCTCTGACGTCACGAAACACACGATTTAGCGAGAGAATTAAAATTTTGCATTAAATTGTTTAGTCTCTGAGTGAATGACGCATCGTTTGCTACTGTACGAGCTCTGGGGGCGCTATAGAATCACCAAATATTTCGAATAAAACAAACTTGCATTTTGTCTTCATGGCCCCTTTAAAGGTGCTTTTACGGCAATGTTGAGGCCTTCTTGTAGAATGTTCAGTTGATATCTCATGTATCCCCCTATCTATCCGATTCATAATTTTGTCAGCGCAGTATGAGAATTGCAGATGATCCGATCCCGATAGTTTCCATAGTAGAGGTGTCATGAAGACGTTGAATAGTAGAGGGGACAGGATCGGTCCCGGACGAACACCTCCAGCATTCTTTTTGGTCTTCCCAAAGTTGGCCTGCAGTGCTTCTTGCTAACCACTGGTTTTACAGGAACGCCTTCACAGAGTTCTGAAGTTTTGCTCTGATGCCATAATTTTAGGGGTCTTAGTAACGGCGGCCATTAAAATGACTTAAATATTTAGCTTACTTACCAATCTAACCGTCCAGAAGTAATTTAATTCATGACGAGCCTGTGAAATCTCAAACAAGCAGCAAGTCAAGCAAATAGAAAAAAAATTTCCCACCTCCCCTCGCGGGAACCCCTGTGTAGATGCACGCATAGGGGGTTTCACGTGCAGCGTTGGACAGCGGAGGAACGGCGCTGGAACGATATATAGTGCGCATAACGTGAGGGGACGCGCCGGCGCCAGTGCGTCTGCCGCGGCTATGACGCAGCACAATCCAACACAATCCACTTTATTCATCAAATCCAATCCAATCCAATCCAATTTAAGCAAGCCAAGCCAAGCCAAGCCAATCCATTCGAATCCATCCAATGCCCCTCGCGAGACAGTGTTCGCTATCGGCGGCGGAGAGCGCAGCTCACGCGGCGAGGAGAATGGGGGAGGGGCGGAGCCGACAACAACGCCGACGCCGAATGCAGGGACAAGGCGAGTGAATGAGATGCAGTTTTTCTATCATTTGTGGGTTTTATACTGTAGCATGGTGCAAGACCAAAGCAGGAATAGTCATTTCAGGCCTCGGCGCGGGTAGATAAGTGAAGTTCGTGGTTTTCATTCTTTTGCACCTGTCTCCTGATATAAGAATTAAGACATTCCGTGATTATATGGCCCAGTTTAAAACGTTCAACAGTGATTAGAACGCGATATTTGACTCAGCTCCCATTCTGGTTAGTCATATCGCATATGATAGAGACGCGTATCAAGCCATCGACCAATTCCAAACTATTACCTTGCCGCATGAATAGGCCACGATACAAAAGGGGAGAAAGAACTGTAAGCGAAGATAACTAGCGGTGACAGAACAGCACCGAACTACATCACAACTCGTCGCTGAACGGCGACACGGGTAATTTTAAAGAAATCTTATTACCATTAAACCAGTCAGTAGGACACAGCAACACATGCTTACCTGGACTGATATGAATACGGTGGAGCTGCGACAAGACTGGTTTTCTTATCTGTCTGCATACCTTAGCTGAAATTCACCTAGATCAAAGTTCAGCTGCAGGGAATTAAGTTGAACGCGAATCAGCCAGAAAACGGAAGAACGCTGATCGCAACACATCGACACTATTCGGAGATGGATTCCCCTTGAATTTCTTCCTGCCTGAACAAGCAATCATACAGCAGAGATCGCATAGTTGCTCTACGAATAAATAGTTTTCTTCCAAGGTCGGCTCTGCACACATGCTTTCAAGCAGTGGCATCAAGCTTACCAGGACAGAGTGTCATTTTATTAGACCCTCAGTCGTCTCTATTCTCAAGAGTCAGGGTTCTGTGTACCACAATAGGCGCAAGCCATGACTGTCAAAGTTCAAAATGAGGACGAGCCACTAGTGTTTAGTCAGGTATAAACAACGCCACCGACGCGGTCAGAAAAGGAGGCTATTCCCCAAAACGCAAAACACTTAGAAGCTTTAAAGGGGCCATGAAAACAAAATTCGAGATTGTTTCATTCGAAAGATTTCGTGTTTTATAGGCGCCTCCGCCATGTGGTGGCTCCGCTTTGAGCCAGCGCATCCACTTACAGTCGTCTGCTGCGTGGTGCTCTGGCCCGAATTATGGGTAGTGGCGTCAATAGATATAACTTATATCGCGCACTTACATTAAGTGGTGCCGCTCTACCCTACCCTCGAGCACCTTTCGAATCCACGGAGGAATAAAACCGCGGCTTGGCGAACGGGCGCGGGCCATAAGCATCAAAAGTCCGACGTTGCAAGTTGGCTGCCGCGCAGATGTCGACGACAATTGCACCGCGCAACCGCATCCACGACTTATGTCTGGGTAAGTGCCCTCTAATACAGTGGGTGAGTACAAAAAACGAATAATTTCTTTGAGAAATGGTTCACCCGCGTACAACCGATGTTCCCGCGCGTACTGTTGCTGCACTCAACAAGCACTTGGCGTCGAGGGCATTACTTCGCGTTCAGTGGCCGGGCGAACAGTTCGGAAATGATGCAGTTAAGACTGTCAAACGGACGCACTGCGCGCAACTGTTGCACCCTTGTGCCACGGACCCGACTTGCAACTCGCTCGTAGGGGGTTGCCGAGGAGGCTGGGGCTGAATTGCAGATAAGGTTGTCACACTCATGAGCGGAATCAGGACTTTTCGCGTAAACAACGCTACTCGGCGGTACAACTGACGATCCGAATCACTCGCACACGTCTTGCACGGAAACACAAAGGTCACGTCGCGGCCCGCGGCTTGCCTCGACGCCATGAAGGCATGGAGGAGAAGAGGGGTGCCTGATCTGGGGGCCGTGCGCACAACGTCGCCTTGGCAACGGACGCTTGGCCACAGATATGGCAGCGCCACTCGCATGGTTGCCTGCACGCATTCCACGCCATTGAATACCGGCTATAGTGCCTCCAGCCGCTTGTGCGGATGCAAACGCATTTTTATTCACTGAGAAATTAAGTTAAAAGTTTGATTTTCCCGCTAAATCGTGTGTTTTCGGGTCTGCAATGGCATCACAGGAACCGACCGCTGTGCAGCCTATTCGCAAGAGCCTTGTTTACCGTTATTGAAACTTAGATGGTGCACCACCATCACCACGGCAAGCCCTTTTCTGCCTTTTGTTTGTTTTTGACCGTAATTAAACCTGGCTTATTTTTGGCCAGGGGGAAAATAATCGTTTCGTGAAACATGGTGCTCGCTGGACAAATACGGTCACGTAAGACACCTGTAGCTTGCAGTCAAATCGGCGCAGTGTCGTCTGAGACAACCCCAAAGCCCCTCAGACTTGTGCAGCTAAACCAAGCATAGTGCGCGCAGTACCAACAGCAGTACGCATCGGTACTTCTATGTTTACGTATGCTTTCGTAACTTCCACTATTTGGCCCACCATTCTTACTGCTTAAAAAACAATGTGCCCTAAATTTAGTCGCAAAAATAGCTCCTTCGGCAAGCTTATAAGCTCTGCCTAATTTGCTTTGCTTTTGCCGGCCTCTGCCAATCGCAGAGCTGGCTGGTATGACATCATAGGTTCTGTTGTGGGACATGAGCTATTGGGTCGCATGGCCATTCCCTTTTTTCCAAATTATATAGCTTATTCGAGCGAAGTTTGCGTTAAAAGTGGTGTCAGTATGATTCTAACGAGGCAATCTTTTGAATGAACCAAACTTGTGCAGTTTAAGCAGCACTTCTCCACCGAAACCTTGCAAAATTCACTATCTGGAGAACTAACTCCTAAATTATCGTTACAACAGTGTAATTTTTTCCAAATCGTGCACTAAAATTAAGGGAACCTGCGTCCACAAAAGCCGATTTACAGTCCACAAACTGAAATAAGCGGTAGACTGAAAATAACTCAAATATCTAACGCATAGAACTGTCGATAACGTACACAAAAAAAATGCTTAGAGCAACAAACTTTCATCCGTAATTATTGTGTCTTGATTAGCGGAAGCCCAGAACGCGCCATTTACCGACATGAGCCTAGAATGTTCCGGTCTTAATTATGTTGTCATACTTCCTCCTCTGACAGCAGCAATTTTCTTTTATACTCCACCCGACCGCCCGTACTCTTTATATATGTAGAAAAGAACTCGATCACTCAATGTCGAAGGAGGAACGATCAGGATGTGACTGCAGGCTCTACAAATAGCCCAGTTGCGAAAGGCAGTTCACAGCGGGCAATCGCCAGCAAAACCGCATTACCGTCACTCTCAGGGCCGACCTTGTCAATATCAGGGTCACTGGCATGTAACCCATTTGACTTTGTTCACTCTACACCCGGCCAACCTCAAACGAGCAAGTAAGAACTGCACGTAGCCAAAAAGTTCGGCATGTGTTAATAAGATGAAGCACACGTCCACACAAACACGCTGGTGCTAATCGAACGAGCGCTATATACGTCCCACATTGGCGATCTCACCATTGATTCGGGGTGGGGCTCCAAAATGACACTTATACCGAACGGCAAGGGAATTTCAGTCAGTCAGTCAGGTATTACGGCTGTTCAGGTAGTGACAGCCCGCTTACCGGCAGGTCTTTAGACGCCTCACTTGCTGGCAAGGGACCGGTAAACCCGGCGACCTCCCGCTTTGTCCGGCAGTCGCTGTAATTCCTCCTTGAGGTAATGGGGCGCGGTGAATGGCCGGCAGCTGACGAGTGGCAACCGCGCTTTTTCAGCCTCCTTAGCGTTTCAAAAGGGCCAGTTGACAGGACCAGACCATTCATTCTGGTGGACCTTTATGTTCCTTGAACGATGACTGCCCTTTATCCGATGCATTTACACGTGCCTAAACGCACTTCCTATCAACACTTAACGTGTACAGACAGGAACAGTCCGGCCATTTCAACGACTGTCTGAGAAACCTCTGTACGATTGCCAATAGTACAAGGCTAGTCGCTTTCAGGAAGTTGTTGATGGATGCCTTTCGGTGGACCTTAACGCGACCTGTCGGCTGTGCGCGGTAAGACGAATAGCTGGAGAACAGAACACTCAATGTTCAATCTACGCTCGACCGACAGGCAGTTGGACCATAGCTGCTACACGTAGGTTTTTAACTCTGCCATACCCTACCTTGTCTCGACAAATGCTTTTTTTTCAGCACTTGACACAGTTAGTTATACGATGGCAATTACTTTTGCTTGGTAGGAACGTGAAGATATAATTGATGTATCATTTCGTTGCGTGTTGATGACTTCGTCCATAGCCGAAATAAAAAAGTTGCGAGCTTAAACTTTATGGTCAAACGTTTTAAGGCACAAGAAAAACGCGGACAATAGAGAGAGAGAGAGAGAGAGAGAGAGAGAGGAAGAAAACAAACGGCAAACGAATCGAAAGTTTAGGAAGTTGAAAGTTCCAATTATAGTGTGCAACGTACCCAAGCTGACACTAGACCGTGAGGCATGTCGTGGATGTCTAAGGATCAGTCCAGACCACCTTAAAATCTGTGGAGGGCAGTGATCAGTCTTTGTGACAAAGATTTGTCCCGTAAAGGAACGTGCAGGCTTCGGCATCACCCACACAAGACGCGCAATCTTACTTGGAGGCGCTGTACATCTCCTCTTCGTGTATCGTTAGCTTCGGGTTATCGCTTTGGCGTTCCCACTCTCCAACATAGGTACGTCACAAGTACGCGCAAAGTTCTTTACATCGGCAACAGTACCTTTGTAATATGCGGTCTTTTGTTTCCCACTCACCCAGCTAGGTGCACTAAAGACTGGTTAGCGCTATTATATTGCAACAACTCCTGACGGTGGGGTTGTGGCACAACCATGGCTGGAACTTTTTGAATGCCTGGTCTAGATACTTGCGGTAAAGTATCCCCAATCGTCGCAGTCTCTTAAGCAACATCATCTGTCATATCGTACTGAATACTTTGCAGTCGGCTGTTTCTTCTGCTGTTCGGTACTCAGAGCTGCTCTACGCCGGAGTAGTAATCGCTGCCACTTTTACGATGTAGGCTCAGTGAAAAGCTCTGCCAAAGTGTGTTTGACGTCAGCTGAATCTTGCTGCTTGTCGTCAGTTATCTGTCCCGGGGGGGGAGGAGTGGACTCGACCCGTTCTGGCGATACACCATGCTTTCTCTCGAGAGCCGCATCCTCAGCTTTTCACAGACCCTCTGCTTTTCCAACGGTTGATTTTGCCACGAACTTTACGAGCCTCTGAACGCCTAACCAAAAGCCCTGACGAATTGGTCTTCCAGCTGAGTGGACTTCTGCTGCCCTTCTGCGGTTACTTGAGCGTGCGGGGAGGCGGACCCGACGCTTTCCGACCCAACCTTGTCGTTAGCCCCCTCATTTCTGGAGCATACTGCGCTTTCAATGACTTTCTTCGATACGACGTGCTCCAGTCTCTGAAACCGTCGGCGCCGCAACTATCTCTTCCCAGGAAAACGAGGCCGTTCGCATGCAGCAGATGATCTCACCTATCCCAAAACTAAAAAAAAAAAAAGTGCCGCAGCTTGCAATTGTGGTGCAAGGCTGGAGAAACAGCAGAGCTGGCGACCCCTCTCCCTTCCTAGGAGACCCGGCTGTTGCACCTAACATGGATTTCTGGACTAGCCCCTGAAAGTTGTCCATGGCTGGCAGGCCCGGATCGTTTTGTCCGCAGTCTTCCACATATCTCCCGCGTTAGCACGCGCTATAAGCCCGCGGCAAACGGCTTCGCAAACTCGGCGTCTGTGCTCACCACTTCATGCGCGAACGCTCGTGAACTGCCGAGGATAACAGCACGCGAGAGGTCACGCCACGAACGTCATCGCATAGAAGCCTATTTCATAACGCGAGCGACCCAGGTTAGATTCCGACCACGGGAAGCGTTTTCACTGCGAAACATATGTATACCTCTAACCAGCCAAGGAAATTTTCGTGTCCGCGTCATCAGAAAGCTTCCAGGCTACTGGATACGCAAACCAAACATCCCTGGCTACTACTGGCTACATCACAGGCAACACTAAAACTATTGGCACCGCCAGGCATCGAACCTGCTTTCAAAAGGAAAGCGGAGCGAGAAGCCCGTCGTCTTGCCGACTAAGCTACACCCACACGCGGAGACGGGGAGACAAACGGTGGTTTGGTGGTTTGTATTCAGCGCCTGGCCTGACGAGGGGAGGAAGCTTTTTGAATGCGACACATAAAACAAGAGTGAGGGGACGCAGTGAGAGAGATGACGCCATTAGCCGAGCGGGCCGCCCTCCTCCTCACGCTTCGAAAGACGCTCCTCTCCGTTTTCTTTCTTCCGACGCTACTGACGCTACTGCGTTCGGTACGCCGCCACGGCAAATCCCAGGTAACGGCTGGCAGAGTCTCTGGTTTCAGTCTTTGTAGAGCCACGTGTGCGAATTAAAGTGACGCCGCATGGGTAATCATTGTGGTGGTCGTTTACAGCTTTGCAGTCCAACCACCTTCACAGCGTGGATTGGAAGCAATATTTATCCTGGTGCGCACTCCCAACACTGCTCGTGGGCTCCTTGCCTCCTCGCCACTTTCCCCCACTCTTCTTGGCCTAGTATTTTCACCATCTCCCACTGCGCCGATGCGGTAGTTTTCTGGTAACGCTCCACGGCGGAGTCTAATGCTTAAGCAGCTCCGCTGTTAAAAGGAGGTTGCCCAAAAGGCTGGAGAGCCAGTGGCCCCTGTTTCCAGTATTCCAAAGAAAATATTGATGCTAATCTGAGCAGTTGGAAACTACACGCTGTGCAACTGTATGGCTTGCTTTAACCACACAAACTGCCCCGCAAACTGCTGTTGCTCGGCACACCTACGGTAAACAACGTTAACAGTCACCATCTAATTGCGGAGCACTCGGCAAGGTTTGCCATTAATTACGAGATCGCGCACGTAATGCTTTATTAGCTGCATGCTCTCATTACTGCTGTCCACCTCGTAAAAAGCCAGCCTCACGTTTTTGCTGCTTACGGCGAATTATTCTGGTTTTCTGCAGTTGAAGCACAGGGGCGGTTCTCGCACCTAAAACAATTTCTTTAGGAGCTGTACCTCCGTGTTATATCTTTGTCAGGTTCGCTCTACTGGGGTTCACTGTCACGCGTGCTACCCCCATCTTGAAAGGCTTCTCCTCTCGGCCACGGCCTGCCAGCGTCGACAACTTAAATATTTGTGCATGAAATCTCTCTAGGTTTCTCTTGCCTCTATCACCCGCGTACGACGAACTCTTCGGCGAATTCAGCTGCTTTGGCTACAAAATTAACGTCTTGGCGGTCCTTCACTCAGCATTTTATGTTTTAAGGCAGGTAGTCGGCGGAAAAATGTATCAGCCCAAAAGAGGGATACGTCTCTTTTGCTCAGCGAAAACATTCGCTTCCTGGAGCCATTCATCTATGTAAGCCACAAGCTTGTAAATAAATTCCGGGTGGATTTTCTTTTTCAAACTTCCGCAAAATGCCCCTGCTAACCGCCGGTACTTACAAGGATTCGACACTATCGTGGTGCTCCGCAATGACTTTTAGCAGGTGCGCCCGCACGCTTGACGCCTCACCTGACGAAAGTGTCTCGGAACGCTGGGGCCACAGTTCACGGGCAAACTGGGCCTTCTTGCACTTTCGCTCGAATTGACGGGAAGGAGACCAATGCCTTCTCCAGCCTTGTAGGCCCGCATAATATCTGCATTCTGAGCGCAAGCCTTTCACCCGTCCCAGACAGCGTGGATCTGTCACGTGAACTTTAGTGGGTGACATTTTGATCTCAATACGTCTCACTCAATTTCCTGTTCCTGCTTTCTTTCCTGCTGTTGGCGTTTCTTTTTCTCGCTCAAGTTGTATTGGCTTTTTCTACGCCCCAGTTTTTTTCTCTCTCTCTCCTCGCCCTCTACGCCCCTGGCTTTCAGTTTCTGCGGCCTTAAATTCTGCTCGCTTCCTTTCGTTGATTAATTCAATGCATTCCGACAGCTCGTCATCATCAGCCGCAACCGGTCGTGGCCTCAACTGGCTGTTTTTTTTTTTTTTTTGGACCAGTAATGTACGCTTACGCTACCATAACGATGAAGTGTGTTAACTTCTCCAATTATGCATTTTTCAACAACGAAGCTGTTTAGCAAATTGTAATTTTTCGTGTCCGCAGTTAAGAATGCCAAGCAATTGCCGAGAGCGCGCGCGTGAGCGCCGGCCTCGCGGCGACCGCCCGGCAGTTGACAAAACCAAGAAAATGCCTAGCGCACGTGTGTACGTGCCTCACCGTAATCGTGGCAACACTTGCTCGGAACGAGACAGCCACGTAATAGATACACACCTCCAAGGTGATGTCCGATGATTATCACTTCCAAAAAATGAAGGAAGTTCCCACTTATGGCGACACTGATGGAGTAAAGGTAGTTTCGGCAGCGAAGAAGAAGCAAATCGGCTGCAATCGGACTTAAACCTTCGTGATGGTCGGGAAGGTTGCGTACAGATTCGCTATGTCTTACGCGTTAGTGTGAGCGTGCTACATTTTTTATTGCTCTGTAGATTTTGTTTCTCTAGAGATGTAGTTACGGCCAATTTCTGACATCTTTTTTCGTGGATTGTGCTCCCTTTCTCTGCCTTCATAAAGTCTTTTCACAGTTTTCACATTTCACATTTTTCTTATGTAATCCTCCTTGCTCAATGCCCTGTCAGAGCCTGTGATGTACTTTAAACAAATAAACAGCCTGTGTAGCCTCGGCCTCTTTATTTCGCGCACGCCTCCAACGCAACTGTTTTGTAAGGTCCAACTAAGATTTTTTTTTACACTTTCACATTCATGGTCGTGAAAAGTACTGCTCCTCCGACTGCGCATGAAGTCTTGACCGATTAACCCACGCGGAAGACACAAGTACTTCCAGCTATTGTCATTAGACTGGCAAAGCTTAGAGGAGAGAAGTCAAAACATTCAGCCTCGATACAGTGGTAAAATCGGCGGAGTTTATCCCGCCACTGCCAGCCAAAGTCGCAACCTGGCTTTCGCTGACGACCCGCGTCGAGAAGGCGGAACTGCTGAGCATCTTCTGCACCAGGTTGCCTCCGTTTCGACGACAAGGAGCCAGCTTATGACGGCACGAAGAGCATAACGACGTCGCAGCAAATATGGTTGCAAGGAAGATTCCAACAGGAGTACTAGCTCTGACACTATAACAGCATTCGAGCTCCACCTAAACACGCCCAACACAACGGCCGTTAACGGTCAAACATGTTTGCACGCAACCCGAGGATATTAGAGTAAAAACACGCGAGTCCACAGGTGTAGGAGGTGTAGGAGGAGGAGGCTCGTCCCAAAGAACAGGTGCGAGCATGCTCGGAACGTTCAAGGAATGCTCGGCCGAGTGCTTAGGTTACCGGTTGCACGGCGAAATAGGACTCGGGTTCGATTCCCGGGACACCTCCCTAACCTGCCTTTTTTTTTTGAGGCGCGCACTCACATCACCGGCTCATGGACTCCTTGCCTCTTCGCCTCTTTCCCTCAGTGTTTGGGGTTTCTTGGTGCCACGGACAGATATTGCTCGTCTCAAACAGCACCGCTGCTAAAAACAACACATCTTTTGATTTTCTTAAATTACTGTATCCCGTAACAGTGTGCAGAAATTTTAGAATTATTTACTAATGCGTTTCTCACCCGCTTAACCTTATTGTGAGTCTCTTTTTTTCGACCAGTAATCTACATTTACACTATTGTAACGATGAAATCTGTTAACTTCGCCAATTATGTTTTTTTGCAGATACCGGATGTTACAGAATTGATGCGGTGGGGCACTCGGCACGGAATGCTTACGCTCAAACTACTAAATTATTCTCAGGGGGAGGGGGGTGGGGGGGGGGGGGTGGGCCTCAACTGTGGATGTGTATAATACCTGTTCTACACGGAAACTTAATATTGGGAGTTGCCTACTTAAAAGTGCTCCCTATAAATAAACAATGGCCACTATATAGGCAATGCGTTGAAAAACCTTCGGAAGACGTTCAAAACGGCCGTGTATCACTCTATTAGACAGACATTTTTTTTAATTTTGTTAGTTCATTTTTACAATTCTTTATAGGTTCTTTTAACTTTTTCACTTCTTTAAATCAATCATCCTATTTGCACTATAGTAACGTACAAATGCGTGAAACGGTGCCAATTATGCATTTTTGTGTAAATGTGCGCTACGCCGTCGCTGCTGCGGGGCACTCAGAAAAGAATGCTTACTCAATAAGCACTTAAAGGGACTCTGCAACACTTCCGATAAACGCTTTCACCCTTACCGCCAGCACAAAGCGGCACCGCGTGATTCGCTCGTCGCATCAGATCCGCCTTGCGTTTCGGCTTCGCTTTTGTGACTTTTTTTTTCTAAAATGGCTATCGATAGCGTTTATTCCTGCAACCGAAAGGAAGCCGATCAATAGCTCCTGCATTGATGTAATGACGTAATCTGAGCGCTTGAAGAATGCTGTGACCGGGAAAGAGAAAATATTTTGAGCAAGTTTCTAAGTTACCTGATGGGCAAACATTAATTTTTGGCTGAGGTGTTTTGTGACCCTTATTCTAAATACTGGACGTGCTTGTTGAGTACGTTCTGAAAGCATTTATCATTTTGAAGACGTTAAGAAAAGTATTGCAGGGTCCCTTCAAACGACCGACTAAATTTCTTCGGCGAGTGTTTCAAACCCAAACTGTCTTGATAGCGTTGTCCGTCCAAAGAAATCAGTATCAAGACGTTAGATCTGGTTTTGTGGGAAAAGAGAAACAAATCTCGCTTTCGATAAACAATGGCGCATTATGCACTGCTGACGTTATCTTACCCCATTTGTACAGGTCCTGCTCCGCGGCCGGAGATCACCATTCTGTGGTGCGCGCAAACACGAAGGCAACGAGCAATTGTTTCCGTCGGGGGCGGGGAAGGACGTTTTGTGTCGAAAGGAGAGAAGTGGAAGGAAGAGGGGGGTCGTTACATTGTCTGCCTTTGGGTCGTGGCCCGTTCACGTCGCTCAATCGCCCACCTTTCCGTTCATTACGGGCACGTGCATCCCGCCTACTCCGGATTGCTCGTCGCACGTTGTTTCACTCCTGAGTACGTAACGCCGTGATCTGGAGTGCGTGAGAAGGCGGTTATATAGGGCGCAATTACGACATTACTTCCCACCCCACGAACGTCACGCCATTGAGGGCTCTTCTTGTGATAATTACGCTGCCTAAAACTTGAAGAACCTCCCATTCACCGACGCATATGTGAAGCAGCACACCCCGTGCAATGTCGCAAGCAAGAATTAGGTCTTGGCGCACGTTAAGCAACCCCAGGTGGTCAAAATTAATCAGGAGCCCTTCACTACAGCGCGCCTCATCGTCGGCGTTGCGTTCGCGTTAAACCCTACAATCAATCAATCAATCAATCAATCAATCAATCAATCAATCAATCAATCAATCAATCAATCAATCAATCAATCAATCAATCAATCAATCAATCAATCAATCAATCAATCAAGGATTAAATCTGTCTTTATATTTCCGCATCGCACCCGACGCATTTTCTTGTTTAAAAATGCAAGATTGTTTAGACATCAATAAAAACAAGTTGTTGAAAAAACGTCATTGATGATGAGGTTGACGCCCTTCGAAGCGATCGCGGCACGGGCGACCATCACCGTTATAACACCTAATCGTAGGTAGAAGACAATGATTAAGAACTCACGCTACCGCGGCCGTTCGTTCATGTGAATTACGTAAACGTCGCTGTTTTGTTTTTTTGTTTTTTTTTTCGTACCCATCATGTTGCGCTCTCGACGAAAGCGCTGTATGGTGAATCAAGTTTTCACCACTCGGGTGCTGCCCATCAGCAAAAGGCCCGCCCTGGTGAACGCATTTTTGGGCCACGTGGATCAGTTTAGATCACGTAAGAGGTCAAACTCGTCGTCCTGCATTGGGCAGTGGAAATCCTTGGCAAGCAAACGCTATTGAGCTGAAAGATACCCGCAGCACCAAGCAAAATGTTATATATATTTTTGGAAACGCTGTAGCGAACATCACATTTTCGCAATCCCTTTAAAGCCCACTGGAAGACCATCAGCAGTTCATAATGTTGCGCGAAAAAATAATCTCTTTATTTAGGGCGAATTGGCTTATCCCTTCCTTTTATCTAATCATGTGCTTCACCCTGCTTCCACTCCCGTGGCAATACAGCGTACAAAACTGATCAGACACTCTGAACAACTCCTCAAGGCCACTGCCACCCACTCTGCAATTCCTCCCGTTTGCGTTCACCCGACGTTTCCTGATCTCATTTCTCCCCGCCATTGTGTTTATTTTTCAGTTGTTTTCCCACGGAAGACTTGTCAACATAAAGAAATCGGTTTGGAAAGGAAGCGGGTCTACATTCTTACGTAATTACTATGTGTTCAGCGGTTTATAACGGAAGGAAAACAAACAATGCTTTTAAGACAACAAGTCTTTTTCTTTTTTCTGTCCCTGTATTCTCGCTATTGTCTCTATCGTAAACTGAAAAAAAAAAAAAAAGAGGAGGGCGGATAAAATTTAGCGACAGTGTGAAACAGTGGAGCTACACATTGTCACTCCCCGGATGCTTGGTATTCCAGATTCGTTGTTGTTATTCGACAGATACTCAGCCCCCCTTTGTTGCGGCCGCTGTTTCTTGGTGGCGCGTCCTCAGCGGGCGGACGGGGCGGTAGGTACGTACGAGGAACTGGCTTCACGCTCGTTTCACAACAATCGAGAAGTGCCGGAGTCCGAGGGACGACTCTCGCCAGGGACGGACTACCGCTCTCTCGGCGGCCAGTTCTTGCGGTAGCGGCGCCGTCCGCTTCCATGCGGGACGAACAGTCATTCCTCCCGACCCGACAAAAGAAAGCTCTAGAAACGGTCCACGAAATTGAGGAGGTTGAACGGGAGAGTTACCGCGTGAGCCCAATGACACGTGTCCGGCCTGTCCGAACAAGGATGTCTGCTACAGCCGAAACCATTTCGCGTTGTCTCGGTTTCACACGTGGCTTTTCTTTGCTCCCCTCTTCGTTCTTTTTTTTTTTCTCACTCTCTTCGTTTCTGTCTGACCCTCGTTGGCGCAGTTTTCAGACCGCATTTTTCTTATTTTTCGTTTTGCTTCTTTAGATCTTTTTCTCTTCATCAACGGCCGACCATTTGCGCGCACGTCAAAGTTCGATGCCAACGAGACACCGCGGTTGCCTGCACATAAACAGCTCTCTATTCTCCGGGTTGTGCGAGCGAACTGGCCCTGTTGTCGCATCGGCCCGTCCAGGCAACGAGAACGGGGCAACTCCGCTCGCTGACCGAGAATCGTATGCAGATCTATTGTCAAGAGGACGAGGCTGATCGCATCCGGCCTGCAGGCTTGCGGTTGCGCTTAAAGGCTGTCGCGCACGTAACACACGTGCGTGCCTCTGCTTCGTCTGGGTCGCTCGTTCGCCTTTGGAAGCGAAACGTCCCGGAGGCGCGCATTTACAGGAGACCCCAGTCGACACCACCTAGCGTGCAATGCCGCCTACTTTCTGCCATCGTCCCTAACTACTGGCCCATGCTTTCTGATCAGGGACCCGTTTTGTTTCGCCTTTTCTCACGAAAAAGTGCTGTAGCATCGTGCCTGTTTAAGTGTACATATAAACCGGGCTTCGTAGGCTTGGCGGCGCTTCCAGGACGCGAAAGGAAAAGGAAACCATCTCGCCGGAGTAGCAACTGCGATGTCGCCGGGACTGTGCACGCCACGTTGTGCTGTCAGTGAAGCCACGATCGGGGTCTCCGGTAAGTCAGGCGCGACCATGGTACCCTCGTCCCCACCGATGGCAGACGCTGAGGTAGAACCGCGTCACCTCGTCTAGGGCCCGTGACATTTCTTCGACGTTCGCGAGTGGTACGAGATGAAAAGTGACCAACGCAGCCATCCGCGATCATGTGGCCCTGAAAATATTCTGTCTTTTGGACACCTGTTTCCCACAGCTCATACACATACACGATTTATGTGCACAAGGTTCGATGTCTGCCCTCTTTGTGCGCTTTATTATAACGTGTGCCTGGATTTCAAAAAGTACTAAATATAGTGTCCGAATAAAATCTCCGCAGCGCTAAGTAGCGAACGCGCGACCGCCTTTATTGAGATCGCGCGCTGCTCAGTTTTCAGAGGCGAGCTCGACGAACTGGTCGGCGCGTGCTGGTTCCCGTAAACTAAACGCGTTTGTGTGGCAAAATAATGCGATTTCAGTTCTTTTTTAACATCTATTCGTAACAGGAAGATCTCTGCACAGCTCCATAATTCAGTATTATTTTTCTCAAATGCGAACACACCTTTTATTATTAGCATCACAGATGGCAGCAGTTTCCCCACTTCTCATCTTGTATACACGTTTAGTTTATCAGAACTGTTTTTCCGGAAGTGTTTTTTTTTTTTTCAAGGTCAAACTCTCTGTGGGAGCTGAAATCGGCTTAAAATAAACGATACCAAAAAAAGAGTAGAGAACGAAAAGTGGCGGAAAAAATGCGGCGCCAGAGAGGCGAACCAAAAAGCCTCCTGAGGCTCATATGTATATTAGCAAGCATTGTATGGTGCTATTTTTTATTACTATGTGTTGCACTCGTAGCCGTTAGTAAAAGGTGCCAAGGGACACAATGTTTTGATTACCTGTGGTACAGAGACACGTTTGCGTGAAATCCGCGGATTATTATGGCATGAAATGTGAGAACGCCGTCCCGCGAGAAATTTCAACCGGGGCGCAAGATGCTAGGCGCTGTAACGCAGCCCGGGTGTTTCTTCTGTGCATACGGTCTGCCTGACAGGCTCGCCGTTTCCGTGACGAGCACAACGCCGAATTTGCTGACTGAAAGTGAATCACAATAGGCTAAGCGCGCACAATGACCGAATTGGTCAATATAATTCACGTGCTGTATACCCTCGATTCACCCGACGTGTATCTTGCGAAACATTCAGACGCCGCGTTTTGGAGCGCACAATGGCCACCAAGGCGAGTGGAGTTTCTCATCTGCTACGCACACGCTTGTTTAGCGCCGGCTGTTGGGCAGACTCTCTGAACCGTCACACATCTTCCGCCAAGAAATGTACGCCGAACTGAACTTGTCACAGTTCCGGAACAATGAAACAACTGGTCATTTGGTCAACTGGGAATTCGCCCAAGAACTGGGCCTCTCTGAGCTGGCGTCATGGCCAGCCAAGCACTGCCGATCAAGGAAGAGAAAGAAAGACTACGCGAAACAAACGAACAAACACAAACAAGAAGAAGCCGTAAGCAGAGCCTGGCGCAGCCGTAGTTGACGCTAAACAAAAGAACTAATCGCCACACGCTAAGCGCGAAGCGGTCTGTAGAACACGTCGGGGCCGGCGTTATCGCGCACCCTTCCGACGCCTCTCGCATATAAATTATCGCATCATCTACGGCCGGTCGAGCGAGGTGTGACGGGGCTGCTGTCAGCTGCTCGAGCGAAATCGCGGCTTCCGTTCATGCGGCTGCCGGGGCCGCGCTGGTGGGAGCGAGAGCCGACCCGGCTGGTTACGTTTGAGTGGGGTCGCGCTTGTAAGAAGCCAGCCAAGCGATTCTCTTCCGTTGTAGTTGCGGTACGCCATGCTGAATGCAAATATGCTTTGACTCCTGTAAGCCCCCGTGTGTGTGTATATTATACCCTGGGGACCGAAAGCAGGGTTTGGTTCCCATCCTGCACGCGTGTTTTTCCCCACTTTCTTCCCGAATATAAAATAAAGAAGGCTAACTTCTGTAATCATGACATTAATTAAAAAACAGCCATACCATTCCCGTATGCTTCCCTTGGCTTTCTATACTGACGGCTTTTCCTTCTCTCTCTCCCTTTCTCTCTCTGCACGCGTACTCACGTGCGTGCGTGGGCGGGTATGTGTTTGTTACCAAGGTATATTTACGGAAAAGGGGCCTTTGACCGCAATTAAAAAAAGCATTTGGCGTTGTAATTAATTTTAATTAAGCATCGTGGTAATTAATTTTATCATTGTAGCTTGGAAACAAACTTTATCACCTTCGGTGCGTGGAACTGATTGAAGCAATTTATACGCATGGAAAGCC
The DNA here is from genome assembly GCA_013339765.2 of Haemaphysalis longicornis. Lineage (NCBI taxonomy): Eukaryota > Metazoa > Arthropoda > Arachnida > Ixodida > Ixodidae > Haemaphysalis > Haemaphysalis longicornis. The sequence goes on along the minus strand of CM023451.1, from coordinate 182,801,738 downwards.
TATTTGATGTGGGTTCGGGATTCTGAGGGTTTACAAGCATTTCTCTATTTAAAGTAAACGCGGAAATATTCCTCTTTTTTTCTATCACTTAACTATCATTTAATTAATTATCTATCATTTACCGCCGGCCGAGGTCTGAGTCATATGATGACTATTTACTGTAGTTTCAGTCGTTCAATTCCAGCAAATATTGGTCTAAACGGTTTAGCTACTTCACGAAAATTTTCTTTGAGGGTTGGGATATTTTTGTCCGGTGGCCCGGAGTCTGGTTGAAGCTGAAGCTTTTTTTTTAGTTTTTTTTTGTCAATCGTAAGACTAATCGGTGACGTGAAAACTTTATGTGCATAGGGTTCACCGATGCCAGGACTCAGAGATGATGGAACAAGAATGAATTATTTTTTACTAGGTTGCAATCTGCTTCACATCAGGCGAGTAGAGGTTAAATTAATGTGTCAAACTGAATGTTTACTGCGTGAACACCAACAGGTAACGGGTAATAGATAGTCCGGAACTGATACATCGCCAAAAGTGACGGCTCCCAATTAACCGGCTCGTTAATTCATCACAGTGTGGGTCCTTCCATTGCATAATGCTGTCACATAGCAATAAACCTTCTTTCAGGCAAGGGAGAACCGGTCCGAAAGGCGAACCATTTTGGATTTACATCAAGCACCTGTTCATCATTGTCAACAACGTTTTCAGCCTTACACTTGACTGACACACCATCACCCACTTATCCTGTCGTGGCTAACGCTAACAGAGTCGAATTAGAAAGGCAAAAAGGCATAGCTGAGATACCGAAAAAGAAATTAAAGAATAATCTTGCAAATGTTTAGAAGTCGGTTCCTTTTATAAGAAAAAAAAAAGTTAGGTTTGAGCAAAACATCGCCAAATACAGCAACACTGTCATCACAATTGCAGCAGTGGTGTTATAGAGATGGTAATAACAGATTTCCGTCTGGGGCACAAGTATTGCTGCCATTAAATATATTATGACTGTAAACACAGTGTTTCCTTATGCTATTTATACACGGTTTAGTGGAAGTAAGTGCTTTACAAGTTATTCTCTGAGAAAGTTTACTTTTATCTATGCCCCGTAGAATTGTAACCTTTGCCCACCTTATGGGTAAAAAGAAATGCCGTTATAAAATTTTCTCTAAAGATGGCGCCAAGTGAGAAACAATTACCATGCTGGATTGGAGATTTTTCAAACTCTGCTCAAACTCGAATAAACCCCGTTATTGAACAAACATGATGCCGGTTCGATCCCCGCTTACCTAACTCGAAAACGTATATCCAATCACAGGCCATTTACTCTTACATAATTCCCGTCACGCCGTGGACGATCAACCACGCAGGCACCAGGTATCATTTATCATAACTGTCTGAGCAAGTGCTTTGTATGTCGGCGGGGCGTAATTTCATTCTCCACACATTATCAGCTTGCCGCACTTGCGGCGAGAAATGATTTATGGCTTCGCCTTTCTTTATCATGTTTCACTTTCACGTTCTCGCACTCGGTAACAATTGAGACGCGTACACGGGTCGCATGGAGAATCGTTCTTCAAGCTTTCATTAAGGCGTTATTCCGATACGTTTGTTGAGTGCCGATAAGCATCGCAAGCAATTTTCAGCTCATAATAGAGTAATGAACATTGTTAGCAAGTCTCAGGATAATTCGTGCGGATCAGCACGGCTAATAGACGTACCTGGTCACATGTTTTGGCACAAATTGTTCCTCGTAACGAAGCTTTCGCAGCGCATGTTGTTGCTAGATTTTTCTTTGTACTCGGCGATTTGACATGCCGGGGTCTAATTTGTGGTTATAGAGTAAAGTAATTTACTCGCAAATTAGTAAATAGTAATTTACTTACAAATGAAAATATTTTGTCTCTGCAGCTCCGAAACAGCTGCCATGTTTCACCTCGAAAATTACCACCCAGCAGAATTACTACCGCAGTTTAGACATTTTTATTATTTGATTTTTGTGTCGAGAATTTGCTTTGAATTTACGAGTTAATAAGTGTGTCTTAAAAAACGCTATTTAGCAAAATGTGGTAAAACCTCACGGAGCATATTTGAGGTCATTAAATCAGCATGCGTATTGTGAACCCCCTTGTGGTGCGTAGTGATGACGATGATTATCGTGGTCAGTCCTTCCGGTGCAGGACTAAGTCCTCACTGCAATTGGACAATGTCGCTCAATCACTTTTCTTCGTTACTCTTTAAGTCAAGCCTTGATGAACAGCCCGAGAACTGTATGGAGCCCCCTTCGGGGATCTGACCTTTCTGCCCAATACATTTTCCGCAGAGTGTTTAGCAATCTATATCGACGACCCACCGAAACCACTATGCTTCCACACTGCAAGCCTCTCTAATCTATTGCGGTGACATAGCTCCATTGCGACAAAATCGGTTATCGGGTAACGAATATTTTTTTTAAAGCAGGGAAGAAGAAAGTAATGTCTTTTTCTGCGCGCACTTTTGATTCCCCTCTTATACCAATGGCACACGGGTTATTCTAGAACTGAAGGAGAAGCAGAATACGGCGAAAGAAAACTAGAAGATAGTTGTGCTGCAGGATTAAGAAGCACATAAGAAATGAACAAAAAGTCGTCGCGATCCTGAAAGGCAGATAAACAGTCGTCGCAATCCTGAAAGGCAGATGAGATTAACGTTCCAAGGAGAGAACAAGGAAGCCAGGTAGATAGCAAAGAAAAAAGTTGGAGTACAAAGCTCCTGGTGCATAGACTCTACTCATCATTGAACAGTCCCGCACGTGGGCATATGCCGTCTGCGCATGCGTGGTGTTGGCCTAAGCAGATGAGCCTTCTAGCAAGGTTCATGTCACTTTTCTCCAATCATACGTGTTGTGTTTGGGAACGCGAGCAATCATTAACAGCAAATACGGCTGTTTTGCGCAGTGATATCGAAATCGGTGAGCTATGATGGCTTTTTTTACTAATGTTTAGAGTGTGGATAACATCCCGCAGTTATACTCTATATTATTAGAAAAAAGTGTGGCAGTAATGACTCTCGCGTCTCACGTAGCGTGACTGGGTTTGATCCTCAGGCCTTGTAAACTGCCAAAAACGATTTATTTTGCAGACATGTGCGAAATGTGCTTCACACACACACAAACATCATGAAGATGTACGCGTAGAATCTTGAAGATAAGGGAGTTGTTTCTCAGGGCAATTCATGCCCAAGGTCAATGACCAAAATTAAACGCAGCAGAAGCACGCCGCGTTGTCTAACTACATCGCGGAAATTACGAACGAAACGAGCGGATACACGCACACGTTTCTAAGACGGACGAAGAAACGTTTCCACAGGTCTTCCTTCCGTCGTCAATGCGACCGGCGCCTGTGGTCAGTTTCCTTGCAGAAGACAGATATGCCTTTTGAAGCACTCGGAGTCCGTTCGCGGGCCGCTTAACCTTCGCGTAGCATACACACTGCGACCAACAAACGCAATTCGCAAAAACTTGAAAAACGGGCTACTATTTGAGTTATGCATGCACGTGGAGGGCACGCCAAAACGCCCGGATGTTGCACAGTTCTGTCCAGTTTAGGCGGAGTTATCACAGAAGAAAACAAGCAGGAAGAGAAAGCACGGGTTTGCGCTAAAGGAACCCATACCTGTATCGTTACCCTTCTAGTTCCAGACAGAGGACTCGCTCCAGAGACACGAAAATTAAGTCGACAATAAAAAACGCACACAAAATGTTCCTCGCAACGCTAAAGGGTGAAGGAAACGAGACCGTTGCCCAGCGTCCGCCGGGTGTTCTTGAAACAGATGAAGAAAACAACGGCGGAATGGCCAGCCAGCCGGCCGTCTGGTCGCTATGGGTTGGTCACTCAGCTCGAACGGCAGTCTTTCGTAATGAGTCGCATAGGCGCTCGGGCGCAAAACCAAGAAGCCACGCCGAGTGACACGTGCGCAGTGCCAGTACTTCGGCCGCCCCGGCAGCGAGAGTCAGTAGGGAGAAAGCGACTAAGCTGCGCACAAGCCGTGCTCGGATTACACAAATGGAGATCACGCGTGGACGGCTACTTAGTCGCGAAACGACCGGGTCCGGCGCGCAAGTTCACGTCGCTATAGCACTGGAGCACACGCGCCGTTGCCCCAACACGAGCCGGCGTTTTCGTCTCAAACGAGCGGAACGAATCGTGCCCGGCTCGCTGGGGCGCTGGTAAAGCGCCCGGTTTGTCGCACTGTCCTCTCCGCGTGGGGTCCGCACTAAACGGGACGGCACCGGACCTCTCCTGTGTTCTTGGCAATCCGTCTTCAACGTTTTGCGTCACTGTGCGTGCGCGTACCCCCTCCTAACCGGAGGGGCACGAGAGTATCGGGGTTTGAATCAAATACCATACTGATTAACTAGAAGGATATCCCGCGTTGACTCACAGAGACGTCGCTAGATTTGTGCCTGCACATGTTTGCAAGAGATGTCCCTCACCGTACAGATAGCCAAGGTTATTGAATTTCCCGCGCTTATTGTAAAGCTAGGGAAGGCAGCACACTGTTGGGCACCATCTACGATAATCCATCTCCATCAACTCGATGACCGTTCCTGGTTGATTTTGTACACTTACGGACCTTCTGAAGAAACAATCATGCAGATCCCTTTCGTCATTTCTCTTTCACATTCCTTGGGGTTTCCTTAGACTTGTCTGTCAATATGTTCTTTTTTTTTCATTTGTTGGTCATTCAATTGTTCTGTATGAAGGGAATAAGCCCTCATACGAAACCCTTTTAAATAAGCCTTCGAAAACACTGAACTACAGGACACGGAACCACTGAACGGGGAATCAGGACCTAAACAGGAGGACCGACATTTGCCTCACTCCGCTGACTCCTCTCCCCTGCGTCTATGCCGTTCGGAGGCCAATTAACCATTTGGCAAAAGAACAACTTACAGACTTAATAAAGCACGGAAAATGTTTGTTGACATATTTTTCACCAATGCCTTATATTCCGCGGAAACGAACCGAAAATGGTATCGCTCGTAAAGCAACCCAAAACGTGTCACGGCAGACGATCGTCCCCTGCCCGTCTTCATCGTCTCACACTGCGATGCCCTAAATACGCAATGTGCAGAACCTTCAGAACATCCAATTTTGATTCCGAAACTTTCATCCCAAACCACTGGAAGAACACGCCATAAACCCAATTTCACAGCTAGAAATAAAGGACGGCTCACAACGAGCAGTGTAGCGCATGGTCTACATTTAATTCGGCTAACTTCTCTGAATAGCACAAGCATCCCGCTATTGGGGTAACTGAAGAACTGCAAACCCACACTCCCCTTTGAACTACAACCAGGGAAGGGTTCGAGGTTTGACCCCCTCCATCTCCGAGATGATTTCGAAGCAGCGAGTCAGCAAGTGCTGGTGTTCCTTTTGGCCAAACTTACGCCTTCTGATAGCTCATTACCACCACCACCACCACCCTCCGCCGGAAAAATGTTTTTATCTACGGCACTGCCTACCGGCACCTCTAGAATTAACACAACAGCATTGTGCCGATGAGTGGGCTGACAGCAGTTTTGCGCTGTCTATTTAGATATATAGTTAGTTCTTCTTGTCATCCATTTCCTCTAGCAGGTTCCCTGGTTTCCACGGTTTCCATATTCATGGGTTGCCCGGTTCTCTACATGTTGATTTTTTGGTTTTACGCGCAATGGGTGTATTACTATCGACAAGTTAGCAACAGTCCCTATATATGCAACGTTGCTCTAGCAATAGCTCACTACGATTGAAGTAGTTCGCACCATTTCAGCTTGAGCAGTGCGAACCATGCTTTGTTAACATTGTCAGCATAGCAGTTTCTAAACTTTTTAACATTGGTATATGTGCGCAAGACTCTGGAGGTAGTCTGCGAAGCCCAGAACAACTGATGTTACCTGTGTGAAGTGGTTTAAAAGAATATTCCGCCTGATCAGAGAAAATCGAGAACTTTTAATAAACCGCATAGTGCACGTGTTAAAATGTCCGGTGCATTTGAAAATTCAATGAAAACGTTTCTGGAAAAGTTAGATCCAGGAACGCTCAATTTTAGCATGAAGCAGCTGCACACCGAGTGTCCGCAGTCATGGCCGATCATGATGGCCCTACACAATTTATGAAAAACGCGCATGTTTGACAGAAGCCCTGAGCCGATTGTATCTTTCGAGTCGCACTTAGTCAAGTGACAGTTAAGCTAAAAGGCCTACATGACCAAAATTATTTAGGCCTGATTGGTATTCGGTTCTGCTTCGGTGTGTATCATTGCCACCCGTATACTAATGGAAGCTGTTGTCCCTGCTTTTGCTCGCGTGATTTCAAGTCACCCGTTTTCCTTTGTACTCTCAGCACCGTGACCTGTATATAATTTAATACATTTTAATCGCACAACGTGGCAGCCGTGGCCGAGCGGTTAAGGCGATGGACTCGAAATCCATTGGGGTCTCCCCGCACAGGTTCGAATCCTGTCGGCTGCGCAAGTCTGTTTTTTTCCCCTTAAAAGAGGCCACACTGAATATGTTACCACGCCAACAGAATAAGGCTTGGTACTTATTGCAACGGCTGCAAACCTATTGTTTTACTTCTTGAACCATGCTATCCCTTGCGCCCCGGCAAATTCCTATGAACAATGATTTTACAGTCCTAAATCCATTTCAGGACGCCGCTCCAGAATCACTATTTAAGGTGATCTATACTAATTAGAGGTTTAATAGTGGGCGCTTTATTGCATGAGTTTACTTTTCTAGGTCGCTAAGCTTGTGCGGGCGAGAACAATGAAGGGTTTAAGTGGGCACCTTGCCTGGACTGTATCGGCCACATTCAGGCTACTCGAATGGAGGTATTTACACCTATTCACAGAAAGAAAAACTCATGTTTAAATTCGCTAGGCACAATATGCTGATGACAATAACATCAGACTTGGTATGTGAAAACTGCCTTAATGTGTACACTGTATGTTTAGCAATCTCCAACAAATATTTTTTGAAATATCATAAATAAAAAAGGCAGTCGCGTGGCGGAGGTTGCTGACAAACACTTTTGCAAGTCCTGTTTCTCTCACTTTTACTGTTCATATCTTTATTATAACCTCTGCACTCTGTGAAACCACAGAGCAGACCTACATCACATAATGTAGTCATGCCCCGATTCCATAGAATACAACCGACAATAATACCAATGCAGACGCCAATACACGTAAAAGATACGATATTACGACCACAGGACTATGGGAAGTTGTTCTGCTCATCTCCACACGGGAGCCACAACCAAGGAGGTTGTATAACCTCCTTGGCCACAACTCACAGAAGTCCTGGTGGCCGAAGCTGCCGCAAGAATACAAGAAATTCTTGCTGACGGTCGAGAGAGATCGTTCAAGACGTCTTCCCTCGAAAACACAGTTCGGGCATCAGTGAAGTCATCTCTCTCTCTCTCTCTCTCTCTCTCTCTCTCTCTCTCTCTCTCTCTCTCTCTCTCTCTCTCTCTCTCTCTCTGCTCTTCTCTCTCTCTCTCTCTCTCTCTCTCTCTCTCTCTCTCTCTCTCTCTCTCTCTCTCTCTCTCTCTCTCTCTCTCTCTCTCATGGCACGCAGTAGACTTTTACATCCCAGGGAATCCTCTTTCGTGAAACCGAAGCAAACAAAAGATTTTTTTGTTTGCCAGAATGCGTCGAGGCGTATCCTGGGGATAACAAAAGAGCACGTGGAAGCGCCGATAAAACAGGAATGCAAATAAAACTCGAATAGAACATAAATAAATGCAAACAAAACTGAGTCACCATTCGAAAAATTGTTCAAGCCAGAATTAAAAAGCCCTTTAAAAACAAGTCCCAGTTTACATGAACAAGACACTAAACTAGCTCTGAAAAGACGGACCCACTGATCACAATGGCATCATCGCGCACCCGCTAGGAGCAGACGAACAGCGCCGTACTAAACCGTGCCATGCGACAAACGCGTCCTGAAACAGGCCCAAAAAAACCTCTTGAAGAGTTAGAGCTAATCCATCTACAGTAGCAACCTCCTGGTTCTTCGATGAACGCGGCTGGACACCGCACCGCAAGGTGAGTGGGGCGACAAAGTTATTTGGTTCTTTCACGCGGGAAAAAATGCTGAATACAAGGCTCAAGGAATAAGGCGAATCCATCTTTCAACAGAATTCATTCTCTACTGCCTTTTTCGGAATAAGTCATTGTAAACCCGAGCAACTACAAATTGCTCAACGACGCCCTTCTGCACAGCTCCTTGTTCTAAACCTTGGACGATGAATGCAGCGTGGGGTAACCATCCGGGAAATTTGCGACAGACGCCAACGAGAAGGCAAAACGCTAACAAGAAAAACTAACGCACAAGAACTAAAGGTTGGAAGGAAGGCGAGGGCTGTGCCGGGCGACGGGACTTGTACACGTGTCTCGTTTAGGCCGCAAAAAAAGGCCTGCCACGGAACCGGACGACAGGGCTAAGTGCCGGACAAGAGCGACCGAATGAAAAAAAGAAAAAACAATAGTGAGAGCAGGCTTCAGAAAACCTACGGTGTAGCCAAGCCGGCTTCCCGCAGCAGCCTGGAATACCTTAACGGCAAGGAGGTCGGTTTGCCCTCGCGGAGGAGGTGTAAAACAGGAACGGAAGCGGGAGCAGCCGAGTGTCGTGGTCGAGAGACCGTTGCGACTTCGGCCAAGTGTGAGAGCCCGTGCCGCTGTGTGTGACTGTCCGTAAAAAAATGGGGGACGGAAGGTAAGCGGGTGAGACCGGCGGTCAAGCTTTTGGCATCTGGTTCGAATGCGGAGACAGCTATGGTTGCCGGCTGGCAAGTTCGCCCCGTCGACTCGCTCGACCCGGTCATGCGCTCGGCGCGTAGGCGCGGGCTTCCTTCGTCTGGCTCCGCCGCGCCAAGACCCGTCGCCCTTTCGTCCCTCTCGCACTCTCTCTTTTCGGGCGTTGCGTTGCCGTTCTTGCCCGAGTCGGCGCTCTTTCACCCGCCGTGGTTCCTTTGTGGGACAAGGTCCCCCTTCACTTTAATAACCTAGCTGAACAATTACATTCCAAACGCCATCGTTCGCCCTCGCCTTTCAGCGAACCTTTTTTGCTTCTTCCTCCGATTACTGGCTTTTCCTTTTCCCCTCACGGGTTCTTTTTTTATTATTTGATTGTTTTTTGACATGGCGTTCCCGCTTTACTTTTTCTACCTTTGCTTTCCCGAACGCGGGCGCATATGCGCCCGGTGTCATGCCGGCGCATATTAGCGCACCGTTGCAAGGGCGCTTTGTCCACCTCCCGCCGCGCGGCACGTCACTTATGACGAACTCGTTTCTTTTTTCCGTGCGAAAGAGTTAGTTCGCGAGGCTGGAGAAAGCTCGCACCCGGCTGGCGTCTGCAGAAAAGGACTCCACGAAACACGTAACCCTTGGCGTGCTCTCAATTCCCATTGGACGCTTCGCGTTCCATAGCGAGTGCATGAGTAAATAATAATGCAAAAAAAATTTGCCCGTTGAACCACGTTTGCCGAGCAATATCTCAGTTTCAAGATAAGACAGACGCTAGCGCCTCTGCGCAGTAGACGCGGTAGGCACGAACGCGCACTGAACTTGGATGGAGCTATCGGCTCCTGGTATCATTTTCTGATGAAACACGTTTTAGCATCACAGCTTCAGGCTGACACAAATACGTCCGGCAGAGTCAGAAAACCCCGAGCGCACGTGAGCGCGTGCCTCGCGGCGACCGGCGCACCACGGGTCCGCGCGCCGAAGACGATAACGGCGAATCAATCAAGCCACCCCTTCACAACGCACACATGCAGACGGCCACCGCACCAGCTGGCGAATGGGAAACACTCTGCCAGAGTTCGTGGTGGGATATGTGGCGTGATCTTTTCCCAGTGCACGCGCGCTCGTGCCTCGAGTGGCAAGCACTGGCATTCTCGCGCTTCCGGCGCCGAGTTTGCGCTGCTGGTTGAAGAGACGGGTCTAGAAAAAGAAGAAGGCCAATTGCTCTATAGAGGGACGAAATAAGTAAATTCGGAGGCAAAGAATGAACTCGAGCAGCGCGGGACAGGGGCGGTTCGAGGTCGATGGGAGAGGCTTTCGGCCTGCAGTGGACCTAGTGGGCGGCTTCTGCTGATGATGATACAACAGCTGGGCGTACGACCAAGGGAGAGGGGCGCCAACTCTGCTTTTTCACCAGCCTTGAACCAGCAGTGCAAGCTGCGCCTTCGCCGTCGTCGTTGTGCAGGGACTGGTGCACCACGGGTTCGCCGCGCCAAAGACAATGACGATGAATCTGTCAAGCCATCCATTCACAACCCACACGCGTAGATGGCCACCGGACCAGCTGACGAAGGATTGGAAATCTGCCAGGGGAGGACGCGGTACAAGATTTGCCCTACGCGGCTGTGCCTTCGGAAGACGACGGCGAAAGGGGCGATGATTGCTACTGAATAAAACACTGTACATACTTAATGGTCTTGGCTGCTCCCTGAGAAGCATGGTTGTAACCGTGCTTATCCGTTTCAGCAATGCTTTCGCAGTGCTCCTCGCTTTTACGTGATACACATCAGCATACGAGGACAAGCAGCAGGCGATTACTAGTAAATGCGTGAGCATGAATTAGTTAACTCTCAGCTGAGTTTCTGCGTGACTTTTGTTGTTCCACCTCCGTCACAGCGCTTCCAACCGCTTCGCGCTGTTGTTGGCGGCGCTGTTTCGAAAACTCGCATAATTAACCCCGCCACCATTAGGATCGTGCGTAACACTTCACAGCTACCGCGTTAATTGCAATTGCTGGTAATCTATAACTTTCCTTCTAGACTTTGAAGACAAGAGCATTGTTTCGACGTTATTGCGAACATGCTCGCGTTTGATGAATGCGACGTTAAACGACCACGCAATATCTAGCGTCAGCGATTCATTTTGACGCTGTTCACGCTATCTCGAAAGCATCACACGACCGATCCGTTGTGCTGTCAGCGCCGGGCGCAATAAATCTCCCTCTCGACCAGTGCAATCGTCCACGCTGTCGACTCTCGGCGCGTGACGCCTTTGTTCTTCGCATGTGCATCTTGAATTGAGACGACGTAGCAGAGCACCTTCACTCCACGTGCGTTATCTTCTCCGGGAAGCCGCTGCAACGAAGGGGACAACCTCACGGTCAAGTGTTGCAGAAGGCGCGCTCTTGCGAGAATTCGCCGCGGATACACGTGAAAAGAAATGGTTAAGTACGTTCGATATTTCGCGCTAAGAACCCTTGCGGGCGTCTTATCTTTGCCACAGATCTGCAGCCAATAAGACCTGCGGTCGGGCTCACAAAGCCTTTTTGTTGCATCTCGGGAAATTTTACAATCGAGGAGGCATAGCTGGAAGTGCTTGAAGTGCTCTGAGAATACAGCCTTGAACTATTTTGTTTCTATCGACGTAGTTGGAGCATCACGCTTGTCCAGCATTCTTGGCCGCGGCGGTGATTGCTTTGTGCAAACAGGGCGAAAACTGAAATTATGCCTATATAAACGAATTTTCGAGAGATTGTGAAAACCCCAGATTGTCTAATATAATTTTTAGCCCTCATTACGGCGTCCAGGTCTTCCTTTCGCGTGACATCTTCAATTTGAAGGACCAGAGAGGTTCCCGGCAAACATCTCAGCTTGGCGATATTCGCGGGTGTTATTTCTACTTGTGTGTCCCGGCAGGTCCCTTCGAAGCTCTACATGCCACGGTTTTTGCATATCACGAGGGTGCTGGTTTGGGCCTGCTGGCATGTCGTCTGCGTGGATAAATTGTTTTTCTCGTCCAGATCTTGAAGGGCTTGGGGAGCGAGGTTTCGGTCGGCGCCTTTCCCGTCACACATCAATGCGTGTGTGTGAGTGCGTGCGTGCGTGCGTGCGTGTGTGCGTATGTCCATGTGTATGTGTGGGTGTATTGCTTTACTGAAAGACGAAAGAAAAAGTGGCCCAGCCGATACCTGCCTCTCGGGTTGATGGCACCTCAACCAACTAAACCAATAATTATAGGAGGAGTCTGTAGGAGGAGGATAGACACAAAAGAGAACATGAAGGAGCCTCTCTATGCATGCAAGCACGAGTAGGAGCGGAGGGGAAGGTAGTGGAGAGTGCACGCCCTGCCAGGCTTCCCGCGCTCACCAATGACATGCCCATCGTGCTTGTGGCAGATTTTAGCGTAGACGTCTCACGGCCCGATCGATTTGACCTGAATGTTGTCCTCCGTGGTCGAGCGGTTTGGGTTGGTGTGTTCCACAGACAGTAAAGATGCCTACGACGCGGTAAGGACACGAACCGCCCCATGTTTGTTCGTAGAATAAGGCTCTAGTTCTTTTAAGTTTCATTCAGCGAATTAGCTAGGAATTATGCTCAATGGCAAGTTACGAACAAACCTGTTTTTTTTTTTTTCGTGCACTCCTTGCACTGCACCCACCTACACTGGTTACCCGTCTTCACAGAGTGGAGGGGCACTAAATTTTTTTTCTGTCACGAACCTTCCACTCTGAGTCCCTCATACCCCGCCTTCTTTCGGTTGTGATGCTTGTCGGCAACGCGTAAATAAAAAAAAATCTATCAAGAAACTCATACCTCTGCGTGCTTGTGGGTATTGCGGATTGATGAACGCACTTTTCTCTGATTTGGCATGGAAGGAATGGCCTAACTTGGTGTACGAAGCAGTGGCAAGAGGTATTTAATGCGTTGCTCCGGTGACTGACTCCGGTATTAGAACAGTACGAGTTTATACATCATTGAGGAGGGAAATGTGGTGAAGGATTTTTAGGATAATCCTGCTACAAGTATACTGAACCAGGTGATACTGCGAGCACAGTGGTACTACATATTGTGGTACGTAGGGGGTAGTTCAGTCTCTTGTTGGAAACTTCGAACTGTGATCAGAGCGATCGTTCATCTGCTGCTGGGGTATTTCCTTTGTGTAAAGACACTTTTTTTTGCTGCGACTCACCCTAAATTTAAGCCCGCATAAACTTGCTAAATGCGATTGATCACACCTTCCGGTGATCTATGGGGCAGTTGGAATCAAAATAAACAATACCCACTCCCGCTCTTGGCAACCTGGCTCGTTTAAATTTAAGAACGCACAAGTACGCAGACGGACAGTCTATTATTGTTTACTATTATAATATACATGGAAGGTATTCTGCTCAAACAAATTTGCACTAGTTTTGACTTGATTAGCTCGATTTGGCTTTGAACTTGCGCTACTGTTGGATACCACGCCATCCGTGCTAGGAAAACTGTGATGGGCCGGTAGTCACCGACAGTAGGCAGAAAAAGTGGCTCGTTTCTCACACCTCCTCTCTTCGCCAGAACACCGCGAACAAATCACAAACAACAGCACGGAAGCGAAGGGCTTTTCCGGACTCTGGGAATTTCCGTGTTAGGGTCCTCGATGAATAACATAAAAGGGCGTTCTGGCTACAGACGTACGTGCACATACCACGATTTTCATTCACAGCTTACGCACACTCAAAGCCCGAGGGAAAGAGATGGGAAAGCAACAAATGGGGTAGGCGGTAGTTGACGGGGGCTATAGGACAGTTGCAGGCTGCTTCCAAGGCCACTGTTCGAGGCATTTAGTGGCATGTCTGGGTCCTGCAATTTCCGGCAGGTCCGTGGACATCCGGAGTCCTTGGAGTCATGAAACATACAATCGAGGTTCCAGATAAAGATAGACAGAAGCGGCCCGCATCTACAAAAAATAGCTACAAATACAAAGCGTGCTCCGAAACAGAGGGACCACCAAGCAAAGGTGGCAATGTACTTCCGCACACATACGCAGGTATTCTTTTTCTCGTCACAGCCGAACAGCACAGGTATGTTGCAAGGTTGCTCTCCCCTTCTTCCGTATCCTATAAGTCTCGATGTGCTCCTTTTCGTTTCGTTGCTCGCCGCTGTGGTTAATCGAACTCGAGCCGCCGCCCCCTCAGGCGAGGCCTTGACGCTGGACAGGCGGCGAGATCAATGTCTGCCTCCGCCCGCAGACTGACCTGGCTTGTCTATCAAACTTCCCGCCACCGACGCGTTCAGGGAGCACCCGTGCAGAGCATAGCACGGCCTGCTGCTGGGAGCCAGTCAGCTACGCGCCTGCGCTCCTTACCACCGGGAGCTACAAGGCCTGTTTGCTTCTACGCAGCGTGTCTGTCTTTTGGTCACTGGACACTTCCAGTTGAACGTTCAGAATTCTAAAGCTTTGATTCTCCCCCTATTCAATGCAGAGTGGAATTGCAGTTTTTTGTCTTCTTGTTCTTCTTAAAGGAACTATCATCATCAGCGTGCACAGCGGAGATTACCACCATCGGTGCCCATCATCATTTCGTAATCGTCGTGCGCTCGCGCTACGTCTTCTTCCCAGTCGCCATTAACCCTTCTGAGCGTCGTCAATGTCCCCTTTGTTATGAACGCTTCTCTCGTCCTCAGGAGTTAGAAATCTCACACCTCGTCCAAGTAGGGGCGCGTTTATTGTCTGGAGCGCGCTGTGAGTTGGATGAATACTGCTGTCGAAGTTGTGGGATGGGGAGCGTACATAAAGTTGGAGCGTTTTACTAAGGTCCTTGGCAATTATGTACGCCAAGAATGAATGTTCGAGTACAGGTGCGCTGCATGTGTAGAAAAAGGAGCACCGCGCTGGCGATGAATAACGACCTATGTGTGGCGCGAGTATAGTCAGAATCACTGCCTGAAAGAAAGGGGAATTTTTTCATCTAGTGCTTTTGTTTTTAAGATGACTTCGGCTCCTATAATAGGGTCACCATCTTAAAAGTTCTTGGGAAACTTTCGGCCCGCCTACGTGGCTTGAAGGTGCTGACGTTATATACTTCTGTTAGCATTGTACGCATCCAGCGCTTCGGTGCCGTCGGCGTACTTGCGGGGTTGACCGCGCTTAGCTGGCGATGAACTGGCGGTGCACCCGACGTCGAGACTCTCTTCATCGCGAGAAATAGCGCGACTTCATCCGACAGCCCTGGCAACCACCAGGGTCGGGATTCTCGGATTTCTACTCCTCGTGGCCGTTTCAAAGGGCCCACTTCTAGCCAGCGCTGATTGGCTGGGAACAAGCAACCGGATGTGACGCGGCGCAGGGAAGGCGTGCCATAGGTTTCTATGCATGTCATTGGTCCGGGGCCTTGCAAGTGCAACCACGTTACGCTTGAAATGGACGCGAAATGGTCATTTTCGCAGCGGACACAACTCAGGACGCCGCGAGTCGCACGCGCTCGCGGAACCACACGACGCTCGCGCCAGTTTTATGCGCGGCTTATATGACAACGGTTCTGTGTATTTTAGTGCGCGGCACTTTGGCCGCCTCTACTGTAGTTTGCGGCGGTGACGGGCACGTGACGGCATCGTAACCGAGCGAGCGACGACAGAAAGAAAACTGCGGAGGAAAGTGTGGCGAAGGATTCGGGGGAGGGCAGTATGCTGTGCCCGCACGAGACACGGGTCTGTGCGACGCTTGGCGAAAGGGTGAGGGGGCGGCGCGCGTAACGATGAAGTGCGTTCACTTCCTAAGACGACGCAGTTCGCGGTTCCTTCCTGAGACGCACTTCGCACCGCCTACGCAGAGGCTCACCATCGCTGCCGTCGAGAGAACCCACGAATGAGTGCTGCCTCAGCGTTGATGTGCGTTCACTTCCTAAGGCTCAGTTTAGCTACGTACAAATTTAGCATCAAGGAGTACCGCGATCGCCAGCCACCATTTTTCATGTCCGAAAACAAAAAGTTCCGAGCCTCCACGGGAGGCGTTCTATAGCGCGAGGCGCCGTCCCGGTGTGTGCACCAACAAAGTCGAACGATGTTCAAAACATGATTAGCACCTCAAGCTTATGCGCCTCATCACTTTGGTATGTATCTTTAGTCGTTCATCATCAAGACATGATTTATACTTTAGCTCATACGTCTCATCACTTTGACATGAATTTTAAGTTGATTAGTTATCAACAGGCACTATTTTCGAGATCAGAAATAATAGTAGAACTTGCTAGTAATTTTCATTTCTCTTCTCCGAAGCGCCGGACACCAGACTGACTGACGACTTTCCATGGCACGCTATGAAGCTACGAGACGCTCGGGCTCGTTCTGAGCTTTTTCTGTTTTATTTCTGCTTTTGGCACTCTTTCATTCGAACGCCGTGGTCCACGCGAACGCGGACGAGACGCTGCTCGCAACGGCTGCTACGAAAGCTTTCATTCGAACGCCGTGGTCCACGCGCGCACGCGGAGTTTTTCTGTTTTACCCGCTTTCTGCTTTTGGCACTCTTTCATTCGAACGAAAGTTCCACGCGAGCACGCGGAGTTTTCGGGCCACCCGCTGCTCGCAACGGCGGATTTTTAAAGCGAAAGCTTTCATTCGAACGCCGTGGTCCACGCGCGCACGCGGAGTTTTTCTCGCAACGGCGGATTTTTAAGCGAAAGCTCGATTTTCATGAACGAAAATTTCATTCGGAACGTGGTCCACAATAGTGCTCGCATAACTTTATCTCATAAACCAATGCGTCGGTTTACATTTAGATCGTTCGAAGATGCGTTTACATAGTGCGAGTGCGCGAAAATCGTCGCGTGAGTTCGTTCTTCGTTTGCGATTTGGGTTTTTGAAAATTTGACGATCAGTTAGACGCACTTTCAGCGAAGGTTGGACGCACTTTTGACGCACTTTTGATGTCAGAAAGCTTTTTCGCTTCTCTCAACTTTCTTTAGGAAGGGATGGCAAATTTTTCGCTTCAGTGTGCCTTAATGAACGCTTTATGAACATCATTTTTCAGTTGCGTGCCCCGCTAGCACCGGTGTGTTAATCCTCGGCCACCGTGGTCTTCCTCGGAGCCTGATCCGCGGGCGCAAAAAACTGGCGCTATACGGCGTACATCGCCATGCAGTCGCCGTTGAAGTCTGCTGAATAGGGTTGAAAACCAAACAACAAGAATAATGTTCGAGGTCGGAAGGTTGACCATCGAGCCGCGTTCCGTCCGTTGAGTCCAGTTGGCGTGACCCAGAAACCGTCATCCGTCAAGAAACGCTCTACAACGTTTACTCGACCGTCAAGACTTTCCTATTAACGCTTAACGTATTCAAGACTCTGTGAACAAATTGCGTTAAAGGTTAAGTAACTTTTTCATACGCCGCCGCTCGGAGCGGCGTCCGAAAAGAAACCTGCGGAGGAAATCACTGCCCAACCAAGGCCGCGACTCACTCAAATAAGTCAATCGTACTGACTGTGCGTCGTAAATATCGGCTGCGAATTGAGGATTTCGTCAGGCTCTTTTCTGCTGTTGCAAGCAAACATGGTGGGCATAGCTTGTAGGCCTAAACTGTTCCTTCGCGAGCCTGGTCAGCCAGCCATAACTTTGGCTTGGCATGAATCACCTGAACGCCGTCGGTGGCGATGAACTTTTGTCCTAATGTCGTGCTGCTGTTCTCAAAGCGTTTTAGGCACGGAGAGAAATTCAAGAGTAGCTACGCTCGACATTTAAAGGGAAATGGCCGCAGGAGATAAGTCGCAGTTCGAGGAGCCCTGTCGCGGCAGTCATCACCTGTCGCTTCGAATCCCCGACTACCTGCAGCACAGCGCGCTTCAAGTTCCGCTCGCTCATAAAAACCGACGGCCAACTCACAGGCGGGTTTTGGTCAAACTGCAGATATCTGCGAACACCTGCTATTCTGTAGTCGACGAGCCATGACGACATAGAGTGCACGTCTTGAAACAACAGACAGAAAATGTTTCCCCGGCCCCGCGCTCCGCTGCCCTCCATTGCCTATATGGCGGGAGAGATAAAGAAAAACTTTGTGTTTACCCACCACTTTTCTTCGCGGTTGGAAACCAGCTCTCCAGGGCGGAGGGGTTGATGGAGTGATAGCATTCCATCAACTGGGAGTTTCGTGCCCTGTCCGATGTGTGTGCTTCCCTTCAAAAATTTATTACACACACTCGGCATTTGGGTCTTCCTGTGTGTCGCTCACGGGGTACACATGCGCGTAGCTTAGCAGTGATGGTATCTGCGCTTGTCTAATTATTATTTTTTGAGGAAGCATGAATGATTGTGTTATAAAGGTGGGGCCACTTGATTTTATCCGTCGGAGGCGTTTTCGTCTTTCCCGGTGGTGAACCACTCTCGCCACCGTAGGTTCGTACAGTGATATAATAACTGAATGAAACTGCTTGCTTTCAAGCAGTCTCAAATCCTCTCCGTTGGGAGACACATTCTAAGAGCCGACCTTTCAAAACGCGCATAACGAGCAACACAGAGATATACTACTTGGATTCCGGGAAGCGATAGAATATCAGATAATTAAGGAAGTGAACCTGCTCGATCAAGAATTTTATGTATAAGAAGTCCGGCTCCCATGACATTCGCGATTCTGCTCAGAATGCCTGGAAGCTCCTCCAGCTCGGCCGTAACGCCGCCGAGAAGCTAAAGCCGAAAGTTATACCCCAGTGTCGTTAGGCTAACGGGCAAAGAAAGCATCCTCAACGAGAAACCAAAGAGGGTAGCAGACCAAGTGGCGCCTGTATCCACGCGGCAGGGGCAGATGGCGCATTGGCGGAAGCATGCTGAAGTGCTTTCAGCCGATCCCATGACAAAAACAATATGCCCTTCCAAAAGGCGGGAGCCGAAATCTGAGCAATAGGAGAAGCCATGTGCATCTAAGCCAACCAACCAGCCCACTAAAAATAGACACAGATTGCAAGAACTCTTGTCGAATTATGGCATGGGGATACATTCCCCAGATCGAGGCACACTTCTTCGACAAATCAAATGCATTGCAAATATATATTGGATTCCGGGTCATGCTGGCGTACGGGATAACGAAAGAGTAGCATATCAGCTCTCCCGAAGCATACTACCGTGCCCCCAGAAACTGCGGTCAAAATCACTAGGAACTGAAACTAGCTGTAAGCAGCTCCACCAAGGGTCTACAGAAAGGCACCGACAGACCCCATTCAGACAAGCGCAAGCTGGTACGGTACGCGCACAATAAGATTAAACTTCCCTCAGAATATTTTCACATCCTTTTGCCCCTCATGCTATGCCACCTCCAATCTATTAACGCATATTGTAAGAATAACCCCATGCACACAAAATTCCATTTGGCAACGGATACGATTCCAAAAAAGCACCAGCGGTATTTCGTCGACTTCATCAATGCGGGCCAATGACTTCCTGGACTGAAGGGCTTCTCCCATCATAACTCAACAGGTTGGTAAATTCTCTCTATTCATGCATGTGTTTAGGTTAAACTGTTGCTGCGAAAGCTCAAAGCGCTGCTTGGTTGTTTCTACATGTTGTGATGGTTGCAGTTGAATGAGAATACTGTATCATAGTTTCGTCGAATGCGTACGAGTTGCTTTTAGGGGTCTAGCTGGTGCCCTTGATGCGGCGCCGTTTATGTAGTGAAGTCCGTTTATGTTTTGGGCATCCTTCATATGGTATCGTACAGTGTGTTCTCCAAGTTTTCGGTTGCGGTTCAAGTTTATTTGGAGACTAGCCTAATTTATATACGCTATATGTAACCCCGCGTTGCGGTTTATTTTTTGGTAGCTGTTTTGTGACGTACTAAACAACATTTAGCCTTTCCCGGCAGGGCTTGGATGTCATCAGGAATCAGATATTGTGCTTATCTCTGTGTGTGATGGCTGCGTCTTCTAGGGTGATGTGTAGGGCGGTACATTCTGTAATTTATGGTTTGATACGGAGAGCGGAATATTCAGTCATATTCTGGGCACTTCCGGAGCACGGCTACAAATTTTCGTTGTTGCAGGGTGCTTGATTGTAGTAAGGGTAAGCATACATTGCCACGTAAGAATGCGCGAGTTGCATACATAAGTTGTATACGTCAAAGCTATGTGTAAGGTCTGACGCATCGTAGTGGAGTGATTTGGAGATAACAGATCTTATCAAACCGCGCCAGACTATTACGAATCGCGCTCGCCAGGAAAGGACTAGAGGCCTTTGCCCACTTGCCTGCAATTCAGGGTTCGCCTGCACCTTGATAGGCCGAAGTTTTCATTTCGTTTCACATTCTCTTTTTCTTTTCCCACTCCCGTAGTTTTTGACTCCTGCACGGCGATAAGCAATAGGCAATGAAGTTAACAGTGAGCCGAGTCCTTGTCGGTTTGTTCTGTAAAAAAATCATCATGCTAACAGGTTATCAAAAGTAATGACATCCTTTAAAAACCTGTGCCCAAGCAGAAGCAGCCGGGTGTAGTTATTAGTGGGTGAGTCCGCGACACATGCACGTACATACGTACGTAAAGACATAATCATGCTCGATTCATGAGCTGTAAACATTCCCCGCAGGTCAGCTCCGCCACAATGGACCGGAATATCCAGGGAAGGTATTAAGCGCAAACTGAATTGTCACATAGAACACGGGGTCTTCTTGGATCCTAGAAACTACTTGTCCGTCGGCACACAAGTACGTCGCAGTCGCCCCACCACCACCACCATCATCATCATCATCTCATCATCATCATCATTTCTCGCTTATCTGGAGGAGTATGCTTATGAGTAAGAGCACTCATATGAGTGTGGCCACGCACCATCCTTGTATTACAGACATAATGATGCATAACTTTGTCAAACTAAAGGTTCATCCCCAAATTAGCAGCTCCGCTAAATATTAACTCTGCTGGTTTCCGCGGTTCGCAGAACCACTCACTTCGTTAGTCGATATGAAGTTAGCGCCACAAGAGTTGATGAAGGTGGCCGTTTCGCGACTTCACCACTGTCGGTAACCTCAGCCAGTTTTCCAGTGGTAGAGGCGTCAAGCGCTAACGTGGTACAGGGGACCGAGCTTGGCGCGAAGGTTGGGGCGACAACGGTCTGCGTTCAGATGTTGGCGAGCCGTGGCACGTCGCAGTCGGCTGCTTGGCTGGCGAGCCGTGGCGCGTCGCAGTCGGCTGCATTGGCCGCTGAAGCGGTTCAGCCGATGAATGGAGCATGGTGTTCCGCCACCCTGTCTCAAACGGTGGACGTAGTAAAGGACTTCGCTGAGCTGACGACTTTGGCGATATGTGACAGTGTGGCCGCACAGACTGCCTGTAGGAGCGAGGGCTGCAGCGCGATAAGCGCGCAAGCTGTGCGGACAGCACCCTGAGAGCGGTACAATCCACTGCGTGACTGCCGGGGCAACTCGCCGTGCTCAAGTTCGCCGTGCCCGGTAGTGAGCTGGCAGGGAGCACGGTACACAAATCGGCTTGGTATCCGCTGTGCAGTTCCCGCAAGTCAGTTCGGAAGAAAGGGCTTGTATGAGGACGCAGTGCTAGTTCACGCAGTTTCGAGCGGTGCACAAATGGTGCCTGGGCTCATGACTCACCTTCTGGAATAGCTGGCTTAGCTCTCTAGCTCTTCCTTGACTATTCATCAAACAACTTAAGGCATTTATTGAGTAGCACCGATGTTCACGCTGGCGGCGGATATTAGGTTGTCCTTGTCGGACATTAGGGGACTGACAATTCTGTACAATTTTAAATCCTTCTCGACGATTGTTGGGTTCGTTTCTTCTGGTATCTGTGCTTGGTGCGCAAGCACCCCTCGGTATTTTTAATCGGCTCGTTTTCTTTTGATATTAGCGTAAACATTATTTGCCGAGTACCCCGCAGTCCCAGCAGTGTAGTGCCCTGCCTTTGCACAAAGATGCGTAGCAGGCACCGTTAATAGAAGTATTCGTTAGAATAGTTTAAATATAGATAATTTGGTCAAATAAAATTTCGAAAAATTCAAAAATAGGCTCTGCTTTCAACGTTTTCTCACCTCGGCTGCACAGAAGCTGTGCAGTTCCGTAACTTTTTCCACGGCACTCGCCACTTGGCAAAAATATTTTATACCGAGAAAATACAACGACTATCGATAGCCTTATTTTTATACTCTCATTGAAATCCACTACCAATTCCATATTCGACATTGGATAGTGCCATCGATAGTCTTACATCACGACTAATTCACAAGCCGAATTACTGAAGACATAGGACTGAATGTAGCCCAGACGTGACCCTTCTGCATCAGGCTTCAACAGGCCACTCCCCAATTATAGCCACTTTGCGAAGCTGGCCGATTATAGCGTTTGCCCCGAGACTAAAAATCAGAGGTGTATTAAGTCCGAACTCAGCCATGTGCAAAAAGTTCATCACGGGCGACGCAAACACTGTTCACGTACCTACAATACACATGAGTGGACCAAACACTTGAAGTAACAGGAAATTGTGACAACAATTTAAAACTGATCCCGACCATGACAGTTTATAAGAACAAAGACATTTCGGCTCCGCCCGGGAGCTTTGTTCACAATGAAATGGGGTGAAACGGTGATCACAGAAATTATCACCATGCCAATTTTCATAGCCATCATTTTCTCAAGACATTTTAGGGACGACGCTTCTTAGGGGCTCGGGCTGTCGACGTCTCATGTCGTCGTATCATGTCATCGTCGGTGTAGTCAGGGTACTAAAACACCGAGACAATCGTTTACGCCTCGCGCTAGAACGTAACACGTACTAAAATAACACGCCAGGACAATCGTTTTTCAACGCCTCGCGCTAGAACGCTTCGTGCTTCAAAGGCGCGAGACTTTTTACAGCAAAGCTGTAGACTTCAACCCCCCCCCCCCCCCCCCCCCCCCCTGTTTCATTTCAGTTGGCAAAAACGCATAGGCGCCAGGTATACTCTTTTACGTACACTGCATGCTTCGCCCCTCCCCAGGTTTTACGTTAGTGGAGATGGCCCGGGATTTTTACTCTTATGTCCATCTCGCATACCAACCTAGCTGTATTTGTTCGACTAGCATCGGGAGACCGTATTCCCTCTTTTTCACTCTCGCTCTCTCTAGTACTTATTACAACTTTCTTCTAATTCACTCAATGGCACCGAGAATACATTTTCTAGTTCATTAAAGAACGGTTTGAAGATTCCTGCGGTTAGCCTAAATCAAAATGTGTGGCGTTAATGGCCTGAAGTTCACTAGAAATAAGAAGCAAACGTAATTCCCCTTCATTTCCTTCGTCTGACTTTGCCTAGCGTCCTTCCACTTTCAATATTCTTCGGCGTTCCAAACGTCAAGCCGCCGAGAATCGCCAGTAGAAACCGGGGCGTCGGTATGTTCGTCTATGGTACGGTAGCGCACGCTGCCGCCAGCAATTGACGCGCTCGTCTGGAATCGCGAGCCGAGAGCCGACAGCATGACCCCTAGGGTACAGGATGATCGAATTTTTCATCTCGATGCACGAGAGCTCTTATTTTTTCCACTCCTTGGAGCAACTGACGTCCGCTGCTCCCAAGAACAATGGGCAGAGGCTCAGCGTTATGTGTCATGGCCACTCGCGGCCTCGTCCAGACGGCTAAAAGAAAACGATAAGCGAGATCACGAAAAATGCATTGTGCACTGGTTCTATCGACGCGGGCGTTCGCTTTGCGAAATAGGGCTCGTGCACTGAAGGCGGTAATAGACGACGCTTTTTGAAGTGGAAGGGCGGGGGAAATGGGAACTGAGACAGCGCATTTGCAGCCTAAAGGAACTTTCGCGGAGACGTTTGGGTTTTGTGTGTACGTTCACACGACTAAGCTACTGTTTCAGCTCGAAGGGACAGTATGAGCTGCTATACGCATGCACCGGCCGGTTCAAAACGAGGCCGCGTGGTGGCTGTTTCCAAATACCGACGAAGGACGAAAACGCCCGCGTAGGACGTTAAGTGTACGGTAAAGAGCTCGACTGCTCTGTAGTAAGTACGAGACCACTGTAGTACGGCGAGGTTCAAGCCGATGTGTGTGACCTCGACACGTCAAACACCAGCGTTCTTTTGTTACTACTGGGTGGTGAGCAGAATGTTTTGGTTCGATTTTTTTGGCCGTGGTGGGAGTGGTTTGATGGCCGTTGAGATACAAAACAACGTGCTACAAGTAGCATAGGGTGCACTTCGAGAAGAACATGGGAGTGAGTGAGTGAGTGAGTGAGTGAGTGAGTGAGTGAGTGAGTGAGTGAGTGAGTGAGTGAGTGAGTGAGTGAGTGAGTGAGTGAGTGAGTGAGTGAGTGAGTGAGTGAGTGAGTGAGTGAGTGAGTGAGTGAGTGAGTGAGTGAGTGAGTGAGTGAGTGAGTGAGTGAGTGAGTGAGTGAGTGAGTGAGTGAGTGAGTGAGTGAGTGAGTGAGTGAGTGAGTGAGTGAGTGAGTGAGTGAGTGAGTGAGTGAGTGAGTGAGTGAGTGAGTGAGTGAGTGAGTGAGTGAGTGAGTGAGTGAGTGAGTGAGTGAGTGAGTGAGTGAGTGAGCTTACTAGCATTTGCACGACGTCCGCAGCGAAGAATCCGTACTGTGAGAAACTAGGTTACGACTACACAGGCCTGAAGGTGCTCAATCGTACCAAGCTGAATGTTTTGCTAGCCACATCACCGATGACAAGTTTGCTTAGTTCTGCAGTCAGGAAACATGCACCATCATTTGTATTCTTTCTTTCTTTGGAGAATATCAAACCAGTCGATGACAAATTCTGAAGAAGGTTTCCAAGACGTCGACATCAAAATTACTACAATAAGGCGTGCATAACAGTTGGGAAGAACTACAGGAAGCGCACCACGTTTCCCAAATAGAGCGAATGAAGATAACACCTACGGGGTGCGCGACACTTCGACAATTGGGAATAGTATACTACTGCTTGAAGATCCAAAAACGAGTAAACCTTTGAAGATACGCCTGTGACCCGACTTACAATAAGGCCCGAAGAATTATCCAAGCATGAGCACTGCCCACAAATTATAACAATGACCGCAATACGTCCTATCTGGACGCATCTCCTTATCCGCACCATCCCGTCCATGTAGCCTGTGTAGTGAACGGACAGGGACAGGAAATAACGTTGACCACGGTCAAGACCACATCGATCGATACTGCCGAAGAAGTCGCAATATCCCATGCAATAACTTCTGCCAACGACTCAGTCACCATAATCACGGACTCAAAGACCGCTTGCAGAAATTATCGAGGACGCATTTCCAAAACGGCACTCGATATTCTCCAAACAAGGCTGACCACTCCGGAGGTCTACATAGTCTGGTTTCCTGGTCACGAATCTCTCGAGGGGAACGAGGCGGCTCACGATGCTTCCCGAGCTTATATACACCGGGCCGTTTCTCTCGCAGGAGGATCGTCACCCTTGGCATATAATCAACAATCTCTCCTTACCTTACACAGACATTTTGGCCCACTATCGACACCAACGGTGAATGTTCCCCCATCCACACCTAAAGCTCATAAGAGATGGCGCTACCAGCTTCAAAGTACTCCAAACCAGCTCCTATATTCGCACAACATCTCCTCCACGCTATATATCCTAACGAATATCAAGCCACGTACCATTACCGCCCAGCACTCGCTACCCTATACCATCAGTCATGGGAGTGCCAGAAAACACCAGGTCTAAAACCCATTTGCAATTCCTAAATTCAACAGTGGATGGAACGGTTTGCCAGCCAGGACTCGGCGATCCAGCTTGAGCTGGTGAACAGGACCCGCGCAGCCAGCCACAGCCAGGAGATCCCGGCCTGAGGATCCCATATACTGGGCGGGTGCACTAACAGCAGCACCTGTTGTTGAATGAAGATTTTTATTCATTCATTATAACCAACTTTTTCGCGTCCCATTCACTACCTCATCTAAGCGTTGCTTTCTGTGAATAAAGTTCCAGTGCTGCTTTTCCCTGAACCAATCCTCACGTATGCAATCTTTAAGAATTGTAAAAGCGAGTGTCGATCGTTCAATCAAATGTTAATATACATCTCTGCGTTACCATAATCAATGCAGAGAGCTGTCTTTGTGTGCTGATTGCTCTGCTGCAGCTTCCAATATGCCAAGTGCAGACAGGATTTCCACAAACTATCCCTGAACGTGTTTGTGCTCTGCAGTTGAAGACCAGTTCTGATGCTGATAGTATTGAACAGACACGCATAAGCACACGGTAAGCATACAGGCGTCCGCTCTTCTGATGCCTAACTAGGAAGTGTCTTTGTCGGCCAAGCTTCTAACTCAGGCTCAGCGCATCATCTTCCTTCAGAAAACCTCCTTATAGGTGTACAGCTGGTCGAGATCCGGTATAAAGGAGGGTTCCTCCCTGATTATTGTTCTGGTGGTATACTGCCGCTACGTTAGCCCAACTTTTCACCCGTACCAGACATCGCAGCGCACGCACTCAGCAAGCGCTGTATGCACTCAGCTGCTCCCAAACAAGGGCAGATCGCCCGCACGCAAATACGGACAGCCCATCCTCCCGCGTTTGCCGTTCTAGCTGCTCCCAAGTATATATTTAGATTGCACGCGGGCCGCGCACGCGAGCGTCTCCAACGTCGAACACGTGGCGAGGCTCTGTCACGGAACCCAACGACAGAAAGTGACGGCGACCGCGCCAGTCGGTCGCGCAGCAGTGGGTCGGCACGCCGTGTGTATGCCCACTGAGCACAGCGAGGCTACCCGATAGAATTAAAACGCGCCGATCGAGGGCCTCCGCTTAATTGTAGGCTGCGTCGGCGACCACTGTTCTTGCCGATCACGTGTCAGCTGTCCGCGGGAAAGTTTTCCTGGACGCTGTGCGGGCGACGCCGGGCCATCCCCGCACCGTGTACGCGCCTTGACGCTTCAGCCTGGATCGAGTCGCACTTGCAGAGGTTTGATGACGAAGACTGAAAGTGAAAGCTGCCATCAACGCGTTTTGCCGAGTGTGTGCCTGTATATGTTTGCCTCTTGCGGGCTTCGGCGTGTGCATGCGCGCGACAGTGGCGAAATGCCGAACACCGGCACACCGCGGGATGTAATTGGGGAAATGCATAAAATTGACGGCTTGGGCTGGTTGCAAATGAAGTTCGTTGTACTCGAGCCCAGTAGTACTGGAAAGATGTAGAAGGAGAATGTCTGCACGCGTTACGCTGGCGACAGCTCCCCTCGCACACGACGCTAGCGACGCTGTACGGGAGAACTGTGAATTGGCAAACAGCATGTCCGATGCAGGAAACTGGGACGCGAGAGCTGGTGAGAAACAAACCTGGTTAGCGCCTGCATTTCCTAAAAGGCTTTCTCGATGACCTCTCCGTGGATAAACCGGGAACCCTTGAGGATTTTACCAGCGAATCATTTTCCCATCCAAAATTTTAAGTATGCAATGCTGCCGAGAGGTCGTTGCTTACTTAAACGGTTTTAAAAAGAATGGAAAATTTCCAAGCAACTGTGTTGCCCAAAGAAAACGCTCTGTCTTAACTCACCTCGTCCGATAAATCTGAGAGTTTCGCGGTAAAAACTACAAGGCCAAAAAGATCACGGCAGGCCATTATCTTCACAAGCAATTCAGAAAGGACGGTAACATCGCACCAAGAAACATTCAACACAGCTCAAGGCGTCGTATCCGAAATAGACCTCATCAACGAAACCGAAACCAACTTTCTAGAAGGAATGTGTGACCAAGAGGTCACAGCAGTCCGACTCATCGCAATGAGAAGAGAAGGTAAAGAAATGACAAGAAAGCATCCCGTACCAACATTTTGACAAAACCACACTTGCGGAATACCTTGCGGAATACCTTGCGGAATACCTTCCGTCACGATCCGACCTGCCTATATCCACGCCACTGCTTCGAATGCCAACGGTATACGGCAGCGGTACTAACCCATACCGGGGAGAAAATAACCTGTGTACAGTGTGCCCAACGTGAACTCCCCCACCAAAAATACAATACTAACCAGTTTACATGCCACAAGTGCTATTTAAGTCCCAGCGTACTCGCGATCATGGCACACGTCCTTCCACAAAAACAATTCAAGGTCACAGAAAACACCTTTTCAGTGTGTAAAAAAATGGCCAGCTTGCACCAGACCATGCTGTTGCACCTGACATGTATTTCCGAACTTGCCGCTGAAAGTTCTCCACTACCGACATGTCCGGATCGTTTTGTCCACAGGCTTCCACATCTCTCCCAAAGTAAACCGCGTTAGCACGCGCTTGAACACGCGGCAACCGGCTTCGCGAACTAGACGTATGTAGCGCGGACTCGGCGTCTGTGCTTCTCACTTCAGGCGTGAACGCACTTTAACTGGCGAGGAACAAAGTACGCGATACATCATGCCACGAACGCTGGGCAGAATGTTCTCGAAGGCATAGAGCTGGCCGACGCCGGGCGCTCCTCACGAGACGCACGCTAACGTGCGCTCGGCCTTTTTTCTTTGTGTTTTTCTTTTTTCTGGTAAGGCTCGACGGCGGAACTGAAAACTTAAGAAGCTGTGCTGTTAAAAGACAAATATGTACTAGAGCAATAATCTTTAAAACCCGAATTATTTTTAAGCAATGTTATTGAAACCACGCTGAAAGATGTCCTATTCTTTATAAATCGCAAATGATCCAATCGCTTTCAGTAACCCCCCCCCCCCCCCTTCTTCACGAGATTGGGTGACACAAACTGGCTGTTTTATGCGTTACAATAAACAGGAAGCAAGCGAGGCAGCAGTTTTGGTGTGTGTAATATAGTGAAACCACATTAGAAGGCTATACAACGGTCCGAGAACTTTGGCCAGTTTTGGAGTAATCAGTCGTGCTTTCCGAACTCCCAGCCTGCCTTGCTACTTCGGTTCCCATCGCAAAATCTGTCCCACTGAGGTGTGATGTAAGATTTTACGCTTTGTTGTAGAAGTGTACAGTACAATTTTAGATCCTGTGACGCTGGCACGAGCTGCCCTAGGCGCCACTAGGACAGGCGATTACACAACAGGGACATATGCTGTGTTGAGGCATTGTAGAAAAGAGAACAAAACATCTTTCCTCAGCCGGAACCACCGAAGTATAACCAGCCTTTGCCAATTATAAAATAAATGAATCGACCAAAACGCAAGTAAGCTTTGAATTACCCGGGGGTGGAAATAAAATAAAGAGGAAATGTTACTCGGCGACACCTCGACCGGGGAGCGTGCCCGGGGAGACTCCCATGATCTCCCCTGAGAAGTAGCTGAAGAGGTTGGATTGTGAGGGAATGGGATGAGGGAAAAGGGGATGAGTTATGGGCGTTTGGGAGGGAATGGGGAAAGCGAGGTTTTGTTCTGATCCTTTTATGTCTGACTCCTTTTCAGGCGTGAACACTCGCCTCAGGAAGGGGCGTCAGACTACGACAATTGAGAAATATATGCGGCCCCTGCAACGGTGTTGCCGCTTACCCGTAGGGGCTGCTTCCTAGGCTGCGACCGTCGGTGTAAGAGAAAACCCAACAATGGGTGGTGACTTTGGTCTCTCCCTCGCGACACCCAGTTCAACATCCGAACCTCCACCCGGCCCCAGCCAAGCCGAGTCTGATGCTCCCAACACCTAATCGCTCCTCTGGTTATCCCGGCACATTATCGTCAGGGAGAAGAAAATATTCGAATTCGCCCTCCAAATTGGCAACGGTTGAATCCAGTGCACTTAAAAGGGCTAGAGAACAATGCACATCTCCACAGCACCCGTTTCATTTATCTCACCCAATACATCTCCTCCTGTAATTTCTGCCCTTCTCCTGACAGCCTGTACTGTCGTTTGTGGAAATGCCAACAAACAGGCTACTTTCCCCACAAGATCAAATAGTACGCCTGAACAGCCGGCGTGGACCCCGACACGAAGCAAGATCTGGTCAACTGTGGCTAGGGCATCCCGGACTAGTTATGCCCTCCACCGGGAAAGGGCGCTAAAATTAGCCCCTGGTGCTCGATGATTAAATACTTATTTAATCAAAATCTGACATGACACATCACGCACATCCACGCACGCGTGTTGCCATTTCCTACATCAAAAGGAAGGAAGCTTTTGTTGGAGGAAGAAGGCAAATAACTGACGCGTTTGAATATGCGCTCTTTTGATGCGCGGTCGTGTCATCCGACTTGTAGCGTTCGTTGCACATCCACGTTTTCTCATCGCACATTCAGGCTAACATCCTTCCTGGGCGTGAAGAGGAAGTGTTTGCGCGATGGTCCGCTTGCTCCCTTCACCGCCTCACTTCATCGCGGCCTGTCCGGTTATTCCCCCCCCCCCCCGCCCCCCATGTTCGCGAAGACCGAGCCAGCCACTCAACGATATTGCAGAGGCACGCCTGGTCTATTGACGCCAGTCTGCCCAATCGGTCCTTTGTGGCGGGAAGCGGTAGGGGTTGGTCAACTTGAAATTAACCGATTTTAGCCAAGGTTCGCGAGTATACATAAGGTTTCTATTAAAGCAAAATAGCGCAGTAGGACCATAATAAAAGTGACCATGTCCAAATGGCCGTACAAGAGTGGTATGGTCATCTGGCTAGCAATAATGCATTGCACCGATTCCGAAACCACCGTTCTGACTTGGCTTCTTTGTACACCTGTCGTGGTGGCTTAGTGGCTAAGGCGTTGGGTTGCTAATTCCAAAGATGGGGGTGCGATCCCAGCGGCGGTGGCCGTTTTCTGATGGAGATAGTCGAAGAAAGTTTTAAAAAAGCCTGTAGAAACTGGAGAAGCGAATGCCAGTATTTTAGACAGGGGATTCTTCTATTTCGGCAACAGCAGCGAATTCGAGACGGTTATTGTTCTCACGTGCCCGCGCCAACGTGCCTGTTTGCCGGCATACTGGGTGCTTGCAACAGTTTTCTAAGATTTGCTACAGCCATGCAGAGGCTGACAAGAATTCGCGGCGGAGCACCACTAGGCAACGCCAGGGTGCCCCACACAATTCTAGGCGGGGGATGGAATGCCCTAACTGATGGGCGCCATAGGTAAAGGCAATGGGCAACGAAGCAATGGGTTTCAAAGCATAGAGAACGTTAGAGTAAGTAGCGAAGGGCGGCGGTGGCGGACTCCAAGTAGAGCACCAGGTTGTCGTAATTCTTCTCCAGACTTTTGTTTTTCTTTTCACCCTACGCTGACTCGCATTCGCTGCTGCAGTACTCCTCCCTCGGCACATACGCCTTGCCGCAGAGTTCTTTCGCACGTTTGTTGCGCAAGTTTTGTGTAACAAGCCTCTTCCATCCGAACACTTTCGTTTTGCGTGTTGTCGCCATAACCCCTTTCATTACGACGTACAAACACGCCGGAACGAACAAACACTTGCAATCATCGCCATCAAGCAGTCGGTTAAGCGCACTCCCGCCAGCGGTCACATGTCCACTCACACCGGGAGTTCCTGGAGGCATACCGGACGCAAGAGCGTGTGCTGCGCTCGTAAGGGCGGCAAAACACTGGCGCGGTCCTCGAGAGTGCGACGCCTACTGATCGACATGGCCGGCCGCGTCGAGACACAGGCCAGTTTGCATTCGAACGCCCCGCGTGACCAGTAGGTTGTTCTCCTCGCTCCTTTTCCCCCCGTTACTTCGCAAGAGCGTGAAGAGTGACTTTCTGTTCGTGCGACGAGCGTATCCCCGGCACGACGCTCCTTGCGATCGGATCCTGCTGCAATCGAATCCGTATACCATCTCCCTGGCCCCGTCGCAAGCGCGCTAGTGTCGGCCCGCGACCGTATACTCGAACGCTGTTGTCGTGAGTCGTAGGGCGTGTCGTGTCCGCTGCCCTGTTGCGGCCTATCGCATAATGCACGTACGCAAACTTCGCGCCGAAGCTGTCGCCCATACTTCATAGCCGGCGATGGACGGAGTTGCGATGAGGACGGCAGATATGCGACCAGTGAGGGTGGAGTTTGTTTGCGCAGGCCGAAGTCTTGGACGTTTCAAAAAAGGAAATGAGGGGAGTGGTGGAGCCTCGAACGACCGGAGCACGTCACTCTTTGCCAGTGAGGACAATAGCAATCGTTAGGCGCTTGTAGCGGCTCTTGTGTGTAGTCCGACATGGGGAGAAAAAATTAATTTTTTTTTAGATGGCCGGTGTCGCGGCGTTTTTTAGGCCTTTTTTGTTGTTCCGCTTGATGCCCCAGCACCGCTCAAGTGCGCTTGCTGGTGAAATTGCATTGCACTGACATAGCTGCATACGGCTGTTAAAAATCTGACAACCATGCCATAGAAGTGCCCCTGTTTCAACGCCCAGCCATTCTTGGCCGAGTACCGCACAACGCCAGACGCACATAGCTCTGGATATGAATAAAAATGCACAATTGGAGAAGCTTACGCGTTTATATGTTATAATATCAGAAAGGTAGGTAATCAGCCGATGGAAATATAAGAAATTAGGAATAAAAATAATAAAAAATGAAATGAGAAAATGAACTAAAGAAACCAAAAATGTCTATCCTGTGCACTGCCCGCACACGGCGAAATCGAAAATAAAAAGAGCACAAAAAGAGCAAACCAAACACGAATACAAAATGGGGAAAATGCACTAACCGTGTAACGCCCTGCATTTGCGCAAAAAAGCGCAACCGGTAAAGTTTACACATTTGATCGCTATAATAACGTGAACGGTCGAACAGAACTCTGGAAAACCGGTAATATGAAAAGTAAGAAACACTACGAGATGAAAAGTAAGAAATACTACGAGAATAATAAAAATTGACTAACTAAATCAAACATAGCTATCCTATGCACCACCATCACCACACATCGAGAGAAAAAGTAAAGGCTTTCCTAAAAGAACTCAAAAAGACCAAAGGAAACACTGTTTAAAAATTGGGATTAGCAACGCATCAACCGCGTAAAGCCCTGCATTTACGCGAACATGCATAATTGGCAATGTTGACACAATGGTGTTACATATAAAAGGGAAAATGCACAGTATTTGCAAGGTTACGCTGTGGTAGACAATTCCAAAATTTTGGGGACAGTTTGTTGGGTAAGCATTTCTTTCCGAGTACCCAACAGAATTAACCATGTAGGACCTTGAATTCGCACAAAATACATAATTGGTGAATTTAACACATCATGTTGCTATAATATCGCAAATGGGGAAAATTCGTCAAAGCAAATAAAAACAAAACAAAAGCAAAAGTAAAAACAGTAAATAATGTCACGTGTTTAACTTCGACCTTATCCTGAGCCTGTTTGCGGACTTATGGCTGGTGGGGTCACAGTTAAACACGTGACAATGTGAACTAATCAAATCAACATCACTTGTACATCGACTTCACACTACGAAGGCAAAAAAAAAGAGCCCGAAAGAAAAGAACAGAAGTACGAATAAAGAAATTGTAAAAAAGCGCTAACCGTGTAACGCCCTACATCTCCACAAAACTTCGCAACTTTAACACATTTAATCGTCATAATAACATGAATGGAGATTACCGGCGAAAGGAAAGACAACTTTCTATATGAAGGGAAGTGGCATAGGAATGCCTACATAGCACTAGACAATCCTTCAGACTTCTGTACTATTTTCTTTTTACATTTTATCAACACGTACCGTCACCTGTCTCCAACTCCAGCGGAAACTACGACAAATGCCCTCGACACGCACACAGCAAAGTCTGACGATTATCGCCGAGTGGCAGCAAGTCTGTCGAAGACACTTCCTCGGAAAAATTCCTCTACCTGCTCTCAAGCTTCTACAAGCCCTAGCACGCCCTCTTAACATCACCATCGTATGGACCTAAAATCACGCCTCCCTCCCAGGAGCAAAGGAGGCCACGCTGATGCCCGCGAACTCCACTACCGGGCACTGCCGACGAGACCGGACGTCTTGGACACCACGACAGACACGCTACACCGATTACCAGCCACCTACTCCGACATCTTATCGCACTACCGACACACCCACCGAGAATACCGTACTCTCACCAACGAAGAATCCCGCATCTGGCGACGTCTCCAAACAAATACATATTACAACGGCACCACCCAGTCCCGCATCTCACCCTGCCGTTCCACCTACAACTGCCCTGACTGCCACACCCCAACCACAACCCCCACCTCGTATTTTTCTGCCCACACCACCCCTCCCTACTCTCATCACCTACTTCCGAGCAGTGGGAATGAGCGCTAACCAGCTCGGACCTGAACGACCAGTAAAACCTAATGCAGAGGGCCACGCGTGTAGCGAAATCACGCGGCTACCTGGACTGAGGCGGCCACTCATCTGCTCTAAATTTAGAAAATGAACATTTATTATTCCTCCTTATCCGCCACTGAGATACAATAATGATACGTAGAATAAAGATTCATTATTAAGACTTCTGTCTGTGAGACTTAATAAAGAAAGGTTAGTGTAACATACCTTCCAACAAGATTTTATTTTTAAATGGACATTCTCGGTTTATTTTGGATTTTTATGGGCTATAAATGCAAGAAGCAGTGACGGAAGGATTATTCTATATGTCAGCCCGACTGTCGACTCTGTCTCATCCCCCTTTCCAATGTGAGGAGTCCGAACAATGTGCGGATTTTTAACAATAATTGCCGAATGTTATTTATCAATTACTCCTCACAACGGCCTCAGCATAATGCATGGTTTACGAAAATGGTGAAATTTCCTGCTACCGTTTCATTTGCTACTCACAGCGGGAATTTATTCTCTGGCCTCAGAACATGGTTCAGAATCCCGGCGCCTATTTGAATAAAGTCACATCATGCACAATTTCACAGAGTTATTGCTATCACGGTTTCCTTTGCACACAATCCCTAGTGAAGCTTTGTACGACATCATCAACATAATCATCATGCTACGGTTTTTTGCCGTTTCGATCCTGTGTCACTTGACATCAGCGTCCTGTATAAAAGTGCTCAAAAACAACTAAACCGCAAAGTTGGGCGAGTTGGTTACTAACCAACTCGCCCTAGTACGATGAATTCTCTAGTTCAGAAAGAGCAGGTTTATTCTATTCTTGTTTTCAACTGCAAAGAGCATTCAAGATCCTTAGAGCTAAATACGGGAGCAAAAGCAAAGCAACCAAATAAACCATATGCGTGCCGTTAGGGATGCAAAACTATCAGTAATTCGATTGATGGATTGATAGGGTTCAACGCTGCCAAAGCTGCACCTGGGCTATGCGCTGCGCCGTAGTGGAGGGCTCAGGATTAATTTTGACCAGCTGGGTATCAAACGTGCGCTGAAATGTCAACCCACGGGCGTTTTCGCTTCAGTAATAATATATATAGTATCTATAGTGTACTCAGAACTAAATGATCGATATTGAGAAACCTGTAGTTGGTACTATCAGTAGTCGACTACCGATAGTCCACTATAGTGAAACCATAGGTGGGGTGTTACTGATGCCCGCCTATAGAAAAACAAATGATAGGGTGCTATTAATTGACGACTACCTCCAAAATGTCCATACAGCCCTATCAATAGCTAGCTGAACTAAAGCTTCTAATAAAACTTCTGAAAGCTTGTGAAGAACGTCTATAGTCGCCCCGTCAAATCCTTTATCATAAAAGTGTTACTTAAAAAAACAAAATTGCCTTATCTTTAGAAACTCGTGAAACTACAGAAATTTTGCTGAAATAGATCTTGACATGACATTACCCATAAAATCAACTACCCCTCTGTCGAAAAGACAACGATGGCGGAACTAGAAGCTTTCCAAAATCGAGTCCGACGCCAAACGAACCAACCCACAAGCGAGCGAACCCTTTTCATTCATGATGATTAGTTGGTGGTTGTCGAAGTAAGATGGAGGGGTGCATTTCATGTTTAATTTTCACGTCCAAACCCAAACCCAAATCCAAACTGCTTCGACCGTGTCGGAAGGGCGCAATTGGATGGACGTCGGCTTTGTAACGCAAGGGACCCCGGTTCTTCTCTTCACCCACGATCATCAGCACCTTCGGAGAAAGTTGACTTTCTTGCAGTGCGTTCTGGCTGGACACAGATTACATCAGTGAGCGGTTCAAAGCTTTGCTTAAAAATTATCAATAGTATATGCTCGCTAAATGTTTCGCACACTGTAGAAATTTGTTTAAGTGACCTTAGACTGGTTTCAAGAAGTCAGCGTACTTCTTCTAATCAGTAAAATTAAGGTTATTTCATCGCGCGTTTCGAAGTATGCAACGTGCAGGCAAAAACGTCAGCCTAGATTATAACGCTCGTGCAAACAATTATGACTCAACCAGACGATTTCATTTTTGGGGCCACACTTTACAGACATCAGAATGCGCAGTTCACAAACAGACTTTCCGTTTCCAAAATATTTAACTCTTCAATGCGGAACCAATGCGTCCAAGAAAGAACCCAATCAATGACGCTAAGATTGGGGAAAAACCTACGTGTGGATTTCCGTCATATGGACTTTTTTGAAATCACTGAAATTTCGCAGGCGCGGACATTTTGGTTCTTCGCCTTCACCAGAATGACAGCATTGAAGCCAGGCAGCGTCGTTCTAATTCATGCAATTACGCTCCGAAGCCACGCCTGTGTTGTGTAGCGTGGTGTAGTGGGGGGCTCCTAGTTAATTTCGACCACACATGAGCGCGTAATGTGCGCCGAGGTCTCGACAACGCGGTGTTTTCATTTTTCGTCTCAGTCAGAAAAAAGCCAATCTTCGCCGCGTTCAGCCGGGAGCCAACCTGTAACGTCGTGCACTGCCGAGGAGAAACAACACCTTAGACACTTAGGCGGAGGGGAAGGGGAGGTTATCGCTGCCGTCAAACACGCGGCCTCTACAGTGCTTATTCCAATGAAATGAAACCTATTGCACATATTTTAATTTTTGTTCCCTTTGTACACTTCAGTGTACGGTGTTATAAAAAAATTAAAGCAGTTCCACTCAACGTAAAAGCTGTAGAAGTGCGGAGCACTGTTTCACCGGTTTCGCCAGAGGGATGTTGCGCCATCTCTTGGCTAGTTTCCGCATAACAATGGCGTTGACACCGAAAGTAGTCAAGAGAGGGCGCCGAAGCTTTCTAAAGGGCCAATAAAAAGACGCTGGATTGAGTATCCATTACTTTGCGGTAATTAATGCGGTAATTCATGATGTTTTCTTCACTTTATATTATTGCGTTATTTGCGGCCTAGCAAAGGCAGCGTCCGTGGCAACGGCGGACCGGAAAAGAGTCGCCCCCAGCACCTTCATATGAGTAACGTGTGCCTCTGTGGCGCAATGGAATAGACATCAGCCTCGTAAAGCGAGGGACCGAGGTTATATTCCGACCAGCGGAAGCGGTGATCTTTTCCAAGCCTCTGTTTGGGTGCGTGACTTCGTGACTACGGCGGCTAGATACCATGACCGCGGACGAGCGACGACGACAAGCCTAGGCCCCCAAAGTGCTCCGCACTTAAAATACGGGCGTATAGTATAGGGGTTCGTAATCTTACGACAACCCTAAAAAGCTCATCAACTATGGCCGAGTTAGTTAGTTTGGAGGGGTTCGGAACAAAAGCACAGCAACGCGCAGCGGTGTCTGTGTGGCTGCAAGATGAACTAGAGAATGTGAAAAAGTTAGATTAACTTTTGATCGTAGTGTGCCTCGGATTGATGAATGAGAAAAAAAATGTGACGGGCGATCATTCCGATCGATGCGATGTGGTCCGGGCAGTTCAATCCCGGCTACATGACAGATTTGTGCCGACGAAATGAATTCACTGCCCCTTCCCCAGTTCGTCCTCCATCCCACCGCCCCTTTATTCAATATTCCCTCCACTCTCCTCACAGCCCTGCCTTTTCCACGCTCGCCAGACAACTCCGATGCCGCCAGATTTTTGCGAAGTGACACTACTATCATTAGCGCAGTAAAATAAAGCAGATGCATGTGGGCCACATTTCATTATAATACACATATACACATATACATTTACACATTATACCAATTTCATAATATAATATTCATTCATGTTCGAAATCTGTTTCTTTCCAAAGCCGGACACGAAATTAGCAACTGGAATACCATGTTTTCAGACTTCTGCCCCCGGCCTGATGGAGTCACATAAGCATGCTGAAATTGGTGGATACTGATTCCACTGATTACTTGCTTTCTATTATAAATGCTTCCATTGAACGCTCATGAATACCACGCCTTCGGAAACTTGCAAAAATAATTTTGGCGCTCAAAAGTCCGAGGTTAAGGTATAAAACCGACAACATCCGGCATATTGCCCTTACAACGACCGTTGTGGAATTGGTAGAGAAAGTTCTACACGACCGCTTGATGACTTTAATCGCTGCCGAAAGCATCTCTAGCACTTGCCAGATTGGTTTGAGCCTTAAATGGTTTATATTTGGTTCGCCCATGTTGACTTAAAATTGAACTTATGTTGCCAGGAAGATTGGAAAGTTTTCTGCCTTAGTTGCATTAAATGTGACAAAGGCCAACGACAGTGTGGAATATGGAGTTTTGCTTCATCGATTGATGGCCTGTAATATATAGCCCCACATACCTTCCGACGTACACGCACGTCGTCTTCCGCTTAGAATAATGATTTCCTTGCACCGACCCAATCTCCTGACAGGCCCCAGCGGATCAGCCAAGGCTGTCAATTTTGCATTCCTTGTCACTTTTCTCCGCAACAGCTGCTGTTTCATAGCTGGCTACTTTTCAGCGCCATACCGTAAGCAACTTCACGTGAACTGCTCAGACAACTGACCGATTTTGTGAAGATTAGCGTCCAACTGTGGGAACTACAAAAAAAGTGGAAAAAGCACAGACACTACCGGACCGAGAATTACAAAAAAAGGTCGCGTTCGTGCATGTGTTAACAATCCTACGTTTCTAATGTGTGGATTTTGAAAGAAGCGCGTCACGAACAAAGAAATGCGATCTAGATAACGCCCTACCTTTGTCTTTGCTGACTGTAGCGTGCGACCGACATAGTTTCACTCTTGTCACATCGTACCCGCTCCTGTGGTATACAATTCAAAAGGAAGACGTCAAAGAGAAGACGCTTGTTGCTAAACGTCCTACTGTACTTGACTTAGTATGCGACGTGTTTGCCCGGTTGCCCGCACAATGCGATGACATGGAAAGCACAGAAAACGCGTCGGGCCGCAGCGAAATGAAGCAAGTTAACTTCAGAGCCGAGCCAAA
The DNA here is from genome assembly GCA_013339765.2 of Haemaphysalis longicornis. Lineage (NCBI taxonomy): Eukaryota > Metazoa > Arthropoda > Arachnida > Ixodida > Ixodidae > Haemaphysalis > Haemaphysalis longicornis. The sequence continues at coordinate 182,762,895 of CM023451.1, read as the reverse complement.
AAATGCACGTACCCCTTTTGGTGTTCTACGTCGCAGCTGTATAATGGGAACAATGACCGATGTATCCCTTTTGAGAAAGTGGTTTTTTGTCACAACAAAAGAAACGCTATTCGACAATAGTTCAGCTCAGACTCTTTGCCAGTGCCGCCCCAGTCTGTGTGACTGCCGTGACTTGAAACCGGTGGAGCGCGGTAGGCAAGGAATGAATGGTGAAGCAGCCGCTCGTGCAGAGTGCGCGTGACAGTGAGTGGTCAGAGTAGTACTGCTTGCTGAACAACCGCCAGCTAAAACATTCCGCTCAAACAGTGGCGTTGTCTGAAATCCATAGTTCTCTTCATTTGGCAGTCCCCTGCATGCCGCTCTGCGGTCGTAACTGCTTTCTTTTCTTGGTCTCGTTTAGTTAAGACCGTAACTTTCTTTCCATGGTCCCGTTTAGTTAAGTACGTACTCAGCTTTCTCGAAAACAATTTCTTCCAGTCGGGCTAAACAGGTCATCGCCGTATAATAACCTGAGCCATCATTTGCAAGAGATCGCATCAATGCGGCTCAAAACCGTGCGCATTCGAACGGACCGCGTAAAGGCGGCGCTCTGGGAAATACCTTCGCAGGGAATGAATTGTGGCCTAGGAATCTGGGCACAGCCATGATGGTTTATTTTATTCTGTGACCATTACGCAGAGTTTGCTACGTTCTGATCCCTAAAAGGGTGTTTGGTCGTTCAGGGTCGGTTGTATGCGTCATTTTATGTTCTTAGGTTACTGTTCTAAGACTTGAAAAGCTTCCGCAGCGCGATGCAGGCACAGCTTTCGAGCACCTCCAGGAATGCTGAAGTATAGCGTGAATATGCTTTGGATAACTAAGATAAATTAGGGCAAGCTGCTGTGACGCTGCGTAGACGCCGTGAAATCTTGGCATTAGGCGATGTCTCCGCAGCGATGAAGGTTATTGGAGGAAGTTATAGACTGCAGAACACAACGAGTCGGGAATTTCGTGCTTTGTAACACGTACAATCATAGAACAATGAAATGCGGAACAGGAAAATATGAAGCAGCACATGTAAAAATGAAAAACACTGCTCGTGGATGTCCAATAATGACGCGCTATTGGTTTAATTGATTGATTGATTGATTGATTGATTGATTGATTGATTGATTGATTGATTGATTGATTGATTGATTGATTGATTGATTGATTGATTGATTGATTGATTGATTGATTGATTGATTGATTGATTGATTGATTGATTGTAGGGTTTAACACGATGCCGCAACGCTGGCGATGAGGCGCGCCGTAGTGGAGGGCTCCGGATTTATTTTGACCGAATGGGGATTTTTAACGTGCGCTGAAATCTGGTACACACGGGCGTTTTGCTTTTTGCCTCCATCAGAAAAACGGCCACCGTGCCCGGGAATCGAACCCGCGTGCTCGTACTCAGCAGCAGAACGCCTTAGCCACTGAGCCACCGCGGCGAGGGCGCGCTGTCGGTACATTTGGAATATTACATTTCCCAACTTTGTTATTGTAATTAAGCTACTCTTTAATTGGGCTTGGATGGAAAGAAATCGCGCTATTTGTGTATTCAGGTTCATATTTTCGTGATCGCGTTTCATTTGTCCATGACTGTACTCTATCAGAGCTCCGTGATCTGGAGAGCGTACCTCACCGTCCACTTACTTCCAAGCCATTGCCAAAGACCATCTCGATGATCGCGCCATTTCGTATGGTTGGCACTGCAGGGTCGTTTCCCCAGTTTCAGGTTACGCTCTCCCTCCGTGAAATGCGCGAACCGCGCGTTAACTAGGCAGGCCCTGATCCTGCAGCTGATGATGTATCCAGGACGCACCGGAAAAACTAGGCGGCCTCGTCGCTTGTGTGGCGTGGGCTGTTAGCTCCGCAAGTGGTTCACGTAACAACGGTAGCGTTCCGTCCCTCGCAAGAGCGAAATTTTCGAGCTGGGCGCGAGGAGTCGGCCCCGGCGAGCAAAGGGAACGTTCAGTTGCGTGATATTTCCGAGCTGTCCCCATTAAATTTGTCGGGAGCACAAAACATGACGACAGGAGCCATGAGAGAAATTTGGAAGGGGAATTGAAGACAGCCGCAGAATCCGTGACATATCCGATGGTTAACGACGCCACAAAAACGTCTGTTGTCCGATTGAAAACAGTGCTCTAATAACTACAATATGGGAAGGCTTCTTGCAATAGTGCCGTCATGCGCACACAACCATTTAGAAAAAAAAAAAGAAAACGCTCTTAATTTTCATAAAAGCTTTTAGCCTGCTTATGAGACTGTCGTCGAGAGACTCATTCCAGTGTCTGTTCAAAGAACTGTTTTGACGGCACTGGGAGCAAACGTGGCGGTTTGTAAGAAATGGTACAGGAAGCGCTTGAAGTTTTAAAAATAAGGACAGAAATAGCGGGTGTTAAAAACATAACAAATTATCCCGGTTGCATGAAGTTTAAGCGCCATATTTTTTTAGAAGCCATGCGTATATTCATTAGCACCTAATTCGTCAAAATATGGCTATCTAATCGAATAAAATTCGGCAGAAGCACTCAGAGTACAGAAATGCCACTCGGATTTCATTGTATCACTGTTTGCTATGGCGGCATTGTCCTGTCAACCACTGAACCGTTAACAATGTACGCCTGCAACTCGTTCAGGTGTGGTCTGTATGCCAGACCAGAGTAAATTATAGGCTGCTGTGGCTTTCTATATCTAGCGTCAGACGTCTCCGGCACGTCCCGTGAAGCGGACGTTCCAGCTCATCGGAACGCACGCTTCATTCCGATCCCTCATGTGTGGATAACCGGGGAAAGCGCTTTCTTCGACACCTGTCGGGCAGGGTATGGGCACGGGAATAAAATCAAAAAGCGCGCCAAAAGTGAAACTGAAGGCAGCCCGGCTACGAAGTATTTCTTCCAAACCCCACTGTGGGCGCGTCGCTGCTCTAGTCGCGGTACTTGGTGGACCAGCCTGCCGAATCGTGATCTATAGCCCCGGAATTCGTCGTGGTCCGCTGATTTCGAAATTGCGGATCCGCAAAGGCCGTCAATCTGGGGGCCCCTTTTTGGGGGGGCCATTCGAGTTCTCCGTACCATCAAGATACGCAGGGGTAGAAGAATGGCGAGGCTGTAAAGAGAAAGGAATGACATGCTGATGGAAATGCCCGCCTCTTCCATTCCGCCATCTCCGGGTTCGGTCTGCTGCGGAGTTTTACTTTTATCCGACGTTTCCCAACGGAAAGCAAACGCCGACGTTTAATGGCTGTGGTGCAAGCCGGTCTTTCGTCGATAACTGGGACGAAGAGCGCCCGGCGACGTCGACGAAAGCGTGTCTACTATCTAGCTTTCGTCCCCGGTGCAGATAGTGCGAGAGCTGCCGACAGTGTGTCTACGTCGAGTGCCGACAGGCAAGGCACGCGCTAGATGCTTCCGACTCCTGTTAACCGGCACTAACCAGGCGGCGGGTGATGGCGGAAGTGATTCCAGTTGGGTCGAGAGGCGGCCCTCTCCAGAGTGACACAACGGCACTCAGCAGATGCATCAATGCCACCCTTCATGCCCCGAATGCGTAGATGGAACGGTACGGACGGGAAGTGGATGTCAAAGGCACAAACCAAGCCTGGCACTCGGAAGCTTTTTACCGCGATTGATAACTTCCCACCAGCCGCCGCCTCTTCGTGCGGGCACGGCGGTAAATCACGGGCGTGATTGCATTACGTGAATAAACGTAATAACCGTTCTTTCGCCTGTGCTGGGTTTTCTGTATTGCGGCGATGGGCTTGAGGATTTGTGTCATGCTCACTGCTTTTGCCATGTTTGTGTGGTCTATTTCTTGATGCTTCGCAATTATTAGACGTAAATTGGCTCCCTACAGCATCTCATCACCATTATAGCACACTGATGCTTAACGCAACTGGACCACGGCGTTTTGGTAAATGTGAAATTGAGCAAGGCAAATCGATCGACATTTTTCTTGACACTAGTGCCGGGGTGGCCGTACAACCGCTATCCGTTGTGGGCCGTTGATTTTAGTGAGCATTGATTTTTTTTTAAGTTGTGACCCGGATCCCAACAATGAGGCAGAGATAATTTGAAGGATAAGAATGAGGTGGAGTGCATTCGGCAGGCATACTCAGATAATGAATGGCAGCCTACCATTGTCCCTGAAGAAGAAAGTGTGTGACAGCTGCATCATACCGGTACAGCACCTACGGGGCAGAAACTTGGAGGCTCGCTAAAAGGGTTCAACTTAAATTGAGGACGACTCAGCAAGCAATGGAACGGAAGATGATAGGTGTAACATTAAGGGACAAGAAGAGAGCGGAGTGGGTCAGAGGACAAGCGCGTGTTAAGGACATATTAGTAGAAATTAAGAAGAAATGGGCTGTGGGCAGGGCATGCAATGCGAAGACAAGATAACCGTTAGTCATTAAGGGTAACAGAGTGGATACCTAGAGAAGGCAAGCGCGGCAGGGGGTGGCAGAAAGTTAGATGGGCATATGTGATCAAGAAGTTTGCGGAGATAAATTTGTCGCACTTAGCACAGGACAGGGATAATTGGAGATCTATGTGAGAGGCCCTTGCACAGCAGTGGGCATAGGCAAGCTGATGATGATAATTAGGATGATTTTTTTCTTCAATAGACATTACTACAAAGGAGGGTGTCGCTTGCTTCTTAGAAATATTTAACTAGAATGGTAGGGGCAATACCCAATGAGATTCCAGCAGGCAAAGATATCCTATCATGCGAGCGGTAGGAACTTGGCAATTTCAAGAAGTCAATCCGCCAGATCTTTTCGAAATACCATCAAAGAATGCCTAGGGAGACTGTAGTCTTGTAGTAACTTCTTTTCAGCCTGCTTTCGCGCTGTCGTTATCGAGGTAGCTGATATGGAAACTCTGGGGAAATATTACGTTTATTTATTTATTTATTTATTTATTTATTTATTTATTTATTTATTTATTTATTTATTTATTTATTTATTTATTTATTTATTTATTTATTTATTTATTTATTTATTTATTTATTTTGAATATACTGCACACATTGGTGGTCCAGGCAGGAGTGATACAAAGAATACCCTCAAATAGTACACACACAGTAGGGTCACATAATACAGGCACGAATATATAGAAAAGGAACAAAACGATCAAACCAAATGTCTTACTTGGCTTTTGAGGCTTGCGCCGTAGTAAAGCAATTGTCCTTTGTGTAACTGCGATTGTAATTGCAATTGTCATTCGTGTAAAATACATGCTTGGCCTGGTTAGTTACAAGCATTTTTAACACGATCACTTCGTACGTTTTAGCTTGCTGAAAACAGGGTGCCATTGACTCCACCATTCCACATGCAAAAAACGGTGAATAATACAACAAAAATGCGGCATCAAAATACCGAATATCAGGAGCAGTTCTTGCAAGAGGAAAGCTTTGCAGTATGACCTTCACTTGTCCCGAGCCTCCACAATTTCTAATATTGGCCATTCCTTCACCCGCCCGAAGTATGACGCAAATTGTGCATCAGTAATGCTTCATGAAGCATAATGTTCAAAATGCTACCCGAAGCAAATAAAAATGTTCGAATTGCCGCTAGGCAGTGGTGTAGGATACGTGAAACGTGTGCTACGCACACCATGGTAACGCTAACACATCACCGTTATATTAGAGTTTCAATGCAAATAACATCAAATCGAGGCTTCCTGGAGCCTCACCAAATTTCGCAAAAACGCCGTGAAATAGATTTTAACCAGCCCCCATTCGTGATCTACAAGTTTCTACAAAGTTATACTAAGCTAATTCTTAAAAGTATGCTAAATCGCTAGCAAAAAAACGATCGTGTTTAATTTTTCCCCACGCTTTGACATCTCCCAAGTCAACACGCTCGAAAAAATAAAACGAAAATAATCCAATCCAAACCAATCCCATCTATTGGCAGCCGAGCCACCGCGTCACACGAAAATGCTAGGCGGGTGGCCAACGGGCGTTTCACGCTAACAAGTAACCACAGTTTGTTCACCGCGCGGTTGAGGTAAATTAACACATGGCGCTTCCGTATATGGAGCGCGCCTTAAAAACAGGGCATTTGGTTTCTTTAGTGCTCTAAAACGCGAATTCAATTTGTATATTGGACCTTTACGAAAGTTAAGACTTAATAAATATATTCGGGCTCAGGCAGGACTGTGGGCAGCTTTTGCGTATGGATCAGGGGCTCGTACTACCGCTTATAAGCTTCTCCATAGAAAGAAACGTGCGCGCGCCTTGATGCTCATCGCGAGGTGTGTGGTTTCAATCTCTGTGTAAAAAAGACGGAAGACCGCAGGTTAGCCTGACAGCTGTGGAAGCCTGATGCCCCAAATATCTTTATTTCGCACACAAATTAGATCAAAAGTTGCAAAAGCTTGATTTAAACGAGTCGTCCATTATGCTTGATGGCGCAAGAAAACAGGGGGAAGGAGAAACGTGTACAGCACAGTGCTACTTCCAACTAGTTTTTATTGAAAAAAATGACGCTGCTTCTATACACAAACGACTAAGAACAGTGTGTCGTCAAAGTACTATCGGCGTCAAATGAAACGCGAACACGATAATATGAACCTGAACGCACAATAGCGCGATTTCTTTCCACGCAAGCCAAAATGACTCGTGGCTTAGTTACAAAAAGAAAGTTGGGAAAAGTGCATTTCCAAATATACCAATAGTGTACCATTATATGAACTCTACGAACAGTACTTTTTCAATTTTGCAGGTTCTGGTTCATATTTTCGTGTTCGCGTTTCACTTGACGCCGATAGTACGTAATTAACCTTCGTAAAAACGGCAATTCTATATCTAAAAGCGACATGGACGGAGACTGACGCAGTTGTCCCCGGCCTGCCTGAAAAAAAAGATCTTCAAGAATTTCGCCCTCAAGCTTACCGCTTGCCTTGTGCAAAAACTTCGTGCAATCTAGTATATAAGCAGCGTCATTTTTTTTTTTCAATAAAAACTAGTTGGAAGGTTGGCACTGCGTTGTTTTGCGCGTTTCTCCTTCGCCGCTGTTTTCTTGCGCCGTGGTAACCACCAGGCAATGATGTCCACTAACTTCGAAAAACAAAGTTCGCTATATTTCTGGGAAATAAACTCAAGTTTCTGGGAAATAAACTCAACTATTATTTCGCACAGTCAAGGGGTGGAAATTCACACCTATCTGCACGAATATCAGCTTCCTGTCTCGACTTCTGGCGGTCACAAAGGCCCTGTTTGTGCGGTCGTGCCAGATCATACCTTCCTAAACACATTTTCCTCGAGCTTTCATCATTTCTATTTTTCAAATATACGACTAATCTACTCGTTCGCATCCAGGCCGCTGCACGTATCATTCCTCCCGCAGCGTCGGTCCCAATCCCTGGCGAATAAATTTTCGCTCGCGGTGTTTACCGGGCCGGCGTCTCTCGCGAACAAGCACGGAAATAGGTCCGGCCCTGGCGGCATCTCCTTAGCTGAGTGCCTGTAGTGGGACGGCCAGGATTGCGTGCGGGAAACCGTCGCGTGCCTCGCGTGTCTCGCCACGTTGACAGCTTCGAAAAACCCGCGCCGTTGCTGCACGCCCTAGCTGCTTGCCAGACATGCGGGCGAGGCTGACAGTTCGCCCCGTTCGTTTTTTTTTTTTTAGTTCTCTGTTATTCTTTTCTTCCGCGAGCCGTTTCCACCTGAAAGGAGTGGATGAAAAAGCTCGCCAACAAATTGGCGGAAAATGCGCGCCTTAAAACTCTGCTCGATTTCCTCGTCAGCGCCCGTGTCACCTGCCTACACTCACCGCCGCGCCGTTAGTGATTCTTTTTTGTTCGATGTTCGTAACCTTGTTAGAGTTCGGTTCTTTTTTGATGCACTTTGGGCTTCTTTCTTTTATTCAGAGGAATGAGGTGAGCGGCTTGGATCTGGCAGGTTTAGGTCGCGATGCGAGCGAGTTTAGGTCACGACGCGGGAATTGCACTAGCGCTGAAACGACGAGTGTGTGAGCAATCCTACAGGAGTCCAGTCGCGCGCAATAAGGCACTAATAAGGTTACCTTAGCGACTTGCCTCATGTATTGGATGGGAGCTATCCAATATCGATTTCATCATAACGTAAATTTGGCTATCGGTGGCTCAAGGCAATTTCGCTGAATTACAAGAGCTGAACTGAAAGCGGGGAACAAAAATCAGTTCTTAAGACAGACAAATTTGTCGGTTTGCATGGTACTGATTGCTTTTTATTTATTTATTTATTTATTTATTTATTTATTTATTTATTTATTTATTTATTTATTTATTTATTTATTTATTTATTTATTTATTATTAATTTATTTATTCTATTATTTATTTATTTTATTTATTATTATTTATTTATTTATTTATTTATTTATTTATTTATTTATTTATTTATTTATTTATTTATTTATTTATTTATTTATTTATTTATTTATTTAACTTGCAACTTACTCAGTGTTCAGATCTGCGAATCCGTCCACACATACGAAACCAAGATCGCGTTTCGTTTCCGTCTATGTCTATACGAAACCCCTCCTTTTCGGGAGTCTGGCCAAGGGAAGCGGAAATACCATCGATCGTTTTAGGTCCAGGTGTGCAGAGTGCCTCTCACGAGGCTGTTCGTAATTCCGCTCCGGTTTTGCATTCCCAGCCCCAAACATGATGTGCAGAGTGTGGTGCATGGCGACGGGGAAAGAGAAAATTGGCCTAGGCAAGCGTACAGATGTGCACATATTGTAAAGTTTTTTCACGATTCTGCGAGTAATCACACCGAAGTCACAACGCGTGATGTGCATGCAAGTACACTACCATTAGATTCTCAAATTGACCCGCCGCGGTGGCTCAGTGGCTAAGGCGTTGCGCTGCTCAGCATGAGGTCGCGGGTTCGATTCCCGGCCGCGGCGGCCGCTTTTCTGATGGAGGCGAAAAGCAAAAACGCCCGTGTGTACGAGATTTCGGCGGACGTTAAGGATCTCCAGGTGGTCAAAATTAATCCGGAGCCCTCCACTACGGCGCGCCTCATCGCCTGCGTTGCGTCGGCGCGTTAAACCCTGCAATCAATCAATCAATCAATTCTCAAATTGGCATCCTCGGTTGGGCCCTCCGTTTTTCATGAAATTTCAGCCTTTGCAGCCCTTACCGTATACTCAAGTTCACTTTCTCCTCCGTGTTGAGCTGTATTCGCCGACAAAGGTGAAATAGAAAGTCACTATACGGCCGTGAGAGAGCACTGGATACTTAACGGCAAGAGAGTACGGGTTTTTTTTTTTTTTTCGGATCCCTCAAGTAAAAATTTCCGAAGTGTTATAAAAGATTAAAAAAAGCGCTGAAAGTAAGAATGGTGCATTTTGTAGCAGAAGGTTGTCATGGTCTGTTTGCCGCTGTATCATTTCCTCAGTTTCTCAAGTTTCTGTTTGCCATTGTCCTCCAAGTGACACGCTTTCCAGAAGAAATTCGCTAGTTGTGTTCATTCCTAATATACAGTGCTGTCATATTTTAAAAGAAGTTCCTAAGCACATTCGAATGCATAGCCTATAAGGAATTGAATAAACGTATCTTGTGAGCCACACATAATGCTCCTATATACATGCAGTATAGAAACTCGTCGAATGGAAATCGATGAAAGGAAAGACAGCCACACGGGACAGCATCTTCGGTATCGTTTGTTTTCTTAAATATGACTTGCGAGTAGAAAGCATTCTCCTCATACGGGTGTCCTGATTAACGAAACAACGTTTACTGGCCTGTCCATGTTTCCGCTAAAGGAAGTTACACAATATAAGAAACAAAAAGGTTATGTCATCCGCACCTGGATTGGCAGACTTCGTTTTAAAAAATTACGTGGTTTCGATGAATACGTATCAAGAACTCATAACTGAGTCTCAATATATCAAGCAGATGTTGCGTTTGCCCCAAAGTTGGTGCTGAGTTTTCACGACTGTTTTGACCTACATTAAAATTTTTGGAATTATCTATAATTCTGCCGCATACCAAACGGGAATGTTCCAATCCTGCTTTGCGTATCGTTGTCGAAAGTACGCAGCAATCATTTTGAAAGGAGCAATCAGCGCGGCCTCGTTGGTTGTAGCGTCTACCTGGCTAACCTGACCGCCCTCAAGGAATCTCAATTAAGTCTTTAAAGGAGAAGGTTGCCTCTTGTGCGGTTTTATTTCTTTGTATTGCACGCTCGACATAACGTATGACGCGATGGTGACGTGCATCGCCTCTCCTGCTTAGTGCGAGTCAGCAAGCGATCCCACATATACAACCCACGAACAGCCCAGTCTGACACCCCGTCTGCATCACAGAGAACGGAGGATAATCGTCACCTATGCGCATTTTGCCACACCGCTTTCTTTTTTTGCGTTTTTTGATCGGGCACTTTAAATAATTATGCCGAAGACTCAGCGGTAGCAGTCACCCGCCGCCCAACGAGGATAGTTCGGATCATTGACTCGCCGCCAAAGCCACGCACTCGGTTCTTGTCGAACGGGCCGCAGTTTTCTTCCGCTTAGCCCGCGTGATTGACGTTCCAACAACGCTACAGGCGTGCAACGTTCGGTGAGAGCCGCCATTTTAATAATACTTTGCGCGCGGTTCGCGTCACCCGGAAGGACGGCGCTGTAAGCTCTTCGTTACAATGTGTGAGGATTGCCTCTTTTTTTTCTTGAAATGTAGAGAGTGAATACGTATGAAATTCGACAAAATACAAGAGAGTGCATCATAGCCAGCTTGGGCTACCTTTTTTGTGTATTGAGTTCCTTGTCAGAAGAATCCCTCGCAATTATAAGGCCGATCTATTGTTGGGGGATTAACGAAAGACCTCTCTCTCTCTCTCTCTCTCTCTCTCTCTCTCTCTCTCTCTCTCTCTCTCTCTCTCTCTCTCTCTCTCTCTCTCTCTCTCTCTGTATTTCGAGCCAAACCACGCACCACGGTGGAAACAAGGCCGAGCAGTGTCGCTTTAATACACCAATTGACACGCTGGCGAATGGGAATCCGAAATAAAGGGCATAAAATATCATTCATTCGCGCTGCTGCGGAGATGTGGTTATATATTGCGTGTGAAACAGGCACGATGTTTGGGCTGATCAGCAGGAGAATCAGGATGAAAGGCTTTCGAGGCGCGGAGTTTACGCAGAGCAGCTTAGTGAACCCTTCTACATTATTGTTCTAAACATCAAGTTCCGTCACGTCTGATCAAAACTGTATGTGAGGCGATGTACACGAGGTTTTAGCTTCATGCAACGCAAATGAATACGAGGTTACATACAATGATCATTTCAACTTGTGGTTCACCCGCCGCGGTGGCTCAGTGTCTAAGGCGTTCTGCTGCTGAGCACGAGGTCGCGGGTTCGGTCCCCGGCCGCCGCGGCCGCTTTTCTGAGCGGAGGCGAAAAGCAAAAACGCCCGTGTGCTCGAGATTTCGGTGCGCGTTAAAGATTCCGAGGTGCTCAAAATTAATCCGGAGCCCTCCACTACGGCGCGCCTCATCGCCTGCGTTGCATCGGCGCGTTAAACCCTAGAATCAATCAAATCAATCAACTTGTGGTTCGACAAGGCGAAGTTACTTCAAGCTTTGAGGCACTCTGGAGTGGGGTGCTACGGATTAACTTAGACCACATAGGGCACTTTAACTGGAACCGAAATGTCGCATACATGGGTGTCTTTTAGCTACAATAATCAAATATGAGCCGTGGCGAAAAATTAAACCCTGGACCTCGTGGTGCGTAGGAATTAGACGTGTAGCACCATCAAGCCTTGGCGATTGCGGAGCCGCCGCTATTGGAAATGAACTTTCGGAGATGGTCCAAGTGATTCTTCTAGCACTAAGAGACGCGAACACGCACTCTGATCGCAGCTCAGCGTATAAATATTTAAGTACCGGAATCACTTCTGAAACCCCCAGCTTAGGTGAAGCTATACAGAGATTTAAAAAAAACTGAAGATTTAACTTGACTTGCAAATTCAGATTGCGACACCCGCAATGTTCCCCGTAGTTGAAATCAATAACGACATTCGCCGAACCCGTAAACAACAGTCGAATAAAGGTGCGATGCACCGGGGGGAAAGAGGAAGGGGGAATTAAATAAACATCCAGGTCACTTTCGAACATGACGTCATCTTTGAACTGGTTGGGACAGCCGTTCAAAACTTCAGCCAGCGGTGCCCAAACTATGGTGATTGAATTAGACCACGAACAGCTGTGGCATGGCTACTCTATCAAGGTGTCGTTTGATCCACAGTGCAATAGTTTACCGGCTTCGTTCTAAGGAGTTGCGAACTGCTGAGCTCTTAGCCTGGGCTGTATCCTGGAAATGCGTCACTCGCCTTGGTGGTGTATGCCCGGCAAAAATTAAAAAAAAAAATAGAAATAAAATTTCACACTTGTCTAACCGCCTCCGCAAGCCTTGCAATAAACACTGAAGAAGCACCGAAAAAAAATAACCTAAAAGCAAAAAAACATATAATTTCCCACACAACCCTTTCACTCCCTTTGCTGGCAACCCAATCCTCGAAGTCAATGCAGGGTTGTGTCGGGAGTTCACAGGAGCCGCCATATACTCCCCTCGGGGATGAGCATAGCCATTAAAAACAGCTTTGGGTCGCTTATTATCCAAACATATAGACAAAGGCCCCTTCACCTCAACGTCATTCCACGGATGTCAAAAGGCACTCCTCGTGCGAACAAAGGCACACTGGAAGTGAGAAACGAACGGCGTTCGGATGCAATATGTAATCTTTAAAACGTCTATTCAAAAATAACTTTCATTTCCTGCGGTTATTTCTCTGTGTGGCTTTCAGGTAGCCTTGATCCAAGAGGAAAACATACGACAGCGCCAAGCTTTCAGAGTTAATGCATCCAGGTCACCAATTTCAAGTGCTTAGGAGATCCTGCTTGCGGCCCCATCTTTAATTAGCGCTGCTGTGTCCCGTTGAATGAGGGGCGACAAAGTGAACAGCCATTTCTCGAATCATTAGCTCACTGTGTCAGCTCCCCCGCTCAAAAAACGTCCGGGAGAAACATGTGCATTTCGGTAACGCCGAGCAACTTGGCTGTGAAATGCTTGAAGCGCATTGCATACCACTTTCTTAAAACCCAAATGTAGTAATCAGGTTACAAATACTGCGAATTGTAGCAGCGCGAACTAGAGATCATTCCGCGCGATGGGGCTTCTTTTTAATTCTATAAAGTTAACAGCAAGTTCAGACAAGCTCACGACACCACGTAAATCTCAATTTTACTTAGGCAGGTATTTTCCCTTTCAATTACTGGGCGAAAAAACCTGCACGGGTCCAACGAAGCTTCTAGAACATCTTCTTAAGCCTCTGTAACTGGCTTAGTCATGCCACGTAGTTCTTGTGATGAACTTATTGATTCAACTGATAAATCTAGCAGAAAGCTTTTCAAAGTGCAGCCTACAATGATTGTTAATGCGAAGAGTGGGGGTCATTTTCGCACAGAACTATTTCTCGTAGATTTAAATGCCGCCCTTCTGTCACAAACGCTTACAATAGAAAAAGAAAACGAAAATGTGGTTGGATATGAAATTTAATTTTAACAATGCTCACACCTTTCTATTTCTCATACATTTGAAATTAGTCTGAATTGTAACCCCACAGTCTGAATTTTAACATGCTAAGATGTCGCTGAAAATAAAAACACTGCGGGCTTTTTTCCTATTAACAGTAAGAATGTCTATACTTATTTTATCGGATCTTTTGTTATCAGCAGCAGGCTTTACACTTAATGATTTAAACGGTGTGCATTAAACTACAGAAGATGATGATGCAGCGAAACACCAAGGCTCTGCTCGAGTGGCAAGAAGGTAGTGCCCGGCACAAAGCACTTCACTAAAAAAGAACTTATCTACTCTGAAATGGCATCGCATATTTTTAAGAAGGCCATATCGAACACTGCCGATATCCCTTGATACGTATCTCATCTTGAAGAAAACAGAGGTTTATGCAAACAAATACCGCGAGATATACCAGCGCATTAAGCCGCCCATTTCAGAGCCCCTTTCACTCCTTCTTTTGTCCCTTACATTTTGTTTTACATTTGGTTGTCGGGGCTGCTATCGTTCAGTGGCGTTGTACCATGTGGCACTCTTTGATATCGAATGCTGAAACTGCGTAAAACAGTGAATCAATAAAAATAAAACGCATTGCGCCAACTTGAAAAAGAAAACAGCCTAGGTTTTGGAAACAGATCACATTGCGTATTTCATGCGACTCAGTTGAATGACTGCGGTAATGCGTCGCTACTTTCAGGGCAAGCAGCATTTGAGAGAAATCATTGAAGCATAAAAACATGGGGGAGGAATTCTGAGTATGTTTGGGCGACTGTTACTCGCTTTGCGGCCACGAATAGCCATGGCATTAAATAAGCTATATGAAGTGCACCACCCCTACCCCCCCCCCCCCCTCGTAATAAAAATACAAATGGTGCAACAAAAATGCTAAACAGTTCTAAATAAAAATTGCAAACATGGAGGTCTCATGTCACATTAAAACCTGTGCAACGTGGCGGACCAGTTGACTGGAAGGTCAAATTGCGAAACTCCATGTTTCGCAACTATTCAGTGCACTATTGAAATAGGTATTTCAATAAAAATATTTTTTTTTCTCTCTCGAATCCCTTAGATCGGGCCCGCACAAGCTTTCGTACGCGCGGAAAGGAGACGCCAAATGACAGGAACACACCACAACGGACGGCGATCCATTGTGCGGTAGATCACTTACCCCGCTAGAAGGGTCGTCAGCAGAAAAATCCGTCTTGGCATCGTCACACAACACTCCATGATGGTACGTCGAAGCAATCCTCAGCGACGAAACACCGCCACTTGCGCTCAGTACTCAAACACACGGGCCGTCAGTCACGCTGGTTGCCTTCTTTTTATAAACGTCTCAACCGTGGTCAGTCAAACTCAGTCCACCGCATGCTGGCTCGTGAGACGCTGCCCGCGCGAAGCGAATATCGGAACGTCGAGCTCTCTCTCTCGGGCCGCTCCGGGTCGCTCGCGGCCAAACTTTGCAATCGGCGTGCCGATTTTCGCCAAGCGGCGCAAAGACGAGTCGGCTCCCAGCAGACGCGAACAGAATCGTCCGACTGAACTCCAACCCCGCCTCGTGTTTTCGGTTCGCCTCAGGCGGCCGCGGGATGCGAGAAAGAATGAAACCGAAACCGCGGACGCCTTTTGGGCCACGGGACGGGCACGTCACCGAACCTTACGTACACCGAGCGACACGATTGGTCGTCACTGACCGTCTTATAACGGACAGCCCCACGTGACCCGAAACAAAGGAGAGGGGACGCGCGCGCGCGCGCGCGCGCCTCTAAACCCCCCGCTGCCACCTCTCCACCCCCTACCTGTGGCACAGCGCACGACGCGCAGCGTTGAACCCTCTCTTCGGTGCGCGCGAGCGGTTTTTGAAGAACGACGAAATGACAAGAAAAAAAAAGCGGGAAAAACAAACGCAGAGAAAGTTTCTCGGAGAGAGGCGTGTTTGACGGCACCTGTCTCAGCCGCCGAGACCTGGGTGGTTGCGCTTGTGGGCTGCCGCTGCTGTGAAAGACAAGAGGGGTATGCGGGGGACCTTGACGGGGCTTGGGCTGAACTTATATGCTTGAAGTCCACGAGCACGAGCCCCCGATCGAATGATCGAGAAGAGTGCAGCGCGTTCAGAGACAGGCGTAGTAGTTAGAGTTATGTTTCACGCTCCTCAGTTCTGCGGTCATGGAAGCACAACCGTCACAGGTCTACACTGAAGACTCATTTGCTATTTCTGTATAGCGTTTATTCATACTTTGAATAGCTGTCTAATTACGTCGTCACTCAACAGCTAGCGTTAACATATATAAGCTCAATACTAACAAAGTACGTTTCGTCTGAACGCACCTCGGAATCAACACGTAACACATTCAATCAACGAATGACGTGGCTAGCATCAGAACCGGTGTAATTTTAAAAAGAATCGTAGGTTCTGGTTTGCGCCCACTTCAAAAATCACCGAAGGGCGGTGACATTTACGATGTAGCGCTAAAAGTTGTATCCATTCAAGAAGGCGACGTTACGGAGCCCGTTGTAAATAAGCAGCTGCAGACTTCTACATTCCTGGAAGTGCGCGGTTAGTAGTTAAACTCACCGTTTGTTTTTAATTCGAAAGCTTTGGTTCACTATTCGCTATATTTGGCAACGTAGTGTTCATGGCCGGGCGCAGTGATGGCTGCAAAAAAAAAAAAAAAAAAAAGAAGCCGCGTGAAGGGGATTACTCGGACCGCTTCTCACACAGCCCGTAAAATTTATCAGTTAAGCCTGTCGAACTGTCGAGCTGCGAGACTAAACGAATGAATTCGAGCCGTGCCTTCGCTTATTGACGGCTGTACGCGCGTGGTGTCAAGCTCGTGGGCCGCCCGCCACTCTACTGCCACCGCGTGAAAATACCGAGCGTTCTTTTCTTCTGATATATAGGTAGCGAATGCGAGATGGTGAGATAAGGTAGTGCATCCAAATATAGAAGCATATTTTTTTTTACCCTTTTGTGTGGCGGAGTGGTGGAAGGTTTTTATTGCAGTTTATTGACTGAAAGCGACAGTCCTTACTACATTCAAACCCGTTTATAGCGAACTGCAGTATGCACCGCGATTAGTTCGATATATCCAATAGTTCGATATATCGGAACCCGCCTATAACGGGCTTATTGTTACGAGTTCGCAATCCGTGAGAGCCCCCGCCCCCCCCCCCCCCCCCCCATCCCCAGCTCCGCCATCCGCGTATGCAGAAACGAACACACTACAGCAGCCATTACCATACCAAAATAATCCATTTATTGCAAGTAATAAAGCTACTTTCAGCCTTAACTGCCCACGTTGCAAAAAAAAAAAAAAACGGTGATTTTTGTTTTCACTTTCGTTTTGGCGGCTTCAACTAGCATAGCATTCTCGACACGAAACATTGTTTGCACCAGTTCGAGTCCGCGTCCACAAAAATCTAAGAAGCATTGGCGGAGCACATCGACTGCCGAAAGCGCTTTATTATAAGCGTTAGACGGATTTCACTCGCGACATCATCGGGGACGTTGGCGAGCTCTGCCCACCGTTCCCCGATGCTGCTGTCTTGGTCCGGACTCGCTGACTGGGCGGGTTCCGTCGCGAGTCCCGCGCATCGGAAACAGTATTGGGCGTCACGTCGCTCCGTGCGAGGCGCAATGTCTCAGGCGCGGCTCTTGCCCCGTGGTCGCGGCCAATCCACATCTCAATCGCCGCTCGAGATCATGCATTTCGGCGGCCATTCTAGGCGCCCAGAGTTCGATATATCGGATGTGAACTTCGTTATGAGAGATATGTGTCCCATGTATTTCCGTAACTGAATTATTTTTGTTCGATATATAGCATAATTCGCTCTATCCGGGTTCGTTGTAGCCGGGTTTGACTGTAAACGCACTGTCTAGTCCATTTACGGGCTGCAATGAAGAGAGACAGGTCGATGCTCTCCGGATTCACTGTGCTTTAAGTGTTGTGTGCAGCTCTCGGGCATAAAAATGCCCTAGACTACCTTATTTCGGCTGTCATATCAAAAGTACACTAACTCCAATGCAGCTGCGAAGAAAAGTTCGCAGAAATAGAATTTCATTTGGCAGAAGCTGGTGAGGAAGCTTTCTTGGAAATTAAAACAAGTTTCGAAAACCTAAAGGAATCAGTCATTTCAATCACTGGCTTACCGCCTATCCCAATGCCCACTTTTCAAGAGCACTGCGTGCTTTTCAACCACCCCTCAAATAAGAAGAGTGGTTGAGAAAAAGTGAGGGCAGTAGAGAGAGGGAAAAAGAGGGAAAGAGAGAGTTTTACTATATTTTGTCGTCGGCTTGGCGGAGCGTTAGGGGGCGAAGGCCTTCACACATAGAGAGATAGAGAGAGAGAGAGAGAGAGAGAGAGAGAGAGAGAGAGAGAGAGAGAGAGAGAGAGAGAGAGAGAGAGAGAGAGAGAGAGAGAGAGAGAGAGAGAGAGAGAGACAGACAGACAGACAGACAGACAGACAGACAGAAGCGATCATGCAAATTTATTTATTTCACTGTTCATTTGCAAGAAGTTCCCCCGCAGTTCCACACTTCGGAACCTGTACTGTAACATCAATAATCCGGCACTGTACCTTACAATTTGTTTTAATAAACTGAAACTGAACCTGAAAGTGGAGCGGGGAATCAGAAAACAAATCCCAGTTGGTTATCTTTCACTGGGAGGGAGGGGGAAATACAGAACAAAGAGACCAAAAGCAGGGGAGGAAACGAGTTAACAGACTATCAAAGAAGATGCGTTACGGATAGAGCGTAGCAATTAATTGACTGCCAAGCGTCAGTTAGCACGGCGGTACCCATTTGCTGCGATGGTGGGCCAAACGCCGCCGCCGAGGACACAGAAGACGATTCTGACTGTTTACATTTAATTTCTTTTGTACTCCTTGGCTCGCCTCTTACGTCGGCAAGAGAGAGAAGGTCATGACAGTGATTGCTTTGAGTGGCTGACTGCCCACCCGTCGATGAAGACAACGGCTGCAATTATCGTTAGCAGTTGTCGTCTTTGTCAACCTCTTGAGTCTGCGAAGACGAAGACTGGAATAATGATGATTGATCTGACACTCCACCCCTTGATCGACGTCGCTACACCGCGGCCTTCCGGCAATGCGGCATGAACAGATGTGCTATAAAACATAAAAGCATGCCTGGACAAGTTCTTGAATTTTATCATGCTTTCTAAAGCCAGTAACACGTGGCTGAAGGACAAGAAGGGGCCCCGCAGTGGCAGCCGCAGACTGACACGGAGGGACACCTCTTGTTTAATCATCGCGATAATTACGGACATAAGCAGGGACTAAGAATGTGCGCCCTATTGAAAAGGTGATCCCTTCTGTCAACACATCGGATAGGCGCTGCCGTTGAGGGCTGATCAGGACATGAAAACAGAACATTCTCAGTTAACTTAATTGTGGGACCCTCCGCGGTGGGTCAGTGGCTAAGGCGTTGTGCTGCTGAGCACGAGGACGCCGGTTCGATTCCAGGCCGCGGTGGCCACTTTTCTTATGGAGGTGAAGAGCAAAAACGGCCGTGTGTACGAGAGTTCGGCGCAGTTTAAAAATCCCCAGGTGGTCAAAACTAATCAGGAGCCCTCCACTACGGCGCTCCTCATCACCTGCGTTGCGTCGGCGCGTTAAACCCTTCACACACTCAATCAATCAATCAATCATGGGTGCTGAGTTTTCCGATTCGTCGCTACGCTCTCAAGCATTTTTGGTACCACTGTTCTTAGCACTTTACACAGTCGATAAAACCGGTCTCATAAATGAGCGCGTGTCAACGTCGTCATTTTTCCCAGCGCTTTGTGTCAGTTAGAACGTCAGCACCTGTGAACGTAATGAGAAATACGAGTCGTGCATGATCAACCAACGAGTAGTGCTTTCAAATTATTTTTTTTTGCTTCAGCTTGCAAACAAATAATTAGTTTATTTTCGAGGTACGTTATTCACATTTAAAACATAAAATTGTACAGTAAAGGGGAAAAGGCTGGTAGGCAGGTAGTTATTCAAGATGGCTGAAACAGAAGCACGTGTTTTGGATGAATTCGAAACATACTGACATGTAATGCAATGGCGTATCAGTAGAGTTTATCCGGCTTAATATTTATCATCGATGTTTGTTTATTTGTGTTCCTCATATGAAACGTAAATGAATAGTAAGGCTGTGTTCAGACTACCAACGCAACATCCATATCGTGATCTATGTACGTAAAAAAATGGCATGTCCCGCAGTTTGATTGTCTAAGACGTGAAATGATGTCTTTCTTTAAAGTTATTATGACAGTTTCGGCAACAGTCTGAACCCGGCCAAACTAGGTCAGGACAACAATTACTATCCGTTCCCCTCGCGCAGTTGCGTTCCTGATTCCAGAGTACCTACAACACGGAAAACAAAACTAAAAGGAATTGATGTCCAGATAGGGCGAAGGGCACCATGGCATCCGAAGAAGTCTTCATCCGTCGTTACGCGAAATGTATGCTTGTCTCGCAATCTTCCATGTCCATCGCGGATCGTGTAAGCATCTAACCACACCAAGTAATAAAAGTACGGTGTGGCTATAGCGAAAGCGGCGTCGGAAGCGACGAAGGTGCTCGTAGAGCACTCAGGTCACGTAGCAAGGGCTAGCACCCGTAAGTGAAGGCCACAGAGGGCGAGACTCCCTGCGGAGGGCGTAAGCACCACGCGTGATGGCATTTCGCTACTAGCGAACGTTGTAAAAGAAGAACGAAACACACGCTGTTCGTAGACCTTAATGGGAGCGCTGTCTAAGTCTTTCGAAACGTGGAAGCGATTTACCGGAGCACGTCTGTTTGAGGTCGATGAACCATAAAATCACGCTGATACCTGTTTCTGTACTGTGCTTCTGTACTGTACTGCGTACTGTTCTTGTACGTTGTAACTGTAACTGTCATACCTGCTCCTGTCCAGCCACTAAGCGTTGTAACGATTACAGCAATGCCAACTAAACATCTGATCTAAACATAAACAGGGTGAGTGAGAAAACAGACTTAAAGGGCATGAAGGCAAAATACAAGTTCGTTTTATTCGAAAGATTCCTTGTTTTATAGTGCCCCCAGCGCTTGTCCGGCAGCAAACGTAGCCGTAATCACTGAGAAATTAATCATTTTTGTTAAAATTTTGATTCTACTGCCATTTCGTGTTTTGGTGACGTCTGCCATGAGGTCACAAGAGCGGCTATTCAAATGAACTTCCAGTGCGTCATTGATCTGTGCAGCCTTGCTTGCCGTCAGTCGTCCCAGGTGGCGCTACCAGACTGTAAAAAAATGGCCAATTTTACGGAGAAAGCTGCTGGTAAAATGTTGCCGGACACATTTCCGTAATTTAGACAACGGAAAGAATTTTAAGAACGGACATTCCGTAGTACGGAAAGGCCGTAACAAAACAAACACTCTGTTTCAAAAAGCACGCCTTTCCGTAATTGATAGAACCTTCAGAAAAGAAAAGAAAATACTTCGACGAGGAATCGAACCCGCGACGTTGATCGAATGGGCACGACGCTCGAGACCACTGCACCACCGCACGAACGCTGCACTTGTGCCGAACAACCTGTATACTACATGGATGCCCACCCTGCGTGTGCCATACATCGGTGTTTACTAGCTGGCTTACAGATTTCCTGGCTGATAAAGTGCGATTTCTTAAATAGCGCTTGCGCAGTAAGGTTCCGCGAAGCCCCCACAATAGTTGATCGCCATCAACTCCGCTGTTTCGAGAAAGCGCTCGCAAAAATGTGTGTGACTGGCTGCGACTGCGATTTCGCACTGCATGAATAGTGCTTGCTGTGCTTTGGTTTTAAGCTTTAGGCTAACTACTTCGGCCGATATTGATTCCTTAAGAACTAGATTACCTTCCGCAACTCTGCTTCTGCACGCAAATGACCTTATATATTCTACAAGTGTGCCGGTCACACACGCATGTGCAGTTTGCAGGTCCGGGGCAGCGACGTCGCCGGAGTGTCGCAAAGACAAGATACAGCGCTCGTGTTGAGCGGTATGGGCCTCATGGTCCTCACTAAGTTTACTACACTTTAGACACTAACGAAACAGAGCCGCATTCATTACGCCACGAATGTTGTCGGGGCGCAGTTTTCGCTTCTCGATCGATTCCCGACGATCGACACGACAATATATTTCTTGCAGTTATTAATAAACTGATCTGTTTCTGTTCTGCATCATACAGAGGAAACGCCCGTATTTTGGAAAGCAGAAAAAGATTCCGTTTGACGTGTAACGGAGAGAGCATCCGTATACTGAGGGACGGAGCGCACTTCCGTTAAATTACGGGTGTTTTCTTTGTTCTGCATCAAACGGAACACGGCTCTGTTTTATTACGGCCATCTGGTCCGTAATTTGTCCGTAAAATTACGGATTGTTTTTACAGTGCATACTCAGCTGCGGACCGTTATCCGCCGTTGCTTTGTTTTTGACAGTATTTTCACCGGGCTTGTTTTTGTTACGGTAGAAAGTAATCGTTTCGTGAAACATGGGATATGCTCGACAAACAGGATTCCGTTAGACAACGTCGCTTACGCCCAATCGGTCAGTGTCGTGCAAGACAACTCCAGAGCGGCGGCCTGTTGTGCAGCTAAAGCAAGCATAGTGCGCCCAGTACCAACAGCAGTGCGCATCGGCACTTGAATGTTTACGTGTGTTTTCGTAACTGTCATTGTTCACCCCACCGTTCTTACTGCTGTAAAATTAATGTGCATTACATTTAAGCCCAAATAGCTCGTTCGGCAAGCTTATAAGCCCTGCATAATTTTCGCCGGCCTCAGCCAATCGCACAGCTGGGCATATGACATCATAGGTTCTGTTGCGGGAAATGAGCGGTGGGTCGCATGGCCATTCCCTTTTTCCTAATTGATTCTAACGAGGCAATCTTTCGTGTGAACCAAACTTGTGTGTTGACTGCATGGCCCCTTTAACCAAGTTTGATTTTGGGTTTTACGCGCATAAGGCGCAAAGAGCGCCGTAGTGGAGGTTTACGGACTAACTTTGGCGGCGCGGGGATATTTAACGAGCGCTGGAATATCGACGCACGGGCATTTTCGTTTTTACAGAGCAGTTGTTTAAGCTTGAGTTCCAGCCGCACCGGGCGTCGCTCAGAACTCGGCGCAGCAAAGTGGAGAGAAGGAAAATTCTAGGCCAAGAAGTGTGAGGGTAAGTGGCGAGGAGGCAAGGAGCCGACGAGCAGGTGTGGGGAGCGCGCGTCACGGCGGAGATGTTCGGGTGGGGAGATACGCGTCGGGGATCGGCTGAGCCTCGTGATGGCGTAAGCTCTGACGTGCAGGTGTTCTCCTCGATCAGTGTCCAATCTGCTGATATACCAAATCAAATCAATCAAAGCAAATCAAAGTTTATTTCAACATTGGTACAACTTCGACAATGTTGATGGTCACTCTGGCAAGAAGCTGTAGAGACAGCTTGACGGGGCCAGAGCGCCGGTGCACCTGCGAAAACTTTGGCCGTAAACAATACATTTCACAGCTTAGTTTGTTGAAAACAAAAACTATACAGAAGCACTGTTACAATACACTGAACAATATGTTACCATTATTAATCAATAACGTGGAAATCCAACTTTACAGGGCGTCAAACACATACCACACAAAATGGCATCCCTAGAAGAACATGAAAAACATTGTTGATACAAACATCACTGTAATTTGTCGTTTAAAATTATAGAATGCAATTCTTTGCGACTGATACGGGCACCTTCAGCAATATGTGGACGTAATCGGTTAAGCATCACAGGTATGTTGTGACTAAGAGATTGTAAAATGTAGTCAGTGTGACGCCGAGGAACAATATATTTGTCTTGTTCACGAGCTCGGCCTGTTTCGGTTCGTAATGATAGACCAGACATTTCCACTAAAAATGCTCGAAAAGTAAAGTCGATATAAGAGACAGTACTTATAAAGATGGTCAGACGGTACTTATAAGATGGTCAGAACTATGAAAAGCCAAGTTAAAGCCAGTGAAGACCACCAGCTCCGCCGTTTTCTCCGTCTTCGCTATCTCAATTGCGAAGGTGACCAATTTTTCTCGAACCCAATTTCTGCGACTTTGTGCTGAGCAGCCCAGCACTATCGCCACGGAGCCAGCACCGTAGGTAAGGGACCATTTTCCCATGTTCTGATACGCTCAATCCGTACTGTAGACAGCCGGCAGTATTTCTTCTCGATGCTAAACAGACTGTTTGGGAACCGGTACAAAATATTTCAGCGCGACTTTCCTCAAGAAAGGTTGCCTTTTGCTTCCAAAAGAGAGATGTCGGTATGTTTGGGCAGTTTAGCTACTTCGTTTATCGAATGCGAGCTTTGTCTGGGACCATAAATCTTCCCAGTAACTGATACCTCATTAACAACATGAAATGAAATGACAGAAGACCGCGAAGGAATAAATTGGGGACAAAAGCTACTACAACACGTCTGCGTTGGGACACACCTGTATTTACCCTCATTTTCGGCAAAAATAATTGTATGGACACCAAGTATGCTCAAAACATTCAATGGGCGTGTTTCACTTTTTTTTCAAACACTAACATACAAAAAGTATAGAACATATAGGTACACAAGCAACTTCTTCATTTAAATTGGCTGCAACTCAAGAAACAAGCATACAGACATGAATACATGAAACGCGATCACAAAAATATGAACCAAAACACACAAATAGCGCGATTTCTTTCCCTTCAAGTCAAACTGACGCGTGGCTTACTTGCAGAAAGAAAGTTTGAAAACCTGGGTTTTCAAATATACCAATAGCGCGTAATTAATGGACCTCCACGAAAAGTACTTTTTTTGCATGTTCTGGTTCATATTTTTGTGTTTGCATTTCACTTGTCCATGACTGTTCACAGGGACGCGATAGGAGTGCGTGCACGAGCGCACTAACGCAGAGATCCCCCTCTCCTCTTTTTAACGCGATAGCGTTATTAGGTTCATTTTTCGATTTCCCAGTGGCTGCTAGTCCTCCACTATCAGGGGTGTTTCTCAAGCGTCCGCAGAAATACGACATCGCTGCCACCCGGGGGCTGGGACTGCGGCAACAAGATTCTAAGGCTGGCCTGCATGTCGGATAAAGCGCACGGGCAACTGAAGTGTGGAACTGAGGACGATGATACTACGGCGAAGACGAAAGAAAGGACACGCATTTTCAACAGGTGCCGCGCGTGCGCAGTGAAGTTCGTTCAACGCCCAGTCGGCTGGGGCATACTCGGCAGGCACGGTCGCCAGACGTGCCCGCAACTGGCGCCATCACACAAAGCTTCTTTCACCGGGAGATAAAAAATCTAAATTTGGGTAATTCACGTCACGACGTTACACCTGGGCTACAAGGCGCGCCGTAGTGGAACTTCCCGGAATAATTTCGACCATCTGGGGATCTTTAAATTGCGCCAAAATCTCGACACATGGGCGTTTCAGTTTTCTGCTCCCGTCAGGACAACGGCCGATGCAGCGGGGAATCGAACCCGCGTCTTTCGGTTCAGCAGCGCAACCCCTTATCCACTGAGCCACCCGGCGTGTTTTCCACCGGAACTGTTGCCGGCATCAACGTTGGGTCACCTAACTAAAACAGGAAGCAAAGGATTGCCGCTAGAGTCTTAGAAACCAAGGAAAACATCGGTTGAGCAGAAACGAACTAAAAAAAAACCCAGTACAGCGGCTAATCACATAAATTTTCGAACTACCTTTCAATGTTCTCGTGGTTCTGTCTAGCGCTGCAAGCTCCGTTTGGCAAACGACGGAGCACGCCACGCGGCCAAGTTAAAAATCACTCTACAGTATGTACGAATGTCTTCCCAGAGAACAGTCCCGTAAGAATGATCGGCTAAGCTTTCGAGTCAAGTGGCAGAGCCTAACTCACAATGGCCAAAAAAAAAAACCTTTAACCAACTGCCCACATTATAAAACGCCTTAACCGAGAGAAGAGCAGACAAGAAAGAAAAAGGAACGGAAAGACTCACTGAGCCACTAATCATGAGCGGGATATTCGCAGAGCCAACCGTACCACAAATTCACCGGCACCGCCGAAAATCAAAGAAACACCATCATCAGGACAGCATATAAGGTAGTCCTCAACCTCGCAATTTTGACCATGTGACGAATTGACAAACGGTGGACTAGAAGGATAACAGAATGTACTACCAGAGATGGGTCTACAAGAAGGAGAAGGCCACTAACTTGACGGAGGGATGAAATAACAACATTCGGAGGTAAATAATGGTCTCGGGCAACGCAGGGCGATAGCGACGAAGGTCAATGGGGGAGGCCTTCGTCCTGAAGTCGACCTAAATAGGAAGTTGATGATGATGACAATGAATAAGCCCTCGAAACGTGGTCTTTATAACACTCTTGATGAGATCAGAGAAACAACCTTCCTAGCACCATGATAGCGGCTGGGAAAACAAAATTGGGACGGGCCTTCGTATGGAACACAGGCACCCCCTTTGAAAAGAAACCACTGCACGCCATGATAGACATGATCCAGATCCATCGACTCCGCCTACAAACTCTCCTCTACCAAAACCATGGATCCAAACATACACAAGAACAGGCGACATGGCAGGCTTACGTTCATTTGAGGAAAGTACCAAAATCATGAGACCACAGTACACACCGACTCCGGCGTGTACGAAATTACTAGGCAGCAATTGTCGTTGTTGACTACTTCGCGAATCCTTGTGACTGCATGGCCCTCCTACGTACAGGAAAAATGAAACGGAACTTGGAGACATCCTCTTGACAATCCGAATAAAGGAAGTATCGAATAGAAGCGTAAACATTGTTACAGACTCTCGAAGAGCATTAGACTGTTTTCTGCAGGCCGAATACCTACACGCTTCGGTAAGATACTCCCTTCCACATTTCAGAAAGTTAATAACGTCACCTGGACACCCCGACACAAGGGTCTGAAGGAGAATGAGGCACCGACCAAGAGGCGCGCGAACCCACATACCGTGCCCCTTGTGACCACGACTACCGCACTCCTTCGCCATATAAACGCTAAGAACGCCTCCTAATTTTACGTCTAGGGCCATGATTTCTCCCCTTGCTACAAGGGGGTCTGAATGCCGAAGAATCACAAACTCTGTGGAGCATAAACCAGCACAGGTATCTACAAATCTATGTGGGCAAAGATGTTCGGTGGGAACATCGCAAATTAACTTCAAACTCTGCTAAAATCGGGGAAACATCTACCCTCTTCCACGCAACGCAACCCAGCCATACCTCAAGATCAGCGCGAGCTGATTAAAGGGCATAGGAAGGAGCTACTGCATCCGGCGCCCCGCACTTCGGGTTCCAGCCTTAAGCTCCCTACCATATCATTACCTCTTCCACTAAACCCGAACTATTCCGTCCGTAACAAATACGTTCACTCTCTGTCTCACTTTTCGATTTTGTCATTCTCATTTCGAAAAAAGCAAAGGTAGATCATTACGGCTTAGACATCAAGAAAAAAACACTTTGAAATACTAACCCTGACTCTTTCTCGCTCAACTCAGTGGCTAAGGCGTTGCGCTGATGAGCACAAGGTCGCGGGTTCGTTTCCCGGCCGCGGCGGCCGCTTTTCTGATGGAGGCGAAAAGCAAAAACGCCCGTGTGTACTAGATTTCGGCGCACGCTAAAGATCCCCAGGTGGCCAAAATTAATCCGGAGCCGTCCACTACGGCGCGCCCCATCGCCTGCGTTGCGTCGGCTGCTCAGCTCCATTCTTATGTTTAACAGCCACTAACATCAAAACACTCAACACAGCACTTAGAAAGGCAATCAAAATGGCGCTAGGATTACCCCAATGGACGTCGACACAGAAATTAAATGAACTCGGAATTAGCAATACAGTTGAAGAAATACTTGAGGCACATAGAATAGGCCAGTTTGAGAGGTTAAAAACCAGCCACACTGGCAGGGAAACCCTAAAGCGACTGGGCTACCGTGTACATGACACCATGCACGCAACCACCCACGAGATTCCTGATTACATATCCAGGGCCCTGAAAGTAGCACCCATACCTAAAAACATGAACCCTACACTCCACTACGGACAGAAGGTTGGACAGATGCCGTAATATCGAAAGAATATACGGGAATTCATCGTACACGTGGTACACAGATGCTGCCATTACGAGTACCTGGTGGCATAGCCGCCATCTGTGCGCACAACCCAATTCAGCAACGTACCATAACTGCTAGCGTGCGGACATCATCACCTATTGAAGCAGAAGAAGCGGCAATCGCTCTAGCTATCATTTCAGGTCAGCAGGATGCACGAATGAACATTGTTTCTGACTCCCAAAACGCCTGCAGGCAGTGGGCGAGAGGGCGCATCGGCAAAACAGCCCACAGATTAGCAATCGGCTACAAATCAAATAATCCAATCAAAATCATATGGGCCCCTGGCCATGAACTCTAGAGGGCAATCAACAGGCTCACGCCTGGGCTCGCGCCTCCCTTCCCCGAGCTGACAGCCCCCAAGGCAGAGTTTCCTGTTCCTGTTATGCCACATATTCCGAAATTCTAAGCTACTACAAAGCAACCCGAATTAAATTCCCACATCCTCATCCCAAGTTGCAAAGACAGGATCAAACAGCACTCCGCTCAATCCAAACGAACACCTTCCCTCACCCCTCCCGTCTACACAAACTGTACCCAACCCAATACCCGAAGCTGTGCCCCAAGTGCAACCAAGTAGCCACCCTCGACCATACGCAGCAGGGTGCCACAAAATTCCCAAACACCCTCTAACAAAGGAGCAGTGGAGTGAGGCACTGTCTAGCGCCGACTACGACGAGCAGTGCCGAACGATCGCCAGAGCAGCCACCGGCGCCCTGGAGACTGGAGCCCTGGACTAGGGGCACCCACCACGTCCAACTACCCAACAAATATATAAAGTTACTTCTCTCTCTCGGCGCGTAAACCCTACAATCAATCAATCTTTCCCGCTCAAACTGCCCAATACCCCGCAGCCGCCAACTTCAATTCTCACATCCTAAGCCACATATGGCAGAGTGCCGTTGTCTCACCTGGGAAAGGGCAAATAAAAACCCCCGCTGCTAGTGTTTCTCTCTTTGCTGACCTTCAGTTCTCGTGAGGCATAGATTTATTTATTTATTTATTTCAAAATAATCCTAAAGGCCCTCCGGTGGGGGTATTACATAGGGTGGACATCACATCGCAATGGTAAAACGATAAATCAATATGTAATTGAAACAAAACACAAAAGCAAGAAGGATAAAATTAATGGCAGAGCATCGCGTAAAAAAGAAGCACTCGCCGAGAAGACACGCCCCAATAAAACGTTCAGGGAGCACCATGTGAAAATTAATGCAACGTCAATTAACACATCATCGTAAATGCAACAACTGCGTTCGAAAACGTTCCCTGGAAGTCGAATGACCCTATCGCGTCATGCATCTTAAGACCCAAATGTAGGTGTCACCTACGACATTTTTTTTTACTATTTTTATGTCACTTACTGCAAATGTGTTTGACACAATCATTTACTTAATCTGCCAAGATTGTTCGCCATCCTTATCCCGATATCATTTTCAGACTTCACGACCGGCATTACTGGCAGTACAGGATCCCTCGTGACCGTCAATCAATCCGTCCCAAACGCGCATGCCCGCGAAAACCCATTTAAAGGCACGCACCGAGGGGCAGCTCGTTCAGTTCGTCTTTGAGCAAGTTCAACCAAGGGTAGGCAGCATCATGGCACGCACCAAGCAGACGGCCCGCAAGTCGACCGGGCGGGAAGCCCCGCGGAAGCAGATGGCGACGAAGGCGGCGCGGAAGTCAGCTCCGGCCACTGGCGGCGTCAAGAAGCCTCACCGGTACAGGCCGGGTAAGTAGGTATTTCATATCTTATGAGAAAGCGTTGTATTTCTGGCTATGCCTAGCCTCTAGTTGAATTAATGCGCTACTCGTCTTTGAACAGACATGCGGTTAGGTCGGTTAATTCGGGACAACTGCAAATACCTTGACCTCGGTTGTATCCATTCTGCTTGCTTTTCGCTTGTATGGCCGCTGTGAGCTAATTTCTTGAAATGGTTCTGCGCGCTACTGGCGTTAACTCGCCAAGCTATAGGCAAGCCCAGTATTCCTTTATCCCAACCACGTTGGTGTGTGCGCGTTGTTGCATGCGGGTGTTCACTAGTTCCTTATTCATCTAGTCAGCCCGAAATCGTGCTCTGCTACGGACGTGAGGATTAAAAGCCATTGTTTACCGTCCAACCTTGCGTTCTATCGAAAGGCACTCCGCGTCAGACAGCGGTGGCGGTAGTTTAGCGAGTATAACTTTCCCAATATGTTCTTTTGCGGTAGCATTCCTTGAAGCGAACGAGCTGGTGGTATTTCTTGCATTAGCATTTATTTGCTTGACTTCCTTGCTTGCAGGTACAGTCGCGTTGCGTGAAATCCGGCGTTACCAAAAGTCTACCGAGATGCTGATCCGCAAGCTTCCCTTCCAACGACTGGTTCGCGAAGTCGCCCAGGACTTCAAGACAGACCTCCGCTTCCAGAGCTCCGCCATCATGGCCCTGCAAGAGGCCTGCGAGGCCTACCTGGTCGGGCTCTTCGAAGACTGCAACCTGTGCGCAATCCACGCAAAGCGGGTCACCATCATGCCCAAGGACGTGCAGCTTGCTCGACGGATACGCGGCGAGCGTGCCTGATGTACGGCTTCAACGCTGTCTTATCCGGTCTTGTAAATATCATTGCCACTCATAGTATCATCCTGTCTGTACCTGTGTAGTCCTCCCTGTTCGCTTCATTTTGTATCCAGCTCCCATGTAAATAAAGCGGACTGCGAACACTCGTATTTTTTTTTTGCTTAGCCTCTTCCCTAATTACACATTTCTACAAACGGACAACGTGCCTCTCGCTACGTTCCTCGTATTAATCCTCCCACCCGCCCCTCCCAATAGCTTTATTGGGCTCGCTCAGTTCATTTTCGTTGGCGCTAGCCTTCATCAGGCTTGGTCATGAAGAGCCCGGGAGGGCATCATCGCCTATCAGAAATTAATGAGTTGCGGCAGCCCGACAGCTTAACCGGTAAGCTTGACTTCCCCCAGAAGCAAAACTAACGATGCGTGATTTCGACAAGCGACGCGCCTGCTCAGCGACATTCGTCTCCACCTAACCAAATTGGACACTTAACAACAATGGTGACACAAACTGAGGCCGGTCTGTCAAAAACCAATTTCATGCCTAGACAATGAACCGAAACGAACTGAACTATTCAAATGTATCCAATTAGAAACAACGCCCAGTAAATGTCCAATTACACGAATTTCCTGCTGCTCTAACGTCATCGCAATATCTGCTTTGAAACAATGCGTGGCGTGACGCAGTGCAGTGTCCGCTAAAAACAAACGCTCAGAAGCCACGACTACAGGGGCCTTCGATTATCAATCCCGACCGTCCGCGGAGCCCTTGCTGCGATACGCCCAGGACTTTGACGTTGGTGGTATTTCTTCTCGATGTTAAACAACCGCTTTGCGGGGAAACATTTTCAGCGCGATTTCCTCAAGAAAGGTAACCCTATTAACGCGATAGCGTTATTTGGCTCATTTTTCAATTCCCCGTGCCTGCTAGCCGTCCACTATCCTCCGTGCTCATCAAGCGTCCACGGAAGTACGTCACCGCTGCCAACCGGAAACTGCTACTGGTGCAGCGAGATACGAGCGCTCACCCCCCGAACGTTGAATACGGCAGAGCGGCAACTGGAATGTGGAAAGGAGGACAATAATACTACAGCAGAGACAAAAGAAACGATGTGTGGTTTCAGCGGGGGCCGCGCCTGCGCAGTAAGGTGTGTTATACGCTGTATCTGTTGTCGCATCCTCGGCAGATACGGTGCCTAGCCGCTGCTGCAACTTACTCCATCACCCCAAAGCTCCCCTGCCAACGAAACTGACGCGGCGCCAACATTGCGTCGCCTGACTATAAAAAGGGCGAAACTTGGCGAAATATTAACGCCAATCTTTAACGCAAATGTTGGCGAAAGATTAACTCCAAGCTTTGAAAAAGCAAGGAAGGCCTATATTACGACCAAAAAATAACTAAAATGTCCGTCAATAAGAAATGAAACCGGGCACAGGGAATGTGATAGGCCAATGTTTAAATTACTTTTGAATTTTCTCGCGGCCCTGTCACCGGTGCAAGCTCTGCGGAAAACGTGGATGTCACCACGCGGACAGTTTAAATATCAGCCTAAAATTGGTCAGGATATGGTCTGAGAGGACGGTCACGTAAAAATCATCGGCATGGCACAACAGAGAAGCAGCAAAAGTGATCTCACAATCAACAACAAATGGAAAATCTTTACCCATTTGGAGCACATTGCAATACACCTAACCAAGAAGGAATCGAGAAAGAAATTACAACACTTATGCAGACACTCATCACACCTGCCTCATCACACTGTGCTCGCTGGCCTTCAGCATCAGGCTTGCCCACGATCCCGGAATGACGTCATCATCGCCAATCAGAAACTAAGGAGTTACGGAAGCCAGGACAGCTATCGCTAGCAGGCGGAATGTAGCATGCGCATCTGTACTACCCCCGAAGCAAAAATAAACGTCGCGTGTTTTCAGCAGGCGACGCGTTTGCGCAGTAAAGATCGTTCCCTCCCCCCTCCGGAGACACGAGCGCCAGCCTGGTCCGCTTCAACCGTTTGCGTTCGGTATCACGTTCACGCCGCTTCGCAATCCGCCTTGTCTTCAGTGGTGCTAGCATTCCTGTTATCCCAGTGATCGGTGCTTGGACGGTTGCGCGGGCGAATAGCAGAATTGTTAGGCTCCATTCAACCATCGATGGAAATGGAAACGCCGTGCTGGAACGACCGCGGCTATGACGCAACGTGGCGCGGCTATGACCAACACAATCCACCTTAATTCCTATCCAAAGCCGAGCCAACCCCATCGAATCCAATCCAGTGCCCCTCCACTGAGAGAGTGTTCGCTATCCAAGAGGGAAACAAATTGACGGGAGGGGTGTGACGGACAACAACGCCGTAGAGGGACAAGGCGAGTGAATGAGATACAGTCGCATCTAAAACCAGCAAATGTCGTGGAATTACAGGAATTTCCTGCGGCCCTAATGTCATCACAATACTTGCTTGGCAACAATGCATGGCGTGATGCAGTATCCGCAAATAATTGAAATTCTCACATCAGCCACGATGCTACAGAGTAAAGTTTGAAACAGCGACGCTGCCGCATTTCACTCAAACTGGCACCCTAGACCGCAACCTTCCATGGCCGAACTTTAAACCACACACGCGCAAACGGCCTAACTCTGTCCTATTCCGCGTCGTTTAAACACCGTTGCGCCGTTTTCCCAGCTGACTGCCAGTGCTTGCAGATCATAAACGGAGAATGCACCAGCTTAGTTCCAAAACTGTCCCTCGACAACGACGAACCGTTATCGCATCGTCCACCTTAAGACGTAGGTGTCCTCTGCTTCGCCGGTGACAAGCGATCACAATAACCTGGTAGGTGACTTAACTTTGCAAATGCGTGTTGGTTCAAAGCAAGGAAATTAATAACCCCTGAGAAGGTTCTATTACTGCAGAGGTAATTGCACAAGTTGTGGACTACGATGGAAGCAGTGTGTCGGAACGGAACGAAAAACGAAAAAAAAAAAACGATATTTTTGAACGAAACGAAAACGTAACCGAAACGTTATATATTATTTCGTGCCGGAGTGAAACCGAAATATTTTTAATGGTTTTCCGTTCACGGGAAATATCTGCACAGTCCCAAGAAATGCACGGTCAAGGCCACGTTGTCGCCCTTTGTACGTCCACATCGCGTCGCTAGCACCATCATGTTGAATTCCGGCAGTATCATTTGTCTTGTCAATAGTGCGGTGGATTGGTGTCTGCACCATTGACAGCTTGCAAAATAGTTGCTGCGCATGCGCGAGCAAGTTTATTTAACCACCAGATAGCTTCGATCATAAACTAGCAGGCAAACTACTTTTTTTTTTTCCATTCACCACTAATGCCTGCCTTTTTTATTTCGTTTTTCCTGTTCGGTGGAACATGCAAAGCGGAGGCGTGACATACCTGCAGGTGTTTCGTTACCGACGTTGTTACCACTGACTCCAAGCAAACACTGCTGATGTTCGGCCACCTACCAAGTGCCTCGTAACAATGTTTACAGCTAGTTCAGATGGGACGCGACAGAACAAATCGCGCTCGACGGTATTTCAAGTACGACAGCGTCTCAAAGACATCGACATGCCAGATTGAGGACTGCCAGCACGTTGTGTCGGACGACCATGGTGGAAGCTCGAGCGTCATTTGCAGTGACGCCACAAAAAAGTGTGCGACAACATTCAGGCCGACAAAGCCCACTCTACAAAGCGTGTTGCGTCGGACGAGGCGGAAGGCTCTCCTGTGGCAAAGCACAGGCAAGTGGATATACAGAACATGTTTAAACCCATTTCATCGAAGTGTGTTTCGCTTGAAATAAGACGACAGCATCATGAATAGCTGCGTTGAACTAGTCACAAGAAACGGTCGGCCATTTCGGCTAATTGATGACTCCGGCTTTCGGAAAATAATATAATGGATCCTGTCCTAAAAGCACTCAATGCTAAGCGAGCCATCCCAGCAGAGACTGTAAAGGACCGGGTCCAGGAAAAAGCAAAAAGCAAGCGAGAATAAATTTCGCAGTCGCTGAAAAATCGGACGTTTTTCTTTAAAAATAGACAGCGCGTCGCGGCTTGACAGGGCTCTGCTTGGCATCAACGCACAGTATGCCGAAAATGGAAAACTAATTCTTCAACCACTGGCCATGAAGGAGCTTTACAATAGGCACACTGCTGAGCATTTGACACCACAGGTGAAAAACACTCTGTCTCGCTACGACCTCAGTGTCACCCAGGTGTACAGTGTCACAACTGACAACGGTGCAAACATGCTAAAGGCTGATCGCCTTCTCGGTGAAACAGACGATGAACCCGACGCTTCCAGTTCAGACGAGGAGGACGATAGCGGCTACCCTGAATTTGGATATTGCGGCTCTCTGCTGGACGATTCGGAAGACGCCGAGTGCCGATTTCCAGTTAGGCGTCAGGTGTGCTGCGCACACGCTGCAACTGGCAGTCAGTGATGCTCTTAAAAACTCCGGTTCAAACACCCTCGTTGCACAGTGTCGCGCACTGGTGAAGAAACTACGCGTACAAAGTGCAATGGGCTTGATAAGAAAGCTAGGGCTAAGGAAGCCTGTTATTGATTGCCCGACACGATGGATGTCGACATTGAACATGTTGACCAGGTTCGTTGAACTGAAACACTTCCTTTCACGCGAAGAGACCGCAAGTTGGACTGACAGCATGTGGGCAAAAGTAGAAAGCGCTGATGCAATCCCTTCAGCCAGCACAAGAAGCCACGAAGGTGCTTCAGACAGAACATCTGACAATCGGAAATTTTTATGGTGCTTGGCTGACGTGTTCAATAAAGACATCAGCGATACCGTCGCCACTGGCACAGGCGCCCTGGTTCAGTTCATGAAGAAACGAGAACGAAATCTCTGCAGTACGAATATCTTTTGTGCTGCATTGTACATGTACCACCGCTATCGCCTTCTTTTGACTCCTGATCAAAAATATCAAGCGAGGATGCATCTGTGCAATACCTGGAAGGGAATCACAGCCTTCACAGGCCTTCAGCAGAAGCAATGTAGCAGCTGCATTTCAGAGAGCACCGCTGCACCCACTTCTGAAGAACCGGAAGACGCCCTCGAAGCGTTTCTGAAAACGAAGGAAGCTGAGGCTGGCGCTGAATCGCGTTTGACAAGTGAGCCAGGGTTAGCGGACGTGGTACATTTGCTAGAAATGCTGGATGAAGAGCCGCGCCTTCCAAGAAGCACAGATATGTTGAAATTTTGGGAAGAGCGCAAAGAGCGGCAACCGGAGCTGCGCATGTTAGCACAAGTGACCCTTGGTGTGCCAGCCACACAAGTCAGTGTGGAGAGGGCATTTTCGGCACTGAAGTTTGTTTTGTCGGGTCAGCGGTCTCGCTTGTCGGAGAGTGCACTCGATGATCTGCTGCTTCTGAAATCGTGCTCACTCCCTAAAGATAATGCGGGATTCAAATATGAGGAAAAATAAATACCAAGTTTTTGTTGTTACTTTGCTTCGAAGTTTCTTGCAGAGTCCCTCTTAATCATATCGTAGTTTTGGGACGTAAACTCCCAATTATGAAGTTCCTAATTAATTTATTTATCAATTGTTATTTAAAGTTTTATTAGGCATTCTATTACTGTTTATTTTATTTAAAAAAAAATGTTACGAACCGTTACGGACCGTTTTTTTTTTTTTCGTTCCGGAACAGAAACAGAACGGAACTCTTTTCTGGGGAACGAAACAAAAAACGGAACGAAAAACATTTCGTTCCGACACCCTGGATGGAAGACAAAACAGCTGGAACTATTAATCCTGTGAAACAATAATCCCGACCGGAACAGCTTCCTAGAAGCGAGCATAAGATAACCCAGGCATTGTTTGCTAGCCAGCTACGTACAGTCGTCAAAACTCTTAGCAACAACAAAACATGAGGTGCCTTCCTACGCACAGAGTGGCAGCTCACGATAGCCACAGCCGCAGCTTTGGCGCCTGGTTATCGGCACTCACGATTCTGCCCTACTGCACTCGGGTGCTTCAGCGCATGCGCAGAGCCTGGCTTAGCAGCCCGATTGCTATCGTAAGCTGCCGCTCTGTGCATACGCGGGCACCTCGTTCTTTGTTGTTAACAGTTTTGACGACTGTACATGAGCAATTTGAGCAGATGAGCAATGTTGAGCAATTAACCGTTCACGCGCAAGCCAGTCAGCATTCTATCGATTTAAGGTACTAAGCTAAATCTGCTGTAATTCTTACTTTTTTTTAGACCTGAGAACTACCTTTTTTTTTTTTTAAGACGATAACAGCTGTGGCAGTAGAATGGAAATTTAGACCCGCCGCGGTGGCTCAGGGGCTAAGGCGTTGCGCTGCTGAGCACGAGGTCGCGGGTTTGATTCCCGGCCGCGGCGGCCGCTTTTCTGATGGAGGCGAAAAGCAAAAACGCCCGTGTGTGCGAGATTTCGGCGCACGTTAAATATCCCCAGGTGGTCAAAATTAATCCGGAGCCCTCCACTACGGCGCGCCTCATCGCCTGCGTTGCGTCGGCGCGTTAAACACCACAATCAATCAAGAATGGAAATTTAAGAACTCTTGATGAAAATTTAATTTGGGCAGCCGAATGAAAGTTGGGCGTGCTGGCAGTAACGCATACTTGATAAAGCAGCACAAAAATTTGGACGAAAACAAACAAAAAAAAAAGTTAATTTACATGACACGAGCTTGTCGTGTCTCTCGTGTTTTCATGCAAGTTTTCGCGTTGTTTCCCGAAGTATAATAATTTGAGCAGCACGTGCAACTTCAATACACATAACAGCTTTAAAATACTCGGCCTTTTTCAGACGGAAGGTTACAGGGCAGATGTACACCGTGATCAACCAAAAGAAACAATTACGCACTGCAAATCAAAACGCGGCCTCTTGCCAACCTTACACACAATTTGAGTACGGACAAGTCCAGGCAGCAAACCTGCAAGGAACTGACAACGCGTCGTAATTGCACACCATGGGAGACGCTACCGCAGGAAGGCCAGCGCACTTTACGGTGCATCAAAAGCTGCTTTGTGAAACCAGCTCCTTGTTCCAGGCCGCAATAACGCCTCCACTGAACGCCTTACCACGACACGCCAAGTTGCTCCAAACTACGCGTGCGCAGTAGCTCGCAAATTTCCGCGGGAGCAGCTCAGCGTTCAACGAGCGGAAATAGCTATTAGGGCCCCTTCATAGCGCTACGGCTTGCAACAAACCCTTCGAGCAAGCAACGACGGAGGAGCTTCGTGTCGCTTGTGTACACTGTGGGCGCGATGGTGCGCCACCTGTTGGTCGATAGCGTGGTGAATGGCTCCTTTGTTTTGCGAGGCTGCAGAGTTGTAGAAGGAAATAAGGGGATCGCTTCATGCAGAGTGCACAGTGGGACGGGAGCAAGGAAAAGGCGAGTACTGCTAATGCAAGAACAAGAAATCGAGGAAATGTGCTCGATGTTCCGACTGGAAGGGGACCAGAAGGGTCAACCGAATTTCGTCAGGGGTCGTTAGGGATTCGTCGCTTGGTTGCGGAAGAGATCGGGTTGTCTGAGAAAATCTGACGATGCCTTGGTCTTTGTCGTGGTTAGAGTTCTTGTTGCCTCTGTCGCTTACTTTCGACAAGCTGGCGAGCTTTTTCTTTCTTTACGACTCCTGTTATATGCCCACGGGCGCGGGTTCGATTCCCGGCCGTGGCGGCCGCTTTTCCTATGGAGGTGAAAAGCGACAACGCTCATGTGTTCCAGATTTCGGTGCTACGTTAACGATCCAATTAATCCGGAGCCCTCCAATGCGGCGCGCGTCATCGCCTGTGTAGCGTCGGCGCGTTAAACCTCATAATCATCAATCACCATATCTGTTATATGCCGCACAAAACAAACCACGAAAAGAAACTTAAAAAGAAGTTGAATAGTTTTTTTAGACCTCGCACGTAACTCCATGGTTTGCGCTGAAGCTCGCGCATATATGTGCTATGTGCACAGCGCAATGAGCTCAGCTGCTACCATGAAAAAAAAAAAAACCGAGTCCATACAACTGTATTCACGACAGAATGCGTGGTCAACACGGTAACTGTAATCTTAAAAGTTGAAGCGACGTTTCATGCGTGAGTGAAACTGTTTACCTGGGGCCAATTCTCTAAAACGACGGGGCAGCGCCTTGCACATGCATGTGTTCTGGGGTCGGGGCCGTCGCTTTGAGCTGTTTCGGGACGGAGCAGCCCTGCTGAAAAGCACTGTGGCAAGGACACGAAGCGACACCCACTGCCCTCCGTCGCTTCGCTTGTCGCTTCGTGCCCTTGCCACAGTGCTTTTCAGCAGGGCTGCTCCGTCCCGAAACAGCTCAAAGCGACGGCCCCGACCCCAGAACACATGCATTTGCATAGCGCTACCCCGTCGCTTCGAAGCGACGCCCCGTCGTTTTAGAGAATGTGGCTGATGCGCACTTGTTTATGGCGTAATAAACAGAGATTGAGCGAAGCCTGAATAAAACCGCTGATGGAAGTCTAATGCAACGCGTGGGGACATCTTGATAAAGCTCCCAACACAGCGGTGATAAAACCTTCACTTGACATGGAACGTGACTTAACAAATTTCCATCGCGAGCGCCAAAAGAAGTCATTCGGTAGCAGCGTCTCCAAACGCTTATCTAAACGCTTGTTGCGTCAGCCTCATTCCAGTCACTTCTCAAGCAAAATAGATGGAAGTCAGCGACAACGACCAAAGGCGCTGCTGATAGGCGGGCAAAAATGGCAAGGAAGGGCATTAGGTAAGCGGTCACGCCCGTGTAATGCCGGTGTGCTCGGAGGCTTCCTTGATGAGCGCAGTCACGCACACGGTGGAGTCCCCAATAACGCGCCCAGATTTCTCGCCTCGCACCGGGCCGTTTTCAGAAGCGAGCGTTCGTTCCGCTTTCTTTTTCCGGGCATGTTTCTGTCCCTTTGTCGCTGTGTGCCCGTTTCCCTTCGACGCTCATCACCAGTCGTTTCGATTAACTTCGTCATCGAGGTCACATCACTGCGGTATTTGTTCAAGAAAGCACGAAACCACGCACTCATCCCACACACACGCACGCCCACTCGCACAAAAAGGAACTGGATGCCACGAAACACCGCTGCCTGAAAGCAACGCCATTCGGATAAGAAGGGCGTCATTAGGACGGTGGAAAGTGACGAAAAAGCTGAAACTAAAAAAAAAAAAGAATGAGAAATGAGGTACAGAGAGACGGTCAAAGAAAGCAGGGAGAGAGGGGATGCCCCAGAGAAACGAATTCTGAAAAAAAAAATAACCTCCCATCTTCTGTCGGAAGAACAGGTTCGGAAACAAGAACACGTCGCCGAGCGAAGAGGAGGCGTAGAGCACTCCTCGACGTAAGGCCGGAGGGGGCGCGACTCTACCGCGTCGGGCAGTGCCAAGTACTCGTCTTGCTGCGCTCCTGGATGAAAGCTTCAAGTGGAGTGAAACCGACTGGGAAGAAATAAAAGAAGGGAACAAAACACGCTGAAAGCACAAGTTGGATCGGGCGAGCGGCAGCGCACGCAGTGCGTAGGAGAAATGAAGTTCGGCATCTGCAAGATGCGACCGTAAAGCGGGGGCAGCGGGCTCCGCGTCAAAGAGCGCCCTTGATGCGAGGAGAGCCGCCATCATTGTTTGCCTGCGTCGGTCACGAGGAAGATCGGCGTGGGGTTAATGGCTCTCCGGCGGCGCGCTCGTCTCCGGGGCGAGTCTCCTTGCATCCGTCGCTCTGCGGCAGGGAAAGGACGACAATCGGGAACTATGCGACGACCCACGTGCCGTCAGCGGGAGCAGCGCGTCGCTCTCTCGTCATCGGGAGGCCTGGTTCACACGTGCACGCGGGCGATTTGCTCTGGCTTTCCGTACGCGAGTTGCGCAAACAGTTTCCAACTGGTGTTGTTGTTGTTGCGGCTGTAGCGATCGTTCGTGGTGGCTTCCGCAAACAAGAAGAGAGCAAGAGTGCAGACCTTCGTGACGTCAGTGCCTGACTGATGCCACTCCTCTCCGTAAAAAGAAAAACAGGGAGAAAGACAGAGAAATGAGAACTGGAAAATGTTATCGTCGACAGTCAATGCCAGGGCTACACATAGCTGCTGGTTTATAGACGCACAGACAGGTACCGGGTGTTGGTTTATTTGCTGCCTAGAGCGACCTGCTAAAACAATTCCTAAAACTACCTTTTTTTTTTATTGAAGCGGTGTTCCTTTCAGTGGTGAGGGAGTGTTGCTACCAGATTTGGGTAGTTCCATGAACAACCGAGTTAGGAGGTCAACCCCCACCTTAAAGGACTCTCAACCTGACAGTGCAACTAACGTTTACGTTAGCTTCGGAGGCCACGACTTGTTAAGCGAACAAGGTCCCAGTTTTCGACGTTGCTTTCAGCGGTGACGTGAAATGTTCATGAGTACGTTGATACCGGAGTGGCGCTTAAAGTAATGGATTAGGTCAGGTCACTTTTTAAAGCGAAACTTTCTTGGTCTCACTGTTAGCGGTGTCGTAACCAAAACGCACTGCAGAAAAGCCAAGTTTGCACAATAGGAGGGCATATTATGATGGTGATGGTAATGATGGTGATGATGATGATTATGTTGAAACAAGAAAAAGTGCTTCCTGTAGTGGGAATCGAACCTGTGACTCTCCCGTTATGAAGCCGACGTATATCTGATTCCGTCATCGTCGCTTTTTTTTATTGCTGTTGCACCATCATAGCATTGGCGTCGTTCAGCATTTCCTTTGGGTTCGTTGCTCGGGTATTGGCTTTGAACTTTGGCTGAGATGAAGTAGCTTTTGGCTTTGGACTTTGGCAGTTTGAATTTTTGACTTTGGGAGTGTGGATTCTGGACTTTGATTTGACCCAGCTTTGCGTTTTAACCGTGTTTATTCTAAGAAATGGGCTTTGATTTTCAGTGGACAGGTCTCCATCTTCTTGTGATTTTTGTTGTGTATGTAGAAATCAAACTCATATTTCATGCAAACACTCCCTAAAAGTTCGTAATAATAGTTTCCCTTCGTTCCAATGACGTATCCTGACATATTTCATGAGTTATATCCTGGAATTCCGTTCGCTTAGTTCAAATTTCTTCCGAAAGTCGCTAACCAGTAAAAACCCTTTTTCTCGCTTTTTACTCCCTTACAGTCTAGGTTTGAAAAAATCGCGCCTTAGTGATCCGGCATGTCCGGTAGAAATGTACTGACCAAATTTTACGTCTCTGAATATAGAGCAAGTGGTTTCGCCTGAGTGAGTGAGTGAGTGAGTGAGTGAGTGAGTGAGTGAGTGAGTGAGTGAGTGAGTGAGTGAGTGAGTGAGTGAGTGAGTGAGTGAGTGAGTGAGTGAGTGAGTGAGTGAGTGAGTGAGTGAGTGAGTGAGTGAGTGAGTGAGAGTCACGCAGTTAGTCAGTCAGCCACGCCGATTTCTTGTTTTAGCAGAGATATATTAGGCACTCAATCACAAGTTCTACTGTGGCTACAAAGGGAATACCACACAATTTAGGCACACATCGCTTGTACTGGTGACCTCAAGCAGCTTGTACCACGAACTTTTTTCTCACTAGACGTATATTTCCCAGGGCATAAACCAGTTATGAGCTGCAAGGTTGAAGAATAAACGGCTGATCCTGGGATGACGTAAACTTATTTCTCATTTCTTTATATGCGCGGTTTACCTCTCCCATCTCTATTTGTCACGATAGTTTCCCAACTAAAGAAAACCACCACCGGCCATCTTAAAATACGGTGTAGTGGCTAAGATATTAAAGTAAGCCAGGATTAAAGGAAACATTTTAGAGCCCTATTGTGCCACCAACTAAAGAATAAGCAATTGGTTCCCACTGTTAGCACCTAATGTTAGGTGTCGCTTCTGTGCGGAAAAGCATCAAGTCTTTCGAGATAATTTCAAACTAACTATAGATTAGAAAATGCTGTATAATTATGGGCCTGAGGTTGTAGTGATGTCAAGCAAGG
Organism: Haemaphysalis longicornis; assembly: GCA_013339765.2. Taxonomy (NCBI): domain Eukaryota; kingdom Metazoa; phylum Arthropoda; class Arachnida; order Ixodida; family Ixodidae; genus Haemaphysalis; species Haemaphysalis longicornis. Next base: position 182,720,663 of record CM023451.1, on the reverse strand, counting down.
TTTAAGGGTTGGGATGAGTTTTACGGGTGGCGTATGTGTTTTGACCCGGTGTCAAGAGGACATTGCGTAAGTGTCTGTCAGTTTGAATTGCGAGGTGGAGATTGACCTGGGGTGTAAACAAACTGACACCAGTCAAGTGCAACGTTGGAGTTATTCATTTGTGAGCATCTGGGCGTCAGCGTATCCTGTGAAAGGTTGCCAAGGAGCTATAATTACAGCGACGCGAACGCGAGAGTAGGCTGTACAAATATCGCGCGTCGTTCAACCGTTTGAATGGGAGCAAGCACTTTCAGGCGAATTAAATCATGCATTCCAGGTAATAAACAAAAACAAGAACAAACGCAAGCGGGCAGCTGATAATCTCAGTTACTCGACGCCTCTTGGAACATCTATTAGCATACCTCGGCAAAGTTGGCGCGGCTCACTCAAACCACTCACATTTTTTTTTCGAATCACCACTCACTCAAACTCCGACTCAATGCTGAGCAGCACATCTGCGCTCACTCTAACCAAACTCACATTGAGCGCAAAAACTCAGAACTCACTCGGACTCAGAACTCAAAATGTACTCAGAACTCAAAATGTACTCAAACTCAAAATGTATCAAAACTCAAATGTACTCAAACTCAAAATGTACTCAAACTCAATATGGACTCAAAACTCAAAATGTACTCAAACAACTCAGTGTACTCAAACTCAAAACGGACTCAAACTCAAAATGGACTCAAAACTCAAAATAGTACTTCAAAACTCAAATGGACTCAAAACTCAAAATGTACTCAAACTCAAATGTACTCAAACTCAAAATGTAATCAAACTCAAAATGTACTCAAACTCAAAATGTACTCAGAACTCAAAATGGACTCAAACTCAAAATGGACTCAAAACTCAAAATGTACTCAAACTCACAATGGACTCAGACTCAAAATGTACTCAGAACTCAAAATGGACTCAAACTCAAATTGTACTCAGAACTCAAATTGTACTCAGAACTCAAAATGGACTCAAACTCAAAATGTACTCAAACTCAAAGTGTACTCAGAACTCAAAATGGACTCAAACTCAAAATGCACTCAGAACTCAAAATGAACTCAAACTCAAAATGTACTCAGAACTCAAAATGACTCAGAATTCACTAGGTCTCAGGCGTACTCAAACTCAATCGGACTCAAACTCAGTCGGGATCACTCGGCTCAAACTCACTCAAGCTCAAACTCACCATGCCACACTAGCCTCGCGCTCACTCAAACTCAAACTCACGCGTTAGTTTGAGCCCAAATGAGTCTGAGTGAGTGGACTCATGAGTGAGTTCGCCGACCTCTGTCTATTAGTGCCATTCGCCTTCATTTTGCTGTCATCTGTCCAGACTACGCATTATATGGGCGGAAAATTTTTAAATATTTATCCCAGCTGATTCAAGTTGTCAGTATCATCTGCAAAGAAATTCATTATTCGTTTTGAACAACAGAAAACGTACTGCATCAACTCCAAAAGCGATGAAAACGGAACTTGAGCTTCATTTTGGAATGGTGTCAGCCAATACATAAGTTTATTACACTCCATTGGGGAAATACAGTAGACTCTGGATTAACGGAACTTCAAGGGACCGGAAAAATTAGTTCCGTTTAACAGGAGTTCCGTTTACTGAGAGAGATGTTCTAAGGTGCAAATTTATGTGCGTACACACTTCTAAGGGCATTTAATGGAACTCTAACCACTAGAAAGTGACTGTAGCTGATAGTTTTCAGAAAGCAAGAAAACTACAAGAAGCGTAGGCACAGAATCCACAAAGTTTATTTGACAACAATGAGTCGCTGTGCACTACAAAATGCGTCAATTATTTTTGTTTGAGCCCTTGCAACTGCATCTTCACGAAGGCTAGAGGCCTCAACTTCGCGAGTGCTTACGAGCCACCGAATTTAGAATACGGCAACGTGGTAATGAAGGACGAATAACACAACGATGGCACGAACGAGGTGACAGGAGGTGAGCCCTGTAGTCTCGGCGTCTAGAATCGAGACCGAACGACTGAAACAAGAACTGCGATGTTGCATTCGTTGCGCTAACACGGCTAACCACTTACGAGACGAGGCTTACGAGGCCAACAACGCTAAAAAAGCATAGAGGAAGAAAAAAACACAAGAACTGAACAGCCGGAACAGTAAAAAGCTGATTCTCATGCCAGTGGATTTCACAAGAAGTTCCATTTCTGGTTCCGTTTACACGGTGATGCGGAAATTTTAGTTCCGATTACCGAGAGTTTTTTTAGGTTATCTGAATACAAAACCAACCAAATTCCAGACAACTGTTCCGTTTAAGCGGCAATTCCGTTTAAGCGATTTCCGTTTATCGAGATTCTACTGTACTTGCTACGTTAGAGATCCATGAATTTCTTTCTAATAAAGTTCATGGTCTGCTTCTGCCATTTCCTGTCTAAAACAAACGCTTAAAAATACCACGGCTACCTAATTGTGCTTGGTGGATGATAGCCTATTTCACTTAGGCGCTATTTACTAGACGTACCCTAAAAGCATCAGGTGCTAGTAAGATTTTTTCGTCGAACGAATTCTGAAAAGCAAATATCTATCCATCCTTGATTAAGTGTGCCATGTGGGTGGATAATGGGGATAAAACAAAGAGCTTCAGTACTACACAACAATTAAATGGCACAAACTACTAAAAGATAATAATGCATGTCTACATATCTTTATTCTACAGTAATTGTGAAATACAACTGAGTGCCGGTGAGTAAATAGCACACTAGTATAAAAGAAACGTCTGTTTTTTTCTGTGCGTTTGTTTTTTTCATCATTGTGGTACCATGACAGTCCCCCTTACAATAAAAGGGTATCCTGCCTTCATTAAACCAGTTTTTTCAAATGCCACAAAATGTCTGGAAGAGTTCGACCCCCCACCGCCATAGGCGTGCGCAGGATCCCGCAAGAAAGGGGACCAATTCTCATCAGGACATGCCCCACCCCCTCCTCCGGCCCTCTACAAAAATTTCCTCTGTACGTATTACGCCAAAAAACAGCATCATTTAATTTTCCAGCAACCCATTCCTCAGGGGCGACTTCCGGTACAAGCCAGATCAATCTCCCAGGCGTCGTCCTGCCCAAAGGCCGAGCACCAAGCTGGGGAGTCGCTTGTACTTATTTTACCAGTGCAAGGCACCCTAATGCAGATGTGCCTTCCACAGCCACGGTGGACGCACAATTCGCTAACATCTTTAACAGGGAAGCGTAGATCATGCTTGTAGCGTAATTTTACTATACAAATCTGAAGTTTTCGCGTGCAGCGAAAGTTCGCAAATTTTTAAAATTGCGAAACTTGCGGAAATTTGGTGCAGGCTGAAATAAAGACGGTTGCAGTGTATGAGTGAAAGGTGCAGTTTTTATCGAACACTAAGCATAGAAATGTATGTTCAACCCTATTAGTGTTTTTTTTTTCGGTATACAACAATGGATAAGCGACATCCCCACCGCAATCGAGTCAGCAGAATATGTAAAGCCAGGGGCTGTAAGGGATATAATTGAAACTGTATTTTTTTAAAGTCGTTACGTCAGGGCCAGTGCTCTTACACCAGCTGTCACACACACCTGGCCCCGGATCGACGGACTCCATTTGGCCGGACATGTCCATTTTGCTCCACGTCGGCATCGACCGCAGACATTCAGCATCTTTTGTGCACTTTCCGTGGTCTCCAACGTTTCCGACAGCAAGTACTAAATAGTGCGGGACTTAACCCAGGCCGGCCGGCCGACTACAGACGCTGGCTCTTTGGGCCGTATCACTGGAGTCTTTTACACTTCCTCGGTGAAAACTTCCTGTTTGCGTAAATTTAGACTCACTCGCCCCCACCGTTTTATGCTGCAGAGCAAACTTTCGCAATTAAAAAAAAAAGACGTTACAAGTTTGCGCCCTTGTTTAGTAGTCAGGGGGGTGTAGAGGGAGGCATGGCTCCCTTTGCCCCTACCGTGTGCACGACTACGCCTACCACCACAAAGTTGTACCGCCATGCCGTTATTGTTGGTCGATATTCCTTACGGCCCCCTGAGTTCACTTTTCGGGCTACCCACGGCCCGCACGCTTATCTAGATTCTACAGAGGCGGTATGCTCACACGACCTGAAAAGGGATTCTGGCTTGTATCTTGATATATTGGACTTTTCACGTCTTTGCATGCAGCTATCGACATCAACCAAGAATGTTATTGTCTTCCGTCGTGTAGCCAGCGCGCATAAAAACCATGTTCCCCCTGCACCGAGTGCCCTTCCCAAGAGTTTCACTACACCGGCCGCCTGATAGCGCTATGTCACGAGGAGGCATAAATACTTTGAGCCCGCGCTAGAGTGTGCGGCACGTCGTCCGTGAATGTAAACTTATAACCCCGCGCGTTCAGATGTGAACCACAAAGCTTATGGGATGCGTGCTCAAAGCATTTCAAGACATTCAAGCTGTTAAATCTCGCCCAAGAGAGAGGCAAACGTTTGTCTGTGGTTTCGAATGGTTGGCATATATTTCACTTCGGGTAGGCTCCGAGAAGAAGCCTGGACAAATGGAACAGTGTAACCTCGAAAAAGGTTCGCTGCTCTGTTTATGTGGCTCCTATACTTGCAGGCACTAACACGCTCTCTTTGAGTTTTGTTTAGGTATTCTGTACTTACTTGCTTTAGAGATCACTGCGAGGAGCAAAAGCCCATAAGCAATATGTCTACGCAATGTTGGAAGCATTGCAGGTAGCAGAGAAAAGAGGTACTCTCTTTACGTTCTTCTATGGACGTTTTTAATCGGACGACTCCCCAAAAATATGGTGGCACTGGCATCGGGAGCTACAGCTGGTAAAATAGTAAAATAACAAAAGAAACGCATACTATGACGCTCATTACAACAGAAAGACTAAAACAAAGCAGAGGCGACCACATTTGAAATGACCTTTTGTGCCATGAGATAGTAGACAAAACACTTCCAGCAGCGGCCCGCCTACAATGTAGGCGTTCCGGAGGCTAATGTATAAAGTTTCCTCCCTTCGCCTAATTGAAAGACAGGGTCCGGTATTTTTGGTACACAACGTTTCGGTGCAGGGCGTTTCGCCTAATGCCTTCTTTTAAATTTCTCTCCATTCTCCCCCCGCCCCGCTGTAACGCTTTTTACATCCCGCCTCGCTCCTCCCACGATAAGCGACGTGGAGTTTTGCTCAAGCCAATTCAATTTTCCCGCGTTCCACGACTCGCGCGCCACCTAATGGTACCTTTCGTTACTAGGCGACTTCTTGGAATGTCGCCACGAGGCACGAGCCACGGCCGCAAGCGCTTTTTGTATTTTTTGGTCAGAACATTGTTTCCAACGCGTAGTTTTCTTATTTCCTATCGCAAAAAATCAAGCAGCCATGGATAGTTAATTAAAGAATACTGAAAGTATTGTTGTTCCGCCTCAGATATGCCGAGTGTTTCCTTCTTTCTGAACAATGTTTAGAAGTATGAAGTGTGTTTTTAGATTGAGTTGTTTGCAAAAAGTTTTGCCTATATATAACTCTTGCTGAAATATACTTTTTATCTTTTGGCCAGAAGGCTGAATCGAGGGACAGACAGACAGACAGACAGACAAACAGACAGACTTTTCTGGTTTAGGTGGTTCAAGAAAGACAATCGCCTTTTAAATGAGTTCAGGTGCGTGTTTTAGATAGCAACGTGTATGCGTCGTTGACGCTACAATTGCAAGCACGCAAATCGTCCTTTTTAAAGACGATAGTCTTTCTTGGGCTACTTAAACCCAGAAATTTTGGTCTGTCTGTCTGTCTGTCTGTCCGTCTGTCTGTCTGTGACTCGATTCAGCCACCCGGCCAAAGTAAAACTACGCCTGCGCAATAGTCTTATATAGTCACAGCTAAATGTGCCCGTCCAAGTCCGGTGTAATGTTCATACTTGTCATATTGTTGAAGAACAGCAAGACATTATGCATATATAAGACAACAATTATACAGAAGTGATATTTGCCAGCGTTCCTTTATAAACAATCGTGCATGTTTGATTTTGGCGAGATTAAATACTTCATCAACTGAAGAAAAAAAAATCACTCCGCCGTCGCCTGCTGTCGCCCGCGCCTTATAGCATCTGGGCGGCATTTGAAGAAATCAAGTGGCAAGAGTTACGAAGAGGTTCCACTAGATAGGTTCTACGTTCTGCTTGGAACGAACGTGGACTAGGGAAACGCGGTTCTATAAACGTTGAAGTAGGGCGCCTCGATTCACGAGCGTCTTCGCCGTACGGCAGCGTTGGCATCGAGACACCCGTTTGGAGCAGTGAAACGCGGGAAATTTAAAGTGATTTAAGCAAACCTTTGGCGTCTTTACCTTGGGAGGAGCGCGACGCAAGAGGAACAACATGAGAGGTGAGCGGAAAAGCGAAGGGAAGCATTTACTTGGCAAAAGTCGGTAAAGACTATCGTCTTTTGATGGCATTTGCAACGAAAGGAGCAGATACGCGGCCAATTTTTTTCTTACGCAAGCTCTTGCCCCTAATCCTGCCTTTTTTAGGTCCGTAAGAGGTGAGTTGGCGTTACCAAATAAACTGTTACCAATTTTTGGGGTATTACACGGAGTAAGCGTAGCTTTTAGATAGTCATATTGTAGGATATTTTGTTTACAGCGAAGCTCTATATGCCTATCCTCAGACGATGGTCTATGTAGTCCGTATACGCGTCACGTTGACACACAAACATTTTAGTCCCCCTTTGGGAAGGAAGACGACTAAGACTCAGGCTCAATCGCGGACTGCAAGCTTGGTTTCTACGTTCATATTTGGCCAATTAAGACCAGCCCGGCCGCGCCGACAGCCTGTGCTCAGCCTAAACCGTCTTATACTCGGTGACAACTTAAGAACGGCACCGGAAGTTGCCGCTGTGTCTTATCACTGTAGCCGGATGTTTCTCCGCGCGGCGCAAGTAGGGCGTACTCGGAATATTTTGAACATGGAGTGAGCCGTTCTCAGTGATTTTTGGACCTAATATGCTTATAAAACGACTCCAGTGATGACAAACAAACTGCGTGAGACAAGGCAGACGATATCACGCATTCATAGCAAACCCCTTTCAGAACGCGCGCGCACTGACGTCACGGGTCCGGCGCTTTGGCGGAGTGATACCACTACATGAGGTGGTGCCGTTCTTGAGTTGCAACCGAGTATAGCTCCCGGCTCGCAATTCTGAGGCCTCGACACAGAGCCTTAGCGAGAAATTTGTTTGGAAGAAGGAAGCTGGGAGGGGGGCGGGGCGCTAAGATTGCACCTCGACTCCTCCGCATGATTTTTCAAGGGAATAAAAATATGAATAATACATAACTGTATATTATCTGATAATACGCAGAACTAATAACTGAAACTATTAACTGAGATTTATAACTATTAACTCGAAATACATAACTACTAACGGCCAAGAATGAGGAAAATAAACTATATTTCATAAAAAAACTATCCGCATGTTTAGGAATTGTGGCAAAATTGCTATCACTGCTTGCAATATTCTGTTTTGTCTCATAAGAAGAAATAGCGCCTAAATAAATCTGGAAATGTAGAACAAATATAAACATATATGCTTATCAAACATGAGAGTAAAAAACATAGAAGTAAAGAACTAATTCATCTAAAACTAGCAAAGCATGGAGCAGACATTATGAACTTGAAAAGCACGAAAAAACAACTTGTGGGTGGACGTTGTATTTTATTGTCGCTTTGTCATCCAATAATTTTATTTCATGCGACGGTTAGGGACAAATCTTAACAACTTCGTTATTTATGTCAATAAATGCGTAGGCGCAGCTGGTACTGCGGATAATTGATCCAAAATTACTCCCACAATAAACACGTGAAAATGTACAGTTGGGGTGAAAAAAGCGAGATGATTACGTTGTGTTCCGGGCAACAAAAGTGTCACTGGAAACAAAAGTGGAACTGGCAACAAAACGTACATTTATACAGAAAGCCCGTTCTACATGGTGTAAATTTACCTGTGAATTCGCTGCTGCGGCGCCGCTCGTGCGGCAAAACGACTTTTTCTTGGTCTTTTTGGCAGTAGATCGTTTTTCGGCACCAACGGCGCCGCAGCAGCAAGTTCGAAGTAAATTCGCATATTTAGGGGAGGGGAGGGGAGGGGTGCTAGAGACGTAGTCCGAAGTCGTTAGCGCAGTGGTTCCCGGCGGTGGCCGTAGTTGCATGGAGGTACTGAAGCACCCAGGCCTGCGGTTTCGCCCGCGAATCTCCCTTACTTTGTTCTGGGCCGCGACTTGCCGTCGCATCGCGCAGCGCGAGCTCGTAGAACACCCCCGTGGATGAAGGCTTTGCATAGTAGTTAGGCTTTCCAGGAGGGAAACGGCCCACAATGGGAGAGTAGGTGCGCTTTCCGGACGACATTACTGGGGTTCTAGACAAAACCCTAGGATGTTTTCTGGCGCAGGGGGTTGACTTGGTCGTCGTGCATGACAGCGCGACAAAATTACGAGGGGGGGGGGGGGGATTAGAAGCCCTATAAGCCCCCTCCCCCTTTCTGCGCCCCTGGCATACGGACGATGGTTACCCTAGAAACAGCAAAACATCTGCAGAAATTCAGCGAATTGTCTTGAAAGGATAAATTTATTATCAAAAAATCCTGGTATCAATGATACAACGTAACAACCAGAAACAATTAAACAAGTGCAGCGCCGGTTGCTACAAAACTAATAGAGCGCGAAGGCTTCAAGTAACAGACACTTACAGAAACATATAAACAGCTTCAAGTTGATTGTAGACAAAAGATTAACATACAAACAAGTTAGAGTTGCTTACAACCAAAAGATTAACATGCAAGGTAAACAATGATACAAAAACATTCGCTTCAAGAATGCAGCAATATACAGAAAAGGTTTGGTTTTATAGCACAACGGGTACTGTACCGCACTACACACAACTCTACCACCAAAATTACTTGTTACAACGAAAATCCTCCCTAAGGACGCAGGTCTGGAAAACTGGCATGAATAATAACCCTTTTGTTCTAAACCACAATAAACCGGGTAGTCTAATGTCGCAGAAACTCTTCCTCACCCAAAAGGGCTAACTCGCATTCCAAAAAGGTCACGAGATGTTGTCTGAAAAAGGAAAGCAAGGGCCACTGCATACGTAGCCTGCGATTCTGTGCTACAGCCCTGCAGCGATTACGCCATAGTATATAATCGCCAAATTGTCTACTAATGCCTAGTATTCTTATGCCGCTTGTCTTGAGTGTGCCTTCTTTACAGCCAACTTTTTTGGTTTTTCTCAATCCTGTCCACCAATAATCTCCACTTACGCTATTAAGTCGAACCTCGTTAATTATAACTCGCTTAGTCCAAGCTTCTGGTTTATTCGAACTGACGCGGTGGTCCCGGCGAAGTTATGTGTTTTTAAATGGCTTTCGTTAATTCGAACTCTTTCTAATTCCAACACATTTTCGGGCCTCTTCGAGTTCGAATTAACGAGGTTCGACTGCATAACGATTACAGGTGTTACTTGCGCCAAATCTACATTATTGTGCAAATGGAGGGCGTTGCAAGTTCGCCATTTTCCCACCCTTTTTATTTGTTAGTTTTTTTTATTTCGTTCAACCAATTATCTTTATTTACGCTATTATAACGATTCCAGGTGAAACTGTCGCGAAATCTGCATTATTGTGGAATTGCAGGGAGTCAGACGCTTCGCCATTTTCCTCTTTTTTTTATATTCTCCCCTTTTTTTAGTTTCTCAACATTTCGTTAGGCCAATTATCTCCACTTACGCTATTATAATTATTACAGGGGAAAATTCTACAAAATCTGCATTACTGTGTAGTTACAGGTATAGGGTTTGCCATTTTTCGTATTTTTTGTAATTTTTTAGTTTTTCAAAATTTCTTTCTTCCAGTTATCTAAATTTACGCTATTATAACGATTACAGTTGGAACTTCCGCGATATCTGCATTTTGTTTTACATGGGGGTACTGTGTACGGTGCGCAACACCCTTGTCTGTAACACTAAAGGGAGCCATGAAGAGAAAACACAAGTTTGGTTCATTCGAAAGATTGCCTCGTTAGAACCATAACGACACCACTTATAACGCAAACTTCGCTCAAATAAGCTACATAATTAGAAAAAAGGAAATGACCATGCGACCCACCAGCTCATTTTCCGCAACAGAACCTATGATGTCACTCGAGAATGCTCTGCGATTGGCGGAGGCCGGAAAAAGCAACGCATGTTAGGCAGGGCTTACAGTTTGCATAGCGAGCTAAATGCCCGTGAAAACATACTGCACATTCTTTTTATGACAAAGAACGGTGGAGTAAACGGTTGAAGTTCCGAACGAACACGCAAGCGTGTGCGCCAATGCGTATGAAACTACCGCCGGCCGAGCTCGACATCTCGCCGTCGCGCAGACGAATTTTCGGGTTCGAGGCTCTTAGGGGCCAACGAACCGTCCCAGCACGCACAGCCGCGACCTTGCTTGGTATCGTAATCCCTTCACAGGAGGTTGGCCGTCATATCGCCAACCAGCAAAGGTAAAAATAGAAACGAGGGGAGTAGGAAACAGCAAGCATCAGCGAGATAGTGACAGTCGTCGCAGTTTCGGAATGGTGTTGGCTTGCTGCTATTGTTAGGAGCTCGTTTCCAGTTTACAACCACTGAAAACTTCAGTTTGTTCGAGTACTTTACAATGAAATTTCGTTGCTACGTTTTGAAATGCCCATGTAGTACGGGCAAATCGTCGAGGGAGTGCGACATCCCCGGTGAGGAGATCTCCTTTCATGTGCTGCCCAACGACGAACCTCGGCGAAGCAAGTGGCTACGTTTTGTGAGCTTTGCAAACGGAGGAGAAAGAGAGCTAAAGGAAGTAGAGTGTGCTCGCTTCATTTCCGAGGAAGTGATTACGGCAGGTGACCCTTACGTTAGCTCACTCCTGGGACATGCTGGCGCTACGTCGCCGACTTCGTCAGATCGCCAGCAAAGCGCTCTGACCTTGGGGGAAAAAATGCCGTAAACACCGCGCATTGACGCTCGTATCTTTCTGGTCGAAGCAGAGAGCTCGCGCGAACGGCTTTCCATACACGACACCGGCCAACTGGAATAAGCGATACTGCTACTGAAATTGAACTATTATTAATAGGGGTGTGCGAATATTCGAAACTTCGAATATTCGATTCGAATTTTTTGGTATTCGATTCGATTCGAACGACACTTTTATTGTTCGAAATATTCGAACCACCCAAACTAAAAAAAAAAAAAAAAAATTCAGAGCGTGTTTGTATCGGTGTTTATTTACAGTGGACTCTCGATGATACGATTCTGGGGGTGCGAATTTCGAGATGATACGAATTTCGAAAAGTCCCGGCGAAATTCCATCGTTTGCAATGGGAAAAATTTCGGCTGTTACGAACGGACCCGCGCGGCCCGGCGGAAGATACGAACGAGCCGGCGAGGCACCCGACTGCCGAACGAGCAAGTGACGGCTCTCGCTCCCCTGTTTGTCACTCTTTCTCCTGAAACGGCCGGGCTGTTGTTTTCTGCTCGCGAAAACGCTCTGCGCACGCCCAACGCGCTGACACCGCCGCGAAAACACCCCCACGCTGCGCGCGGCGCGGCCGGCGGAGTCAACATGGCGTCGGCTCCAGCCGCGAAGTGGCGCGGGTGCTCGAGCGACCGCTTCTAACCGCTCTTTAAAATGCGGCTCAAGGGAGACACGAAGTTGCTTGTGCGGTAAAGGAGCAGATAATGCATGCGAAAACGGTACTATAAAACATCATCCGCGCCGCTAGTGAAAGCGCCCATAAAATATTTGCCGCGGTGCTAAGCCTAACCATCTCCGGCGGAGCCAAGCCGGCTGTTTCGATCTGATCGCAAGTAGTCAGGCTCCTCCATTCTGCCGCGCGCGTCGTGCGTCATTTTCTGACCGAGGTAGGCGCTACCGCGGGCGCGAAATCGTCGATGTGGGCGTGAAAATACAGCGCTCGCAGAGCCGAGGCGAGCGAATCGCGTGCAAAAACGCACCATGCGGTTCACGCTTGGCTGTTGCGGCGTGTAGCCAGTGTAGCGAGCTTGGGCACAGCGAGTGAGGAGACGAGAGCGAAGCTTTACGTGCTCCAGGAAGGGCTGCTTTGCGACACGGGGGTTAAAAAAAAAACAGAAAAAATCACGAATTTCTTCACGCGAAAGTAGGAAAAGAAATAAACGAAAACTTTTTTCAGCGCTAATTTTTTTGGTCTGTGTTGGTTCATACGAATGGTCGATGATACGAGTATTTTTCGCAGTCCCGCGAGATTAGTATCAAGATTTTGCTGTATCAGCGCGCGGCAATGTGCACGGGCTCGGGCACGCCAGCTACTAGTGTCTCAAGTGAGCGGCTGTTTTTGGTATCTGGTAAGTGGTGACGAGAAGGAAGTTGTCACTGCTCCCCGAACATGTCGAGCAGTTAACCTTTCTCAATGTTAACATTTAAGTGAGTACAGACCTTAACCTGTTGAGTGCAGTGGTATTGTGTAATTCCTAATTTTACTTTGTGTGATTTGTTGTGCAATAAAGTTGCAGTTTTTGTGTCTCTAGATGGTGAAAACATTAATTTTACAAAAAACAATGAATATTCGTATTCGAAAAATATTCGAAAAATATTCGATTCGATTCGAACTTGTTTTTATTATTCGAATTCGCTTCGAAATTTAAAAATTGATATTCGCACACCCCTAATTATTAACCGTAATAAAAATACGGCACATACGTACCAGTCTGTATTCGTCCGTCGCGACGAGGCTGACGAGGCAGCGGTGCCGACGGCAGGGCGTTCGTCTGTGTGGCTATCGCGGAATGGTCGCTTTCCTCGTCCACCGCGTATCCCACAACTCTTGCCGCTCGTGCACTTAGAAGCATTGAACGTTCAAGTGGTGTGAGGTTGTTAAATGCAAGCCCGAGCTCCTCGGCGAGAGTTTTGTTCTCCGGATCAGGCGATTCCATGACTAGGGCTGCGGGTGCACTAGGTTTTACTAGTATTTTTAAAATGGCCGCCGTCTCGGTCGACTCCCCCTTGTGGGTGCTATATGGAGTCGACATACTAAGCATCTGTTTCATGGACCGGCTCGTATGACGCCATGGTTCACGTCACGGAATGTGCAATTTTAGCGGGAGATTTAAAATTTGGGCTTTGCCTTATTTCTCAGTGAATAAAGCATCATTGCTTCCGGGAAAGCACTTGGGGTACTATGAAACACCTAATCTTTCGAATAAAACAAACTTTTGTTTTCTCTTCATGGCTCCTTAACTTGTTACCTCTCAAAACTGGGAACTGAAACTTTTCACAAAAAGCGTTGAGGTCAAAACATATGGTTAAGACTTCATAATGACACAATAGCTTTCTTGAAATGCTTTTTCGGCCGAGGCAAGATACGGCTATAAGTACGAAACCGGTGTTATAGACAAGTGTGTTGCCCTCTGTACATGGGGTACAGGTACATGGGGGTACCTGTGGGAGTACTCGGCAAATAATGCTACGCATTAAAAGGGTACAGCCTTACACGAAGCTGCTTTGCAAAACCAACTTCCCCATTGTAACTCCCTACCTTTCCACCAGACTTGGCAGCACTGTGTCGCGCGACACTACCTCCCACTTGGCGTTTGTGTACAACATCAAGCGAGCTACATGGTCGCACCTGGACGAAACTTTGTGTAGCGACCACGACATAATACAGTACCAAATTTCTCATCAAAGAGCGAACAGCAAAAATAAAAAATCGGCCCAGCACGCTTAACAAATTGGGAGGACTGATCCGATCACTGATCCGATCACAAGCATCGAGGAATGAACTACCCAGCTCATTCGAGAAGCAAGCAAACGCACTAACGAACTCTTCCTTACGCAAGAAAACCCCGCCATCGATGCCCGTCTCCTCCACCTCTGGGAGGCCCGTAAAGGGATACTCAGGCGGTGGAAAAAGAACAGGACGAACCGAAAGCTGAAGATTCGCAGTGCGAAAATGACGGCAGAAGCCGAAGCGTACGCCCGTCAACTCAGCCAGCAAAACTGGCCGCAGTTCTGCAATTGTTTCGCATTAAAACAAGCTGTAAGTACGAGGCATAACCCAACTGGTCCCGCACGTTTGGCGATATAGAGCATGCACCCGTTAGAAGACCCAGCCATTTTGGTTTGCCAATGGCCCCTCAGCAAATGAAGCTCAACTCTAGCAGCACTGTGAAACGGAGAGAATGTTTACAACTGTCAAAATTGCCGAGTCACGAACAAATGAATCGGTTCGAATGAAATGCTCCTGTCATAGCTCTCGCATTCTGTGTTCGGGAAGCGCTAAATTTAGACTTGTACGCGTCGGCGACCTTTAACCCCCCATTCACGTGGATTTCCTATCAATTCCTCGTTACACACATGCATATTTCCAGTGCCTGGGTGAGACCTTCATCTTGGCGCGCGGGCCAAGGATGGAGGCAAGGATCAAAGGAGAGGCGAATCTGCCATTGGGAGCGATGGCCGCCGCATCACCAAGCAGCCCCGGGCGGCGGCTGGAGGAGCCTGTCAGAAGAGGAGAGGAAACATGCTTTTCCAGGTCATCACCGAGGAACTGTTTGGCAGGCGGAAGGTCCGCTTGACCTTTCTTTGTGGAGGCAGAAGGCTTCTCCTGCATTCTTCGATGCCAGCGGCAGCTTGCAGTGCATTGCTTTCTCTCCCTTCACGGCGTCCTCCTGTTTCGTGCCCGCCGACTGCGTTTCGCCTTTGTTGGGGTTCTTCCCATTCGCTTTCGTTTGTGAGTCGTGAAGCTGTTTGTCAAAAGAAAAGTACATTTGCAGGCATCCAGTGACGGCATCGCCGTGGATGCTGCACGCTGTATACGCACCGGAAGCAGCCTGCCGCGGTGCGCATCAGGCATTGTTAAGGGAAGAGAAACCAGTAAGAGGAAGTGCTTTTTTTTCTGTTTTCGAGAGCCGTTTCTTGACACGAGTGGTTCGAGCCTTGTTAGAGGACGCCCCTCTCGGTCGTAGAGCGGCGCCTGTCGAAATGGAAAGCATGACATGTCCGCAACCCTCAGAACGCGCACCCTAGGGAGATATACAAGGTGCTTTCGTTTCTTTCAGGGGCGAAGTACCTTAGAGGCTCGGGCTGTCGGCGTCTCATGTAGTCACGGTACTAAAACACCGGGACACTCGTTTTCCAACGTCTCGCACTAAAACGCTGCGTGCTTCAAAGACACGAGACTTTTACAGCAAAGTTGTATAACTATACCCCTCAATGGTTCCATCTCCGTGGGTAAAAACGACGAGACGCCAAGGCCTGAGATGCTGAGCGCTCAGCATCGAAACCGCGTTATAACTCTTCATCATAACTTTGAAACCGCATCATACATGGAAACCGCGTCATACACTTATACACTGCATGCTTCGCCCTCCCCAGGTTTCACGTTAGTGGAGATGGCCCAGCTTTTTTTATACAACATTCAGAGCCTCCGCGTTTCTCGCCTCAAATGCATTGCACCGGTTACGCCATATCCGATTCGTGGCGGGTCCTAAACAGACACCAGGGAGAATACCCTGCACAGAAGTTGTGCCACCTTCCATCCCCACCCGAAATTTTCAGAAACATTTGTTTCACGCACATTTGTTAACGTGGTCATTGAGGACAGTTCGTCGAAAATAGAAGCCGGACCATTACGAATTATGCAGATTATGGTGGCTTCTCCTGCCTAAATGGGGGAGCGCAATGAGCGATGAACTTCCTAGACAGTACCTGAGTACATGGTTCCCAGTTTCAGATGGCAGGTGTCCTGCATATACGTTTTGATTACTTACTCTAAACTTCAGGCAACATAGAAAGTATTGCCTGCTAGCATTTTTACATATGCATTTTATTTTATTCCCTTGCGTAAGGCGCTGTCTTACGTATCGTCAAAAAGTCGACATATAGTGATTATTTCTGCAGGGTGAAGGATGTCCGCATCGGTAACATATATGTTCGCAAGTTGGAGAAAAACAACGCATTAAAAATCGGCAGTGCATCGGATAAAGGGAAATGACACAGGCAGCAAAAAGGGAACAACTGAACAAAAGGCAAAAAAAATGAGTGGCTGTGACGAGCTATGTACCCGCGCAAGTCTTGGTGATTCTGCGAGCAGAAGCACATGAGGATGAACGGGATAATAAGCAGCCGCTAATTGCAAGAAGCGTGATTATTGATCACAGCACTTTTGCCTGTCACAGCTCTTGTTTAAATCTACCAGTTTTATGTGGAATAGAGACTTCCCAACACCTTTCAAGCTGTTGATGCTTTGTACATCTTCTGTGCATTTCAATACAGGTCGATATAGGCGCATAAAAGCAAATACTTTTTCTTTTCAAAGGTGCTGTAAGATGGACGGATATCTTAACAGGTAAGGGTGCGGAAGTGCCTATAACAACGAAGCACAGATGCATTTTAACGAGCAGTATGTCACTGCAAAATGACGGCGTTGAACACTTTAACAGGGTAGTTTGGCTCTGCTGCGTTCATAGAAGCATAATTTGTTGTGAGACCATTTTTCTCCCCGGGATC